>CM055125.1:97504441-98110274 GCA_029206835.1 Rana muscosa
TGCTTGGTTTCCGGGGGCCCGTACGCGGCTAGGCTCCCAAAAAGTCCCACACATGTGGTATCCCCGTACTCAGGAGAAGCAGCAAAATGTATTTTGGGGTGCAATTCCACATATAACCATGGCATGTGTGAGCAATATATCATTTAGTGACAACTTTTTGTAATTTTTTTTTTTTAGTCATTATTCAATCACTTGAGACAAAAAAAAAAAAAAATATTCAATGGGCTCAACATGCCTCTCAGCAATTTCTGTCAGGGTCACCTGTGGCCAGGTGACAGATGCACACCGTAGGGGGACAGGAGTGCACCGCGAGGTAGTGAACCCTATGGCTGGCTTCTGCGGATAGGAAACTGGGTGGTTGTGGAAAGCGGGACCAGAGGAGCACAACCGGGATCCCAACGGAAGCGAGAGCCAAGATTCCCCAGGGCGCGGAGTCTAAGACCCAGCTGGTCTTCTCCAGGGCCTCTAGTGGTGAGGATGTTACGCTGCAGGCTGGGACCAGGTCGCGGCCCCTGGAGTTTCCTAGCTCACGCCCCGTAGGATAAGGGGAAAAGAGGGGAAGCAGCAGCACACGATAGAGAGAACCGAATAACAAGCTGAAGGTCAGGGGCCACAAGCAGACAAGGATAACGAAGAACGAGCCGAAGGTCAAGGGTCACGAGCAGACAGGGATAGTCGGGGACAAGCCAATAACGTAACAGAGAGACAGACGTAGCACACGGCAGGCAGGAACCCAAACACACAATGCCTAACAAACACGTTGATCAGCAAAGCAGGCTTGTAGTGCACAGGTTAATATAGTGTTCAGTGATAGGGCCTGGGGTGGAGTCAGGCTGGGAGGAGATTATACAGGAAGCCAGGTGAAGGAGGTCTGCTCTCTAGATGAACACATGAGGAGGAAGGTAAGATGGCAGACAGACATTAATGCATATCCATGACAATTTCCTTGGGGTGTCTACTTTCCAAAATAGGGTCATTTGGGGGGGTTTTGTACTGCCCTGCCATTTTAGCACCTCAAGAAATGAGATAGGCAGTCATAAACTAAAAGCTGTGTAAATTCCAGAAAATGTACCCTAGTTTGTAGACGCTATAACTTTTGCGCAAACCAATAAATATACGCTTATTGACATTTTTTTTACTAAAGACATGTGGCTGAATACATTTTGGCCTAAATGTATGACTAAAATTTAGTTTATTCGATTTTTCTTATAACAAAAAGTAGAAAATATCATTTTTTTTCAAAATTTTCGGTCTTTTTCCGTTTATATCGCAAAAAATTAAAATCAAATAAAAATCACCTCTGGTCCTTTAGCTACCAAATGGTCCGGGGCTTAAGTGGTTAATGACCCTGTTAAGACCCTCCCACTGTTTGTAAAATTTGACCTCACCCACTATTTGATGCGGTTTGGAGGGTGTGTGTAAGGGACGAGGAGTGTCGTGATTGAGTTCCTGTACCTATTTTCAGAGAAAAAAAGCCCTGCATGTATGTCACTTATAGGATATATTTTATTTTTAACTTCATCACTTGAACTGCATGTGCATCCTTGAAAAAGTGGACTTTGTTCCAAGAAATGTGTTGGAAAAATTGTGTGTGTGTGTATATTACACAATTATGGTGTTGTAATGGATGTTTTTATGGTCTTAACCAAGTTAATCTGTATATGTCCTAAAACCCTGTTTTATGTGAAAAAATTAAATTTGTAATGCTTTTTTTCATGTGTTAGCATACTAAAAATACCCCCATAATTTCTAAGGAATTTTGATCTTTATAATACTTATCACGGGCATGTGGCATGCAAAAAGTGAATCACTTCCTCTGACTCCCCATTGCTTCACTTTACTAGCCTACCACACCTGTATTTTTATACAAAATGGTTTTTGTGCAGTTCTTCCCTTCCACAAAGGAACTTCTGCTCCTAACTAGGAGAGTTCTTGCCAAGAGTCTCAGAGTTTCAGTTAAGTCATCTCCTTTTTATGTTCTCTTTTAAGTATTTGAATTTTATTGCTCAATTATTGGATCTGCATAGATATTTTTAAAGAGCAATCAATCGCCCAGTTTATATCAGTTGAATACATTCAAGGTTCATCAAAACAAAGATGTTTAATGTATTAGGGCCTGTCTTGCCCACAAACTAAACTGGAACGGGTTAGTGCGCGGGCAACAGTTCTTTCTGGGCTGCAGTCATGTGCAGCAGGGGGCAGTATGATGTGCTTTACTGCATCACAAAGCTCCCTATTTTTTTTACTTTATGTGAAGTGCACAAAGGGACACTTCATTCATTTCACCGCACAGCAGTGCAGTGCATTGCCCTTGCTGTGCGGTGCCTTGCAGTAAAGGGCAATACTATGTAGCACGTCTGCATTTTACCACACCTCAGGCTGAGGTATAGTGAGAACAGGGCACACAGAAAGCAATTGAAACAGTTGTTTTTATGTGCCCTAGCAGTGACTAGAATTCTTCCTGTGCGGAAAATCAACAGTCAATTCTCTAGTGTGAATTGGCCCTTATGCCGCGTACACACGATCGGAATTTCCGACAACAAAACCATGGGTTTTTTTTCCGACGGATGTTGGCTCAAACTTGTCTTGCATACACACGGTCGCACAAATGTTGCTCGGAAATTCTTATCGTCAAGAACGCAGTGATGTACAACACTACGACGAGCCGAGAAAAATTAAGTACAATGATTCCGAGCATGCGTCGAATTGGTTCCGAGTATGTGTAGGATTTTTGTGCGTCAGAATTGGATACACACGATCGGAATTTCCGACAAGAACTTTTGTTGTCGGAAAAATAGAGAACCAGCTCTCAATCATTTGTTGTCGGAAATTCCGACAACAAATGTCCGATGGAGCCTACACAGGGTCAGAATTTCCGACCAAAAGCTCACATCGAACATTTGTTGTCGGAAATTCTGATTGTGTGTACACGGCATTACAGTTCATTTTTTTTCTAAGGTAGCTAAAGCCTGAGTAAAAAGCCCATTCATTGCTTTCAACTACAGAATGGGACACTTGCTCTCTGTGAGAAAGCAGAGATCTCTCTGCAGAGGTCCAACAAGCCCCCTGAGTCAGACCAATAATTGTGAAATTAGCTCATATGCTGTGCACAGACAGGTGTATGACCCCCAATGCAGAGCCTGTGCTTTTAGGTCCGTGCACCCATCCCTGCATACATGTAAAAATGAGCTGCCTGAGTAAGTCTATACAGTCAGTTTGTGTTCATTCACTAACATGGGCTGCTTGCACACAATTCAGTGCTAGAACAGAAAAGTAAAATAGGGTACGGAGCTGAGCTAATGTGAATGAGCCCTTGTGAAAAAGTTCAATTTACCAGTTAACTACAAAAATAAAGGCCTACAGAAAACATTTCGTCCTTGGGACTTTTATGAGTTGTACCCATGGGCGTCCACTCCATAGGGCAAGGGGGGTCAATTGCCCCCCCCCCTGGAGACACACTATATTTATATGGACATGGAGTGAAGTGGAATTATCCTCAAGAGCTATTTCACACTGCCAGCTGGCCACGTTATCGGTAAAGCGCTGCTAGTTTTAGCGGCGCTTTACCATCGTTTTAGTGGCGCTTTTCGGCCGCTAGAGGGGGGGGGTTAAAAAAAAATAGAAATTGCTAATAAGACAATGGCAGCTTGATCCTTCTATTAAGCTTTTGCATCAGGTTTCTCAAACCTTTGCATGCCTGCGCTTTATGTCATAATGACTAAGCCCCTCCCCTTCATGACATTGTCAAAAAGGAACCGAGCGTGGATGACTTTAAAATGCCTCCCCCTGAAAAAAGTTCAGCGGACGCCCATGGTTGTACCAAATACAGTTGGTAACAATATAACAATAATGTGTTGATATTCATTAGTTGCATATATACAATTTCCAAATACAACTCGATTTGGGGCACACAATGGACAGCAGTCTCAAAGCATTTTGTAGGGGAGCACCCACTTTCTCAGAACACAGCCAAACTTAGTTTATATGTCAATCGAAACAAAGAGGTAAAAGGACACAATCCAAGAGATAAATGTAATGTAAAATTGTATACATGCAACTAATGTATAACAACACATGTATATTATGTCTATTTCACTATGACACATGTACTGTCTAGTATGTCTGATTTTAATTTTAATATTGAATACATTTTGTATTTTTTTTAAGAATATTGTTACCAACTTTATTTGACATAAGTCAGCAAAGTCCCATGGGTGATAAAATTCCTGTAGGTCTTTCCATGTTCTAAGGTAAAGAGTTCTGCCATTGTCTCAATCACTTGTGGCCTCCCTTTTTCTTATATAACTACAAAAATAACTAAAAAATGTGCAGTGTAAACATACAGTCTACTTTCCCTTTTTTCTGGATAGACTCAATGGGCCCTTTATTTTTCCTGTGACCTAATGCCCGTTTCATTTTTTTGGCATTTTGACAGCTAAAGCTTGTGACATGAGAAAAAAAAAAAAAAACTGTATTCTGAAACCTTTTTGAACCTTATCCAGTTTTCTATAATTTTCCAAAGATATTTTGTATGGCAGCTATTAGTTGCCCCAATATCTTTGTATTTGGCTGCTTTGGCGTTTTTCCCCTGTCAATGGACACATTTTAGATTGCTTGGTAATTTCCCGTGTCATTATTTCTGTTATTTTCCTTAAACAAAAGAACTAATCAGCTCTTGCGAGCATGCCAATAATAATAGGCAACCCATTGTGGAAGGAACAGAAGAGTTTTTGTTGTTGTTCAGCTGTGTGTCTCGAAAGGGCCAATCTATATATGGAAATGTAGAAGTCTCCAATTATCCATGCTCTGGAAGATTGTCATTAAATGTGTCTGAGGCTTCAAAGAGTGGCAGCTGATGTCTTCATGTGACCATCGGTCTCTCATATCTAGAGACAGAGTTGCAAATAGAACTGCGCTCAATGTATGTTATTTTGTATTCTTGTGGGTTTCTACCTCCGTTACCTTGATCCGTCCCGTGCTGTAGATGCTATTTACAGTTTACAGGAAAAGTAAGGCTATACCTAGTAATTCTTTTCTTGAACCTTTCTGCTTTCCCGGTCACTATTTTTAAAGAGCTACCAATTGTAGTGGACTAAATTATGACTTTTGATGTTTTATTTAACACAAGTCTTTCCATAAATAAAGAATACTGTAAATGCCATTTAAGAAGAAAACTTTAACCATTTAACATGATGTTTGTGGCTCTGGCCTCTATCTTTATTGGGGCCAAATAGCAAAAGCAGTTACAGTTCAGTGAGTACAGTGAGTACAGTAACCCCAAAAATTAATCGGACACACAAGCTCTCTCTAGGGTTATGTGAAATGATGGCCATGCCAACAAATAAATTCACACTTGTTAAAGTGGAACTAACCTCTCTTAACCACTTAAGCCCCGGACCAATACGCAGCATAAAGACCAGGCCCCTTTTTGCGATTCGGTACTGCGTTGCTTTAACTGACAATTGCGCGGTCGTGCGACGTGGCTCCCAAACAAAATTTACGTCCTTTTTTTCCCACAAATAGAGCTTTCTTTTGGTGGTATTTGATCACCTCTGCGGTTTTAATTTTTTGCGCTATAAACAAAAATACAGCGACAATTTTGAAAACAATTCAATATTTTTTACTTTTTGCTGTAATAAATATCCCCAAAAAATATATAAAAAAACGTTTTTTTTCCCCTCAGTTTAGGCCGATACGTATTCTTCTACATATTTTTGGTAAAAAAAAATCACAATCGCCATTTATTGATTGGTTTGCGCAAAAGTTATAGCGTTTACAAAATAGGGGATAGTTTAATGGCATTTTTATAATTTTTTTTTTTTTACTAGTAGTGGCAGCAATCAGTGATTTTTTTCATGACTGCGACATTATGGCGGACACATCGGACACTTTTGACACATTTTTGGGACCATTGTCATTTTTATAGCGATCAGTGCAATAAAAATGCACTGGTTACTGTAAAAATGACACTGGCAGTGAAGGGGTTAACCACTAGGGGCGCTGAAGCGGTTAAGTGTGCCTAGGGGCGTGTTTCTAACTGTGGGGGGGCGTGGCTCCAAGTGACACGTCACCGATCTCCGCTCTGATTACACAGAGCGGAGATCGGTGACAGTGTCAGTAGGCGAGCGGGGAGATGTTGTGTTTATGACCACACGGCAGGCAGTTAAAGGGGACGTACAGGTACGTGATTGTGCCTGTACGTGCCATTCTGCCGACGTATATATACCGTGAGCGGTCCTTAAGTGGTTAACATTAACTATTTTTAATCCTTATGCTATTACCCTTAGTAAATAGATAGGAAGATATTTTATACTGCTCTTTTTTACAATGCAAATATATTGAAAACAATGCAGGTCTTGCGTGGATGATATGCCAACAGTTATTAAAGTGGTTGTAAACCCTTACAGACCACTTATACCTACAGGTAAGCCTAGATTAAGGCTTACCTGTAGGTGCAACAAATATCTCCTCAACCTACACGGTTTAGGAGATATTTGCAAAAAAGACAGCACCGATGTCTATGGCGCATGCACGCCGTAGACAACGGCGCAGGCGCACTGAGCGTGCCGTTAGTGAATGGGACATGCCGTTAGTGGCGGCTCCCGTGTGCATGCGCGGGAGTGACCACATTGCGGCTCCAGCCAGTCACAGCGCTGGAGCCGCGATACCCAGAAGTCACTCCGCGTATCATGGAGGCAAACGAGGATGGCTGCGGGGGCTTCGATCTCAGGTAAGTACTTCATAATGAGCTAGTATGCTATGCATACTAGCTCATTATGCCTTTGTCTTGCAGGGTGTATTTTTTTTAGGAGGCTTTACTTCCTCTTTAAAGTGGAACTCTGGGAAGTGTCAAATGCTGACATTTCTAGAAGAGGTTGCATGGCTGGAATGGAGTAAAGATAGGACATAGGGACCACCAGAGAGGTAGGGCACCCTTTGTTTGCAATATATTTTTCTTGAACAACAAAGTTGCTTGAAGGGGCTCCTCAAGTAGTAGAACCACCTGTGAAGAGACGGAGAACCTGCCATAAGCCACTTGAATGTGCAGGTAATTTCACATAGCACATTTCTAAAACTCCATTCATCCTCTGCACACCAGCTAGATGTTTGCATTAGGTAGACACTGGGAGTGCCTGCACTGTCTTCTGTAATGTCATAGAAAGCACAGAACAGACATGACTAAGAAAACATAATGGGGTAGATTTACTAAAGGAGGACTTTTTCACTAGTTGAAGCTTTGTTCACTAGAAGCATCCAACAATTTGCAGTGGGTGAGTGGGAAAGTGTTTTTATTCCTTGGCTTGACTGGGTATGTTTGCTGAGAGTATTACGTAGTCTGCCATTGCTCATCCCCCTTCTGGTTGTTTCCTTGTTGTCCTCTTGATTCAATGGCTAAAATATTCTTATTTTTCCAGAAAAAGAATGTACTGTAGATCAGAGGTTCTGATTTCATTCTGACTTACTACATGCTTGCTGCAGGTTGGTGACATTAAAGTGGAGTTCCACCCAAAAGTAGAACTTCCGCATTAAAGCGGAGCTCCACCCTAAAGTGGAACTTCCGCTCATCGGAACCCTCCCCCCTCCGGTGTCACATTTGGCACCTTTCAGGGGGGAGGGGGTGCAGATACTTGTCTAAGACAGGTATTTGCACCCACTTCCGGGAGTAATCTCTGCGGGTATTCTGTCACTTCCCACAGAATACCCGTTGTGTTCTGGGAAACACTCGGCTCCCAGAACACAACAGGGACCAGTGAGAACGCTGCAGCGTGACTCGCGCATGCGCCGTAGGGAACCGGGCAGTGAAGCCGCAAGGCTTCACTTCCTGGTTCCCTCACCGAGGATGGCGGTGGGGCAGCAGAGTGACGAGCGATTGCTCGTCTTCTGCTGCTGACGTCGCTGGACTCCAGGACAGGTAAGTGTCCTAATATTAAAAGTCAGCAGCTGCAGTATTTGTAGTTGCTGGCTTTCAATATTTTTTTTTCGGCGGAGCTCCGCTTTAAGGACTCCTGACACCGACATGCCACATTTGGCATGTCATTTTTTTTGGGGGGGGGGGCGAGTACTTCGTTTTGACAGGTGCCCAGCTCCCACTTATGCTCATTGCACTGCGGCACCGAGCAGAGGTTCATAGAGTGCATTAAGATAAAAAAAACTTCTGCCTTTACAGCCACTTTCAGTAAAATTTCACTGCATTTACTAAGCTCTTGGGAAGATTCCCTTGCAAAGTACAACTTACCTTACAAAGTGAACAGCCTATTTGCCTTTAGTAAATTAATCTCATGGTATCTAATCATATGCATATTTTGGCTAAATAGGACACCAGAAGTAGCACAGAGATTATTCGTGTACAGTACGGGGAAACAAGACTCCATAATAAACTAATTGTAGTTTAAAAATATTAGAAGTCTCAGACTCCAGAGTAAAGAAACAGGGAAACCGAAAGTAAATGATATTACTAGTACCAAGGAGATAACTAACACAGAAAGCTAGCAATGCTAAAGTTTGGTTTATCAGAAAAGTAAAGATTTCTAACTATAGAAAGTTTAAGTGATTGAAGGTGGATTTTCTTTTCATTCTGTTTGCTATAATGCCGTAATCAGAGTCTATAGTGAGGCTGCTGTTCTCTGTAGCTCTGAAAACTAGACCTTGCATTCTTCCACAGCTACAGAAGCTCTTCATCTTCTATGACATGAACATTAAATGGCTAGGAGGAAGTATATAATGTAAATATTAGTATTACGTGATCTGCTGAATAAAATAGAACTGTAATTTGAAACTGGACTGGAGACAATATACACAGATTTCTACACACGGTGCACACATGCGCACGGCTGAATCAGTAACAGTAGCAGTGTGTGCAAACAGTAGAAACAAATCCCATTCACACTTGCACGATACAGAACGTTGTGCACGATACAGAACGTTGTGCACGATACAGAACGTTGTGCGCGATACAGAACGTTGTGCGCGATAGAGAACGTTGTGCGCGATACAGAACGTTGTGAACGATAGAGAACGTTGTGCGCGATAGAGAACGTTGTGCTCGATAGAGAACGTTGTGCGCGATACAGAACGTTGTGCACGATACAGAACGTTGTGCACGATAGAGAACGTTGTGCACGATAGAGAACGTTGTGCACGATACAGAACGTTGTGCATGATAGAGAACGTTGTGCACGATAGAGAACGTTGTGCACGATAGAGAACGTTGTGCACGATACAGAACGTTGTAATTTTGTTTTATTATCACAGGAACAAAGAATAATGCCGCATACACACAACCGTTTTTCATGGCGTGAAAAATGCCATTTTTTAAATTGGTCATTAAAAACGATCGTGTGTAGGCTCCAGAGCATTTTTAATGACGTTCTTTTTAAATTTGTGAAAAACGGTAGTGTGTACGCTTTTACGAGGGTAAAAAAAAATGCACATGCTCATGTAGCGGGGGTCTCCTTTTAAGGCCCCGGGACTACGTTACCCAGAACCCCATCCGGCCTCAGGGGAAAGTTTCCACCGCAGAGACTCGTGGGAGAGGCTATTTAAGGAAGAGGCGAGGCGGAGCTCGGCCTCTTTGGACACCGCGCTGCAAGCAACCAGTCTTCCTGTGCGGATCTGCTGCGGTGCAAGGCCCGAAGCCTGGGGCCTTGCGTGACTTACAAAGAGCCTTCCACCCCACTGCGGAGCCTGGGTGGATCCTGTCTTGTCGAGTGAGGACATCAGTCGTATCGGGGACCCGATCGTGGCAGACGCTGTGTGCGGATACACAGCAGGTGGAAGTCCCGGACTGAGATCGCGTCCGGAGTGGTGAGCGGGCACCTGCCCAGACCAATAGACTGTGTTGTGTTCAGGCCTTTAGAACTGCATAGGCCCACAGTTCGTTTATCTGCTGTTCAACGGGGGGACCGGTAGCAGGACAGAGTTGAAATGTCCCCCTCCCAGTATAGTTGTTCCAAGTTACTACCTGTTGTGGATTACAAACTAGAATTTCATCAAGTGCACCACCGAAAGCTGGCATGCGAAGAAATCCTTATGGGAAATGACTGAGATTTACTCCATGTCAGGCCTGACTCGGGTGGGGAGATAGTATATTGTTTAGTGCGCCATAGGGCGCACACACCATAATAGCTACGCGTGGTGTAGTACCGCGCAGCGCCATTATAGTGTGCTGAATTGATTGCTGCAGGGCTCTGTAAGCCAGTTGCATGTGTGATGTTATACCTATGCTATTTACTAAAAGAGTAAAACCGTTATAATAAATCTCTCGCCTTAGTGTGTTGTCTTACTGCTTAGAGATTAATTCATGCAATACAATTGAATGTGGTATAAGTATAGCCCTAGACTAACTGTGCCAGCGGGGGTCGAGTAAGATTGCCGGGGGTTGGCGGTACTGCACACAGGGCCCGAAAACAAACCAGCGGCTCTCTTAACTGGGGGTAGCGCTACACGTGGGGGCTCTCGAGTCCGGGATCCTGGTGCAGCAAGTAACCCGCCAAAAAGTACCAGCATGGACCCATCGGAAGTATTCAAGTGGTGCAAGGTGGTCAGCACAGATTCAAGAGGGGTAGTAGTTATAGAACTCCCGGGGATCTGGCAAGAAGAAGCGGTGAAGCAGCTAGTGACGTCGCTGTCCCCACACCAAAAGGCATGGATAGTGGATGTCAGGTCGAATTCTTCGTTGACGCACACACTGATAGAGTGGAAGGATGGAGTCCCGGAGGACTTCAAGAATCCAAGTATAAAAGCGACAGATGATCAAACCTGTAGCCTAATACACACATTACCACTCACCCCAAAAACAGTAAAAAAGGGAGAAGAAAGAGAGTCCCGGGTCGCCGCAGGGCACCCTCAGCACCGAACTATGCGTGGTCCTAGAGGAAATTATAGCCCAGTGTAAGAAAGACCCTCCAGATTACCAAATGTCAGGATACCGAAAACTGTTTTCAGGAAGGAAACCTGTACCTTCGGGTGAAGAGGGGTTTGAGGAGTGGCTAGACGGTGCCACTCAGGCCTTAAAAGAATGGGAAGTCCCAGACCACAGAAAGAAGCAGAGAATTGCTGAGAGCTTAAAGGGACCTGCTCTGGAGGCCATACGCAACCTTAAGATGAGCAAGACAGACTGTGATGCACAGGACTATCTGGACATTCTGTAGAATGTGTTTGGTGGAACAGAGAAAATCACTGAGCTCACTTACCAGCTGGAGCACTGCTACCAAAAGGCAGGAGAGAAACTGTCAGATTTCATGATGCGCCTGGATAAGATACTGCGCAAGATGATCCTTAAGAAGGGGATTGATCCGCGGAAGGTGGATGAGGCCCGTGTTCAGCAGGTCATGAGAGGATCTCAGCCCCTGGACCCCATCGCACTGGCACTATGTACAAGACAGGACGGGAAGAGCCTGGAGTACCCTGACTTGATCCGAGTAGTCAGAGAAGAAGAAGCTATGCTGGAGGAGAAGAAGAGGAGCCAACCAGTTGAGACGGTGAATCCTCTTCCCGTGATGGTTAGGACGGCCATGACCCTGGAAAGAGACGCAGAGGTGGATACCTTGAAGTCACAGATGTCCCAAGTGTTGCGGATGCTGACCTCCCTGATGGAAAAGGAGTCAAGGGTACCAGAGAGGGAAAGCCCAAGGAAGGAGCTGTTTCCAAATACCTCAGCGCCCGCATCCCTGGAAGATAGGGGGGATATGACTTGTTTCAACTGCGGAGGGGTTGGCCACGCTGCCAGAGTGTGTTTCAGTGCCAAGAAGAAGAGACTGAATAACCGCAAGCCGCCGGAAAACTTCAGCGGGCCCCGGTGAAGGAGTCAGCCGGGTGCCCGTCAAACTTCAGCGGGTAGCTACACCCCTAAAAAGGGGGGAGATCAATGCATACCAGGCCCAAGAGAGACTTAAGTCCAGAGACAAATGGAAGAAAGAATGTCAAAAAGGGAAATGCAAAGATCAAAGGAAAGAGACCCCTTCGAAGCGGTATCCAGAGAAGCTGGTGGGCCCCTCCCCAATAGTATCTATTCAAGTGGAGGGAGTTTACACAAGAGCCATATTGGATACTGGGGCGCAGGTGACTTTGCTGTATCGGGACTTTTATGACAGGCATCTGGGTCACCTACCCATCCAGAAGATTGAAGAGTTGGAGATATGGGGAATTGGGACAGAGAGCTTCCCTTATGATGGCTATTTGCCCATAAAACTGACTTTTGACCCGTCCATAGCCGGAAAGGCTGAAGTGTTCGACACCTTAGCTGTGGTGTGCCCCCGACCGCCTGGAGCTAACAAGAGTTCCTTAATAATAGGGACCAACACGGATCTGGTCCGAAGACTTCTGGCTCCACTAACAAGAAGGAAGAACCCCACAGTCACTGAGATCCACCCAATGTTGAAGACCGCCTACTAACGGCTGATCTTGGAACAGAAGGCCCCAGAAGAGGGGGTAGGGAAGGTCTGGAGACTGGGAAGAAGGGGGATAGTGCTGCAGCCTGGTGAAGTAACCTGTCTGAAAGCCACAGTGAAACTCACTTGGGAGCAGCCTGGCCCTTTTGTCATGTTGGAACCCGATCCAACGAAAGAACCTTCGGGCTTAGAAGTAGTCCCAGAAGTGGTTCCGGTGAGGGCCCTGAAGAAGGCCCACTGTAAAGTGCCTTTGAGTGTCAGAAACACCATGGATGGTCCCATGGAGATCCCAGCCAGGTTGTTGCTGGGCCGGGTGAGCCCAGCTACACCAGTTGCTTCATCAGATGTGGAAAAGAGAGATGGAGAAAGTACTGTGTGGGAGAAACTTTCCATGGAGAACCCAAACCTGCCACGGGCACAGTTGACCAGGTGGGAAAGGATCTTTTCCCATGATGAATTTGATGTGGGGTGTGCTAGGAGTGCCACCCATCGAATCCGCCTCCAGGAAGACAAGCCCTTCAGGGAGAGGGTTAGGCGGGTTCCGTTGGCAGACCTCGAAGATTTGAGGGAGCAGCTCGCCGAGCTCAAGCGAATAGGGTGATTCGAGAATCTAGAAGTCCCTATGCCTCCCCCATAGTGGTGGTCCGGAAGAAGAACGGGTCACTGAGGCTGTGCATAGACTATAGGACCCTCAACCGGAGAACCACACCGGATCAGTATACCACTCCGAGGATAGAGGATGCCCTACAGAGCTTGTCTGGAGCCAAGTGGTTCAGTGTTATGGACCTCAAGAGCGGGTACTATCAGATCCCGATGCATCCAGAAGACAAAGAAAAGACGGCTTTCATAACCCCGGTAGGGTTCTTCGAATTCAACCGGATGCCTCAAGGCCTGTCTGGAGCTCCAGCCACCTTCCAAAGACTCATGGAGAAGACTGTGGGAGACATGAACCTCATCGAAGTCCTCGTATACTTGGATGACATCATTGTCTTCAGAAGAACTTTGGAGGAACATGAAGAAAGGCTGGAGAAGGTTTTGAAGAGACTGAGTGAGGAGGGACTCAAGCTCTCACCTGAAAAATGACAATTTTATCAGTCTTCAGTTAACTATCTGGGACACATAGTGTCTGAAGATGGGGTGGCCACAGACCCTGAAAAATTGGAGGCAGTCACCTCCTGGTCAAGGCCCACCACCGTAACAGAACTCAGGTCCTTCCTGGGATTCTGTTCCTATTACAGGAGGTTCGTGGAGGGGTTTGCTCGGATAGCCAGGCCCTTGAATGAGCTGCTGAAGACGGAGGGGGAAGAGGATGACTCAGGCCCCAGAAACTGGGGGAGTCAGTCAAAGACCAGTGGAATGAGAAGTGTGAAGACGCCTTCCAGATGCTGAAAAAGAACTTAACCACTGCCCCTGTTCTGGCCTACGCAGACCCAAAGAAGCCCTATGAGCTCCACGTAGATGCCAGCCATGATGGTTTGGGAGGAGTGCTCTACCAGGAGCATGAAGGGCAACTGAGACCTGTTGCGTATGTGAGCAGAAGCCTGACCCCCTCCGAAAAGAACTATCCTACTCATAAATTGGAGTTCCTGGCCCTCAAGTGTGCTGTAGTTGACAAACTCTGAGATTATCTGTATGGGGCAGACTTCACTGTAAAAACGGACAACAATCCCCTTACCTACCTTTTTACCACAGCAAAGCTGGACGCCACAGGACATAGATGGCTGGCGGCGCTGTCTGCCTTTAATTTCAGCCTGAAATACAGACCCGGGGCGGGAAATCGAGATGCGGACGCCTTGTCCAGAAGATCTCACGTCCCCACCTGCAGTATAGAAGACTGGACCCAAGTGGCACCCGATGGGGTGCGGGCCCTCTGTCAAGGGGCTGAACTTCAGGCCCGGGGAGGCTCAAGAGCAGAAGAGATAGGGGTTACCATAGTAGGAGTTCCCAAGCACTACTGTGGGGTAACCCAACTGGGAGAAGGTAACTTACCAAAACTGTCCAAAAAGGAGTTGAGATCCGACCAATTGGAAGACCCTATGGGGAGATTGGTCCTGGAGGCACTGGAGAACCAGGATCCGAACAGACTCCTACGTCACCCCTCAAAGGAAGCTCGCCTGTTGAAGAAGGAGTGGGACAGGTTGCAGGTGCGTCAAGGAGTGGTCTACCGAAGGGGCCCCTCTGATAAACCTGGAAGACAAATGGCAGTTGCCATTATAGTGTGCTGAATTGATTGCTGCAGGGCTCTGCAAGCCAGTTGCATGTGTGATGTTATACCTATGCTATTTACTAAAAGAGTAAAACCGTTATAATCAATCTCTCGCCTTAGTGTGTTGTCTTACTGCTTAGAGATTAATTCATGCAATACAATTGAATGTGGTATAAGTTTAGCCCTAGACTAACTGTGCCAGCGAGGGTCGAGTAAGATTGCCGGGGGTTGGCGGTACTGCACACAGGGCCCGAAAACAAACCAGTGGCTCTCTTAACTGGGGGTAGCGCTACACTCAGAATCAAGTATGAGACGGGAGCGCTCCTTCTGGTAAAACTAACGTTCGTAATGGAGATAGCACATTTGTCACGCGGTAACGGACTGAAGAGCATGAGGCTGAAAAGCGTGAATCGTCTCTCACCAAACTTTACTAATATGAGGATCAGCAAAAGCAGCCCAAAGGGTGGCGCCATCCGAATAGAACTTCCCCTTTATAGTGCCGTCGTACGTGTTGTACGTCACTGTGCTTTGCTCGAGCATTTTCTGCCACACATAGCATTTTCCTTTTAGGCCAAAAAGTTCAATTTTGGTCTCATCTGACCAGAGCACCTTCTTCCACGTTTGCTGTGTCCCCCACATGAATTCTTGCAAATTGCAAACAGGACTTCTTATGGCATTCTTTCAACAATGGCTTTCTTCTTGTCACACTTCCATAAAGGTAAAGGCCAGATTTGTGGAGTGCACGACTAATAGTTGTCCTATGGACAGATTCTCCCACCTGAGCTGTGGATCTTTGCAGCTCCTCCAGAGTTACCATGGGCCTCTTGGCTGCTTATCTGATTAATGCTCTCCTTGCCCGGCCTGTCAGTTTAGGTGGACGGTCATGTCTTGGTAGGTTTGCAGTTGTGCCATACTCTTTCCATTTTCAGATGATGGATCAAATAGTGCTCTGTGAGATGTTCAAAGCTTGTTTTTTTATAAGCTAACCCTGTTTTAAACTTCTCCACAACTTTATCCCTGACCTGTCTGGTGTGTTCCTTGGCCTTCATGATGCAGTTTGTTCACTAAGTTTCTCTAACAAACCATTGAGGGCTTCACACAAAAGCTGTATGTATACTGAGACTAAATTACACACAGGTGGACTCTATTTACTAATTAGGTGACTTCTGAAGGCAATTGGTTCCACTAGATTTTAGTTAATGGTATCAGCGTAAAGGGGGTTGAATACAAATGCACACAACACTTTTCAGTTATTTATTTGTTAAAAATTTTGAAAACCATTTATCATTTTTCTTCCACTTCAAAATTAGGTGCCACTTTGTGTTGGTTTAGCACATAAAATCCCAATAAAATACATTTACGTTTTTAGTTATAACATGACAAAATGTGGAAAATTTCTTTTGTTTACAAACGTTTTTTATTTGGGTTAAAAGGTGGTACAAAACCGACATGACAAAAGTAAAAAAATCAATTCCATAGCGTCAGATATACATATGGACTGTATAAAGTAGAAACGTAGAAATACAATTTGCATCATATATATACATGTAAGAAGGAAGACTGGCTCTATAAACGAAGTTACAGTGATGTGCATATATGTTTGAACCAAAGGGGTAAAAATACTTTTTCAAGGCACTGTATACCTTCTTAAAACCATATTTTTTATGGCTGGAGTGTCTCTTTAAGCAGTCTTTCCTCATTCAGTACAATTACTGGGGTGTTGACATTTCAAACAAAGAAGCAAATTGAAAACCTCTCCGTAGGTTTTTCCAGCTTTCTGTTCATTCATCTGTAACTATAAAAACAAAAATTTCCAAATCAGAGGGACTGGTTATACAATAAAAAACTACTGTAACAACTTTCAGCTGGTAAAGATATTCCTAATAGTATTCAAACCTGAACATAATCCTTTAATCTGTTGATGGTCATTCAACAGAAACCAATAATATTCCCACAAGTTAAGAATCCATTTATTATAGAGATCTTGGTCATGGTTTGATGGAATCATGATTGTAGTAATGTATTGTGCAATTCACTGTAATATATTCCTTAGCATTAAACTAACGCTGCATTCATTTACATTTTACAAACAATAACTTGACTAATGGGATTTGTTTGGTCTTAAGTATGATTCAATGCCATGTCTAAAAAAAGTATGATGAAGTCCAAAGAATTCTAGTCTTCTTAAAAAATATAAAAATTTGAGTCTTACGTATGATGATAACAGGGCTCCTCTCTCAATGCATTTTATAAAAGAGCTGTTGTTTTAGACAAGGGGTGTCAAACTCAATTTAATTGTGGGCTGCATCTGCATTATGGTTGCCCTCAAAGGGCCAGTTGTATCTGTAAGACTATATAAATGTATCCAGGGCTTTTTTTTATCTGAGAATAGGTGCAGGAACTTAACCACACCCCCCCTCCCACAAACCACATCAAACAGTGGGTGTGGCCAAATTGCACTGACAGTGGGAGGTTCTTAAATGGGCAATAAATACCAGGAATGCATTATTTGCAGAGTTTCGGGAATGCCCTAAGTACAGAGTGCAGGGATGAGGAGTGTGCTACATACAGGGTGCAGGGTTCAGGGGTGCAATATGTACAGGGTGCAGTTTCAGGGGTGCGCTATTCAGAGTGCAGAGGTCAGGGGTGTGCTATGTGTACAGAGTGCAGAGTTCAGGGATGCATTGTAAACAGTGCAAAGTTCAGAGGTGTGCTATGAACAAAGTGCAGGGTTCAGGGGTGCACTATGTAAAGGGTGCAGTTTCAGGGGTGCTCTATTCACAGAGTGCAGAGGTCAGGGGTGTGCTACGTACAGAGTGCAGAGTGCAGAGTTCAGGGATTCATTGTATACAAAGTGCAAAGTTCAGGGGTGTTGTCTGGAGTCAGGCTCAGAGGCCAGTAGCTATAGCAGCAGAGCAGGTATTCACACAGGTCACCCTGGCTGATGACATGGGTTCACCTGAGGTGCGGGGTCTAAGCACTGACCGGTATTCACCAGGGCTCCTAATGGTGGAGATGGGCTTCGCTGTGTGTCAGTGCCAGGTCGCGGTCCTCAGGTCAGCCCCACCAGGAGGTGAGCAAGCCGGGGGCCGGAAGCAGATAATACAGGTAGGGATCAAGCAGAAGCGTAGTCGGGGACGAGCCAAAAGTCGGTAGTGAGTGGTAGCAAAGATGCGGTCTGCAGCAGGAGACAGGAGCAAGATATTGGCTGGTGAAGACACAATATTCTGGCAACCAGGAAGTGCAGGGACATGGCTTAAATCAGGAAGTTCATGGGAGGAGCAAAGGGTTCAAGGTTCAAGGCAAACAAGATTCAAGACAAGATCATTCAAGGAATTGTCCAATGAGCTGTCCAGCATTCCAGGTGGCTCAGCAAGTAGAGACACCACCAGACACACCAGAGGTCCCAGGTTCAAGCCCAGGTCCTAACAGGTGTGCTATGAGCAAAGTGCAGAGTTCAGGGGTGCCCTATGAACCGAGTGCAGTGTTCAGTAGTGCACTACATGCAGAGATGAGGAGTGTGCTACATACAGAGTGCAGGGTTGAGGGTTGTGCTATGTACAAGGTGAAGTTTCAGGTGTGCCCTAAACACAGAGTGCAGAGTTCAGGGTGTGCTATGTACAGGGTGTAGAGTTCAGGGGTGTGCTATGTACAGGGTGTAGAGCTCAGGGGTGTGCTATGTACAGGGTGTAGAGTTCTGAGGTGTGCTACGTACAGGGGTCAGGGGTGCGATGTGTACAGAGTGTAGCATTCAGGGATGTGATACGTACAGAATGCAGAGTTCAGGGGTGTGTTGTGTACAGCGTGAGGGGTTGAGGAGTGCGCTACATACCGAGTGCAGGTTTTAGGGGTGTGCTATGCGCAGGATTCAGCTCTCTTTCACAGGCTGTCTGCATCTTTCCCACACATCTTGCCCCATAGCCCTCATCTCTCCTCCCCTCCCCAAAAGCTTCCTCGCATCTCAACCAGCCTGCCTCTAGTGCCTCCTGGCATGGTAGGTAGCTCCGCCTTTCTCTCTCTTGCAGGGAGATCATTGGTCGAAATCTGTGCACCCAGGCATAGATGGAGGTCACAGTGCAGCTTGATATGTGATGCCTTATCCCACATGGCACCTAAATCTGCACCTTCCTTGCCCCTGCCATGAGTGCACCCTCTGTGAGAGCCACCAAGAAGAAAGCTGTCAGCTCCTGTGTTTACAAGTGACAGTGGGGAGTGGAGAGCAAGCGTCATATGGAGTTCCACCATATTCCAGCTGAAAAATAGCCCTGGGTGCAAGGGCCACATGAAATAGTCTGGGCCTTGTGTTTGCCACATGTGTTTTATAGAAAAAAAATTGCTTCAAGACTTAAAGCCGTATTAAACCCAAAACTAAAAATGTAATCTATTGCAGCTTACCAATCAGTAGATGTGATGGCTGCATTTTAGGTTTTTCCCTCTGTTTTCACCTGGTGATCTGGCCAGCAACACACCTTCTGTATTAGGGTCCCCTCTCACTCTGGATGGAGGAGCACAGGGGGCACCTTTGGATAGCAGTATTGGTAATCAGGAAGGGGGGGGGGGGGTCAAATGTACTGGCAGATTGAGATGCACTAAACAATTGAAGCCAAACTCCAGCTCACATTGCAGTTATGCAATTGGATACATCAACAGTTTTTTATTTGGGATAAAGGTTTTACATAAATAAATAAAAGCTAATCATTGTGGGCACCCCTGTCAGTGGTAAATGATTTGTTTCAACACTATAACTGCTACATTTTCAGAAGAGTGTGTTGTGAAAAACAACAGCATTACTGGCCAGATTACCAAATGAAATGAAAAATAAGCAATGAACCAAGTTGAAAAACAGCCATAAACAAAGCAGGGTACCAAATTTAGGGATTGCTATACCAAATTTAATGGGTGATTCGAGTGGTAGTTGGCTCGAATCTTTCAATTTCGACTTTGCCTTGCTGTTGTTTTGTCTGGTGTGCAGTTCCCCTTAGAAGTATGGGTGGCGCTGTCACCTATACTCGGGGTTGAACCACAGGTAATAGGGCAGCGATTTGGTGTACTTTCTCGGCAGCCGTACAGTGGGTGTGGTGGACCTGCTGTGCATGCCGGGAGAGGATACATAAGGGGCAGGCGCCGCCGGGGGTGGGGTCAGTTATTTTTTTGGTTCCAGAGTCGGAGTCCTGGTGTGTGGTGCGTGGCCCTTCAGGCCATGGGGCCACATGCACTTCAGTCCCAGGCACCTTTAGTCCTGGGACTGCAACTTCAGCCCTGGGTCCAGCACCTTTAGCTGGAGCCCACTTCGGAAGGAGGAATCCCAGGGTGCTGCCTTGTGAGGGGACCCATTTCTAGAAGAGGAGGCTAAGGGAGGACCGTTCCGAAGGACTGGTGAGAGATCACAGTGAAGGAAGGGGCCCAGTAACTCTCTGGAGGGATGTCATCCATCTGGAAAAGGGGATCTAAACAACAGGACCAGTAGAAGGTTTGGGACACTATAGATTCTGTGGCAGAGGATCTCCCGAATGCATTCATTAGGGAATCTAATAGACTGTTCGAGTTACACGCCGGCTGCTAGTGCCTTCGGGTGACTATCCGGGTGAGCTATACCCACTCGGGATCAAGTGGCGAAGAAACAAGAGTGCCTGAACTGATCTGTCTTCCTAACACCTTTCTCTCTTCTCCTCATTTTGTGGATGTTCATGCATAAAGAAATAAATTCTATGTTGGAGTTGACGCTGGTGTGGACCTTGGAGTTACTTGGGGCATAGAGACTTTTGTCCTTACATTCTAGGGACAGAAACCAACTCTGAAGGGAGTCCCGCTGCAAAGACCCGTAAGTGAAAAACAAGTGTGCTTAACCTCTGCAACCCAGGGGGTACGGGCATGGTGGAAACTGCGTGCGCCTTATTCTCCTGTGAACGAGCCAAAGAGTGGAAAAGGAGGGCGGCGGGGTTGCTACATATATTAAAAACAAAAACTTTAAAGCGGTAGTAAACCCCTTCCATCAACTTTATTTTAAATTAATCATTCCAAGCAAATGTACTGTGTGCTCTGTGTGCCCAGCTTCCTACCTTCTTGCTTTCAGTGTAATCACTCGATGACGTCACTGGCGCATGCGCTGTTCACCCTATTTTTCTGGTGCTCTATCAGAATACCACTACCCATCAGAAAATGCAACTGAAGTGACTTTCCACCGCAGCTATCTTGGTACACCTGCACTTGCCCGCAGTAAGCCTACAGTCAGAAGGGACATCGAAGACTTGCATTTCACACTTTTTTTTACCAGTAAACTGAGCTTATATAGTGAAATACAGTATTTAACCACTTGCCGACTGCCTCCTGTAGATATACATCGGCAGAACGTACAGGCACATCCACGTACCTGTACGTCCCCTTTAACTGCCTGACGTGGGGGTCGCACGCGCGCCGCCGCCGGCGCGCTCGTGACCCTGCTGCCTTCCCCGTGAGTCGGACCGCGGGTCCCGCAGACTCGATCGCCGCGGGGATCCCCGCGATCGTCTCACGGAGGCATAGAGCAGGGAGATGCTTGTGTAAACTCAGAGCGGAGATCGGTGTCATGTGACACAGAGCCCAACCCCCCCTCAGTTAGAAACACAATACAGGGAACACTTAACCCCTACAGCACCACCTAGTGGTTAACCCCTTCACTGCCAGTGTCATTTTCACAGTAACCAGTGCATTTTTATAGCACTGATCGCTGTAAAAATTACAATGGTCCCAAAATAGTGTCAAAAGTGTCTGATGTGTCCGCCATAATGTTGCAGTCACAAAAAAAATCACTGATCGCCGCCATTACTAGTAAAAAAAAAAAAATGATAAAAATGCCATAAAACTATCGTAAACGCTATAACTTTTGCGCAAACCAATCAATAAATGCTGATTGCGATTTTTTTTACCAAAAATATGTAGAAGAATACGTATCGGCCTAAACTGAGGGAAAAAAAACGTTTTTTTTTTATATATATTTTGAGGATATTTATGTAGCGATACCCCCAGTTAAGAGGGCTGCCTTGCTTGTTTTGGGCCCTGTAGTGCACCGCTGTCAACCCCTGGCAATCGACTCTAACCTCTCGTGGCACAGTTAGTAAAGGGGATGATAGAATTGCAATCACTCTAATATTCTCTAACACAATCCCACAGTAAGGCACACAGTATGGTATAGCCCAGTAAATGACACTGACAACCAATATACGGTACTTAACTCTATTATTTTACTGTTGGTAAAGGTTAAAATGATAAAACAGTATGCAATGTCACATGCAGAGCCCTGCAATATGGGTATAGTTATTAAAACATTAAACGTTCAGCAATATGATAGACAGTTTAACAGACCCCGCTGCAGCTATCCTCCCTCGTGAGCAAAATGGCGCCCAGCAATGTCCTATACTACCCAGTCAGGCCTGACTATGATTTGGGTATAGTTCTGTGGAAGAAATCTTCACTAGCAAAACACGGTGGTGCACTTTCAGGAACAATTGAAATCCAACAAAGAAATGATGATCGGTAACTTTGTAATGCCAGGGAGACTAGTAACTCAGTTCAGCAGATAGTCTCCCCAGAGTGTAACTGCAATCACTGTGATGGCCCTGAATAAAGTTAATGGGCCTAAAGATATTGTAATGTAGCACAGAGCAGGTGCTCTCTCACCCGACCGGACCAGTCCTTGTCCGTTACTTCCATTACTGTGACTAGCTTCACAGTGTCCACGACACCCGGGTCTTCGGTCCTCCTGATGATAGTACTCAGCAACAGGATCAGACGCTCCACAGGCTCCTCAGTGGAGCGGAAGGCTCTTTGGAAAGACACAAGGCCCAGGCTTCAGGCCTTGTTCACACAGCAGGTCAGCACAGGGATCCTCTTGCTGGGAGGGCGGTGTCCAAAGAGAAAGAACCAGGCCCCGCCTCTCCCTTATAAAGTCCACCCCAGCAGTCCTTGCGCGGGGAAATATACACTGGGTGCCCTAAAGTGTGCTAGGAACTGTAGTCTCTTTAGAAAAAAACGATACCCCGCTACATTTATTATAGCAAAAAGTAAAAAATATTGCATTTTTTTCAAAATTGTTGCTCTATTTCTGTTTATAGTGCAAAAAAAAAAACCGCAGAGGTGATCAAATACCACCAAAAGAAAGCTCTATTTGTGGGAAAAAAAGGACGTCAATTTTGTTTGGGAGCCACGTCACACGACCGCGCAATTGTCAGTTAAAGCAATGCAGTGCCAAATCGCAAAAAGGGGCCTGGTCTATAACCAGCCAAAATGGTCCGGGGCTTAAGTGGTTAAAAAATCTGTCAAACTGTTTTGATGTTGATGTAGGGGGTGTTCCCCTTTAATACCGAGAGACTACATCTCCCAGTACATCTTGCAGCACCCAGGGTGCATTGCCACGGAGCAGGGACTGCTGGGACAGACTTTATAAAGGGGAGGCGGAGTTTGTTCTGTCTCTTTGGACACCCCCTCTCCTAGCAAGAGGATCCCTGTGCTGAACTGCTGTGTGCACAAGGCCTGAAGCCTGGGCCTTGTGCATTTCTCTAAAGAGCCCTCCACCAGCCTAGCGGAACCTCAGAAACATTTTCTCATCCTTGCTGTACTACACCAGAAGGACCGAAGGCCTGGATGTCGGTGGATACCTGTTCCTAGATGAATCGGTGGAGGAAACGGACTTGGACTTGTCCGGATGGTGCGAGAGCACTTGCTCATAGACAGGTACTTTATCTTCACTATTCATTTGGATTATAAAAGTTTGTTCAGCAAGTGCACCACCGAAAGATTGCATGCAAAGATTGTTTCCTTGAACTTCCATTTAGATCAGTCAGGCCTGACTGTGTAGGTAGATACTATTGAGAGTTATTCTACCCACGAGGGGAAGTGATTGAAAAGGGGCAGCGATAGAGCCGCATTGCACTATTTGAGTTATCCGATTGTTTGTTCATTTAAATACTGTTTATTCTTAAAATCTGCACTTTGTTATACTGTCAGTTTATTACTTGCCCATTTGCATTAGTAAAATATCTGGGTAAAGTACATTTGGTGTCAGTTTCGCTTACTTTAATAGGAGTTTTAATTATATTCTGTGTATGTTTGCTATAGGACTGCGTCACCAACAGTTGCGGTCACACGGTCCTATCCCACTATCACTAGCTGTGCCACGGGAGGTTAGAGCTGATTGCCAGGGGTTGACAGCGGTGCTCTACAGGGCCTAAATTAATACCAGCAGCCCTCTTAACTGGGGGTATCGCTATATTGAATTATAAAATCAGCGGTGTTCTGTCAGATTAGCAAACCTGTGAGATCAGCAGGCTTGCTGATACTTTTAAAATTCAATGTCAAAACAGTCAAATGGATTTCTAAATACTGTATAAGCTCAGTTTAGTGGTAAAAATAAAAATAAAGCCTGGTACACACGATCTGATTTTCTGTGGACAAAGCGTAGGACTTTTGTCCGAAGGGCGTTGGCCAGGAACTTGTCTTGCATACAAACGGCAAAAAAATTGTCGACCAACAAACACAAAACAACATGGTTTTTCAGCTCTTTAGCGCCACCCTTTGGGCAACATCTGCTAATGTTGTGTTATGGTTAGCATTGCTTCTGAGCATGTGTGTTTGTACTTTGGAGTTTTGTTCGAATGACTTCTGTACACACGATCAGATAATACGACAACACGCATTTGTTGTCGGAAAATTTTAAAACATGCTATCCAACACTTATTGGTGGAAAATCTTACAACAATTGTCCGATGGAGCATACAAACGGTCGTATTTTCCGACAACATCCTGCCATCACACAATTCCCATTGGAAAATCCGATCGTGTGTAGGGCCTTAAGTGTGAAATGCAAGTCTTCGATGGGTATAAAAAGATGTCCACTTGCTGCCTTCTGTCTGTACATTGCTTCCAACTGTCCCTGATTTCGAGGGAATGTCCCTCATTCGGAACAAAGTCCCTCTGTCCTTCTTTCCTCTTCATCTGTCCCTCATTTTGGTCTGATCTATATAGTTGTATATAAAATTAACTTTTTATATTTCAAAATGTATTCAATGTCTTTCCCAGTGCTAAAGCTTTCTTCCAATTTCTAAATTGTTGCATTTGTAAATTTCAAAAGCCAATATAAAGGAATAGTAGTGGTAAAAAAGCACTTGTAGGTTTACCTAGTCATTTTTTTTGTAGAATTCTCCTTTAATTGGAGCGTGGCAGGGGGTGTGTCCTATGCCTACATACTTTTGCTAATACTGTAGGTATCCCTCATTCTCATCTCAAAAAGTTGGGAGGTATGTGACTGTAGGCTTACTGTGAAAGTGTCTGGGTGTACCAAGATGACCGCGACGGAACGTCACTTCGGTTGCATTTTCTGATGGGTAGCGGTATTCTGATACAACACCGGCAGGATCTTCGTGCCGGAAAAATCTTGTTTACATGCTGGGGCTGCGTCATTTCCTCAACTCGGCGTCAGCCCTGACATCCCGCGATGCTACTTCCCCTTTCACAAGTAAGACAGTAGCAGGATCGGTGTTACATCGGCTCCTATTCGCTAAAGGTTGCCATGGTAAAAACGGAATGAAAATGAGGCTTGGCTTCTATTAGCAACTACTAGGGATGAGCTTCGTGTTCGAGTCGAACATACGTTCGACTCAAACATCGGCTGTTCGATCGTTCGACGAAGATCGAACGATTTGGGCCATTCGCGCCAAATTCGAGTGACGCGAACGGCCCACAATGCACTACGCCATCGCAGTGTCATCCAGGCGCTGTGATTGGCCAAGCATGCACTGTGACCCCGCATGCTTGGCCAATCACAGTGCTGGCAGCGAGGAGAGCAATGATTGGCCACAGGCAGGATGCCTGTGGCCAATTATTGCTGAGGGGGTTTAGTACACGCCCCACACTATAAAAGGCCGCCAGCACGGCGGCCTTGTGTAGTGTGTTCCGGAGCAGGGAAAGAGAAGCATAGGTAGGGACAGTGTCATTTTTTTCCTTTACTAATCCTGGATTCCTTGTGTTTAGGGACAGAGAAGGATAGGTAGGGAGAGTGTCAGTGTGTCATTCTGTGCTAAACCTTGTTTGTAGGGACAGAGAAGGACAGTGAGGGAAACTGTCACTGTGCTATTCTGTTCTAAACCAATCTTGCTGAACCGTATTTGAAATCCTTGAGTTTAGGGACAGAGAAGGACACTCGTGGAAACTATCAGTGTGCTATTCTTTGCTAAATCTTGTTTGTAGGGACAGAGAAGGACAGTGAGGGAAACTATCAGTGTGCTATTCTGTGCTAAATCTTGTTTGTAGGGACAGAGAAGGACAGTGAGGGAAAGTGTCAGTGTGCTATTCTGTCCTAAACCAATCTTGCTGAACCATATTTGAAATCCTTGAGTTTAGGGACAGAGAAGGACACTCGGGGAAACTATCAGTGTGCTATTCTGTGCTAAATCTTGTTTGTAGGGACAGAGAAGGACAGTGAGGGAAAGTGTCAGTGTGCTATTCTGTCCTAAACCAATCTTGCTGAACCATATTTGAAATCCTTGAGTTTAGGGACAGAGAAGGACACTCGGGGAAACTATCAGTGTGCTATTCTGTGCTAAATCTTGTTTGTAGGGACAGAGAAGGACAGAGAGGGAAAGTGTCAGTGTGCTATTCTGTCCTAAACCAATCTTGCTGAACCATATTTGAAATCCTTGAGTTTAGGGACAGAGAAGGACACTCGGGGAAACTGTCAGTGTGCTATTCTGTTCTAAACCAATCTTGCTGAACCATATTTGAAATCCTTGAGTTTAGGGACAGAGAAGGACACTCGTGGAAACTATCAGTGTGCTATTCTGTGCTAAATCTTGTTTGTAGGGACAGAGAAGGACAGTGAGGGAAACTGTCAGTGTGCTATTCTGTTCTAAACCAATCTTGCTGAACCATATTTGAAATCCTTGAGTTTAGGGACAGAGAAGGATAGGCAGGGGACAGTGTCAGTGTCTTTGTTGCTAAGCCTCCTGCACAGTATACACCTGAAGGTAGCCCTTATTGCTGTTTTTCCCATCTCCCTGCAGGCCATCCATTAAAATGTCTGCAAGGCAAACAAGGAGAGGCAGACAGTCAGGAGGCAAAAAAAGAGGGCAAGCAGGCTCTGTGTCTGGGGGCAACAGTGCTGGTCGTGGACGCGGTGCATTGTCATCAGCACGTGGCCATGGGACACGCTTGTCCTTCTTTTCGGCAGCTGGACATGTTGAGCCACATCATGCCGAAGACTTGGTAGAGTGGATGACCAAGCCCACCTCATCCTCCTCATCCTCTCTCACCCAGGCTCAGGGTACTGGCAAAGCAGCTGCCAAAGCATCCTCTTCTCTGGTATCAATGTCATCATTAGTCACTCCTTCCCTAGACCCACCATGTCCTCCTCTTGAGGAGTCCCCCGAACTGTTTGAGCACAGTGTTGGGTACATGCTCCAGGAGGATGCCCAGCGTTTCGAAGGATCTGATGATGATACCCAGCTAGAGGAAGGCAGTAGCGTGAGAGCAGAGAGAGGGGATGCTCAAGAAGGACACCAATCTGGCAGTCATGCTCCAGCAGCTGCAGCATACTGCCAGATTGGCTCCAGTGATGAGGAGGGAGGGGATGATGAGGTCACTGACTCCACGTGGGTGCCTAATAGGAGAGAGGAGGAGGAGGAGGAGGATGAGGAGGAGGCACATCTCCAACGAGGCAGGATGCCCTTGGGTGGCCAGCGTATGGGCAGCACACCGACGGAATCACACCGCAGAGCTCCGCCTGTGCAGGGCGCTGCCTCTGCCCGTCATTCAAAAAGTTCTTTGGTGTGGGCCTTTTTTGAGGCGAGTGCATCAGATCGCACAGCTGCTGTTTGCAACATATGTCTCAAGCGTATATCGCGTGGCCAAAACATCAGCCGCTTGGGCACCACATGCTTGATCAGACATATGTTGACCTGCCATGCAGCTCGTTGGCAAGCCTACCTTAAAGACCCACACCAAAGAACAAAGCGGACCTCTCCTTGCACCGCATCAGCTGCGATCTCCAACCCCACTATACCATCAGTCCTCTCTGAAACCTGCACTGAGAGGAATGAAGGTGTAGAATTAGGTGTGTCACAGCCAAGTACTTGTGGCCACTCTGCTAGCAGTACACCGACGTCCGATTCTAGCAGGCAAATTTCCCTGCCCCAGCTGCTGGACCGTCGAAAGAAGTTCACTCCCAGCCATCCACATGCCCAGCGGTTGAATGCTAGCTTGGCTAAATTGCTAGCGCTTCAACTGCTGCCTTTTCAGTTGGTAGACTCGGCCCCCTTCCGTGAGTTTGTGCAATGTGCGGTTCCTCAGTGGCAGGTTCTCAAACGCCACTTTTTCTCACAGAAGGCGATTCCGGCTCTCTACAGGCATGTGGAAGGCAATGTCTTGGCCTCGCTGGACAGGGCGGTCAGCGGTAAGGTGCATATTACCGCTGACTCATGGTCCAGCAGGCATGGACAGGGACGTTACCTTTCTTTCACGGCCCATTGGGTCACTCTTTTGGCAGCTGGGAAGGATGCAGGACAAGGTGCAGTAGTGTTGGAGGTTGTTCCGCCGCCACGCCTCCAAAATGCTACTACTGGTTGTGACACACCTCTCTCCTCCACCCCCTCCTCTTCTTCTTCCTCCATGGCCTCTTCCTGTGGTTTGTCCTCGGAACCAGCGGTGCTCCGTAGGCGTTCAAGGGGCTACGCAAGTACGCAGGCAAAAAGATGCCATGCCGTGCTTGCGCTGGTGTGTTTGGGGGACAGGAGCCACACTGGGGCAGAGGTCCTGTCTGCTCTGCAGGGGCAGGCCGAGAGGTGGTTGACGCCACGCCAGCTTAAGCCAGGAATGGTGGTTTGCGACAATGGCACCAACCTCCTCTCCGCCCTCCGACAGGGACAACTGACCCATGTGCCCTGTATGGCTCACGTCCTTAACCTGGTGGTGCAGCGGTTCTTGGACAGGTACCCGGGCTTACAGGATGTCCTGAGGCAGGCCAGGAAAGTCTGTGTGCATTTCCGCAGATCTTATAATGCCACTGCTCGCCTGGCTGAGCTGCAAAAGGAGTTGAACCTGCCCAAGAACCGCCTTATATGTGACATGCCCACCAGGTGGAACTCAACGTTGGCCATGCTGCAGCGGCTGCACACGCAGCAGAGGGCCATCAATGAGTACCTGTGCGACTACGGCACCAGGACAGGGTCAGGGGAGCTCGGTTTTTTTTCACCACGCCAGTGGGGCATGATCAGGGATGCATGCACT
Source organism: Rana muscosa (assembly GCA_029206835.1). Taxonomy (NCBI): domain Eukaryota; kingdom Metazoa; phylum Chordata; class Amphibia; order Anura; family Ranidae; genus Rana; species Rana muscosa. The sequence continues at coordinate 97,533,290 of CM055125.1, forward strand.
GTCCTGGCACCATTTGAGGAGGCCACGAGGATGGTGAGCAGTGACAGTGCATGCATCAGTGACACTGTACCTCTTGTCCACCTGTTGGAGCACACGCTGCGTGGAATAATGGACAGGGCACTTGAGGCAGAACAGAGGCAGGAAGAGGAGGACTTCCTTGCCTCTCAAGGCCCCCTTTACCCAGACAGTGTTCCTTCTGTCCCACCCATCGCACAGGAAGAGGAGGAGGAGGAGGAGGAGGGAGGAGGAGGAGGATTGTGTCAGCATGGAGGTGGAGGCTGGCACTCAGCATCATCAGCAGCAGTCTTTTAGGGATGATTTACAGTCCCAAGAAACCAGTGGACTTGTACGTGGCTGGGAGGAGGTGGCTGCGGATCATGTCGTCCTTAGTGACCCAGAGAACTCCGGACTGAATGCCTCAGCTAACCTACGCTGCATGGCCTCCCTGCTCCTGCAAAGTCTGCGGAAGGATCCTCGTATTCTTCGGATCAAGGAGAGGGACCATTACTGGCTGGCCACTCTCCTTGATCCACGGTACAAGGGTAAGGTTGCGGACCTTATGTTACCGTCGCAGAGGGAGCAGAGGATGAGACAACTCCGGGAGGCCTTGCAGAAAGGTCTGTGCAACGCGTTCCCAGAGACTGGGAGGTTACAAACTCCTGGTCCTGGACAACGAGTTGCTGAGGCTTCGGGCAGTCAAAGAAGGAGCGGTGGGGAAGCTGGCCGTCTGACCGATGCGTTCAGACAATTCTTTAGTCCGCAGCCCCAAAGTATGATCGGTTCCAGCAACCATCGCCAGCGTCTGATATACATGGTGCAGGAATACCTAGGGGCAAGGTCAGACTTGGACACCTTCCCCACCGAAAATCCTCTGGCTTACTGGGTCTTGAGGATGGATCACTGGCCAGAGCTTGCACAGTATGCAATTGAGCTACTGGCCTGTCCTGCATCCAGCGTTCTTTCAGAACGCACATTCAGTGCTGCTGGAGGATTTGTCACGGATCACAGGGTGCGCCTGTCCACCGACTCTGTTGATCGACTGACCTTCATAAAGATGAACCAGTCTTGGATCACCACCAGCTACCAAACACCTGAAGCTGATATAACAGACTAATATATTTTCAAATGTCACATCCCTTCAAGACTGATGCTGATGCTGAGAGACTGTCCTGTTATGTTGACTGACTATCCTCCTCCTCCTCAATGATCCGATTGACGATGATAGCTTGGAAGAACATTTTTGTTTCTGGGTGCCGCCACCAGTGGCTAAGGCCCAATTTTTCAGCCCCTGTTTAACAGGGGTGTGTTATTACAATTTTTTATGCAATGCTTTGCAGCAGGGCTCATTCCTGCACTCCAACTAGAGTATCTGGGAGTGGTTGCAGTGTCGTGGCACCAGCACCAGTGGCTAAGGCCCAATTTTTCAGCCCCTGTTTAACAGGGGCGTGTAATTACAATTTTTGATGCAATACTTTGCAACAGGGCTCATTGCTGTGCTCCAAGTACAGTATCTGTGAGGGGTTGCAGTGTTGTGCCACCAGTGGCTAAGGACCAATTTTTCAGCCCCTGTTTAACAGGGGCGTGTAATTACAATTTTTGATGCAATACTTTGCAACAGGGCTCATTGCTGTGCTCCAAGTACAGTATCTGTGAGGGGTGGCAGTGTTGTGCCACCAGTGCCTAAGGCCCAATTTTTCAGCCCCTGTTCAACAGGGCCATGCAATTATAATTATTGATCTAATAATTCACAGCAGGGCCCATTGCTGCGCCCACCAAGAGTAACTGTCAGGCCTTACAGTGTTGTGTCAACACCACCACCACCACCACCACCACCACCACCACCAAAGGCCCAATTTTTCAGCCCCTGTTCAACAGGGGCATGCAATTATAATTATTGATCTAATAATTCACAGCAGGGCCCATTGCTGCGCCCACCAAGAGTAACTGTCAGGCCTTACAGTGTTGTGGCACCAGCACCACCATCAAAGGCCCAATTTTTACTACCACTGTTCAACAATTATATGTTATTACAATTCCTGATATAATAGTTGACAGCAGGGCGTTCCAGCACCCACCAAGAGTAACTGTGAGTGCTTACAGTGTTGTGCCAACACCAACACCTAAGGGGCCAATTTCTGCAGAGTATATACGGCAGGTCCCTACTTTCAAACATCCAACTTACAAACGACTACTACTTGCAAACGGAAGAAGACAACAGGAAGTGAGAGGAAATCTACCCCTTGGAAGGAAAATTCTCTCCTGTAAGAATTAATATGGGAGAAAGGTGTCTCCTCTCTACAGATGCTTTATCACCAATCCTTGTTTCAATAAAAACACCACATTTCAAAAACAGTTGTCATTGGGACGCAAAGTGAGGTGAAATGTTCTGAACAGGGGCACAGACAGCAAAACAAATGTTACAGGGGTGATAACCCTTTCCTATGTTTTCCAAAAAGCTTAAAAATAGGTATTTGGGCTGGAGCTACACTTAAACAATGTAGCTGTTCAAAATTACAAACAGATTCTACATAAGAACAAACCTACAGTCCCTGTCTTGTATGCACCGCCTGTATACGGCTGTTCAGAGTATATAGGGCCTTTTTTATTTTGTGTGCGGGGTTCCCCTTAATATCCATACAAGACCCAAAGGGGCTGGTAATGGGCTGGGGTGGGGGGGGGGGGGTGTGTGATGGGGTAGCTATGCCATTTTTCTTAAAGATTTTCATCCATATTACCGGGACCAGACATTACATTAAAGCCGCAAGCAGTTTTAAATGGCTTTTTTTTCTTTTGGAAATGTAATTTTGTGCAGGGACAGTTCTAAACACGGGAAACACGTGGCACTTCACAGGCATACTTTAGACACCCCCCAGGTACAATATTTAAAGGAATATTTGACTTTTTTTTTTCACTTTATGCATCATTAAAATGACTGCTCCCGGAAAACGTCCGTTTTTAAAACTTCTTTTTGCATTGATACATGTCCCCTGGTGCAGAACCCGGGTTCCCAAACTCTGTTTAGGACAATAACATGGATAATAGTCGTTATAATTAGCACTTTAGAATCCGAACGTTCGCATCCATTGTATTTAATAGGGTTCTAATGTTCGTGCGAACTTTCGGTCCGTTCGCGGGTTCTGGTGCGAACCGAACCCGGGGGTGTTCGGCTCATCACTAGCAACTACTATGCATGCGTGGGATTATGGACATGAGTGAGGGCGAAAATGCAACACTATTCAGATGCGGAAGACAGAGTTAGAATGGCGGCAGCTGCAAATAAGCAGGAGCTTGTCAAAAAACATATTGATTTCAAGTAAGAACGTTCTTTTTTCCTTATAAATGTGGCGCATAGCTGCAAAAGAAGAACATGTAAATTTTTATTTATAATTTGGGGTGCAATGATGTGAATTTACTACCGCTTTAAGTCACTCGTTCCTTAACCACTTCAGCCTCGGAAGGATTTAATGACCAGGCCATTTTTTGCTATACAGCACTGCGTTATAATTGCGTGGTCGTGCGACGCTGTAACCAAATAAAATTGATGTCCTTTTTTTTCCCACAAATTGGGCTTTCTTTTGTTGTTTTCGATCACCTCTGCGGTTTTTATTTTTTGCGCTATAAACTAAAAAAGACCGACAATTTATAATACATATCCAGAAAAAAATGATTTAAAAAAAAGTCTTCATCAATTTAGGCCAATATGTATCCTGCTACATATTTTTGATTAAAAAAATCACAATAAGCGTATATTGATTGTTTTTTTCAAAAGTTATAGCGTCTTCAAACTACGGGATAGATTTATGGACTTTTAATTTTTTATATTGTTTTTACTGGTAATGGCAGCGATCCGCGATTTTTAGTGGGACTGTGACATTGCGGCTGACAAATCTGACCCTAAGTGACACTTTTTGGGGACCAGTGACACCAATACAGGGATCAATGCTAAAAAAAATGCACTGATTAATGAATAAATGACACTGGCAGGGATGGGGTTAACTACAGGGGCGATCAAAGGGTCAAATGTGTTCCCTTCGTTTTTATCTAACTGTGTGGGGGAAGTACTGACAGGAAGTACACAGAGATCGCTGTTCCTGATCACTAGGAACAGACGATCTCCATGTTCTCCCCGTCAGAACGGGGATCTGCCTTGTTTACATAGGCAGATCCCCGTTTTGCCTCTCTGTGAAGTGATCGCGGGTGGCTGGCAGACATTGGGTTCTCTGGACACGCGCATCGTCTCATCCTCCCAACAGCAGGCACGCGCATGCGCCCACGCTATCTATTGCATGAAACAATGTACAGGAAACTGCCATCTTGGCCTTTGTTTAATCTTCAACTGCCATAATGCTGCACATGTGATCAGTTATGACACCAGCCATTGGATGTTTTGACAGTTTGGTTGAGAGCACATCCAATTTCACAGTTACATTACCGGCATGCCGGAAATGTAACAGTTTTTGAAACTGTTAAATCTAAGGGTTTACTTAGACTTTAAATAAAACTGAGGGAAAGATGACTGCATCTGATCACAGCCTGAACCGGGAGTTGGGCTGGCCAGGGCAGACAGAGAGGGGATAAATCACTGCTTAGAGCTGAGACGCCGGCTGCTGTCAAACAAAGTCCCGTCTCTTGGATTGGCTCCTATGATGGATACCATACTGGTCAAATGCTGGAAAATCCACTAGCTCCCTAGATCCCCTCTCTGTCTGCCCTGGCCGGCTCTTCTCCCCTTTCTGGCTGTGATTGGATGCAGTATGTTACAGACTGATCTCTTTCCCATCACTTTTCTCCGACTATAGCCTTTCAGGGGGCATCAGCTAGGCTGTCCGCCCCTGGTTTCACTCCTCTGGCGGGTCATCTGGGTGCAGTCCGCACCCCCTAGCGATATTTCACCACCAATAGAAAAAGAGGCTTACCAGACACATTTAACCCAACTAGGCATACGCCCAATGAGTCAACAGAGCTTATGGTGTAGCACACCCAGAGGAGAAAGGTATGTCAGCATACACAACTTCCAATGTGGACATATGGAGCAGAGGTCCGTCACACTATTGTCGCCAATAGGTCTCAACCAGTGATGTGGTGACCAAAACTCAAAGGCAATTCATCCGAATAGTAAATTGGTAAAAGGAGAAAGAATAGGCCACATAGTGTGATACCATTTAAACAGAAAACATGTATTGTATAAGTAAAAATGGAGACTCACATTTGAGAAGGTATTAAAAGCATATAGATAAAATCAAATATCGCAGCGGCTTCAGCAGAGCCCGTCCCGATGCGTTTCATCCTATTAAGGCATCATCTGGTTATAGTAGTTTGGATATGCTCTAACCATCTATTGCATATGTTGCTTATGTCTTTATTGAAAATGCACCAGGTGATGATAATGAAGCAGACCCTTCCATTCAGAATCAGCCTACAAAGAACTTGGGGAAACAAAGAAGCAATTTTTTAAATAGTTGACTCTTTGACTCATCTAAGAGATGATGCATCCATCATGTCTAGGAAGGTTTCACCATATGGCATGGGACCATTTTAACATGATTTACTTGGGCAAAGTTTGAAGGACCTGCTAAGGTATGGGAAGGTGTTACAGGGATGGGGGTTTACAGAGTTGTGCTTTGAGAGTACATATTATCAACTATGAAGAAAGACATGCAAGTGCTTGCTCCAGGTAGATAGAGCAAAGCCCCTGCTCTGTAGTCTTGGAGGCAGATGCCTGGTAACCAGAGAAAACCGTGATTGCAAAGGCAGAAACTAACAGACCAACAGTTGGACAGTTGCACAGTGCCAATATTTCTGTCAAGGAAACCCACATGTTAGGCACAAGTAGGAGATGAGCTATCACTTAATCCGACCCTGTCACACACAGTGAGGTATGCTTTACTTGAGAAAGTGAGTCTGCCAAAACCACTTCGAAAAAAAAAGGTTTATAGCTGTCACTCCAAAAACAGTCAAGCATGCAGCTTGCCTTGCTTGCCAACCTCTCTAAGTCAACTGTTGCATTGTATTGAAGTCCTACATTGAAGTAATAATTTTCAGTGTTGGCATTTGCCAGAAAGGAGTTCTAAGATGAACTTTTAGCAATATCAACTTCTTCTCTTCAACATAAATTAAAATAACCCCCTTTCCCTCCTCTACTTTTACATGCACTTTAACAACCCCCTTGTACAATTTTCCTTTAGATTTACCAAAGCCATATATTATGAGGTCAAACCTTCAATTTGTATGCAGTCAGGCAGGCCCTTGCACTACATAGTTGAAGATGAATCTAAAGGAATTTATATAAGAAAATGGTATAATGTATGGGCAGATCCCATCGGCCATTTGGCTTTTTTTTGCCACTTTTTAAGTTATAAAATGTACAGTGGGTATAGAAAAGAATCACCCCTCTTTAAAATATCACATTTTGTTGCTGTGCTTTCCTGATATGAGGGCAGATACCGTTTTTGTTTTATCCAGCTGTATTTACTCAGTGCAACTTATAAAATCCAAGTGAAAGATATAACACCAACATGTCAGAATTTTTGTTTTTTCAAAAACAGAATCACTGAGTTGGAAAAAGGATCACCCCTTGTGTCAGTATTTTGTTATCAGGGGTTATGTTATCGCAAATATCGGCATTTGGAACAGAATAGTAAGAAGACAGATTCCTAAAGTCTTCTACACATTCTGCTCCATCTACTGAGAAGTTTTACCTGTGCCTCAGAAAGCTTATGGTCTTGTCTGCTCTCTGGGTAAGCATATGTTGCAATACAGATTCACGATCTTCTTAGAAATCAGCCTGTTTAAGAAGAAACTGCAGATCAAATCACAGTCTGCTCTGTTACCTTTCATATGCATGATTCCACACAGTAGAAGTGAATATCTATACCAGGCTTCCTCAACCTTTTAACCCTAGAGGAACCCCAAAAATAATTTTCATGTCTCGAGGAACCCTTACTAAAACCAAATCAGCAGGGCTCAATAGGAACAATGCTCCTTATATTGGTGATCAATAGGAAAAAGGTCCCCTTTAAAGTGGTGTTCAGATTGCCACCCTTAAAGACAGCTGAACCTTGAACTCTGTAGAAATCATCAAATAGGTGGTCCATCAGCCACAGCTCAAGGAACCCCTAGCAACCTCTGGAGGAACCCCAGGGTTCCGTGGAACTCTGGTTGAGAATGGCTGATCTATACAGTTTGTAAAACTGTGCAAGTATTGTGGTTTTCTGTGTATTTATCTTTTTTATCTATTATTTTGAGATATATCACAGCTTCTGGTTACCTGTGCTGTGAGGGAGTGTATTTGATTTATGCCCTGCACAAACATACCTGTTATGCATAGCCTGTAACTGCACACAAATACAGTAACATGTAGATGAAGAATGTACATGTACATGAAGAACCTCATTTGGGTGTTAGATCATTTCTTGTAATCAATCGAATTCCAGGTGTTTGAAAGTGAAGACAATTTATTCAAAATGCACCGGTACACTTTGTGTGAAGCTTACAAGAGGAAAATCATAGCAAAAGTGAGTGAGAAGGAGGCGGCCCCCACCTTCTCATCCTTACACTGAAAAGGCAATAACACTTCTTATTGGCTAATTTGCTAAGGAGGATCCACTGGTACATGGTACAAGTTGGTACCTTTATTCCCAAGCAGAGCCTCCTGTACAATCTGCTTTCTATACATATATTACGTATGGGGTTAGTAAGAACAAAAGAATACAACAAGGTTAGAACATGTGCTCAGGAGCCATCTTAGAGGAAAATCAGTAAAGCTGTTTAATAGACGCACAATACTAAACTTTTCTAACATTCCCTCCTCTTGTGGGTCTATTTTATCTCAACACATTTCGATGATAGTCCCTGTGTTATACACTTTCGGACTGTATGTCATTAAGTTGAGCTTCAATGTCCACATAGGTCTCCTCAGAGGTAGGAATGGCTTGATACATCGTTCTTGAGATTGCTTTTTCAATCAGTTTTTGTGAAAGTCCTCGAATACAGAGAATGCAGCAGCATCCGTAAGTGACCAAAACCGCAGTAATTGAGATCGAACATGATGTGATAAGTCCAGTCCACTTACCGAACCATCCTTCAAGCCAGTTTGTGAATGGATCGTTAATACCTGAATTTTCCGCTAATTCATTCGATAGAGCAGTCAATCCTTCCAGGGCTCTGGTCTCCAGGAGCTGTATTAGGGATAAAGGTACAACACATGCTACCAAACATTTTGCATACCCCTCCTCTTTTAGCCATGATCATATCTTCCCTACCTAGTATGATACCAGAGGGTCCACAGTACTACTTCACGTCTAAGTGGAGCAAAGTTCTTCTTGGGGTGTATGTGGATACATATCTTTACTCATTCGTATCACCCATCTTGGCATCATATGAATCTGCTAATCTGACTATCTGATAACACTCTATTTCTTCCCTGGGGTCATCTCCCTCAGTTCTAACTGCCATTGTAATAAAAAAAAAATTCCACATTTAGCACACCTGAAAAAACAAATTAGCAAGTAATCCAACAACTATGATTCCTATAAGAACAAAAAAACTGTTGAATCCTTGAAAATTTACCATTTCTGATATTTCTGACATACTAGTTTTTGGGCAGCCTTGTATTGCTTAAACTGAAAATGAAAGTGAATGAGTACTAGGTGTGTGCATTTTTATTTTTATTTTTTAAACTGTCTGGCCTATGTGAACCTATCTAGCCATTACTCAAATGACTCCTTTTACACCTATTAGCATGTGTAATTTTACAGGTAATTTTCCTCTATAGCCTTGACTGCTAAGATCAAGCAAAGGCATAACAGTAGTTTACTCATCTTTTGAAATCAGCTGTACTTTTCTTGCAATGGCTAGCATGTATCCACGTCACTTTACCGCTGTAGCAGTTGTCAGGGACACTTGGTAGGGTCCTTCAACTTTGGTCCTAAAGTAAGGTGACCAGATTTTTAAAATAAAATCCGGGGACATATTTTTTTTTCTTACTAGTAATGGCTGCAATCAGCGTCTCTCTGTCCGCCGCCGCCGCCGCCCGCCTCACAGCGTGTCAAGTCTTACTCTCCGGGCCCCTGGCTAATACTGGCTGGGGAGCGGAGGAAGATCACTCTGTCAGGGAAGGCAAGGAGATAGGTAGGCGGCTGGCTGGGACTTGAACCAAGGCAGAAGAACATGCGAGCGGAGCTGAATGGGCAAAATGAAAAAGAAAAAAACTGCGCTAGTGAAATAAAATAAAATAAAAATTAAAGCTGCAACCAACAGTGTTATACTACACCAAACAGATAATAAAAGAAAAAAAAAGGTTGCGCTATTGAAAATATCACCAGTACAACAACTGGTGACAGTGTAAATTGAGCCAAAAGGCTCACACAGTAAATATGTGACACAAAATATTGAAGGTGAGTAATGCAAACATGTGATACAAGATCACATAGACCAAAAACCACAGAAGTTGTCGCATATAGTCCAAACAGTAAAGTTCATATGCACAAAAGATGCTCCTCCACCGTGCTGGTTGTGATCCAATATATTACACCCCGAGCAAGTGTAAGATAGGACAGCCTCCACCAATAGATTTACTGCCTCTTACCGAGGCAGAGGCAGTAAATCTATTGGTGGAGGCTGTCCTATCTTACACTTGCTCGGGGTGTAATACATTGGATCACAACCAGCACGGTGGAGGAGCATCTTTTGTGCATATGAACTTTACTGTTTGGACTATATGCGACAACTTCTGTGGTTTTTGGTCTATGTGATCTTGTATCACACGTTTGCATTACTCACCTTCAATATTTTGTGTCACATATTTACTGTGTGAGCCTTTTGGCTTAATTTACACTGTCACCAGTTGTTGTACTGGTGATATTTTCAATAGCACAACCTTTTTTTTCTTTTAGGAGCTGAATGGGCACCCGAAACTAAAGAAATATTCCCTCCGCACCGACTGGCACATGATCATCAGAAAGGGGCACAGATAATGAAAAAAAATACACCCCCCCTAAGCTAGTAGGAGCGGCGGAGCGGGGGGGAGTGTAATTCAGAATTATTATTTTTTTATTCTCCACTGACTGTTTTTGAAATTGCCCCAGCCCCTGTTCAAATCCAATCTGGGGACAAAACCGGGGACAGACTTGGTCCGGGGACAGTGTCCCCAATCCGGGGACTGTCCCCTGAAACCGGGGATGTCTGGTCACCCTATCCTAACGGTACTTTCACATGTTCTTTTACTAGGACCCAATCATCTGGCTGTAAATCATGTGTTCCAGTTACTTGATCTGGATCTGGAATTGGATCAAAAACAAACTTGTGCATCGCAGTTAGTTTCTTGTATTAGACAATTACATAACAAAATTATTATACATTATAACAGTCTGATGTGGAAAATGCAACCCTGTCTTAGGTGGCCCCCCCCCCCCCCAAACAAAATCTCATAAGGGCTCAAGTTCTCTGACCTATAAAGTAGGGGTAATCCTGATGCTGTAAAGAACCTGAGGAAACTGTTATGGCCATTGTTTCTTTACTAACCTATCTACCCTTTTCCTGCATTGATTTAGCTGGCCTACCTTTAATGACTCCACTATACCTTTCTACCTTCCCTGAACTCTGAGGATGGTAGGAGCATGGAAGGCCTGCTCAATTGCCAAATCCTTGCATGTAATTTGCATGATCTGTTCAGTGGAATGTTTTCCTCTGTCATTCTCTGATTTCAGGGACTCCAATCAGCATATTACTTTGGAAAGGATCTTCTTTTCTGTCGTCTTGGCATTTGCTTTAGCCACCAGTCAGGCTTCTATCCAGCTTGAAACATTTCTATGCACAACAAAACATTGATATTGGCCTGATTTGAGCAATTGGATTTAATAAATCTGAAGTCTTTGGAAAAGGAATAGTGACTTGGCCAAATGTTTTTGTTACTCTGGTCTGTTTTCCTGAGTTATTTTTAGCACAGATTATGCATCCCTCAACAAAGTCTTGATATTCATTTCTGGAGTATCGAATAAACCATCCAGCCTTGCTTATGTTCCTTCCATTGTCTTAGGGCATACATGACTCAGTCCATGGGCTAATGGCATAATCATCTTTTCCATTTGAGATGGGACACATATTCCATTTTCCTTGCACAAGAGTCCATCTTGATCCTTCTTTACATAATCTTATACCAATCATCAGGTGCATATTCTTGCAATTTCTTAATCAGCTCTTTTACTTTCAGTATTAGTTCCCTTATTTTCCTTCAATCTGTTACAGGTTTCTTCTTCTTCTTTTTTTTCCCCTTGCAAAATCTGTGATTAGTCATGATTGCTTTTATTGGTGTTTCAGCAGTCTTCCTGGCAGTATGATCAGGCAACTGATTTCCTTTTTCTTCCATGGGTTGTCCTCCAGTATGTGCCTTGACTTTCAGGGTGGCTACTTCCTTTGGGAGGGTGACTGGTTCAAAAAGTTCTCAAACATATTTCCAATTATTTTAAATTGATTCTTCTTGCAGCAATTGTGAAACTTCTGTTCTTCCTTATGGGTCCATAATCATGGACTACTTCGACAGCATGCTTGCTACCAGTATAGGTGTTGGCTGTTTGATCCTTTGCGGTCTCACAGGCCCTCATGAGTGCTACCACTTTGGCAACCAGCGCTGAAAGTGATGAAGGGAGTAGTTGGGTCTCAATCACTTCCTCCAATGTTGTCACCGCATATGCCATTCTTGGGACTCCATCTTTGTACAGGCGTGAACCCTCTGCAAACAGGATCAGATCAGAATTTTCAAAAGGAGTGTCCTTTACTGGGGAGATTTGCTGCATTTCTTCTTCCATAAGTTTTAAGCAGATGTGGTCACCCTCCTCTTCGGGGTTTTCCTCTGTCTCTAGGAAAAATCTGGCAGGCTTGATTGTAGTACCTCTTTTCACTTCTTTTTCTCCTAATTCAAGCAGTATTGCTTCATAACATCCATTCCAAAGCATATCTTCTCTTCTATACAGCACCACTGGCACAGGTTGCAGCTGCAGTTTTCTTTTTGCGTTCTTGCCACAACATGGGTTTTGGTGCATCCACCAACCGGATCTATTTTATACACGGCTTGAAATGGTTCGCGGTCAACAGGTCAGAATGAAGAGGTTTCACACCATTTAAGAATGCAGGATATACAGAAAACATGACAACAATCTTCTGGAAAGCCAACCTTCAGGGAAAGATTGTTCAGACAAATTGGACACCTCTCAGTTGAACTTTAATGCTAAAGTACTGGCACCAGTCCCATCTTTGCCTTCGTCACCATCCTTTTTTTCATGTAGCTGGTCTTTGGCATCAGGTAAACATAAATGTTTGCTCCTCATCCTCTCCACTAAACCTAATAATGTGATTTATCTCAGTAGGGTCAGAAACTAAAATGTTGCTAGTTACCCCTTCTATGAAGATTAAGTTCAAGGCCTTCTCCGTACTGGCCCATTCTAGAGATTCCTTTTTCCAGTTTCTGCCTCCCCGTATGGACGTCTCCCGTAGAGTCACCAGTAGACCCAAGACAATTACTATCTCTTTCATCCTGACCAGCTACAGAGCCCTGGGGGGGGGTAAGGTAAGGGAGTCTTCACCGGTTTGAGATAAGCCCCACCTTGTGCAGAACCTCCCTTTGTAGCCGGACTTACCAGAGCTCTGCCGCCAACTGACCCTGCTCTGCCTATAAAACCTTTTTTCAACGGGACTGGTGAGTCCAGGTAGACCTCTCTGCAAACCTTATTGCCGTGGGAGTTTATTTACAAAAATGGGATCCCTTATCACTGTAGATCTTTTCAGGTATTCCAAATGTAGTTAGCAAATGTTTTTTAGTAGTTAGTAAAACCATAGGCTGTACATACTGTATTTAACATCTCAGTCATCCCCCTGTTTGACACATGAGTTACTCCATGTGTCAAAACTGCTGCATACCTAACTAGGGATCTTGGCAATACCGGTTTTCCTTCAGGTGATGTATAAATACTATCTATTATTGTGCAACCTTTTTGTTTTCCAATAATGTTTCTCCCCGGGATGTGCATTCTACTGCATATCAGTAAGGACTGTATGATCTATCTCTATAATGTACAGTTCTGTCATTATTTGATGTGTTTCTTGTGCTGCTATTTTAGCAGCTTCATCTGCCCTTTTATTTCCCTTCGAGATGGGGGTCTGTGTGTGAAATTGGCTTACCACTAGAGGTCACCATCCCCCTGTTTTTCCATTGTTGTGCAAAAAACATTATTGACTATCAGTATATATGGTTACAGATTTTCCTTTTGATAGTATGCATGTTCTTGTCAGTGCTACAAGCTCTGCTACTTGTGCTGAATAATGTTTTGGTAATGGCCTAGCCTCTAAGATTTCACCCCGTGTCACTACTGTATATCCAGTTGCATTTGTGCCATCTGGATTTTTTTTTTACTGGAGCCATCTACAAAAAGTGTCATGTCAAGGTTAGATAACGGTACATCTTTCAAATCACTTTGTGGCAGTACCTTTTCGGTGTTGGCAGCAGTACAGCCATGTTTATGACCATCAGTATGAAGTGGTAGCAGTGTGGATGGGTTTAATGTAGTACACCTCTGTATTGTTAAGTGAGGTTGTATCAAGAGTATTGTCATACAGGAAAGATTTCGTGCTGGGCTCAAATGTGATATCTTTTGTAGCAAAAGAATAACAGATAGTGCATGTGATACTTTGAGTGTCAGCGGGTGATATAGCACTATGGATGCTGAGGCCTTAACTGCTTCGGCTGCAGCTACCACTGCCTGTACACAGGGTAGAAGTGCTCTAATTACACTGTCTAGTTTTATAAAATAGTAAGCGATCGGCCTCTGGCGCTTGCCATGTGACTATGTAAGTACCGATGTCATGTGACCGTCCCTTGAGTCCACTGTTTGTTTGAAAGGTCCAATCAGTCCGTTGTACCCATCTAAGCTGGCATCTATTCAGTAAGGCAGTCAACCTGTTAAGTCTAGGCTATCTGGAGGCAATGGATCCCCTTGCCCCTGTCCGCTTGTCCTCCCCTGGGGTATGGGACTTCTATCAAGGGGTACTCCTCTCCATCATCTACACCATACCTCATAGGAGGTTTATTTAATCTCTTGGACCCTGCTGGGGCCCCTAGTACATGGATTATGGCGTTAGTTAAAGATTCAAGGATCGATCTGTTCATCTCCGAAGCTGTGCTACTGTCTAAATAGATTGAGGAAGTAAGTTTGGGGTCTTGTTCAAAGGCGGTTCCTAACAGGGGTGGGTGTGACAGGGAGGGTGGTACTCTGGGCAGTGGCTTGCACCTGAGGGGGGGCCATTTTAAGGAGGGGGTCTTGTGGTTTAACAAATGAAATCCTCCTCTTTGTCCACCAGGGGCATTTGGGCTTGACATTTTCTTTTGTTCTTCTCCCATCTGCTCTGATCCTAGCGCGTTGAAGCCCGTGAGGCCATTTTTTTTTATTAATTTTTTTAACCCATGTCTTTTGTCTTTTTTTTCTCTGGGTCATAACAATTTAAGCTTATCCACCAAATCCTGACACCCTTTTACAGTTAATTTACCATTAAATCCAACTTTTGTTTCCCATTTAGCACAATACTGAACAGATTTTAGGTTGTTTTCTATGCATAAATTTCTTATCTCCTTCTAACAGCACTACAATGAACACCTTTTAAAGTAGTCAAAAACATCCTCAGCTTTTCCTTGTCTCTTATTCAACAATCCTCATTAATAATCTTACAACAGTTTACCTTCTTTATACTGCAATTCACTTCCATGTTTTCCATCTACTACTTTTTAACTTTAACTTGCATAGTTCCTTTAATATTTTGGCACACTAAATCAATTCAGTCACATGTTATACTACTAAAATCATATCAAGTGTTAACATTCTTAGAGACGATTTTCCCACATAGAAATCTGAAGGGAGGGGGGCCTCTCTCCTTTCTTAAGCATAGATACACAAATGCAAACGGAGGGAGGGAGGGAGGCTTTGAAATACAAGCAGGCTCTTCTCTGCATCTAAGAATCATCAGCATTGATTTTCTGCTTCTCAAATATTTCTTAAACATTTAGATAATACTTGCATTGCCTGGTCTAATTCTCACCATCACATAAATCAGCATTTGTGGGTCTCACATTAACTTATAGAACACCTCGGCTCAGTTCTGCCGATGTTCAATGAAATTACAGCATCAATAAAACATAAGAAAGAAGACACTAAAACACACACAGAATAAAGTTAACTTCGTGGTCTTTTCAGATCACTCTGCTAATTAGCGCTTAAACCATCAAACATTCAACCTCAGACAACGTCAGGCAATCTACCTCTGACAACGTCAGGCAATCTACCTCTGACGTTTTGGTATACCACAAATCTTTTTTTTACCTGTCCGGACAGCGGGTTGCGTTTATTTTACCATAGGCCACGTACCCAAATGCTTCTGTCTTCGAAACATTGGATTACCGAGATTATTATACGATCAATGCCAATGTCGGTACCACAATTCACATACACAATCACAATTCACATACACAATTCACACAGAACAAACGAGAATCAACCGAAAAGAAGAGAAAATAAGAGAAGAGAGGAAAAGAGAAGAAAAGTAAATATAAATTATCTTACCCTCCAAACACCAAAAGACTAAATATATTCAGGTTCAGAACCAGATGGTGGATTTGGGTCAAATCCGGTGCCAAGCAGTCCCTGTTTAACACTAACGTGAGTGGGGGTTCTCAGTGAGCTTTTCAGGTCCAATACTCACTGGGTTCTGTCGGTTCCGGAAGACCCAATCTTCAACCATTGATTTCCGCTCGAAAGACCAAATGTTAGATAATTTCTTGTAATCAATCGAATTCCAGGTGTTTGAAAGTGAAGACAATTTATTCAAAATGCACCGGTACACTTTGTGTGAAGCTTACAAGAGGAAAATCATAGCAAAAGTGAGTGAGAAGGAGGTGGCCCCCACCTTCTCATCCTTACACTGAAAAGGCAATAACACTTCTTATTGGCTAATATGCTAAGGAGGATCCACTGGTACATGGTACAAGTTGGTACCTTTATTCCCAAGAAGAGCCTCCTGTACAATCTGCTTTCTATACATACATTACGTATGGAGTTAGTAAGAACAAAAGAATACAACAAGGTTAGAACATGTGCTCAGGAGCCATCTTAGAGGAAAATCAGTAAAGCTGTTTAAAAGATGCACAATACTAAACTTTTCTAACATTGGGGCAGCGCAGTGGCAAAGTGGTTAGCACCTCTGCCTGATAGCACTAGGGTTGTTGGTTCAAATCCCAACCATAACATAACCTGCATACCTACCAACCTTTTGATATGTGAATGAGGGACACTTATTAGAAAAAGTATTTAGGCATAGGACATACCAACCCCCCCATGCCCACCTAAAGATGAATTGTACAAAAAAATATTAGTTAAACCTACAAGTGCTTTTTTTTTTGTTTGTTTACAACTTTTTTATTGGGTACAAAATGGTGGTACAAAACAAGATTTTATATATTACGAAAAATGCAATATATAAGCTTGCATAGTAAGGACAATTACATCTATGTATACCGAAAATGATAGAGGTACATTGCAATGATTGACTAATATACAATCAATGGTGTCATTGAAATAGATAAACAACTGTTGTACATTAATGACCTTCAATGGAAAGTGTTATTTATTCTGTGTTTAAAATGTGTTTTAGAATGTGCAAACCAAAGGTCCCATTTCTTATCATATAAATGATTTGTATTATGTAAAGTATGAAATATTTTTTCCATGAGGTTAATCTAATTTATTCTTACTTTCAATTGGGTTTGTGGTACTGATGGAGATTTTCAATGGTAGGCGATTAGCCAGTGTATGGAAACACATATTGCGTGGATCAGTCTCATGTGGTGGAGGGACAATCCTATAATAGGGGAGAATAACAAACAATTGGGGAGAGTGAGTCGTATAATATTGTCTGAAATTTTGGAAGCAAAATTTTCCAATTGTTTCCATATTTGTGATATTTTCTCACATTCCCAAAAAATGTGAGAATGATCATGTAGAGATGCAACCTCTGAAACATGTCTGAGGTACTGAAGGGAAAATGATGTGAAGTTTTGCTGGTGTGAACAACGCTTTTTACCACATTTTTACCACTACTGTTCCTTTTATACTGGCTTTTGAAATTTACAAATGCAGAAATTAAACAAAAGTTTTAGCACCAGGAAACACTTTTTGAAAGATAAAAAGTGCATTTTATATACAACTATATAGATTAGATCAAAAGGAGGGACACATGAGGATGAACGATAGACAGAGGAACTTTGTTACAAATCAGGGACAGTCCCTTGAATTCAGGGAAGTTGGGAGTTATGTAACCTGCCTGGAATTTGCATGTTCTCCTTGTGTTTGCGACTTTGCGTGCCTATCCTCCCATACTCCAAAGACATTCTCGTGGGTTAATTGTCTCCTGTCTAAATTTGCCCTAGTTTATGTATGAATTTGAGTTAGGGACCTAAGCTCCTTGAGGGCAGGGACTGATGTGAATATTCAATATATATGTAAAGTGCTGAGTAAATTGTCAGTGCTAAATAAGTACATGTAATACAATTTGCAACAGACAGAGATACCCAAGTGCACAGTTAAGCCTTTCTTAAAGCTTAAAGCGGAGGTCCCGCGAAAAAAAATATATTAAAATCCAGCAGCTACAAATACTGCAGCTGCTTACTTTTAATAAATGAACACTTACCTGTCCTGGAGTCCAGCGATGTCGGCAGCCAAAGTCGAGCAATCGCTTGTCTCTCGGCTGCCCCCGCCGCCATCCTCGGTGAGGGAATCAGGAAGTGAAGCATTGCGGCTTCACTGCCCGGTTCCCTACTGCGCATGCGCGAGTCGCGTGGCGCCTTCTCACTGCTCTCCGCTGTGTCCTGGGAGCAGTGTGTTTCCCAGAAGACAGTGGGGGGGGGTGATGTGAAGGGGCGTGACTCCCACGGGAGTCTATCCCGGAAGTGGGTGCAAATACCTGTCTTAGACAGGTATCGGCACCCCCCTCCCCCCTGAAAGGTACCAAATGTGACACCGGAGGGGGGAGGGTTCCGAAAAGCGGAGGTTCACTTTTTGTGTGGACCTCCGCTTTAAAGAGATCTGTGGAACAGGACTATGCAGTACATAAAAACATGTTATGATGCAGAACATCTAAGCAGTGCAC
The DNA here is from genome assembly GCA_029206835.1 of Rana muscosa. Taxonomy (NCBI): domain Eukaryota; kingdom Metazoa; phylum Chordata; class Amphibia; order Anura; family Ranidae; genus Rana; species Rana muscosa. Next base: position 97,551,473 of record CM055125.1, read on the forward strand.
TTGCAAAGCTAAATAGAGCTTATGAAAGTTGTAAATGACTGTCTAAAAAATGTCCTTCTCTTCTATCAAGTATTAACATGGAGTCTATTCAAGAGCTGAATGATTTCGATGTTCTTAACAAAGAAAGACATCCTATTTTTAGAGGCCAGATAGCAGAAAAAGCTGCAGAAATCGACCACACAGGTCACCCTGGCACATCAGACAGTGCATTACCTCTCAAGTTACTAACATCCTATGCGGCAATGTGCCATTGTAGACTCTTCCAAATCCAGCTCACCAAGTCACCTCAAAACTTCCTCAGACTGGTCACATAGTTCTCCAGGCCCACATCGCAAGACCTCCAGGTCATGGGTGTCCGCTCCATAGGGCAAGGGAGGGCGTTTGCCCCCCCCCCCTGGAATCCAGTGCCGTGATTCTCTGAAAGGAAAACAGCAGGGAGGAAGCAAGGCGGCGGCGCGGCAAATTCAATTAGAAGACTCTGGGGACTGGGGGCATCATAGGAAATGTAGTCCCTGAAGAGTGGTGGCCCCAGCGTGTCCACAGACACCATGCTACAGCCCCCAGCATGCTAGCACTCTGCTGGTTTTCTGGGGGGGTGGTACAAGAGGAGAAAAGAGAATACTGTGCTGGGGGAAGTCAGAGAGGGAGCCACTCTGTACCCGCACCACCATAGAGGGAGCCACGCTGTACCCGCACCACCAGAGAGGGAGCCATGCTGTACCTGCACCACCACAGAGGGAACCATGCTGTACCCGCACCACCAGAGAGGGAGCCACGCTGTACCCGCACCACCAGAGAGGGAGCCATGCTGTACCCGCACCACCAGAGAGGGAGCCACGCTGTACCCGCACCACCAGAGAGGGAGCCACGCTGTAACCGCACCACTAGAGAGGGAGCCACGCTGTAACCGCACCACCAGAGAGGGAGAAAGACCGAGCCACTGCCAGGGTACAGGCATGCTACACTACTGACTAGAGTCACCCCGGGCAACCCAGAGTGAGCGAACCTCCAGCCAGAGGGATCACTGTTGCGGTTTCACCAGGTCTGGTAAGAGGGCCTGTTGGCCATTATCCATTACTGTTCCTAGGGACTGAGCCATTAGGAAGTGTCCAACCTGATATCCTCCCATCTATGCTGGGGGCAATTATTGCAGAAAATGACACCAAATGCTGGGAGTTTTTAGTGCGGAAACTAACACCAGTGCTGAGGGTCATTATTATGTACACTGGTACAGATGCTGAAGTTTTTATTCTAGAAATATGCACCGATGTGGGGGGTTATTATTGTTGCTACTGACACCAATGCTGGCGATTTTTATTGCAGAAACTGACAGCAAAGCTGGGGATTGTTATTGCAGAAACTGGCACTGATCCTGGGGGTTGTTATTTCCTTGGGGGGGGGGCTTCATTTTTTATGATATTGTTATTCAAAGTTGCTAGTTGCTTGATAGTTGCATCAGGTTTCTCAAACCTTTGCATGCCTGCGCTTTATGTGATAATGACTAAGCCCCTCCCCTTTATTACATTTTTAATAAGGGAACTTAAAATGATGCCCCCCCCTGAAAAAAGTTCAGCGAACGCCCATGCTCCAGGTGTCAAGCCTTCACCAGGCCTCAACCCATATGCTACTCCATTCTCTCCTCCAGCATTTAAACATCAGGTATGGATTATCACTACCTCCAGCAATGGAGAAGGAGCACTTGCCATGACAAGGCCTGAAAGAACTGATACATCAGATCTTGCAAGCTCCTGCTGAAGGATTCATTATTTTAGACATAAAAGGAACTGAAGGACCGTATATACTCGAGTATAAGCTGACCCGAATATAAGCCGAGGCACCTAATTTTACCACAAAAAACTGGGAAAACGTATTGACTCGAGTATAAGCCTAGGGTGTCCATCTGCATGCCTCACTGTGCCTCACTTTGCCTCACTGTATCCATGTGCATGCCTTACTGTGTCCATGCCTCACTGTGCCCAAGCCTCACTGTGTCCATGACTAGACTGACGTTTAACATGGGAGTCTATGTAAGGGGTGCCCGGGTTTGAAATATCAGTGCTCTCCGGCCTTAGGTCCCCCAGACAACAATCTTTGAACACTTGTAGAGGAGAAATGGGTCTATATGTGTGACAAGTTCTGGGTCCAGGGGACCTACGGCCGGCCGGCACTGGGTTCCCAAAGTCACCAGAGAAATGACCGTTTAACATGGGAGTCTGTGGAAGGGGTGCCCGGCTTTGAAAAATCGGTGCTCCCCGGCCGTAGGTCCCCTGAACAACAAACTTTGCACACTTGTAGAGGAAGAGTGGGGCTACATGTGTGCCAAGTACCGGGTTCCCAAAATCTGGGAGATCAGGCGCAAAAAGTTGACTCGAGTATAAGCCGAGGGGGGCATTTTCAGCACAAAAAAATGTGCTGAAAAACTCGGCTTACACTCGAATATATATGGAACTTCATCTTGCTACATTCATTGAGTGCAATCAAATACCTAATGATAGATGGGAGATCCCTAAATAAATCATGTATTCTTTCTCAGTTTGACTGGTGCATCCCACTACTTGACAACAGGGCTGGACTGGGACAAAAATGTGGCCCTGGACTTCAGACCGGCCCACTTTAATTCAATAAAATGCTGCCCCCACCCCCCAAAAAATCACGCTCACCAAAAGGCCCCTACATCCATGATTGTATATCATGAGAGGGTGAGAGAGAGGGGAATGAGTGAGAGAGAGAGGGAGGGTTGAGAGAAAGGGGGTGAGAGGGGGTGAGTGTAAGAGAGAGGGAGTGAGTGTAAAAGAGAGGGGGTGAGTGTAGGACCCCTTTCACACTGAGGCGTTTTTTTGGTGCTTTTGGGCTAAAAATAGCGCCCGAAAACGCCTCCGCTGCAGTCCCACTGTGAAAGTCCGAGTGCTTTCACACGTGCTGCCAGGGCATTAAAAAAAGTCCTCCAACAGCATCTTTGGGGCGGTGGAGGAGCAGTGTACACACCGCCCGTGCCCATTGAAAGGAATGGCCACCGCTGCTGAAGAGCCTGCAAAGCACTTCGGCAGCAGCGCTACACGGGCGCATTTAACCTTTAATTTGGCTGCTAGCGGGGGTTAAAAGCGCCTGCTAGAAGCCAAATAGCGCAGCTAAAATGACAGTAAAGTGCTGCTAAAACTAGCAGCGTTTTACCGTCAATGCCCGCCCCAGTGTGAAAGCAGCCTAAGAGTCAGGGAGTGAATGAGACAGAGGAGGGAGCTAAGAGACAGAGGGGGGAGCTGAGAGATAGAGGGGGAGCTGAGAGACAGAGGGGGAGCTGAGAGACAGAGGGGGTGCTGAGAGACAGAGGGGGTGCTGAGAGACAGAGGGGGAGCTGAGAGACAGAGGGGGGAGCTGAGAGACAGAGGGGGAATCTGAGAGACAGAGGGGGAGCTAAGAGACAGAGGGGGGAGCTAAGAGACAGAGGGAGGGAGCTGAGAGACAGAGGGAGGGAGCTGAGAGACAGAGGGGGCTGAGAGACAGAGGGGGGAGCTGAAAGACAGAGGGGGGAGCTGAAAGACAGAGGGGGGAGCTGAGATACAGAGGAGGAGAGCTGAGAGATAGAGGAGGAGAGCTGAGAGATAGAGGAGGGGGCTGAGAGACAGAGGAGGGGGCTGAGAGACAGTGGGGGGCTGAGAGACAGAGGAGGGGGCTGAGAGACAGAGGGGGAGCTGAGGGACAGAGGGGGAGCTGAGAGACAGATGGGGAAGCTGAGGGACAGAGGGAGGGAGCTAGGAGACAGAGGGAGGGAGCTGAGAGACAGAGGCAGAGCTGAGAGACAGAGGGGGGCTGAGAGACAGAGGGGGGAGCTGAAAGACAGAGGGAGGGAGCTGAGAGACAGAGGGGGAGCTGAGAGACAGAGGGGGGGAGCTGAGAGACAGAGGGGGGAGCTGAGAGACAGAGGGGGAGCTGAGAGACAGAGGAGGAGAGCTGAGAGATAGAGTGGGGAGCTGAGAGATAGAGGGGGAGCTGAGAGATAGAGGAGGAGAGCTGAAAGACAGAGGAGGGGTCTGAGAGACAGAGGAGGGGCTGAGAGACAGAGGAGGGGGCTGAGAGACAGAGGGGGAGCTGAGAGACAGAGGGGGAGCTGAGAGACAGAGGGGGAAGCTGAAAGACAATGGGAGGGATCTGAGAGACGGGTGGAGCTGAGAGACAAAGGGGGGAGCTGAGAGACAAAGGGGGGAGCTGAGAGACCGGGGGAGCTGAGAGACAGAGGGGGCTGAGAGACAGAGGAGGGGGCTGAGAGACAGAGGAGGGGGCTGAGAGACAGAGGAGGGGGCTGAGAGCCAGAGGAGGGGGCTGAGAGCCAGAGGGGGAGCTGAGGGACAGAGGGGGGAGCTGAGAGACAGATGGGGAAGCTGAGGGACAGAGGGAGGGAGCTAGGAGACAGAGGGAGGGAGCTGAGAGACAGAGGCAGAGCTGAGAGACAGAGGGGGGCTGAGAGACAGAGGGGGGAGCTGAAAGACAGAGGGAGGGAGCTGAGAGACAGAGGGGGAGCTGAGAGACAGAGGGGGGAGCTGAGAGACAGAGGGGGGAGCTGAGAGACAGAGGGGGAGCTGAGAGACAGAGGAGGAGAGCTGAGAGATAGAGTGGGGAGCTGAGAGATAGAGGGGGAGCTGAGAGATAGAGGAGGAGAGCTGAAAGACAGAGGAGGGGTCTGAGAGACAGAGGAGGGGCTGAGAGACAGAGGAGGGGGCTGAGAGACAGAGGGGGAGCTGAGAGACAGAGGGGGAGCTGAGAGACAGAGGGGGAAGCTGAAAGACAATGGGAGGGATCTGAGAGACGGGTGGAGCTGAGAGACAAAGGGGGGAGCTGAGAGACAAAAGGGGGGAGCTGAGAGACCGGGGGAGCTGAGAGACAGAGGGGGCTGAGAGACAGAGGAGGGGGCTGAGAGACAGAGGAGGGGTCTGAGAGCCAGAGGAGGGGGCTGAGAGCCAGAGGAGGGGTCTGAGAGCCAGAGGGGGGAGCTGAGAGCCAGAGGGGGGGAGCTGAGAGCCAGAGGGGGGAGCTGAGAGCCAGAGGGGGGAGCTGAGAGACAGAGGGGGGAGCTGAGAGACAGAGGGGAGAGCTGAGAGCCAGAGGGGGGAGCTGAGAGACAGTGGGGGGGTCTGAGAGACAGTGGAGGGGTCTGAGAGACAGAGGAAGGGTCTGAGAGACAGACGGGGAGCTGAGAGACAGACGGGGAGAGCTGAGAGACAGACGGGGAGAGCTGAGAGACAGAGGAGGAGAGCTGAAAGACAGAGGAGGAGAGCTGAGAGACAGAGGAGGAGAGCTGAGAGACAGAGGAGGAGAGCTGAGAGACAGAGGAGGGGGCTGAGAGACAGAGGAGGGGTTTGAGAGACAGAGGGGGGTCTGAGAGATAGAGGGAAGCTGAGAGACAGAGGAGGGGCTAAAAGAGGGGGGGACTGAGAGACACGAGAACTGAGAGACAGAGGGGGGAGTGAGAGACAGAGGGGGGTCTGAGAGACAGGGGGGGGTCTAAGAGACAGGGGGACTGAGAGACAGGGGGGACTGAGAGACAGAGGGGGGAACTGAGAGACAGAGGGGGGTCTAAGAGACAGGGGGTCTGAGAGACAGAGGGGGGAGCTGAGAGACAGGGGACTGAGAGACAGGGGGAGCTGAGAGATAGAGGAGGGGGCTGAGAGACAGTGGGGGGCTGAGAGACAGAGGAGGGGTCTGAGAGACAGAGGAGGGGTCTGAGAGACAGAGGGGGAGCTGAGAGACAGAGGGGGAGCTGAGAGACAGAGGGGGGAGCTGAGAGACAGAGGAGGGGTCTGAGAGACAGAGGGGGGGTCTTAGAGACAGAGGGGGGGTCTGAGAGACAGAGTGGGGGGTCTGAGAGACAGAGGAGGGGTCTGAGAGACAGAGGGGGGGTCTGAGAGACAGAGGGGGGTCTGAAAGATTGGGACTGAGACTCGGGGACTGAGAGACAGAGGGGGGACTGAGAGACAGAGGGGCAGAGAGACAGAGGGGAGGGCTGAGACAGACCACATAGCACTGTCCCTTTCTGCAGTCCCTCCTCTGCTCACCTCCCCGCTGTCTCAGTGTTCTGGCATGTTTGTGTAGGATGCCGGGTGCCTGATGGCCAGCAGCGGCAGCGCCGAGTCTCCCTCTTTATCCGGGGGGTGCTCTCGCTGCTCTGCTCCTTACAGCGGCGCATTTTCTCTTCCTCCTGCCCAGGCCGCATGGTTCCTGGAGCAGAGAGGAGGTGGAGAAATCGAGGTTCTGGGTGGCCGCGCTCGCTCCTGTTCGCCTCTTCGGTGGTCAGGGAGGGGGTGGAGCTCTTCTCCCTCCTTGGCTTTTACATCCAACTGCCCTCCTCGCTGGCCACCTTCCCCAAATCCCAGCCGCTGATTGCTGCGACGCTCCCGCTGCATGAAAAAACATCCCACAAGAAAAAAAAAATTTTTTTTTTTTTTAAACGGCCCACTGAGCCATAGGCCCACCGGGAAACTCCCGGTAGTCCCGATGGCCAGTCCATCCCTGCTTGACAAGAATGCCAAAATCCTGTTTATGCAGGGAAGAGACACCTGAAGAGTGTACAAAATACATGAATAGTTCAAGAGTTGTGTAGACGATGCTTATGCCCAGTGGATCAAACTAGGTTGGGTTGTTATTGGCACTCCTTTCTCCAGTAAAAAGCAAAATTCAAACAGTGTACGTGTTTGTAAAACTATTGTTAGGATATTTCAAGACACCCCTTTCACCTCTCAAAACTCATGCTATGGGGTCTTGAAGGAGATAAAAAGCTTTGACAATGCTCAAGCATTATTAACACTGCCAACAGGCCCAAAAAGCTCATTGAACTCCTGAAGCCTCCTAAAGTTGGACTTGTCAATGAGTTTCTTCAACCAACAAGAGAGACAATCCTACTTCCACCCATAAGAGACCTTGGAAACTTTGCCAGCCTTGGAGAAGTGACCTGATGTGTTCATGGACTGTTTCAGTCAGTGAACTTATATTTTGCATGTTCCTCTCATCTTTGTGTTTTAAAGGTCCAGAGGAAAAGTTATCCACATGCATAGACATTAGGGTTGTCCCGATACCGATACTAGTATCGGTATCGGGACCGATACCAAGCATTTGCGCGAGTACTTGTACTCGCGCAAATGCTCCCGATGCTTCACCCAATACTTTTTTTTTTTTGTGGCCGGAGAGGGCGGGAGGAGTCAGTGGCTGGGGAGGGCAGGAGAGAGGGCGGGGGAGTGCGGGCGGAGTCTGGCCGGAGAGAGCGGGAGGAGTCAGTGGCTGGGGAGGGCGGAAGAGGAAAGTGCGGGCGGAGTCTGGCTGAAGAGGGCGGGCACAGTCGATGGACGGAGTCCGCGGGCGGAGAGCGAGTCCCTCACCTGCAGTTGAACCTGGTAAGCTGGCAGGGGTTCAGGGCGCAGCCGCATCAGGATCGGTGACCGGTGCTGTCACATTCGGTCGCCGTCAGCGGCTGAACGTCCCCACGCCCATCTTGGTACACCCTGCACTCGGCTGCAGTAAGCAGCAGCAGACATCTTGTTACACCCAGCCCGAGCTATATGGGCTGGGTGTAACAAGATGTCTGCTGTTGCTTACTGCAGCCGAGTGCAGGGTGTACCAAGATGGGCGTTGCAGCAATTTTTTTTTTCTTAAATCCTGTGTCATTTCCCCCCCACCCCCCCGCAGCATTTCAGTGCCAGCCACCTATCAGTACCCACAAGTGCTACCTATCAGTGGAATCAGTGCCATCTACCATGCCACTGATTGCACTGATAGGTGGCACTTATGGGCACTGATTGCACTGATAGGTGGCACTTGTGGGCACTGATAGATGGCACTGATTGCACTAATAGTGCAATCAGTGCCATCTATCAGTGCCCACAAGTGCCACCTATCAGTGCCCACAAGTGCCACCTATCACTGCCCACAAGTGCCACCTTTCTGTGCCCACAAGTGCCACCTATCAGTGCCCACAAGTGCCACCTATCAGTGCCCACAAGTGCCACCTTTCTGTGCCCACAAGTGCCACCTATCACTGCCCACAAGTGCCATCTATCAGTGCCCCCAAGTGCCACCTATCAGTGCCCACAAGTGCCACCTATCACTGCCACAAGTGCCATCTATCAGTGCCCCCAAGTGCCACCTATCAGTGCCACCTATCACTGCCCACAAGTGCCACCTATCAGTGCCCATAAGTGCCATCGATCCGTGCCCATAAGTGCCACCTATCAGTCCCCATCTTTCAAACTGTCACATGACATTGAAAAAAAGTATCGGTAATCGGTATCGGCGAGTACTTGAAAAAAAGTATCGGTACTTGTACTCGGTCTTAAAAAAGTGGTATCGGGACAACCCTAATGCCCCGTACGCACGATCGTTTTTCATGCCGTTAAAAATGCCATTTTTAAAAATGGCCATTAAAAATGATCGTGTGTAGGCTCCAGAGCATTTTTAACGACGTGAAAAACGGCCATTAAAAATTCCGGACATGCTCTCTTTTTTTCACGTCGTTTTTCATGTCGTTTTTTTTAACGACGTGAAAAACGATAGTGTGTATGCTTTAACGACGTGAAAAAAAACGCGCATGCTCAGAATCAAGTATGAGACAGGAGCGCTCGATCTGGTAAAACTAGCGTTCGTAATGGAGATAGCACATTCGTCACGCTGTAACGGACTGAAAAGCACAAGACTGAAAAGAGCGAATCGTCTCTCAACAAACTTTACTAACATGAAGGGTGGCGCAATTCGAACGGAACTTCCCCTTTATAGTGCCGTCGTACGTGCTGTACGTCACTGCGCTTTGCTTGAACATTTTTTAAAATGATGGTGTGTACGCAAGACAGGCTTGAGAGGAAACAAGAAAAAAAATGACAAGAAAAACGTCAGTTTTAAAAATGACATTAAAAATGATCGTGTGTATGGGGCATAATAGACATGTTACAGATTTATGTCAAGTTTGTTCTATTAGTCTATCTCTGTACTGTATGGGCTTGGCAGCAGCTGTTATCCGCACACAGCTGTCAATTACAGCCACAGGAATCAGTAGATTTGCAGCGTTGCTAATTGTCCATGTAAATGATGCCTTACAATAGACAAATTAGAACTACCGTATATACTCGAGTATAAGCCAAGTTTTTTAGCCCTTTTTTTTAGGGCTGAAAATAGCCCCCTCGGCTTATACTCGAGTCAGTGTACCTGTCGGGTCACGGGCGTCCATTTTTCAAAAGTCTCGGCTTCCTCCTGGTCCGTGATAGACGTTTGACACTGTGTTCCGCTACCGCCTATAACGGAGGTCCTCTCATCATCAGACTTTCCCAGCAGACACTGTGTTCAGTGTTCCGCCTATCATGGACGTCCTCTTGTCCGAGGATGAAAGAAGGTCAGAGATTGGCGGAACACTGAACACAGTGTCTGCTGGGAAACTGAGTCGGAGAATGAGAGGACCTCCGTGATAGGTGGTAGCAGAACACAGTGTCAAAGCCTATCACGGACCAGGAGGAAGCCACGACTTTTGAAAAATGGACGCCCGCGACCTATAGGTATACTGACTATCACGGAACGGAACGGGACCAGGAGGGAGGAAGCCACGACTTCTGAAAAATGGATGCCCGCAGCCGGTCAAGAATACAGGTACACTGAGGCTGCAATGGGCAGAGCGAGAATGGACACAGTAAGGCTACAATGGGCACAGTGAGAATGGGCACAGTAAGGCTGCAATGGGCACATTGAGAATGGGCACAGTAAGGCTACAATGGGCACCGTGAGAATGGGCACAGTAACGCTGCAATGGGCACAGTAAGGCTGCAATGGGCACAGTGAGAATGGGCACAGTAAGGCTGCAATGGGCACAGTAAGGTTACAATGGGCACAGTCAGAATGGGCACAGTAAGGCTGCAATGGGCACAGTGAGAATGGGCACAGTGAGGTTGCAATGGGCACAGTGAGGCGTGCAAATGGGCACAGTGAAGCTGCAAATGGGCATTGTTGACCCTCTTTTTTCTGCTTACAGTAGCTGCTGCATTCTCACCCTAGGCTTATACTCGAGTCAATACGTTTTCCCAGTTTTTTGTGGTAAAATTAGGGCCTCGGCTTATACTCAGGTCGGCTTATACTCGAGTATATACTGTATCTTCTTTTCTCCCCTCTCCCGTCATATCTATACATGGCACTTGGATGTATACCCAGTGTTGTGATGGCTTATTCTATCCCTATTTAACCACAAACAGTTGCATACAGATGCACTGATGTTATCAATCTCCCCAACCAACCTCCATCCCAGACAAACTAAACTTTCTCAGTTATGGCTATTGTATGTAGTTAACAAAATATGTAAAGAGTCTACAGAAGCCAAGGCCTTAGCACAATTAACTAATTACATGAACAGTTTACCAGAGAGTGCATTGCTGGGATCATCATTTGCAATTTTCTGAGAACTAATGTGCATGGGGAAGGAATATCTGGAAGCCATGGAGCAAGGTTGTGCAGTCATTGGGAAGTCATGTGTTCAATTCACAGTTCAAATGTACTCAACAGTCTGTAGATAACTTATTACAGCGCAAAAGACATTCCTAGAAATGGCTTACAACCCTTCATATTCTTTTTTTTTCCTATTGGAAAAACATTGATAATAACTCTGCACCATTTATTTGCCCAGAAAAAAGTAATGACTATTTCCTGGTAGACTAATATCAGTCATAGGATTATAAGGAAGATTGGAGGAGAAGGAGATAACATGACCTTGCCTGGAGACAACACAATTTTGTTTTTAGAACATTGAAAGCAAAAAAATACATTTCACTAAGGCCTCATGCAACGCTTATCAGCTCCTGTGTGCTGAGGCATTAAATATCTGGCCCTTCATGGCACTCGTATAAAAGCTGATGGCTTGTGTGTGCAGCTCTTCTCCTTGAACACGGTGGTGGTGCATGTGTAGCTAAAATTTACAACAAAGTGTAGCAGGGTTACATACTGTTAGGAAAATCAGGTGGCCCTTCGGTAGGGCAATGCATATAATGTTGTGTTTTTCCTTGTTGGCTTGGGGTTGGGCTGGAGTAGTCTTATGCCCTGTACACACGAGCGGAATTTCCTTCGGAAAAAAGTTGGATGGGTTTTCCGATGGAATTCCGCTCAAGCTTGGCTTGCATACACACAGTCACACAAAAGTTCTCAGAACTTTCGAGCGTTAAGAACGCGGTGACGTACAACACTACGACGAGGCGAGAAAAAGAAGTTCAATGCTTCCGAGCATGCGACGAATTGTTTCCGAGCATGCGTGTTTTTTTCCTGTTGAAATTGCAAACGGAAAACTAGAGAACCTGCTCTCAATCTTTTGCTGGCAGGAATTCCGACAGAAAAAGTCTGATGGAGCATACACACGGTCGGAATTTCCAACCAAAAGCTCACATCGGACTTTTGCTGGCAGAAATTCCACTTGTGTGTATGGGGCATTAGTTCTATTAGGTGTTACAGATTGATGAACCAGTAATACCTCTGTCACCAGATAATAATTACATAAACAATACACCAGACCTAAAAGGTAAGGCTTGAATCTCGGCCAGTTCTGAACCGGCTGAGATTCTAACTGTGTATGGGCAGGATGAATGTACCAAGTTAATGTTTGAACTTGGGTACAACCAGCATGCCAGGTTTTACCTGCGATTATCACCACTTATAGCAATAATAGCCGCTAGCAATAATCACTGTCTTCTCTTGGCGGGGATGGATTCCCCCACCCTCCTCTGCCCCCTCCACTGGGTGAAGACAATGGCCCAGCAGGAGGGATTCCCACACTGTCTGTGTTGATGGGGGAATCAAGCAAATTTCTTTCCTGCAACCCATGGTCGCCCTAAGTATACTTTTAGAAATAATAATTTGCTTCCCTGTGCTAAAAATGAAATAGCAACATTTTCAACATATTTGTTTTCCTTGCAGCAAAGATTATTTTAAGTCAAAACAAATAAGGAATTTGGACAGATTGGCACAGCAGTAAAATTTTCATATGAAAATACTAAGATTTATTTTTAGATCTGTTAAACAGTGTGGAACTTCATCTGATTTTTTAAGTAAAAAAAAAAAAAAGATCTAAACAAATCAAACTTCGAAAAGTTGAGAAACTTCTTGGGGCAATAAACTTAAAACAGAAGGAAAGCCAATTTTTCAGCCTTTCCTTATCAGATTTTACATACTGTATTTTGTTTTTAACAGCTAAGTCCTCCAAAGTCTTCCACTTGTGGGGATATCTGTGTATTTGCTTCTTAATACGTCACTCACACCATCACACTTGTGTGGTTTAGCGCTCATTCCCGGCATACTGGTGTGCCGAGATCTACAGAGCACCTTGCCATGATCTCTTCATCATCTATCTCTTGAAAGGCGCTCTGCTGTCACGGTTCTCCTCTTCTTTCTTGCATTCCCTGACTGACTAGCAATATGAGATGTAGGGATGATGTGGGATGAGGGTGGAAGTGTCATTATAGGCAGAAAATGAAACGAAACATCCAGGATGGTGCCAGCTTCAGGAGAAGTGGGGTAGGCATGGTCTTCAAAAAAAAGTATGTGCTGTAAAAATAGTATGATGTGGCCCGGTTCACATAGGAGCGACTCGTCAGGCGACTCGGTTGCCTGACGAGTCGCGTCCCGCTCTGTTAAATGGAACCGTTCTAATAGGAGCGACTCAGGTCGCTTCGACTTAGAAAAAGGTTCCTGTACTACTTTTAGGGGCGACTCGGGACGACTTGCATTGACTTCTATACAGAAGTCATTATGCAAATCGCCTGAACCGGGCGTCGTAAGTCGTTTTGAGATCGCGCCGCCGAGTCGCCCCCAAAGTCGTGCCGCCCCTGTGTGAACCGGGCCTGTATGTACGGTTTTCTAAACACTTGTTTTGTTGTTTGAACAAGACTTTTTTTGGCAGTGGTGTGCAAGATTTACTTCCACTGTAAACAATAAGTGTATTTTTTTTAATTTTACCGTTACCTACAGAATACAGTACATCAATGGTGAGCGGGCATACCGAGTGAATGATAATGGTAACAGTACATCACAGAAGCTACTGCACCTGGGAAGATGGGACAAGACATAGCAGGCCCAGTTGTAGGCAGGTGCAATCTACTTTCTCCACTGCAGGTGGCGCTCAACTCCAGCAGCATTGCAGAGGGAGAGGAAGTCAAGAGGAACATTGTTCCTGTATGGTTTCTTGGGTCACTGGGGAAGCTATCTGATTGGATGATGCCACCCCATGTGACTCTGGTGGCTATCTTGGGTCTGGCAGAGTCCATTTAAGACCCTGGCTTCCAGGCTTGGCTTGCATTTCACATGTGGGTAGTGTAGGGACATGTCTACCATCTGTTAGGGACAGTGATTAGCGATAAGGAGAGGTTCCAGACAAGTAGAGAAAGAATAGGTACACGTCTTCCTTCCTGGAGACCTCTCCATTTGGGCACAGACTGGCCAGGCTGAATTCCTCCCCTCAAGAAAGGCACCAGGCACATCTGAGACCTGCTCTACTACACATTGCTGTTACATTCTGTGAGTATTCCCAGTCTGGCCCCTTTCCACCTGGAATGTTGTGAATTGTCAAACTATAACTTTAATACAAAGTGTAGAAAACGTTTGCGCTACTCGTGAGTAAATAATGAATGTGAATATTCAAAGATGTGAGTTAAAACGTGTTCAACAGCTGCAAAGTCTATCAGTGTTCACCATACACAATTGAAAATGAAATAAATGTAAAAGTGATCTTGCGCTAAAGAAAAATCACTTTTTCTGCAATAAACCAGTGGATTAATATAATGGATAAATCAGTGGATACACCGCGAAAATCGTGAGAGAATCGTGATCTTAATTCTAAGCAGAAATAAGAGGTTTTTTTTTGGAACTTTGAGTGAGGCACAAGACACGTGGTAGGAGAAATTGTAAAATTGTTTAATTGGCATATTAACCACTTGACCACTGGGCACTTAAACCCCCTTAATAACCAGACCAATTTTCAGCTTTCGGTGCTCTCACATTTTGAATGACAATTACTCAGTCATACAACACTGTACCCATATGAAATTTTTGTCCTTTTTTTCACACAAATAGAGCTTTCTTTTGGTGGTATTTAATCACTGTTGGGTTTTTTATTTTTTGCGCTATAAGAGAAAAAAGACTGAAAATTTTGTAAAAAAATGATTTTTTTTTCGTTTCTGTTATAAAATTTTGCAAATTACTATTTTTTCTTCATAAATTTTGGCCAAAATTTATACTGCTACATATCTTTGGTAAAAATAAGTACAAATTGGTGGATATTATTTGGTCTTTGTGAAAGTTATAGAGTCCACAAGCTATGGTGCCAATATCTGAAAATTGATCACACCTGAAGTACTGACGGCCTATCTCAATTCTTGAGACCCTAACATGCCAGAAAAGTACAAATACCCCCCAAATGACCCCTTTTTGGAAAGAAGACATTCCAAGGTATTCAGAAAGAGGCATTGTGAGTTTTTTGAAGTTGTCATTTTTTCCCACAATTCTTTGCAAAATCAAGATTTTTTTTTTCTCTTTTTTTTTTTTTCACAAAATTGTCATATTAGCAGGTTATTTCTCACACACAGCATATGCATTCCACAAATTACACCCCAAAACACATTCTGCTATTCCTCCCGAGTATGGCGATACCACATGTGTGAGACTTTTACACAGCGTGGCCACATACAGAGGCCCAACATGCAGGGAGCACCTTCAGGCGTTCTGGAGCACCCAGGCCAATTCTGACATTTCTCTCCTACATGTAAAAATCATCATTTATTTGCTAGAAAATTACATAGAACCCCAAAACATTATATATGTTTTTTTAGCAAAGACCTTAGAGAATATAATGGTGGTTGTTGCAACTTTTTATCTCGCACGATATTTGCGCAGCAATTTTTTTAACGCGTTTTTTACGGAAAAAAAATGTTTTGTGCTTAAAAAAAAAAAAAAAAACAGTAAAGTTAGCCCAATGTTTTTGCATAATGTGAAAGATGAAGTTACGCCGAGTAAATAGATACCTAACATGTCGCCCTTAAAAATTGCACACACTCGTGGAATGGCGCCAAACTTCGCTACTTAAAAAATCCCCATAGGCAACGCTTTAAATATTTTTACTGGTTACATGTTTTGAGTTACAGAGGAGGTCTAGGGCCAAAATGATTGCTCTCGCTCTAACGTTCGCAGAGATACCTCACATGTGTGGTTTGAAAACCGTTTTCATATGTGGGCGGGACTTACGTATGCGTTCGCTTCTGTATGCGAGCTCACGGGGACAGGGGCGCTTTAAAAAAAAAAAAAAAAATTATTCTTCATTTTACTTTATTTATTTTAGTTTGACATGTTTTTCCACCCTAAACATTTTTTTGATCACTTCCCCTCTCGCCTCCCGTAAGAATGATCAAGCGGCGGAACAGCCGCTATGATTGTTCTTATGGTGTAGGGAATCGCCGGCTGAAAAAGCTAATATCTGAATGATGCCTGTAGCTGCTCCCATCATTCAGATATCCCCGCACAAAGTCAAGGACGTCATATGACGGCCGGAGGGCGGGAAGTGGTTATTGCGGAGTATTGCCGGGCATTGCGGAGTATTGCCGGGCATTGCGGAGTATTGCCGGGCATTGCGGAGTATTGCCGGGCATTGCGGAGTATTGCAGGGCATTGCGGAGTATTGCGGACTATGGCAGGGTATTGCGGTGTATGGCAGGGTATTGCACGGGTATACCACAGGGTATTGTGGAGGGTATTGCACAGGGTATTGTGGAGGGTATTGCAGAGTATTGTGGAGGGTATTGCAGAGTATTGTGCAGGGTATTGCAGAGTATTGTGCAGGGTATTGCAGAGTATTTTGCAGAGTATTGCGCAGGGTATTGCAGAGTATTGCGCAGGGTATTGCAG
This sequence comes from Rana muscosa, assembly GCA_029206835.1. Taxonomy (NCBI): domain Eukaryota; kingdom Metazoa; phylum Chordata; class Amphibia; order Anura; family Ranidae; genus Rana; species Rana muscosa. Next base: position 97,567,364 of record CM055125.1, read on the forward strand.
AGTATTTTGCAGGGTATTGCAGAGTATTTTGCAGGGTATTGCAGAGTATTGCACCAGGGTATTGCAGAGTATTGCACCAGGGTATTGCAGAGTATTGCACCAGGGTATTGCAGAGTATTGCACCAGGGTATTGCAGAGTATTTTGCAGGGTATTGCAGAGTATTTTGCAGGGTATTGCAGAGTATTGCACCAGGGTATTGCAGAGTATTGCGCAGGGTATTGCAGAGTATTTTGCAGGGTATTGCAGAGTATTTTGCAGGGTATTGCAGAGTATTTTGCAGGGTATTGCAGAGTATTTTGCAGGGTATTGCAGAGTATTGCACCAGGGTATTGCAGAGTATTGCACCAGGGTATTGCAGAATATTGGCAGGGTATTTTGCAGAGTATTGGCAGGGTGTATTGCAGGGTATTGGCAGGGTATAGCACAGGGATGGCTGAGCAGGGATGGATGGATGGATGGATCTGTGACTGCAATTGTCACAGATCCAGCCCACAGTGCTGCTGCTGCCATCCGCTCCCTCCCCCTCCCCTCTCACACTGTACCGATCGGTACAGAGAGGGGAGGGAGGAACCGGCGTCATCAAATGACGCCGGTCTGTTTACAAGTGATTGCTCCGGCATTGGACGGAGCGATCACGTGGTAAACGGCCGCTATCAGCGGCGATTTACCGCGATTCGTGATCCGCCGGGTCCTCTGGACCCGGCGGTCACGGAGTTTCCCGTGTGCGCGCCCCAGGGGGCGCGCGGGAGCGCGATTCTGGGAGGACGTTATATAACGTCCTCCCAGAGTTAAGCAACCACCTTGTCGACGTTATTTGTCGGCAGGTGGTTGTTAAGTGGTTAACAAAGCATACCTCATAAACATGTGATACATGGTTGAACATGAGTATTTTTATCTATATACAAGGCAATGGCATACAAAAAAGAAAAATTCATATACATATACACATGCACGCATCTGAAATCGCATTGTATCACATGGAAGAGATTAGTATAAAAAGCCAAATGCTTATTGAGTAATGGATACAAATGGGTTATAAGATACAAATGAATCACAGTTGAAGTCAATCTATGTGTTGGGAACATGATGACATTGATAGGCTTAACACGTTTCGTGGCCAGTTGCCACACATCAGGAGCAAACGCATAGCATATGTATAAATTGTTCTAAATAAGCAGTGTTGCAAGTCAGGATCTGCAAGGCAAGTCTATGCCAGGAGCTCAGGGATTGAACCCAAGGAAAAAGTGAGCGCACCGACACACCCCAGGAGCACCCTCCAAACTTAATAGGCAAGGGTGAAAAAAATCTAATATGTCTGTGCAGCAAATGATATTGGACCAATATGTGTGAATAGTACCAGTATATACATACAGTATTAATTAACTATAATTCATATAAACCAACACCCATATTGCCTGAAAAAGTGAAAAGCGTAGTAGATACAAAGTGAAGGGAATTATATATCACATAAAGATAAAATAAAAGGTGAATACATCACATGAAAATCATGCAATACCCCAAAGGGGAAAGGGTGACATTTCTAAGCAAAAAAATTGTGATTCTCATTTTAGCCAGAATTGTGGAGCTCTATTCTAAAGTCTTACATTTTTTAACTCCACTTTATGCATTAAGCTGAAAAACCTCCTGTGCTGCAGCTCCCCCCAGACCCCCCCCCCCTTTTCCTTACCTTAGCCCGATCCAGCAATTTGCACAAGCTCAGCGGCTCCAGCCACGGTCTCACTCCTCATTGGACAGATCGATAGCAGCGGGAGTGATTGGCTCCCGCTGCTGTCAATCAAATCTGGTGACACTGGTTGCGGGGCTGAGTTACGCTGTCTGTGTCAATGGACGCAGCAGCGGGACTCAGTAGCGAGCACACACAGGTGCCCCCAGGTTAATTGGGTTTCTCTGGGGGCACCCAATGAGGGGAAGAGGCCTGGAGTGTCGGTGGGGGGCCCCAGAAGAGGAGTATTGGGGCTGCTGTGTGCAGAACCATTGCACAGAGCAGGCAAGTATAGGCATTTCTTATTTATTTTTTAAAAGAGGGTTTAGTAACAATTTAAGCCTAGTACACATGGGCTGAATGCTAGGTGACATCGGCTATTTCAATAAAAAATGTCCGACATTCAGTCTGTGTGTATAGCAGCTGGTCCAACAGAAGCCAGCCATTCGGACAAGCATGCTGGAAAACCAGCAGCTGACCAGCTCCCGGTCAGCGCTCTCTGCCAGTGTCTGAGAGCGCTGACCGGAGTGTTCTGGCGGGGGGGGTCACCCTAGACCTGTCAGAAAACAACAGCTTAGTGGGGGAGATCGCTGTACTAACATCGGACTGCTAGTGCAGCAGCTCTGACCAGAGCTGTCAGTGTGTACCCGGCTTTAGTCCCTGAGGGAGTCCATTCAATGTGTGTTTTTTTTCATTATAAGATAATCAAACAATACACAATGCGGACTTCCCCATGTGAAAGCGCTAATTTGATATATCAGACGCCGTCGTATTTTTGTATCAGGACTGTTATAATCATGTTAACACAGGTCATAATTGTTTATAGAATTGTGTTGCCTAAGGCCCCTTTCACACTGAGGCGTTTTTACCGCGTTTTCGCGGTAAAAATAGCGCTGTAATAATGCCTGAAATAATCCTGCCCCAGCATTCTCAATGTGAAATCTCTGAGGGCTTTCACATTGAGGCGTTTTGCTGGCTGGGCGTTGAAAAAAATCCTGCAAACAGCTTTTTCCTGACAGACTCCATGGCAGCCTACGTGTGGGTTAATCCCGCCCCTCATACCTCATAGGACCCTTCTCCCATAAATCTTTGCTCTGGGCCAGAGGCCGTGTTCCTTTTTTTGTCCTCCTCCTAGGACCAAGATATAGTCTTACCTTTTCATGAAGTTTTCCTGTAATCCAGGCCTGGCGGTGTGCACGGCGATACGTTGGTGGTTAGCGGTGATCCTCTCTGCAGTCCAGCAATCCTATCTATTAGCAGGTGGACATGGGCGATATGATGTGATACCATGAAGAGCTTACTAACCTGGCCATTGGCAGGCAAGCGGCAATATGGCCAAACGTCCCAGCTATTAGCGGGAGGCTTTGTAAACGCCCGATCGTGCGGTGGGTCGAGCGAACAGCTCCCCAGTCCCAGGTTCTGGTCTCCGGATCGTGCCGTGGTGGTGGTAATGTACAAAGATATTCCTTTTATATGGCAGCCGTATCTCTGTGTTTTGTGTGTCTCCTTATTTTCTATCAAGCTCCAGTGAGTGGCCACGGCGGCTGGAGCGCAGCTGCGTTCCAGCTCGCCGTTTCAGGAAGTCGCTGCGCATCCGCAAGCCGCGAATGAAGATTCCGTGCTTGGTTCGTGCAGGCGCGGTTTCGCCAAAATGGCGGCGGCGGTCGCGCATGCGATTGGCCGCCACCGGATGGCAACCGCTATGGGGCGGTGACATCGTTAACGGTGGCAGATTTAAATAGCTGTCAAAGCAGCTATTACTTGGGATGACTTGCAGGCTTATGCGGTATTTATCCAGGCACTGGGCTCTGGTTTACAAGGTAAATTGTTTACTGCAGGCTCCCTGGGTGCTGGCTATGTTTTGTTATGTGCTCTCTCATGCCTGTTGTCACTCCTGTTTCTCATAACGCTTTAATGATTCATTTCACTTTCAAACTGCCTTGCCATGGATCTGTCACCGCCCTCTTGTGGCCAACCCTTGCGCTGCAGGTAGGATTTATTTATTTTCTACCTGTGATGCTTGGGTTCACTCATTCAGGAGCTCTTAACCCTTTCTTTTTCACTCAGCTCTTCTAGGTCTGAACACCAAAGCACGGCAAAGACCGTACTAGGTCTCAACGTTGTCACTCCTCTTCAAGGTCCAGACTTCAGATCTTCCTTTAGATCTAGGTACCACAGATAGGAGTCTAAAACCACCTCTGGGCGTCACTCTCACCGCCACTCCAGCCGCTCTGTGAGGAAAGCCTGCTGGGTATGCGGGGCCCAGGTTCCTGAAGGCAAAATCGCTCTGCAAGCGATGCTTTTCTAAAGTCGCATAAGAAAGAGAGGGTGGAGACCAACAAGTGGAAGCACTGGTCAGAAAGGTGGTCCGTGAGTCCCTGAGTAAAGGGGATTCTGGTCATACCCACAACCCTGCTGGCGACACTATGTCAGTCCCTATTAGGGATGATCTCAAGGCTCCAGGCCCTTCACAGCCGAGCCATTCCTCAATTGAAGCCTCAGACAGTGAGGTGGAGGTAGATGACCCTGGTGCAGGTTTTGAATTTGCCCTAGTACCACAGCTGGTCAAAAGCTGTCAAAGAAGCTTTGAGATGGAAGAGCCAGTGGAGGCACCTTCCAAACAGAGGAAATATTTTAAACACCTCAAAAAAGAACGCCCTAATTTCTCCTTTTTGGGTGAACTCAGCGCAATAATTACCGACGAATGGGGTGGTGTTGAAAGGAAGAATTGCCTGTTAATGAAGGTATCAAAAATGTACCCATTTAAAAGCAAGGATGTAAAACACCTGGAGTCGGCTCCTCTCATTGACTCAGCCCTAATGAGGATGGTGAGGCACGTCACACTCCCATTGTAGGATACTGTTTCCTTTAGGGATTGCCTGGAGTGGAAAATTTATACCGACCTCAAGCAGATCTACATTACAGTGGGTATGACCTGCAAACCAGCTCTAGCTCTCGCAGCCCTTTCTAAAGCGATGGAAGTCTGGGCAGACGACGTAGATGCTTCTCTGAGGAGCATCTCGGAAGAACTGGCCAGGAGCTCACCTATTCATGGGCTAAGGTTGACGTTGGCTTTTCTCGTGGGGTTTCCCTAGACATAATTCGCCTGGTGGCTCGGATCATGCTGACATCTGTCACTGCTAAGCGTGCCTTGTGGCTGCGCCCATGGGTAGCTGACCCTGCCTCCAAGCAGGCATGGTGCAGGATTCCATTTGGGGGTTCGTCCCTCTTTGGGAACATATCGGACAGTGCCATCACCCGTGCCACAGGGGGCAAGTCGGGGTTCCTTCCCCAGGATCGCCGTCTGCTAAACCAGAAGAGAACACAGCCCAGGCAAAGTTCAGATCGAGCAAGGAATGCTCGCTACTATAGGCCTGGCCGTGAGTTCAAGAAGACCTGGAAGAAAAAACAGCCTTCAGGCCAGAAGTTTTCAAAAGGGGCATCTTCCGGTGGACAAGAATCCCCTAAGTCTTTATGATATTGCACCTGCCTAAAACAGAGCGAGTCGGCATCCTTGCCTCTCTCGGAAGAGAAAAAGCGAATTCTCCTGTCTCTCTTGTGGCTCAGGGCGCTGCAATTCCAGTTCCAGATGACAAAAGGCTTTAAGGGGTCTACTCGCCCCTCTTCATGGTGTTGAAGAAAAACGTCTCCTGGAGGCCAGTTATAGACCTAACCCACTTGAATTCTTTTATCTAGAAGGAGAAGTTCAAGATGGAGACACTACTCATGATCAGTCAAGCAATCCAACCAGGCGATTGGCTTGTCTCTATAGACCTGAAGGACGCCTACTTCCATGTTCTGATCGCGTCAGAAATCCAGAAATACCTTCGCTTTGCTGTCGATCAAATCCGTCTGCAGTTCACCTGTCTCCCCTTCGGGCTTACAACATCGACTCGTGTGTTTTCAAAACTTGTTGGCTGTCGTGGCTCTGATCAGGACCAGAGGTATCCGTCTGTATCACTATCTCGACGACCTGCTGTTGTCTCGGGACAAGGAGCAGTTGCTAATCCACAGATCCCAGGTCATCTCCACTCTACTCGAGTTTGGTTGGCTTCTGAATCTGGAAAAGAGCCATCTGGATCCTACGCAGTCCCTGGTATTCCTCAGGGCACACTTCAACGCTATCAAGAGCACCATCTTGTTACCCCTGGAAAAATCCCAGTGATCCGGGAGTTTGGCTTGCAATGTCGTCCTCATCTCCAAGCCTCTCAATGCCTAAAGATCATTGGCACCATGGTGGCAACACCCATGGTAAAGTGGGCTCAGTGGAAAATGCGGCCCTTCCAGAAGGGTTTCCTCCAGCAGTATAATCCAGGGCTTCGGGATCACTTTATCCAAATAACCTCATCCATGTGGGAGAGCTTTCCTTGGTGGCTACAACAGAGGCACCTCCTCAATTGTCACTCCATTGCACCTGTGTCTTGGGTCACCATCACTACAGATGCCAGCAACAGGGGCTGACAGAATTAGCCCAAGGCATATGGAATTTTCCCTCTCACAGGATAGTCTCCAATGTTCTGGAACTCCGGGCAGCGTTCTGCGCTCTGCAGGTCTTTCACCACTTAACAGCAGGAGACTCAGTCCTCCTAAGACTGGACAACACAACGGCAGTCGCATACATCAAGAGACAGGGGGTACTCGCAGTCTCTCCTTGTCAAAGGAAATAGAGCCTATCATGATCTGGGCCCAGAAAAACCTGGCCAACCTGACAGCTGTCTATCTCCCTGGAGTCCCGAACGTTCAGGCAGATTTTCTGTTGAGAGTTTCTCTGGACAACGAGTGGACTTCCCCCCCCCCCCCGAAGTCTTCAGGTGGGTCCTGTCCCTGGGAGTCATTCCGGAAGTAGACTTGTTCGCCTCCCCATGTAACTTCAGACTAGAGAGATACTACACGAGGTCTTGGTATTCCCAGGCTTTTGGGTAGATGCTCTGACAGACCGTTGGCGGTTCCACAGGGCCTATGCCTTTCCCCCGGTTCCTGTCATTCTCCGTTTTTTGTCGAGGCTCAGGATGGAAGAAGCAGAGATAGTGGCAATAGTCCCGTACTGGCCAAACAAGCCATGGTTTCCACTGCTGATGCAACTCCGCTTCCGGGACCCAGTTCCTCTACCCTCCAGACCAGATCTCCTATCACAAGGGGCATTTCTACATCCATGCCCGGCCCATCTACATCTGATGATCTGGTTCTTGAGAGGGGAAGGTTGGAGGCCCTAGGCTGTCCAAGTAGGGCCATCTCCACAATATTAAATGCCAGAAGAACAGGCACCAACAGGGTCTACCAGAGGATTTGGAAAAAGTTTTCAGACTACACCTCTTCCACTGCAGGTTCTTGCAATAACCCAAAGATACATGATATCCTGGGCTTCTTACAATCAGGATTGGATCTCTCATTGTCAGTCAGCTCGCTGCGAGTCCAAATTGCTGTAATCTCTGCCTTTACGGGTGTTTCCTGGGCTAGACACCCTCTTACTCAGTAGTTTTTCAGAGGAGCAATAAGGCTCAGACCTCAGAGCCAAGTTTTTCTAATTGAGATCTTCCCCTTGTCCTGGATTTTTTCTTAGGTAGAGAGTTGGAACATGAAGATCAATCTTCTGTCAAATGACTCTCTCTAATAGTTGTCTTCTTGGTGGCTATAACATCGGCCAAGAGGGTCTCTGAAATCAGCTCTCTGGGATGCAAGGAGCCATTTCTAAACTTTTTAATTCCTATGTTGGGTTCAAACCCCAAAGTGGCATCTGTGTTTCATGACAATCAGGAGATTGCTCTTCCAACGTTCAGATCTACCAAGGATTCCAGTGTTTATCCCTTAGATGTTGGAAAAGCTCTGAGTCAGTATCTTGAAGCTACAGCTTCTTTCCGTCAGACCGACCACCTGCTCGTTCTTTTCACAGGAAGTATAAGGGAATGCGTGCCTCTTCCAGATCTATCGGAGCAGGGATTGTTCAGGCCATTCAGTGGGCCTATAAAGCCAAGGGCTTGGCGCCTCCAGAAGCGGTGACTGCTCACTCAACTAGAAGTGTCTTCATCATGGGCGGCATCACGTCACGTGCCTCCAGAAGTTATTTGCAAGGTGGCCTTGTGGTCTTCAATTAACACGTTCATGGCACACTACTACGTAGAGCCAGCCTCATTATCTTCTGTTTAATTTGGTTTACGTATCTTGTCTGTTGATGGTGCCAATTAAACCTTTTTTCTTTTGTCCAGCACTCTGCCCACCCGGGTGTGTATGGCTAGTTATTTCCCACACGTAGGCTGCCATGGAGTCTGTCAGGAAAACGGAAAATTTATATCAAATACTTACCGTAATTTTCCTTTCCTGATGGACTCCATGGCAGCAGGAGTTCCCTCCCAGTGGCTGGAGTAGGCTAAATTATGGAACACGGCCTCTGGCCCAGAGCAAAGATTTATGGGAGAAGGGTCCTATGAGGTATGAGGGGCGGGATTAACCCACACGTAGGCTGCCATGGAGTCCATCAGGAAAGGAAAATTACGGTAAGTATTTGATATAAATTTTCCGTTTTTAGAGCAACTTTAGGGCGCATAAAATAGCGCTGTAAAAACGCCTATCCCCATTGAAATGAATGGGATTCGCGGTAAAAACGCGGTAAAAACGCGGTAAAAACGCATAGGCATAAGCGTTATGTTAAAAAATAGCGCTAACGCCTATGCGTTTTTACCGCGTTCGCGCTAATTTTAGCGCGAACGCGGTAAAATCACGGTAAAAACGCATAGGCGTTAGCGCTATTTTTACCGCGATCGCGGTAAAAACGCGGTAAAATCGCGGTAAAATCGCGGTAAAAAATGTCATTATTTTTAAGCGTTTTTTCAACGCCTCAGTGTGAAAGGGGCCTAAGAAAGAATTTGTGTACTGTACCAACAACTGTTTTTTATCCATGTGTAGTTTTAGGCTGGCTCACATGTCACTCAGCAGTGTGCCTCAAGTAGAAAATGTATTGTATATTTTATAGTCCATTCTAGACTAAATATGGCTGATTGGATGGTATTTTGTTTAATGTGTCACTAAAGAATATCCTTACTCTCCAAAAATAATCTATACACATCCACTATTTAATGACCCTGTAATCTGTTTTTCATGAAGTTATTTCTTGCTGTGTTTTTCTGTCTTCTTTTACCATCCTTAGTGAACCTCTCCTTTCCCCCCTCATTTCTGTTTGTTTGGAACAAGCAGTGCACACAGGTTGTGGTCATATGTCCTGCTTTATGCACACTACAAATCCCATAGTCCATCTCAGGAGTGAGCATGAGAAGGTGGCTACATTCCTACATTCATTGGAACCATGGAGAACGAATGTAGCCCCCCTCTAACACGAAGTTGGATCACAGTAACAAAAATAAGGAATTTGGGGATTTAGAGTAGGCTGAGAGCAATAGAAGGTACATTTTTGGGTAAAGGGGTTGTAAAGTTATTCTATGCATTTAAATAAAAAGCCTTCTGTGTGCAGCAGCCCCCCTCAGCCCCCCTAATATTTACCAAAGCCCTATCTCTGTCCAGCGATTTCACACGAGTTTCTAAAGCCTCGTACACACGGTCGGACTTTTGCCCAACAAACTTTGTTTTGAGCAAGTTAGACCAACAATCCGACCGTGTGTACGCTCCATCGGACAAACTTGTTTCGGATTTTTTTGGTTTTCATCGGACAAAAGTTGGGTCTGCAAATGGACAAACTTTTGCCAAACAAAAGTCGGATGGAGCAAAGTCCGACCGTGTGTACAGGAAACCATCGGACTTTTGTCCGATGGACTAAACAACTAATGTTAAAATCAACCAACAATAGCAGAAGTTGACCAAAGGGTGGCGGTAAAGAGCAGAAAAAACACGTGATGTTGCCAAAAGTTTTGGGAAAGTTTACAGAAAAGTCAGAGCGTGTGTATGCTATGGGTGTTCCCGACCAACTCCGTTCGGACAAAAAAACACAGAAAAGTCCGATGGAAGTCCGACCGTGTGTACGGGGCTTAAGCTGTCCGGGACTCTCCCTCCTGATTGGCTGAGACACAGCAGCGGCACCATTGGCTCCCGATGCTGTCAATCAAAGTCAGTTAACCAATCAGAAGAGAGATGGGGCAGGGCCGAACCCGCAGCTCTGTGTCTGAATGGACACATGGAGCTGCAGCTCAGCTCGGGTGCCCCCATAGCAAACTGCTTGCTGTGGGGGCACTCAATAGGAGGGAGGGGCCAGGAGCACCGAAGAGGGACCCGAAAAGAGGAGGTTTCGGGCTGCTCTGTGCAAAACCCACTGTACTGAGCAGGTAAAGTATAACATGTTTGTTATTTTTATAGAAGAAAAAAAAAGAGACTTTACAATCACTTTAATACATACTTGAATAGATTTTTCTGTTAAATCAGAGTTAAATGTCACTTAGGCATCCGATCCTGCTCCTTATCTGTCATCTGAAACATTTTTAGATAACTTTTTCTAGTGATGTTTTTTGGCAGAGATTTTCTAGCTTCTTGGAAAAATTCTCACTGACCCAGCCTTCCTTCACATCTTCTCAATCAGACATAGAACTAGGAAACCACACATGTGCCTTGTTGGGTATGTTGCATGAGTACAAAGGTAGGACATCCCCAATAAACATTCTCAGGGAGATACTGTATATTGTGCCCCATCTTTGTCCAGCCTAAGGTAAACAATCAGCTCTTTGACCCTGTGGTCATCTTCGTGGCACCCATATTATCTGGACAGTTTTGACATCTGTTTAAATAGAAATGTTAGCCATACAAGCCTGTTGGGGTCAGAAAACGGAGAAACCGACCATGAGTGGTCACAGTATTTAATTATACGTGGGGTAGCACAGGTGCCATCATAAGTTCTTATTTAATGTATTTAACCACTAAAATGACTGCTGTAGAAGTGGGTGACAACAGCTGAAGGGTAAGTTTATGTTGATAAATGAAGAAGAAGATAAAGAGGTCAGCAGCTGCCCTTGCATGGAGAAAGAAGTGCAATGACATCTGGGTTCTAAGGTTACCAAGCTCATGCAGCTGCTGGATATCACTTATGGGTAAACAGTGATGTATAGGCTGATCACCTGACATCCAGATCAGCTGCCTTTAATGTTCTGATATACATAGGTTTCTGGTCTTAGCCATAAAACAATACTTACACATATTATTTTAAGTATAAAATATACATTTAAATATGTACACTTTTTCAATGAAGGAAATGTAGACTGTGAAAAACCTATTTATATTAATCATAAAACTGTTTGCATTGCCCCAGAATAATCTCTGTAGGCTATATTTTTCCGACAACAAAAGTTCTTGTCGGAAATTCCGATCGTGTGTAGACATTTCTGACGCACAAAAGTGCTGCGCATGCTCGAGAATCAATTCGACGCATGCTCGGAATCATTGTACTTCATTTTTCTCGGCTCATCGTAGTGTTGTACGTCTCCGCGTTCTTGACCATCGGAATTTCCGAGCAACATTTGTGCAACCGTGTGTGTGCAAGACAAGGTCGAGCCAACATCCAACGGAAAAAAAAAATCCATGGTTTTGTTGTCGGAAATTCCAATTGTGTGTACGCGGCATTAGGAAGGGTGGAGAATGTTGCTCTCCAGAGACGCAGTGTGTGACAGCAGCTTTGACAAGTAAAATATCTATTTAGGTATATGGATATAAGTGTGTGTTTGGGGGTTGGTATATGGCATTTTCTAGTATTTATTTTAATGGTTCATATTTCTTTGTTGTTGATGATTGGAGGCAAGTGATAGCAAAAAACGACACAACAGGAAGTGTGCTGGCCCTTTTAGCCTAGGTTCACACTGACTGCGGGAATGAAATATTGCGAGTTCAGCTGAGATGTCAGTCCCGAATTCTGGGGCGATTTAAGAGACATCTGTGCGGGTTTCTGCACAGATGTCAATAAAAATCGCACCCCCAAATTGCCAAATGTAGTACATAAACTACTTTTGGGAATCGGTGCGGCGCCACAAATGCGGCGTCGCATCGATTCGGGCGCATGCCATTGCCGGCATCTGCCACCGATTTGGCATGCGATTTGACATGTCAAATTGCATGCCAAATCACATCAATGTGAACCAGGGCTCAAGCTGGCATTTGATGCAACCAATATACATTTTTAAAACCTGAACAATGGGATGTTTAAAAAATCTAGCACAGGGTTAAACTGGGCAGATTTCGGAAAGATATTCTTATATCATGAATTTTTTGGGATTCTTTTTTTTATGTTTCAGGAGCTAGGGGACACATAGGGGGTTAATTATGAAAGGCAAATCCACTTTGCACTACAAGTGCAAATTACAAGTGCAAAGTGCACTTGAAATTGCACTGAAAGCGCACTTAGAAGTGCAGTCGCTGTAAATCTGAGGGGTAGATCTGAAATGAGGGGAAGCTCTGCTGATTTTATCATCCAGTCATGTGCAAGACAAAATGCTGTTTTTTATTTTCCTTGCATGTCCCCCTCGGATCTACAGCGACTGCACTTCCAAGTGCAATTTCAAGTGCAATTTCAAGTGCACTTTGCACTTGTAGTTTGCACTTGTAGTGCAAAGTGGATTTGCCTTTAGTAAATAACCCCCATAGTCATAGTCCTACAATTTCTGTATTGCTTTGTCCCAATAGCATAAATAAAAAAAATTGATGTGATCGGCTCAGTTATATCTAGACTGTCCATTGAATACCGCTCTAAGAGTTTGCTCCTAAATACTTAATTTTATCAATGCATTAGTGTGGGATATGTTGGTATCTTAAAATGACAATGTAAATATCTTCAGATTAGCCAAAGATTAAAGTTATAAACATCGAGAAAAACCAGCAAAACAGGCAACAGATCAGGCTCGGCTCTGCATAGAAACCAATCAGCTTCCAAGTTTTATTGCCAAAATCTAATTGAAAAGGCTGAGGTTAGAAGCTGATTGGTTTCTAAGCAGAAGTGATTTTGCCATCTCCAGCTTTAGTAAATAAAACCCATAGCATCTAACAAACCTCACATATTTGCTGATCATAGGGGGAGATTTACTAAAGCTGGAGAGTGCAAAATCGTATGCAGATCTGCATAGAAACCAATCAGCTGCCATGTTTTATTGCCAAAGCTTAATTGAACAAGCTGAAGTTAGAAGCTGATTGGCTACCATGCACAGCCGCACCAGATTCTGAGTGCACCAGTTTTAGTAAATCTCCTCCATCATCTTTGTCTAATCTATTAAAGTATGTGGGATACAATACAATCAATAGAATGTGGAAACTGAGGCCTCGTACACACGGCCGAGATTCTCGTTGAAAAAAACATGTCGTTTTTTTCGACGAGATTCTTGGACAAGAAACTTGTCCCGGCCGAGTGTGCACACGCTCGTTTCAAAGAACCCGCGGTTCTTTGAAAGGAGCGTACGCGGTGACGTCATCGACTACGTCGAGCATGCGCTCGTCACATTCGATGCCGTCGCCGCCATCTTGGTATACCCTACGTATGCCTAGGAAGCTACCGCGCATGCGTCAAATTCATTTCGAACATGCGCGGGCTTCCGGGAGGACAGGTAAGTGTACACACACTCACTTTTCTCGTCGAGAAACATGCCGAGGAGAATCTCGACGAGAAAATAGAGAGCAGGTTCTCTATTTTCTCGTCGAGGTTTCTTGTCGGTTTTCTCGACGAGAAACCCGATAGCAGCGTACACACGACCGATTTACTCGGCAAGACCTCTCTGCCAGCAAGTTTCTTGCTGGTTCTTGCCGAGAAAATCGGTCGTGTGTACGAGGCCTAAGATCTTACAATGTAGAATGAAAGCCTCCAAATCCAATAGACTGACTCATACATGTAATGTAAGATAGCTGGCTGTCTTTGATCAAAGATATGTTTTCAATGAACTACAGGAAGGAGATTCACCTCTTACACATGTTCAGGAATGTGTGTACTCATGTGTCATTACTGAAGTGTTACATCTTAGAATATCAGCTGCAAGGGGCACCAAACTCTTCCACTTCCAACCTCTGCTGTCATATACAATGTGGACACAGCCTAAAGTGATATTAAAGCTTCAATTCTTTTTTTAAATAACAAACATGTCATACTTACCTCCACTGTGCAGTTCGTTTTGCACAGAGAGGCCCCGATCATCCTCTTCTGAGGTCACACGGCGGCTCTCGCGGCTCCATCCCGCATTAGATAACTCCCTCTGGGAAGCTGTCTCCCGAGGGGGTTTCCTTGCGGGCGCCCTCCTGTGTCATGCACTCGGCGTCCATAGACGCGGGGTGTATGACTCGGCCCCGCCCCCCGGCGGCTGAATCATTGGATTTGATTGACAGCAGCGGGAGCCAATGGCTGCGCTGCTATCACTCTATCCAATGAAGAGCCGAGAAGCCATATAGAGAGCGACGTGGGATCGCGCCCACGGAAATTCAGGGCTCAGGTAAGTTAAACGGGGGGCCGGACACTGCAAGGTGTTTTTTCACCTTAATGCATAAGATGCATTAGGATGAAAAAAACAAGGGTTTACAACTCCTTTAATAGTATATGAAAAGGGACTAAAGGGCCTGTTCACAGCATCTCCTTGCAGTGATGCATAGCTCCCAACGGTCCCTCTTCCCTCCTCATTTGATCCTCATTTTGGTCTGATCTATATATATCTATTGTATATAAAATGCACTTTTTATCTTTCTAAAAGTGTTTCCCAGTGCTAAACCTTTCATCCAGTTTCTAAATTTCTGCATTCTTAAATGTTAAAAGCCAATATGAAGAAATATTAGTGGTAAAAAAATAGCCCTTGTGGATTTAAAGCAGGGTTCCACCCAAAAGTGGAACTTCCACTCGTTGTACTCCTCCCCCCCTCCGGTGCCACATTTGGCACCTTTTGGGGGGGCGGGAGAATGGACAGGAGACCTGTCTTTCTCAGGTATCCTGTTCCCACTTCAGGGAGCCTCAGCCGCGAGTATTGACGTCACTGTGGGTCTCCCTCCTCCTTTCTCCTTCTTTCCAGGCTGCCGAGCCAGTAGGAGAGAGGAGCGGAGCCTCGCGCATGCGCTGTAGGGTTCCTGGTGTGAATCCGTAAGGCTACACTGCCGGGTTCCCTTACCCGCAATGGAGGCGGCAGCACCCGACAGCTGATGGAGACATCAGCTGCGGTGCCAACATCGCTGGACTCCAGGACAGGTAAGTGTCCGATTATTAAAAGTCAGCAGCTGCAATATGTGCATCTGCTGGCTTTTAATTTTGTAATTTTGCAGCAGTGGGGGGACCTCCGCTTTAATTGACCTTTTATTTTGGTTAATTCTCCTTTAAGGGGGTGTGACAAGGGGTGTGTCCTATGCCTACATACATTTTCTAGTAGGTGTCCTTCATTCCCATTTCAAAATGTTGTGAGGTATGGTGAGGTGCAGCATTGCATGGTAAATGTATTGGTGCAGAGTGGTGCCATTTATTTTTAATTCATCCAATAGCACCCTAATGTACCTAGAGTTCTAGCACCAAGAACTGTGTTGCACTGCCCTGTCAAAAACGGTGCATGTATTATACTTTGGCAGCACACCCCAATGCTTATCAGTGCGTTGCTGCTCGTCTGTAGTGATGAGCCGAACACCCCCGGGTTCGGTTCGCACCAGAACCCGCGAACGGACCGAAAGTTCGAACGAACATTAGAACCCTATTAAATACAATGGATGCGAACGTTCGAATTCTAAAGTGCTAATTATAACAACTATTATGCATGTTATTGTCCTAAAAAGGGTTTGGGAACCCGGGTTCTGCACCAGGGGACATGTATCAATGCAAAAATAAGTTTTAAAAACGGTCGTTTTCCGGGAGCAGTCATTTTAATGATGCATAAAGTGAAAAAAAAAAAGTCAAATATTCCTTTAAATATCGTACCTGGGGGGTGTCTAAAGTATGCCTGTGAAGTGCCACGTGTTTCCCGTGTTTAGAACTGTCCCTGCACAAAATGACACTTCTAAAGGAAAAAAAAGCCATTTAAAACTGCTTGCGGCTTTAATGTAATGTCTGGTCCCGGTAATATGGATGAAAATCTTTAAGAAAAATGGCATAGCTACCCCATGACCCCCCCCCCCTACCCCAGCCCATTACCAGCCCCTTTGGGTCTTGTATGGATATTAAGGGGAACCCCGCACATAAAATAAAAAAGGCCCTATATACTCTGAACAGCCGTATACAGGCGGTGCATACAAGACAGGGACTGTAGGTTTGTTCTTATGTAGAATCTGTTTGTAATTTTGAACAGGTACATTGTTGAAGTGTAGCTCCAGACCAAAAATCTATTTTTAAACTTTTTGGAAAACATAGGTAAGGGTTATCACCCCTGTAACATTTGTTTTGCTGTCTGTGCCCCTGTTCAGAACATTTCACCTCACTTTCCGTCCTAATGACAACTGTTTTTGAAATGTGGTGTTTTTCTTGAAACAAGGATTGCTGATAAAGCATCAGTACAGAGGAGACACCTTTCTCCCATATTTATTCTTACAGGAGAGAATTTTCCTTCCTAGTGGTAGATTTCCTCTCACTTCCTGTTGTCTTCTTGCGTTTGCAAGTAGGAGTCGTTTGTAAGTTGGATGTTTGAAAGTAGGGACCTGCCGTATATACTCTGCAGAAATAGGCCCCTTAGTTGTTGGTGTTGGCACAACACTGTAAGCACTCACAGTTACTCTTGGTTGGTGCTGGAACGCCCTGCTGTCAACTATTATATCAGGAATTTTAATTACATATAATTGTTGAACAGTGGTAGTAAAAATTGGGCCTTTGATGGTGGTGCTGGTGCCACAACACTGTAAGCCCTGACAGTTACTCTTGGTGGGTGCAGCAATGGGCCCTGCTGTGAATTATTAGATCAAGAATTGTAATTACATGCCCCTGTTGAACAGGGGCTGAAAAATTGGGCCTTAGGCACTGGTGGCACAACACTGCAACCCTTCACAGATACTGTACTTGGAGCACAGCAATGAGCCCTGTTGCAAAGTATTGCTTCAAAAATTGTAATGACACGCCCCTGTTAAACAGGGGCTGAAAAATTGGGCCTTAGGCACTGGTGGCACAACACTGCAACTCCTCACAGATACTGTACTTGGAGCACAGCAATGAGCCCTGTTGCAAAGTATTGCTTCAAAAATTGTAATTACACGCCACTGTTAAACAGGGGCTGAAAAATTGGGCGTTAGGCACTGGTGGCGGCACCCATAAACAAAAATGATCTTCCAAGCTATCATCATTAATCGTATCATTGAGGACTCGGAGGAGGAGGATAGGCAGTCAACATAACAGCACAGGCACTCAGCATCAGCATCAGTCTTGAAGGGATGTGACATTTTAAAATCAATTAGTCTGTTATATCAGCATCAGGTGTGTGGTAGCTGGTGGTGATCCAAGACTGGTTCATCTTGATGAAAGTCAGTCGATCAACCGAGTCGGTGGACAGGCGCACCCTGTGATCCGTGACAAATCCTCCAGCAGCACTGAATGTGCGTTCCGAAAGAACGCTGGATGCAGGACAGGCCAGTAGCTCAATTGCATACTGTGCAAGCTCTGGCCAGTGATCCATCCTCAAGACCCAGTAAGCCAGAGGATTTTCGGTGGGGAAGGTGTCCAAGTCTGACCTTGCCCCTAGATATTCCTGCACCATGTTTATCAGACGCTGGCGATGGTTGCTGGAACCGATCATACTTTGGGGCTGCGGACTAAAGAATTGTCTGAACGCATCGGTCAGACGGCCACCTTCCCCACCGCTCCTTCTTTGACTGGCCGAAGCCTCAGCAACTCGTTGTCCAGGACCAGGAGTTTGCAACCTCCCAGTCTCTGGGAACGCGTTGCACAGACCTTTCTGCAAGGCCTCCCGGAGTTGTCTCATCCTCTGCTCCCTCTGCGATGGTAACATAAGGTCCGCAACCTTACCCTTGTACCGTGGATCAAGGAGAGTGGCCAGCCAGTAATGGTCCCTCTCCTTGATCCGAAGAATACGAGGATCCTTCCGCAGACTTTGCAGGATCAGGGAGGCCATGCAGCGTAGGTTTGCTGAGGCATTCGCTCCGGAGTCCTCTGGGTCACTAAGGACGACATGATCCGCAGCCACCTCCTCCCAGCCACGTACAAGTCCACTGGTTTCTTGGGACTGTAAATCATCCCTAAAAGACTGCTGCTGATGATGCTGAGTGCCAGCCTCCACCTCCATGCTGACACAATCCTCCTCCTCCTCCTCCTCCTCCTCCTCCTCCTCTTCCTGTGCGATGGGTGGGACAGAAGGAACACTGTCTGGGTAAAGGGGGCCTTGAGAGGCAAGGAAGTCCTCCTCTTCCTGCCTCTGTTCTGCCTCAAGTGCCCTGTCCATTATTCCACGCAGCGTGTGCTCCAACAGGTGGACAAGAGGTACAGTGTCACTGATGCATGCACTGTCACTGCTCACCATCCTCGTGGCCTCCTCAAATGGTGCCAGGACAGTGCATGCATCCCTGATCATGCCCCACTGGCGTGGAGAAAAAAAACCAAGCTCCCCTGACCCTGTCCTGGTGCCGTAGTCGCACAGGTACTCATTGATGGCCCTCTGCTGCGTGTGCAGCCGCTGCAGCATGGCCAACGTTGAGTTCCACCTGGTGGGCATGTCACATATAAGGCGGTTCTTGGGCAGGTTCAACTCCTTTTGCAGCTCAGCCAGGCGAGCACTGGCATTATAAGATCTGCGGAAATGCACACAGACTTTCCTGGCCTGCCTCAGGACATCCTGTAAGCCCGGGTACCTGCCCAAGAACCGCTGCACCACCAGGTTAAGGACGTGAGCCACACAGGGCACATGGGTCAGTTGTCCCTGTCGGAGGGCGGAGAGGAGGTTGGTGCCATTGTCGCAAACCACCATTCCTGGCTTAAGCTGGCGTGGCGTCAACCACCTCTCGGCCTGGCCCTGCAGAGCAGACAGGACCTCTGCCCCAGTGTGGCTTCTGTCCCCCAAACACACCAGCGCAAGCACGGCATGGCATCTTTTTGCCTGCGTACTTGCGTAGCCCCGTGAACGGCTACGGAGCACCGCTGGTTCATAGGACAAACCACAGGAAGAGGCCATGGAGGAAGAAGAAGAGGAGGGGGTGGAGGAGAGAGGTGTGTCACAACCAGTAGTAGCATTTTGGAGGCGTGGCGGTGGGACAACCTCCAACACTACTGCACCTTGTCCTGAATCCTTCCCAGCTGCCAAAAGAGTGACCCAATGGGCCGTGAAAGAAAGGTAACGTCCCTGTCCATGCCTGCTGGACCATGAGTCAGCGGTAATATGCACCTTACCGCTGACCGCCCTGTCCAGCGAGGCCAAGACATTGCCTTCCACATGCCGGTAGAGAGCCGGAATAGCCTTCCGTGAGAAAAAGTGGCGTTTGGGAACCTGCCACTGAGGAACCGCACATTGCACAAACTCACGGAAGGGGGCCGAGTCTACCAACTGAAAAGGCAGCAGTTGAAGCGCTAGCAATTTAGCCAAGCTAGCATTCAACCGCTGGGCATGTGGATGGCTGGGAGTGAACTTCTTTCGACGGTCCAGCAGCTGGGGCAGGGAAATTTGCCTGCTAGAATCGGACGTCGGTGTACTGCTAGCAGAGTGGGCGCAAGTACTTGGCTGTGACACACCTAATTCTACACCTTCATTCCTCTCAGTGCATGTTTCAGAGAGGACTGAAGTTATAGTGGGGTTGGAGATCCCAGCTGATGCGGTGCAAGGAGAGGTCCGCTTTGTTCTTTGGTGTGGGTCTTTGAGGTAGGCTTGCCAACGAGCTGCATGGCAGGTCAACATATGTCTGGTCAGGCATGTGGTACCCAAGCGGCTGATGTTTTGGCCACGCGATATACGCTTGAGACATATGTTGCAAACAGCAGCTGTGCGATCTGATGCACTAGCCTCAAAAAAGGCCCACACCAAAGAACTTTTTGAATGACGGGCAGAGGCAGCGCCCTGCACAGGCGGAGCTCTGCGGTGTGATTCCGTCGGTGTACTGCCCTTACGCTGGCCACCAAAGGGCATCCTGCCTCGTTGGAGATGTGCCTCCTCCTCATCCTCCTCCTCCTCCTCTCTCCTATTAGGCACCCACGTGGAGTCATTGACCTCATCATCCCCTCCCTCCTCATCACTGGAGCCAATCTGGCAGTATGCTGCAGCTGCTGGAACATGACTGCCAGATTGGTGTCCTTCTTGAGCATCCCCTCTGTCTGCTCTCACGCTACTGCCTTCCTCTAGCTGGGTTTCATCATCAGACCCTTCGAAACGCTGGGCATCCTCCTGGAGCATGTACCCAACACTGTGCTGAAACAGTTCGGGGGACTCCTCAGGAGGAGGACATGGTGGGTCTAGGGAAGGAGTGACTGATGATTTGTCTGACATTGATACCAGGGAAGACGACGCTTTGGCAGCTGCTTTTCCAGTACCCTGAGCCTGGGTGAGAGAGGATGAGGAGGAGGAGGAGGGCTTGGTCATCCACTCTACCAAGTCTTCGGCATGATGTGGCTCAACATGTCCAGCTGCCGAAAAGAAGGACAAGCGTGTCCCATGGCCATGTGCTGATGACAATGCACCGCGTCCACGACCAGCACTGTTGCCCCCAGACACAGAGCCTGCTTGCCCTCTTTTATTGCCTCCTGACTGTCTGCCTCTCCTTGTTTGCCTTCCAGACATTCTAATAGATGGCCTGCAGGGAGATGGGAAAAAAGCAATAAGGGCTACCTTCAGGTGTCCTTCTCTGTCCCTTGAAACAAGGACTTTCACAGTGAAAGAAACTGACACTGTCCCTACCTAGAGTTTTCTATCCCTAGAATAAATGTTTTTTTTAATCACAATATAGCACAAGGACAATTCACTCAATGTCTCTCCAGGTCCCTGGAAACAAGGACTTGCAGAGTGAAAGAAACTGACACTGTCCCTACCTAGAGTTTTCTGTCCCTAGAATAAATGTTTTTTTTAAGCACAATATAGCACAAGGAAAATTAACTCACTGTCCTTACAGGTCCCTGGAAACAAGGACTTGCAGAGTGAAAGAAACTGACACTGTCCCTACCTAGAGTTTTCTGTCCCTAGAATAAATGTTTTTTTTAAGCACAATATAGCACAAGGACAATTAACTCACTGTCCTTACAGGTCCCTGGAAACAAGGACTTGCAGAGTGAAAAAAAAAAAACACTCTCCCTACCTAGAGTTTTCTGTCCCTAGAAAAAATGTTTTTTTTAAGCACAATATAGCACAAGGACAATTAACTCACTGTCCTTACAGGTCCCTGGAAACAAGGACTTGCAGAGTGAAAGAAAAAAAACACTCTCCCTACCTACAGTTTTCTGTCCCTAGAAAAAATGTTTTTTTTAATCACAATATAGCACAAGGAAAATTAACTCACTGTCCTTACAGGTCCCTGGAAACAAGGACTTGCAGAGTGAAAGAAAAAAAACACTCTCCCTACCTACAGTTTTCTGTCCCTAGAAAAAATGTTTTTTTTAATCACAATATAGCACAAGGAAAATTAACTCACTGTCCTTACAGGTCCCTGGAAACAAGGACTTGCAGAGTGAAAGAAACTGACACTGTCCCTACCTAGAGTTTTCTGTCCCTAGAATAAATGTTTTTTTTAAGCACAATATAGCACAAGGACAATTAACTCACTGTCCTTACAGGTCCCTGGAAACAAGGACTTGCAGAGTGAAAAAAAAAAAAAACTCTCCCTACCTAGAGTTTTCTGTCCCTAGAAAAAATGTTTTTTTTAATCACAATATAGCACAAGGACAATTAACTCACTGTCCTTACAGGTCCCTGGAAACAAGGACTTGCAGAGTGAAAGAAAAAAAACACTCTCCCTACCTACAGTTTTCTGTCCCTAGAAAAAATGTTTTTTTTAATCACAATATAGCACAAGGAAAATTAACTCACTGTCCTTACAGGTCCCTGGAAACAAGGACTTGCAGAGTGAAAGAAACTGACACTGTCCCTACCTAGAGTTTTCTGTCCCTAGAATAAATGTTTTTTTTAATCACAATATAGCACAAGGAAAATTAACTCACTGTCCTTACAGGTCCCTGGAAACAAGGACTTGCAGAGTGAAAGAAAAAAAACACTCTCCCTACCTACAGTTTTCTGTCCCTAGAAAAAATGTTTTTTTTAATCACAATATAGCACAAGGAAAATTAACTCACTGTCCTTACAGGTCCCTGGAAACAAGGACTTGCAGAGTGAAAGAAACTGACACTGTCCCTACCTAGAGTTTTCTGTCCCTAGAATAAATGTTTTTTTTAATCACAATATAGCACAAGGACAATTCACTCAATGTCTCTCCAGGTCCCTGGAAACAAGGACTTGCAGAGTGAAAGAAACTGACACTGTCCCTACCTAGAGTTTTCTGTCCCTAGAATAAATGTTTTTTTTAAGCACAATATAGCACAAGGACAATTAACTCACTGTCCTTACAGGTCCCTGGAAACAAGGACTTGCAGAGTGAAAAAAAAAAAAAACTCTCCCTACCTAGAGTTTTCTGTCCCTAGAAAAAATGTTTTTTTTAATCACAATATAGCACAAGGACAATTAACTCACTGTCCTTACAGGTCCCTGGAAACAAGGACTTGCAGAGTGAAAGAAAAAAAACACTCTCCCTACCTACAGTTTTCTGTCCCTAGAAAAAATGTTTTTTTTAATCACAATATAGCACAAGGAAAATTAACTCACTGTCCTTACAGGTCCCTGGAAACAAGGACTTGCAGAGTGAAAGAAACTGACACTGTCCCTACCTAGAGTTTTCTGTCCCTAGAATAAATGTTTTTTTTAATCACAATATAGCACAAGGACAATTCACTCAATGTCTCTCCAGGTCCCTGGAAACAAGGACTTGCAGAGTGAAAGAAACTGACACTGTCCCTACCTAGAGTTTTCTGTCCCTAGAATAAATGTTTTTTTTAAGCACAATATAGCACAAGGACAATTAACTCACTGTCCTTACAGGTCCCTGGAAACAAGGACTTGCAGAGTGAAAGAAAAAAAACACTCTCCCTACCTACAGTTTTCTGTCCCTAGAAAAAATGTTTTTTTTAATCACAATATAGCACAAGGAAAATTAACTCACTGTCCTTACAGGTCCCTGGAAACAAGGACTTGCAGAGTGAAAGAAAAAAAACACTCTCCCTACCTACAGTTTTCTGTCCCTAGAAAAAATGTTTTTTTTAATCACAATATAGCACAAGGAAAATTAACTCACTGTCCTTACAGGTCCCTGGAAACAAGGACTTGCAGAGTGAAAGAAACTGACACTGTCCCTACCTAGAGTTTTCTGTCCCTAGAATAAATGTTTTTTTTAATCACAATATAGCACAAGGAAAATTAACTCACTGTCCTTACAGGTCCCTGGAAACAAGGACTTGCAGAGTGAAAGAAACTGACACTGTCCCTACCTAGAGTTTTCTGTCCCTAGAATAAATGTTTTTTTTAATCACAATATAGCACAAGGACAATTCACTCAATGTCTCTCCAGGTCCCTGGAAACAAGGACTTGCAGAGTGAAAGAAACTGACACTGTCCCTACCTAGAGTTTTCTGTCCCTAGAATAAATGTTTTTTTTAAGCACAATATAGCACAAGGACAATTAACTCACTGTCCTTACAGGTCCCTGGAAACAAGGACTTGCAGAGTGAAAAAAAAAAAAAACTCTCCCTACCTAGAGTTTTCTGTCCCTAGAAAAAATGTTTTTTTTAATCACAATATAGCACAAGGACAATTAACTCACTGTCCTTACAGGTCCCTGGAAACAAGGACTTGCAGAGTGAAAGAAAAAAAACACTCTCCCTACCTACAGTTTTCTGTCCCTAGAAAAAATGTTTTTTTTAATCACAATATAGCACAAGGAAAATTAACTCACTGTCCTTACAGGTCCCTGGAAACAAGGACTTGCAGAGTGAAAGAAACTGACACTGTCCCTACCTAGAGTTTTCTGTCCCTAGAATAAATGTTTTTTTTAATCACAATATAGCACAAGGAAAATTAACTCACTGTCCTTACAGGTCCCTGGAAACAAGGACTTGCAGAGTGAAAGAAAAAAAACACTCTCCCTACCTACAGTTTTCTGTCCCTAGAAAAAATGTTTTTTTTAATCACAATATAGCACAAGGAAAATTAACTCACTGTCCTTACAGGTCCCTGGAAACAAGGACTTGCAGAGTGAAAGAAACTGACACTGTCCCTACCTAGAGTTTTCTGTCCCTAGAATAAATGTTTTTTTTAATCACAATATAGCACAAGGACAATTCACTCAATGTCTCTCCAGGTCCCTGGAAACAAGGACTTGCAGAGTGAAAGAAACTGACACTGTCCCTACCTAGAGTTTTCTGTCCCTAGAATAAATGTTTTTTTTAAGCACAATATAGCACAAGGACAATTAACTCACTGTCCTTACAGGTCCCTGGAAACAAGGACTTGCAGAGTGAAAGAAAAAAAACACTCTCCCTACCTACAGTTTTCTGTCCCTAGAAAAAATGTTTTTTTTAATCACAATATAGCACAAGGAAAATTAACTCACTGTCCTTACAGGTCCCTGGAAACAAGGACTTGCAGAGTGAAAGAAAAAAAACACTCTCCCTACCTACAGTTTTCTGTCCCTAGAAAAAATGTTTTTTTTAATCACAATATAGCACAAGGAAAATTAACTCACTGTCCTTACAGGTCCCTGGAAACAAGGACTTGCAGAGTGAAAGAAACTGACACTGTCCCTACCTAGAGTTTTCTGTCCCTAGAATAAATGTTTTTTTTAATCACAATATAGCACAAGGAAAATTAACTCACTGTCCTTACAGGTCCCTGGAAACAAGGACTTGCAGAGTGAAAGAAACTGACACTGTCCCTACCTAGAGTTTTCTGTCCCTAGAATAAATGTTTTTTTTAAGCACAATATAGCACAAGGACAATTAACTCACTGTCCTTACAGGTCCCTGGAAACAAGGACTTGCAGAGTGAAAGAAAAAAAACACTCTCCCTACCTACAGTTTTCTGTCCCTAGAAAAAATGTTTTTTTTAATCACAATATAGCACAAGGAAAATTAACTCACTGTCCTTACAGGTCCCTGGAAACAAGGACTTGCAGAGTGAAAGAAACTGACACTGTCCCTACCTAGAGTTTTCTGTCCCTAGAATAAATGTTTTTTTTAATCACAATATAGCACAAGGAAAATTAACTCACTGTCCTTACAGGTCCCTGGAAACAAGGACTTGCAGAGTGAAAGAAACTGACACTGTCCCTACCTAGAGTTTTCTGTCCCTAGAATAAATGTTTTTTTTAAGCACAATATAGCACAAGGACAATTAACTCACTGTCCTTACAGGTCCCTGGAAACAAGGACTTGCAGAGTGAAAGAAACTGACACTGTCCCTACCTAGAGTTTTCTGTCCCTAGAATAAATGTTTTTTTTAATCACAATATAGCACAAGGAAAATTAACTCACTGTCCTTACAGGTCCCTGGAAACAAGGACTTGCAGAGTGAAAGAAACTGACACTGTCCCTACCTAGAGTTTTCTGTCCCTAGAATAAATGTTTTTTTTAATCACAATATAGCACAAGGACAATTAACTCACTGTCCTTACAGGTCCCTGGAAACAAGGACTTGCAGAGTGAAAGAAACTGACACTGTCCCTACCTAGAGTTTTCTGTCCCTAGAATAAATGTTTTTTTTAAGCACAATATAGCACAAGGACAATTAACTCACTGTCCTTACAGGTCCCTGGAAACAAGGACTTGCAGAGTGAAAGAAACTGACACTGTCCCTACCTAGAGTTTTCTGTCCCTAGAATAAATGTTTTTTTTAATCACAATATAGCACAAGGAAAATTAACTCACTGTCCTTACAGGTCCCTGGAAACAAGGACTTGCAGAGTGAAAGAAACTGACACTGTCCCTACCTAGAGTTTTCTGTCCCTAGAATAAATGTTTTTTTTAATCACAATATAGCACAAGGACAATTAACTCACTGTCCTTACAGGTCCCTGGAAACAAGGACTTGCAGAGTGAAAGAAACTGACACTGTCCCTACCTAGAGTTTTCTGTCCCTAGAATAAATGTTTTTTTTAAGCACAATATAGCACAAGGACAATTAACTCACTGTCCTTACAGGTCCCTGGAAACAAGGACTTGCAGAGTGAAAGAAACTGACACTGTCCCTACCTAGAGTTTTCTGTCCCTAGAATAAATGTTTTTTTTAAGCACACTATAGCAGAAGCACAAAACACACTGACACTCTCCCTACCTATCCTTCTCTTTCCCTAAACTAAAGGAATCCAGGTTAAGCAAGAAAGAAATAACAGTCACTGTCCCTGCCTATGCTACTCTATCCCTGCTCCGGAACACACTACACTAGGCCGCCGTGCTGGCGGCCTTTTATAGTGTGGGGCGTGTACTAAACACCCTCAGCAATAATTGGCCACAGGCATCCTGCCTGTGGCCAATCATTGCTCTCCTCGCTGCCGGCGCTGTGATTGGCCAAGCATGCGGGGTCACAGTGCATGCTTGGCCAATCACAGCGCCTGGATGACACTGCGATGGCGTAGTGCATTGTGGGCCGTTCGCGTCACTCGAATTTGGCGCGAACGGCCCAAATCGTTCGATCTTCGTCGAACGATCGAACAGCCAATGTTCGAGTCGAACGTATGTTCGACTCGAACACGAAGCTCATCCCTACTCGTCTGTCACAGAGTGCGTTGGGGTGCCATTCAGAATGCAAGGCACAGCATTGCACAGCACAACGTGTTGCTCTGTGTCCATTAATAAGATGGTGTGAACAGGCTCTAAAGTGTATGTAGCAGCCATCTTCAATTTAGTGGGTACACTTGGGGAGTAGTGTGACCCAAGTGTGTAATTATGTTAGGGTTCAGACCCCTTTTTCTTATTCGTGGAGGATTGGGTGGTGTAATATTCTCTTCGACCAGTGGGTGTCAGTGTACCTACTGGCTCGGGGTAGAATCACTACCAGAGTGCTACCCTTCCTTGTCCTTTCCTGGAGATGGTACGGCCGGGGCGGGGAACCCGCCGTGGTGTCGACGGGAGGGGATAAAAAGGGGGAGACGCCCTCGCCACGAGGTCTTTTTCTGGTCCGGAGGATCTCTTCACGCACCCAGGCACCTTTAGCCTGGGTGCGGGCGGTCCAAGGTTCCGGCCTAGGCGCCCTAGGCCTGGCTGGGATGAAGATGGAGTCCATCCCAGGCACCTTCAGCCTGGGATGAGGTACTATTGAGGAGGCCTGGGACCCGGTGGCTCCGACTGGGTCCCGCGAGGGTGAAGTTGCTCCAGGGCGCCCCTTGCGAGGGGACCCGCATCTGAGGTGAGGAGGCTGGGGAGGTCACTCGTTCGAAGACCCGGTGTAGTGTCAACCCGGTGACGGATGGGTCTTCAGTAACTCTCTTGGAGGACATCTTCCCCTGATAGAGGCCTGCAGCGCAACGGAGGTATTCATGTCGAGATTCCTACAACCCTTGGTCATAGTATGGGGGGTGTAGGGACCCAGATCAGTATAGTGCCTCGACCTGCTCATTTCACCGTATCATGCCATCGCATTGCCTTGTAACTGAAGATACAAAATAAATCTAACCGTTGGATTGTGATCGGTGTATGGATTCTGTTAATGGGAGCAGAGAGAAGTTTCCTGCACGACAGACTCAGTACATGTTCAGGACACCGGCCCGAGGAAACATTAGGTATTGGCCTTCACCTCGCCTGCAAGTAGTGGGGAGGACATGGGCCGTAGCGCACCCACACCCCGTCTTCTTCTTCTGGCTCAGGGGTACGTCACGCGACAGGGGTGAGGGTGCGCTACGGCCCATGTCCTCCCCACTACTTGCAGGCGAGGTGAAGGCCAATACCTAATGTTTCCTCGGGCCGGTGTCCTGAACATGTACTGAGTCTGTCGTGCAGGAAACTTCCCTCTGCTCCCATTACCAGAATCCATACACCGATCACAATCCAACGGTTAGATTTATTTCGTATCTTCAGTTGCAAGGCAATGCAATGGCATGATACGGTGAAATGAGCAGGTCGAGGCACTATACTGATCTGGGTCCCTACACCCCCCATACTATGACCAAGGGTTGTAGGAATCTCGACATGAATACCTCCGTTGCGCTGCAGGCCTCTATCAGGGGAAGATGTCCTCCAAGAGAGTTACTGAAGACCCATCCGTCACCGGGTTGTCACTACACCGGGTCTTCGAATGAGTGACCTCCCCAGCCTCCTCACCTCAGATGCGGGTCCCCTCGCAAGGGGCGCCCTGGAGCAACTTCACCCTTGCGGGACCCAGTCGGAGCCACCGGGTCCCAGGCCTCCTCAATAGTACCTCATCCCAGGCTGAAGGTGCCTGGGATGGACTCCATCTTCATCCCGGCCAGGCCTAGGGCGCCTAGGCCGGAACCTTGGACCGCCCGCACCCAGGCTAAAGGTGCCTGGGTGCGTGAAGAGATCCTCCGGACCAGAAAAAGACCTCGTGGCGAGGGCGTCTCCCCCTTTTTATCCCCTCCCGTCGACACCACGGCGGGTTCCCTGCCCCGGCCGTACCATCTCCAGGAAAGGACAAGGAAGGGTAGCACTCTGGTAGTGATTCTACCCCGAGCCAGTAGGTACACTGACACCCACTGGTCGAAGAGAATATTACACCACCCAATCCTCCACGAATAAGAAAAAGGTGTCTGAACCCTAACATAATTACACACTTGGGTCACACTACTCCCCAAGTGTACCCACTAAATTGAAGACCCCGCTACACACTCCCCCCTGTGGTTTGACGCTGGTCCCCAGCGTCAGGTGCACACCCATGTCTCCCAAAGAGTGGTGACATGAAGTGGGCCCCAGAGGCTATCCCTAAAATTTCTGGATACTAAATGTGCCAAGACCTGCTCAAAAGAAGAAAAAGAAGAAGAAGAAGAAAAAAAAATATATAAAGCAATAAACATTTGTATAAAACATCTGTCCTGTACACATGTACAATCCCTCCCATCGCTATCTAAGAACCACCCCACTCTCAGTAGTCTTGACCGACGAATCTCCTGCAGAAGGGAAACAACACAAAAAAACACATCCTAACATTCTATGTTAACTTGGCATGAGTGGGTCCGTCAGCCGAGAGACCCGCTCACTCCAATAAGTAAGTAATGCATATGTAAAATTTTCAAACATTCGTTGCGCAACACTGCCACCTGGTGACAGAGCCGCGGTAATGACACTTGGTGAGATCTTCATTCTTCCTGTTTTTCCTACTCTGACTCTACCCCAAAAAAAAGTCTCTGCCTTTGGCACATGAAGAAAAGGGAGAAAAAAAAACAACAGCTCCCAAGTCTCCAGTGAGTAAAAGAAAAACCCAAATCAAAACAAAAGTAGGGCACAGTTCTAGGCGTCTGGGAATGTCTCATCCAGAAAGTTTCAACAGCAACAAGATAGGAGCTCACTCCTCCTATAAGTAGAACCTTGGATCCGGCAGAAACAAAGGCTTCAGATGCCCGTCAAACACTTCCACTGAGTACTCGACATCCTCTCCTTCTTTCCTACAGATGAGCAATTTATCAGCATGAATATGGCGCCCAAGTCTCCAATCAGCTCTGCAGTCCTTGAACTTTTTAGACACAGGCGGCGAACATGACAGGTATCGCCTGGCATGGGGTACTTTAAGTTTTTCCCATACAAACTCGTCATACCACCTTGGTCGTAGGACCTCAACTTCATACAGTAAGTCCCGGGGCAAATAGGGGTACTCCCACCCGTATTCACGGGCGACTCTCTGGGAGAAAAGTCTCTGTAGTCTAGCTAAAGGCGGCATCACATCTCGCTCACCTTCTCCTGGCTGTACGATGGCCTCCGGGTGCCGAGGTACCTTTACCATCTCAGGTTGCTTGGTCTTTGGTGCCCGCAACGAAGCACGCTGCGACCTCACCATCAAAGCGGATGATGTAGTTGAATGAGGAAAGTTGGTCAAAGGGTTAGATTTCCTCTGGAACTCCGGGGTCTGCGCCCGGAGCGTATTATCTTCTATGGACATAGGGGAATCCTGTGGTTTACTCAGCACAGGTAGCGGGCGTCTGTCCTAGCCCTTCCGTTGAAACAGCTCGTCTATTTCCCCGTCATCCCCACAGTCTGACAACGACTCCAGGTCGGAGGTGTCATACATCTCGGCGGGAAGGTAGTCTCTAGTAGACGGAAGACTACCTTCCCTCTCGGGCTCCACCGACTGTGAACCCCCGACACCTCCAACCAACACCGCAGTCCCAGCCCCTAGCTCACCTGGACCTACTGAAGAACTGGGATGTCCGGGACTCTCTTCTCTACCGGCGCCATCCAGGCCAGGCAAGCGGCGGGGTGAAGCTCGACCACGACCACAGGAGGCCTGCACCAGGCCTATCTTCCTCTTCGGGGGTGGTAGCAGGGAGTCTGTGGTGACCGAAGCAGTGTCTTCAGATTTTTCTCTCTCAATCTCTGGTTGGGCAGTCACTTCGCCCTGGTCAGCGCGTACGGGGACCTTCGCAGAGGCCTGGATCTCTCCCTCCGAAGTGGCGGTTCCTGTGATGCAGTTGAGGCGTAGGGCCCGGGGCCTTTCCGTGTATGGTTCAACCTCAAAAAGGAATTCCTTACAAGCCTCACATCGCCCGAATGGCTTTAGTTGGACCACCAGTCCCGAGCATCCGGGACAGATCACACCGAGAGCCTCCGTGTCTCTGCATGAATACAGAGCCAACTGTCCTCGGGGCCTAAGTCTTATCCCCGTGTCTGTCAGGGGAGCAGCAAATGCAGTCATCTTCGTAGGGTAAGGTACCGGTATCCACGGGGAGCTTGAGGCCATCCCGACCACTTGCTGTTCCATCACGCGCTGACTACGCGCCGGAGTCTCCACATGTATCTCCACACGTGGCCAGACTCCTCCCACAACTTGTACGTTTTCGCGGGCTTCCGCCAGCCTCCGCCCACGAATTGTACAGTCATGGGGTGCCTCGTGGCGCAGTGCATTAACAGTCCCCACATGTAGTACTTCATACGGCTGGACCTTTCCCTTTCTACGCTCCTCTGCGTGGGCCTTTCCCGACTTAGGGTCATGTCCACAACTCCGAGCAGGGATGCACTCTGGCCAATCACATGGCCGACCCGCTCTGAACTCCTCCGGCAGCAAAGTTCAAACACAGACGCTCTCAGTTCCATCGCCAAGACACACGATATCCCGGACGAGCCCCCACGTGTAGCGGCCACCCCCCCACACCCCGTCTTCTTCTTCTGGCTCAGGGGTACGTCACGCGACAGGGGTGAGGGTGCGCTACGGCCCATGTCCTCCCCACTACTTGCAGGCGAGGTGAAGGCCAATACCTAATGTTTCCTCGGGCCGGTGTCCTGAACATGTACTGAGTCTGTCGTGCAGGAAACTTCCCTCTGCTCCCATTAACAGAATCCATACACCGATCACAATCCAACGGTTAGATTTATTTCGTATCTTCAGTTACAAGGCAATGCGATGGCATGATACGGTGAAATGAGCAGGTCGAGGCACTATACTGATCTGGGTCCCTACACCCCCCATACTATGACCAAGGGTTGTAGGAATCTCGACATGAATACCTCCGTTGCGCTGCAGGCCTCTATCAGGGGAAGATGTCCTCCAAGAGAGTTACTGAAGACCCATCCGTCACCGGGTTGACACTACACCGGGTCTTCGAACGAGTGACCTCCCCAGCCTCCTCACCTCAGATGCGGGTCCCCTCGCAAGGGGCGCCCTGGAGCAACTTCACCCTCGCGGGACCCAGTCAGAGCCACCGGGTCCCAGGCCTCCTCAATAGTACCTCATCCCAGGCTGAAGGTGCCTGGGATGGACTCCATCTTCATCCTGGCCAGGCCTAGGGTGCCTAGGCCGGAACCTTGGACCGCCCGCACCCAGGCTAAAGGTGCCTGGGTGCGTGAAGAGATCCTCCGGACCAGAAAAAGACCTCGTGGCGAGGGCGTCTCCCCCTTTTTATCCCCTCCCGTCGACACCACGGCGGGTTCCCCGCTCCGGCCGTACCATCTCCAGGAAAGGACAAGGAAGGGTAGCACTCTGGTAGTAATTCTACCCCGAGCCAGTAGGTACACTGACACCCACTGGTCGAAGAGAATATTACACCACCCAATCCTCCACAAATAAGGAAAAGGGGTCTAAACCCTAACATAATTACACACTTGGGTCACACTACTCCCCAAGTGTACCCACTAAATTGAAGACCCCGCTACATGTATTATTAGTCTTTAATAAAGTGGGCACCCATCAGGTTTTGCTGCTCCTCAGGATTCCGTCATCGAATTTCATGCTATGCAGACAAAGGTTTCACCAGATAGGAGGTTAGGCTAAATAAAGTCTTATGAAGAGGAACACTTTGTGGTGCAAATCTGCTCTAGAGTACAAATCCTGGTGTTTTTTTTACCCTGCTCTGTGAGTTGCAGGTGGCATGTACAGTGGGCCAAAGAAGTGAATGGCTGTATACATTTTTTCATTGATGTGTACACGAGCAGAAATTCCACATTCAGGGAATACGCCATAACTAACATCCAAAAGGTCAGGAACATTTTGAAAAAATATATTCTTTTTTAGTTTGCTGTGTGAATGAGAACCAAAACAAAAACATAAGGGGGTGTTCTCAAATGTGACTGCAAAGTGAGAACACACTCCCTGTGCTTCCGAGAGAATGAAGTACATATCGGCAATTAACTTTCACATTGCACAATAAAACCAATGTGTTGCTAAAGAGATGACAACTAATGAGTAGTTACATAAACCCAGTGTAGACCTTGCCTGGACTAGAAAATGAGGAAAGATTAAAGAACAACTTTTGTTACCTGTTGGGTATTTGCTATAAGGTTTCCTCCCAAAAAAAATGAGTTTATTACACATTTAAGGAGCACAGGCAGAGCCACGTCAGTCATTCCTTGATTTCATAGTGGATTACAGTACATGGAATACAGTAAACACACCTGGTCTATTAACTCCTGCTTTACAATGTGCATTGGGGTCTGTAACAGACTTACTTGCTTCATCTTGCACAAAGGAGCTCCTTCATTGTAAATGAAAAATAATTGCACAAGTTTCATTATATTATATCTTGCCTGTCATTATATTGCCTCTGATAACTGAATCAATACATAACAGGAACATGAACTGATAACATGCATAAACAGAAGGAAACCACAAATACAAAGAGATTTTTTAGAAAATCCTTTGTTGCAAACCAGATATTATTTCACCTGTCAGAATATAAAATGACTGATGAACATGCATTATATCAAAACTTCCAGACACTAAAGCCTCGTACACACGACCGGTTTTCTCGGCAAGAAACAACAAGAAAACTGTTGGTAAAGCTTTCTTGCCGAGAAAACCGTTTGTGTGTATGGTTTCTCATCGAGCATTGTCAGAATCAAGTATGAGACGGGAGCGCACCTTCTTGTAAAACTAGCGTTCGTAATGGAGATAGCACATTTGTCACGCTGTAACGAACTGAAAGCACGAAGACTGAAAAGCGCGAATCGTCTCTCACTAAACCTCTTACTAACACGCAGTAACACGAGATTAGCAAAAGCAGCTCGAGGGGTGGCGTCGTGAGAATGGAACTTCCCCTTTATACTGCCATTGTACGTCACCGCGCTTTAGACCGACGAGATTTTGGATTGAGTGTGTATGCAAGGAAAGCTTGACAAGAATCTCGTCAAGCTTGATAAGAAACCCGTCGAGAAAAACAACGTTTTTTTTTTTGCGACGAGATTCTTGGCCGTGTGTACTAGGCTTCAGGCTGGGTTTGCGCTATCTTCGTATGTGGCTCACAGCAGGGGTCTGGTGCGTCCTGTTCACCGTTTCAGGTCCGTTTTCAGCCTGAATTTTTGGCTGAATTCGGACCTGAAATGGACCAAAAGACGCACAGGGCTCCTGTGCAAATTCGCACCAGATCTGCACCGGAGATATGTGAACCAGGTCCAAAGAGAGCCGGTCAAAATCTCCTGCTATTGCAAATTGCAATAGTGTGAACCCAGCCTATGGTCTAATTGGTCATTATATTGCATTATATTAAAACACCCAGACACTGAGGTCAAATTTGTATGCAGATAAAAAAAGCTGCATAGCAATTTGTACAATATAAGTCCGTGGGTGTTTGTCCTGTGCAAATGGGGCAAAAAACAAATGTTCTTAGGTTATTTCCTGTGCTGGTTGAATGTTTACCATTCCTTTTAAGTTGGAAAATACCACATTTGGCCACTAGATGACACTAACTATTATAGCAAAATTCATGTGATACTTACTGCCATCTAGTGGCCAAATGCATTTTTTTCCGTTTTAATTAAATGAAAAACATTTGACCAGCACAGAAAATAAAAATATAAAAAATGCCACTGCAAAGCAATAGAATTTCCTAACTAAGAGCCTGCATGCACACAAATATGTGATTCACCTACATACAAAATCAATAAGAAATATGAAATGTGCAGTGCTCAAAACAAAATCCATAAAAGAAAAAAAAATCCTCTTATCCTATTGAAACAAAATTAGGAAATCCATTCACACCAATAATATGTGCCAAATTTCCCAATTCTATATAAAGAAGCAGGGGGAAAAAAAGGGAGAGGTGACGATGAGACCAGACACTTCAAGTTTCCAACAATAGTTCTACCCATGACTGTATATGAGAGGCTCTGGCAAGCTGATCATCTGGTGAACCAGAGGCCACTGGCCATGCTGCTTCTCTGTGTTTCTTGACTAGGACTCTAATTTACATTCTTGGAATTTTCTTTCTTTTTATAAAGAAAGATTTTATACACTTTAATGACTGTCTGACATCTCTTTTATTGGGGACACTCATTCTGTGAATGTTTTTTTTGTGGGCCCATTGGAACCCCCTTTCCTTCTCAGAGTTCTCCCTCCCCCTGGGAACCCTTAACATCTTGCAACCTGCTCTCTTTGTAAAACTCCATTGGCTATAACTTTCCTGATCTGCTGTCCAAAGGCATACCCTGAAGAAGACCATTTAGGTTGAAATGCGTCAGGGCCTTTTGGAAGTACACAATAAGAATCAGTGCTATTTGGTGTCTTCTCTTTTTTATATACTGTGTGTTTATATGCTCCATTGTGTCCACAATCACTCCCGGACATTATCATGTCTATAGACGAGATTTTTAATATTTTTTTCTAATAAAACATCCTATTTTATCTATACCCTATGTGTTATCTTGTTTTAGTTTCTCCTCCACTCCCTCTGTGGATTCTTTTCACTTCTATATAAAGAAATTGAGGGTACCATTTCAGGCTCTAGTATTTGCCTATAGGCTGACAACCGCTGGGAGTGCATGCAAGGAAAGAGCTTGTCTCAGCTCTATAGAAGTCATTGAGAAAGCAAAAGAAGTCCTAGGAGCTGCACATCACACAAAACCCTTATGTAAAGAGTGGACGCAGCCTCAGCCTAGACTCCATCCAGGTCACGCCCCCAACATGTTTCACCCCGACTACTGGGCTTAGTCATGGGACAGGACATATGGGGGGGGGGTGTGGCCTGGATGGAGACTAGGCTGAGGCTGTTTCCACTCTTTACATGAGGGTGATGTGCAGCTCTTAGGACTTTTTTTCCTTTGTCATTAAATCCAATTCTGTATAAACATAAACAATATATTATCAATGTAATCCATGTTTTTAGTAAATACATAATAATATTCAGTGTCAAAACATATAAATCCAGTGCAATAATAAATGTGTACAAAAAACTGTGACTGTGACCATCTGTCATGTACCTGGGTGTATTTGAACAGGGATCTTCCTGGTCCCAAAGCTGCAGCCTTACCTGTTGCGCTACTGAGCAGATCTGGACTTTTGGAAATGTCCTCTCAGTGTTAAACATTACCTTGGACTCACTAGCCCCACCTGCTGCCAGCTGTGGACAATTTTCAATCAAAGCAGCCCTTAAAAAGGAAGTGATGCTATCTCTCAGCGCCCGTTTGTGTGGAATAGCTCCCTGGGTGTTGTGACTGCTTTTTGATCCTGATTTTCGTGTTGAACTTCTGCCTGAATTCCTGACTACTCTCCAGCCTGCTGATTTTGTACTTCACTGCCAGCTCGTGTATGACCTTTGCCTGCCTGACCACTCTCTGGATTTCGATCGTGTACCATTTTGCCTGATCTGTTGCCAACCTAATCTGCCTGACTACGTTTTCGCCTGAATCCTCAGCACACAAGTTCCACTTCGGACACTACCTATCACAGGTACCTTACATTACAAACGGGCCACAATGACAGTGGACCCTGCTGAGATTGTTAAGGCGATTTCACGTCAGGGACAATTGATTGGAGCTCATGAACAGCATCTTTCTTCCCTGGACGCCAAGTTAGATGAACTTTGTACTATGCTTAAATCTTGTTTGTCTGCTTCCTCTGCAACGGTCCAGACTCTGGATCCTACTCCTGCTACGATCCAACCCACCTCTTCTGTACCACCCAAACTTCCTATGCCTGACAAATTTGGTGGTGATACTGAGGACTGCAGAGGCTTTTTAAATGTTTGCCGTTTGCATTTCCGCAACAACCCTGGGACCTTTAGCACTTCTGCCAAAGTGACTTTTGTAATTTCCTTGTTAAAGGGGAAGGCCCTGGCCTGGGTCTCTCCTTATCTGGAACGCAATGATCCTGTGCTGCAAGACGCTGACAAATTTCTGGCTTCTCTCCAGACTGTATTTGACAAGCCAGATAGAGCTTCTGCAGCTGAGTACTCACTCTTGGACATGCAACAAGGCACCAGGTCTGTGGCACAATATGCTATTGAGTTTCGTACCTTTGCTGCTGAGACTACTTGGGACTCAAGGGCATTACGTGCAGCCTTCCGAAAAGGTCTTGCAGATCACATCAAAGACGAATTAGTCTATAAGGATTCCCCAGAAGACCTAGAGAAATTCATAGAGCTCTGTGTTCGTCTGGATGTCCGGTATCATGAAAGGTGCCAAGAGAGACTTAGAACTCGCAAGTTTCCTCGGCCAGTCTACCGTTTGGCCACTAACTTCCAAGCACCACCTCAGCCAGAACCTGAAATCTCAGTTGAACCCCAGACACCTGTGGAACCCATGGATGTAAGCCGTCTCCACCTAACTGAGTCTGAGAAACAAAGGAGGCGTGCATTGGGCCTATGCCTATACTGTGGACTTAAAGGACATTTATTATCTGTCTGCCCTTCCCGTCCAGTAAAAGGCAGGGTCTAACCAGTGTTGGAGGAGCTGGCTTAGACCTTACAGGTATATCCTCCAAGACCAAGATTACCATTCCTGCAATTATCCATTTACCCTCTAAACTTGTCTCCTGTGAGGCTTTTGTGGATTCTGGAGCTGCTGGCATATTCTTGGACTACACCTTTGCTAAAAAAAAATAATATCCCATTTGTTCCAAAATCTAGACCCCTGAACATTACCACCGTGAATGGACAACCCTTGGGAGATGGCATTGTAAAATTTGAGACTATAACAATCACCCTTCAGGTAGGCGTACTCCACAAAGAGGAAGTTGTCTTGTCTCTTATTGATTCTCCACTTCTGCCTGTTATCCTTGGTTACCCATGGTTACAACAACATAACCCTTCTTTTGATTGGGAAAATGGAGAACTAACCTCTTGGGGGTCGTTCTGTCATTCAAACTGTTTGTCTCAACCCAAAAGACTTCCTGCTTGTATGCTGGCTTCCGTGGCCGTCCCACCTACCTTGCCTCATGAATACCATGCGTTTGCAGATGTATTTTGCAAGCAAAAGGCAGAGGTTTTACCTCCACATCGTTCTTTTGACTGTGCAATTAAATTGATTCCTGGAGCACCTCTTCCCAAAGGAAGGACCTATCCCCTGTCTTTGCCTGAACAAAAATCCATGGAGGAATACGTAAAAGACAACTTGGAAAGAGGTTTTATCCGACCCTCTTCTTCTCCTCCAGTAGGGGCAGGTTTTTTCTTTGTTGAAAAAAAAGATGGGGGTCTTCGACCATGCATAGACTATCGAGGGTTAAATCAAATCACTGTAAAAGACTCCTACCCTTTGCCTCTCATTCTTGAACTGTTTGATGTACTTAAGGGGGCTGTTATCTTCTCCAAGCTAGACCTACGAGGGGCTTATAATCTAATTCGAATTAAAGACGGGGACGAGTGGAAGACAGCATTCAACACTCGTAATGGACATTTTGAATATCTGGTTATGCCATTTGGGTTGTGTAACGCCCCTGCTGTCTTCCAACGTTTCATGAATGAAATTTTTCATGATTTCAGCAACAGTTTTGTGATCATCTACTTGGACGACATTTTAATCTTTTCCAAGACTCATCTAGAGCACATCTCGCATGTAAAGCAGGTATTGCAACGACTGAGAGAAAACCATCTTTACGCGAAGATTGAGAAATGCAGTTTCCATCAAAGCCGTATTCCTTTCCTTGGATACATTATAAGTGCTGCCGGTTTCCAAATGGACCCTCAAAAACTTTCCGCTGTCTTGCAATGGCCCCAACCGACCACTTTAAGAGGGCTCCAAAGCTTTCTAGGGTTCGCAAATTACTACAGACGCTTCATCAAAGGTTTTGCCTCCATTGCGGCCCCCCTTACTGCTATGACTAAGAAAGGTACAAATTGCAAGGTATGGTCCTCAGAAGCAGAATCGGCTTTCCAGCAATTAAAAGACATGTTCAGCAAAGCTCCAATTCTTCAGCATCCAAATCCCGATCTCCAGTACATAGTTGAGGTTGATGCCTCTGAGGTAGGAGCAGGTGCCGTGCTCTCCCAGAGACAGCCTAAGTCTGGTAGAATCCATCCAGTAGCATTTTTTCCTAGAAAGTTTTCTCCAGCGGAGATGAATTACGATGTTGGGAATCGAGAACTACTGGCCATCAAATTGGCATTGTCTGAATGGCGACATCTTCTGGAAGGGGCTCCCAAACCTTTTTCTATCCTCACTGACCATAAAAACCTACTGTACCTTCAGACTGCAAGACGTTTGAACTCACGTCAGGCTCGATGGGCTCTGTTTTTCTCCCGTTTTAATTTTGTTCTTTCTTATGTTCCTGGGCATAAAAACAAGAAAGCCGATGCTCTTTCCAGACAGTTTGCTACCTCTGAAGAAGACCAACCTACCGAGCAGTATATAATCCCACCTCACAAAATTGTCGCACAGATCTCTACGGCTCTTTCCCAACAGTTACAAGAAACCCAGAATTGTGTTCCCCAAGGCTTGAAGATACCACCAGGTCGCCTGTTCGTAGCCCCTAGCCTCAGAAAACCTGTACTCCTCTGGGCACATGATGGTGTTTTATCTGGTCATCCTGGTGTCACCATCACTCTTAAGACCTTGCAGCGTCATGTCTGGTGGCCTCATATGAAAAGGGATGTTACTGACTATGTGGCTGCCTGCCCAACTTGTGCTGCTAATAAAGTACCCCGTACATTGCCTACTGGACTGTTACAACCACTTTCAGCACCTCGTCAGCCTTGGACCCATTTGACTATGGACTTCATTACAGACTTACCCAAGTCCGAGGGCATGACTGCTATATGGGTCATAGTGGATCGCTTTTCAAAAATGTCTCATTTTGTGCCGCTCCCGGGATTACCTACAGTGGAAGCACTGTCTACTCTCTTCCTTTCCCATATTGTGAGATATCATGGCATACCTACCAATGTCGTCTCAGACCGCGGATCCCAGTTTGTTTCCCGATTCTGGAGAGCGTTCTGCAAGAAACTGGGAGTAACGCTTTCACTCTCTACCTCACATCACCCTCAAACAGATGGTCAAACCGAACGCATGAACCAGACCCTAGAAACCTATCTTCGACATTATGTCAATGCCTTACACTCCAACTGGTCTGAGTATTTGCCTTTAGCTGAGTTCGCCATTAATTCCCGTTGGCACAGTGCTCTTCATACCACACCATTCTACGCAGCCCTAGGCTATCACCCTCAGACTTTTCCCCTACTTCAGCCTTCTTCTGGTGTACCAGCAGCAGATCAGCGGGTTAAAAATATTCTGCTACATTGGAAAAAGATTTGCTTATTACTACGGAAGTCAGCAGGCAAGTATGCACTTTTTCCCAACAAACGAAGACGCCATATACCTCCATATGTGGTGGGGGACAGAGTTTGGCTATCAACCAAATATGTGAGACTGAAACAACCTTCTACCAAATTGGGCCCTCGATTCATTGGTCCTTACAGAATTATTGCTCGAGTCGGGCCAGTCTCCTATCGGTTGAAATTACCCTCCTCTCTCCGGATTCATCCTGTGTTCCACGTTTCCCTCCTCAAAAAAGCAATTTTCAATCGCTACTCCAGAACGCAACAGCTACCTCCTCCTGTTCTTGTTGATGGACAAAATGA
Source organism: Rana muscosa (assembly GCA_029206835.1). Classification (NCBI taxonomy): domain Eukaryota; kingdom Metazoa; phylum Chordata; class Amphibia; order Anura; family Ranidae; genus Rana; species Rana muscosa. The sequence continues at coordinate 97,607,404 of CM055125.1, forward strand.
GTTTGAAGTCTCCAAGATTCTTGATTCTAGAAGACAGGGTCGTGGCCTTCGGTATCTGGTTCATTGGAAGGGATATCCTGTCACAGACCGTTCCTGGGTTCCAGCCAAAGATCTGCATGCCCCTTCTCTTATTAGAGACTTCCATGCCTCCTTCCCCACTAAGCCCCGCTAGGCCCCCGGAGGGGTCCACTGGGGAGGGGGCCCTATCATGTACCTGGGTGTATTTGAACCGGGATCTTCCTGGTCCCAAAGCTGCAGCCTTACCTGTTGCGCTACTGAGCAGATCTGGACTTTTGGAAATGTCCTCTCAGTGTTAAACATTACCTTGGACTCACTAGCCCCACCTGCTGCCAGCTGTGGACAATTTTCAATCAAAGCAGCCCTTAAAAAGGAAGTGATGCTATCTCTCAGCACCCGTTTGTGTGGAATAGCTCCCTGGGTGTTGTGACTGCTTTTTGAGCCTGATTTTCGTGTTGAACTTCTGCCTGAATTCCTGACTACTCTCCAGCCTGCTGATTTTGTACTTCACTGCCAGCTCGTGTATGACCTTTGCCTGCCTGACCACTCTCTGGATTTCGATCGTGTACCATTTTGCCTGATCTGTTGCCAACCTAATCTGCCTAACTACGTTTTCGCCTGAATCCTCAGCACACAAGTTCCACTTCAGACACTACCTATCACAGGTACCTTACACCATCTACCATAAATCCAATGTGAATAAATGGTGAAATAATATAGCTCCTTTTCTACTTGAGAAACTGTGGAAAATACTTTCTCCTAAACATCCATCGCCGCACAGGGCTATCGAAATATGCTCCCCCAATCGATGACCTCCATATCGTAGGAGGTCACAGAAGACTCAATAAGTAATGTTCGCAGAAGGGCACACCACACACGCAAATGTTATCTTCTGCCTCAATCCTGATGTATCACTCTGGGGTGCCAATACCCTTGCAAAGCAGTTCCCTGTTTAATACAGAAGAGAAAACATCTACTGGATACTGGGTGGTTGTGGAAAGCGGGACCAGAGGAGCACAACCGGGATCCACAGGAAGCTAGAGCCCAGATTCCCCAGGGCGCGGAGTCTAAGACCCAGCAGGTCTTCACCAGAACCTCTAGTGGTGAGAATGTTACGCTGCAGCTAGGTCCAGGTCGCGTCCCCTAGAGTCTCCTAGCTCACGCCTCGTAGGGTAAGAAGGAAAGAGGGGGAGCAGCAGCACAGGATACAAGAATAGTGAGGGGAAAGGCCAAGGTCGGGGTCACAGGCAGGCAAGGATAAACGAAGGACAAGCCGAAGGTCAAGGGTCACAAGCAGACAGGGATAGTCAGGAACAAGCCAATATCATAACAGAGAGACAGACGTAGCACACGGCAGGCAGGAACCCAAACACACAATGCTTAAACAAACACGTTGATCAGCAAAGCAGGCTTGCAGTGCACAGGTTAATATAGTGTTCTGTGATAGGGCCTGGGGTGGAGTCAGGCTGGGAGGAGATTATAAAGGAAGCCAGGTGAGAGAGAGTCTGGCCTCTAAGATAAACACATGGGGAGGAAGGTAAGCTGACAGACAAACATTACTGCATATCCATGACACTGGCCTTTAGCAGTGTGATGACCTCACAGGGGCGGGTTCCACCTTACGCATTAAGTCAATGGGCAGGACTTCATCAGAGGTAGGAATGCCCCCCTGCATCACTATGACACATTCCTTGTAACCTTAGCAACTGTAAACAAATCATATCCTGAAATCGGACGGCTCTTTTACTGGGACAAGAATAAACAGCTGGACTGTTATGTGTATATATATGTAGCAGGGTCTCCTTTAAGGCCCCGGGACTACGTTACCCAGAACCCCGTTCGGCACCCAGAGTACAATTAGCCACCGCAGAGACTCATGGGAGGGGCTATTTAAGGGGGAGGCGAGGCGGAGCTCGGTTTCTTTGGACACCGCGCTGCAAGCAAGAGTTTCTTCCTGTGCGGATCTGCTGCAGTGCAAGGCCTGAAGCCTGGGCCTTGCGCAACTTCCAAAGAGCCTTCCACCCCACTGCGGAGCCTGGGTGACACCGGACTTGTCGAGTGAGGACATCAGTTAGATTGGGGACCCGATCGTTGCAGACGCTGTGTGCGGAGACACAGCAGGTGGAAGTCCCGGACTGGGATCGCGTCCGGAGTGGTGAGCGAGCACTTGCTCAAGCCAATAGACTGTACCGTGTAGGCCTATAGACTGCCTTGGCCCACCTATCGTTAGTTTGTTGTTCCATTAGGAGACCAGTAGCAGGACAGAGTTAAAGGGTCTCTAGTATAGTGTTCCTTGGGACTGCCTACTTGTGGATTACAAATACTATTTCATCAAGTGCACCACCGAAAGTTTGCATGCGAAGAAATCCTAGAGTGAAAAGACTGAGATTTCTTCTATGTCAGGCCTGACTAGGGAGGGGGGAGAGTGATATTGTTTAGTGCGCCACAGGGCGTGTACACCATAATAGCTGCGCGCGGTGGGTTACCGCGCTGGGCCATTGTTGTGTGCTACACTTATTGCTGCAGGGCTCTGCAAGCAAGTTGCATGTGTTATGTTCTGCCTATGCCTTTATAGAAAAGTAAAACTGTTTTATTTGATCTCTCGCCTCAGTGTGTTCTCTTATTGTAAAAGAGGTTACTCCTTGAAATACTAAATTGCATGTGAAAAGTTTAACCCTAGACTAACTGTGCCAGAGTGGGTCGAGTAAGATTGCCGGGGGTTGGCGGTGTTGTACACAGGGCCCGAAATCAAACCAGCGGCTCTCTTAACTGGGGGTAGCGCTACACGTGGGGGCTCTCGAGTCCAGGATCCTGATACAGCAAGTAACGCGCCAAAAGTACCAGCATGGACCCACTAGAAGTAGGACAGTGGTGCAAAGCGGTCGGCACAGATCCAGCCGGGGTAGTAGTCATAGAACTCCCAGGGATCTGGCAAGGAGAAGCGGTGAAGCAGCTAGTGATATCACTGTCCCCGTATCAGAAGGCTTGGGTGGTGGATGTCAGGACGAATCCCTCACTGACCCACGCACTAATAGAGTGGAAGGACGGAGTCCCAGAGCTTTTCAAGAATCCAAGTGTAGAAGCAATAGATGATCAGACTTATAGCCTAATACACGCGCTGCCGCTCAAGCCAGGAGGACGGTTTCAGACACCGAAACTATCTCCATCACCCACCCCAAAAGCAGAAAAACAGCAGAAAAGGGAATTTCCCGGGTCGCCATCTGCCACCCTCAGCGCAGAATTATGCGCAGTCCTGGGGGAAATTGTAGCCCAGTGTAAGAAGGATCCTACAGACTACCAAATGTCGGGATACAGAAAACTCAGAATATTCTCTGGGAGGAAACCTGTACCTTCGGGTGAAGAGGGGTTTGAGGAGTGGTTAGACGGTGCCACTCAGGCCTTAGAAGAATGGGAAGTCCCAGACCACAGAAAGAAGCAGAGAATTGCTGAGAGCTTGAAGGGGCCTGCTCTAGAGGCCATACGCAACCTCAAGATGAGTAAGACAGACTGTGATGCACAGGACTATCTGGACATTCTGCAGAATGTGTTCGGTGGAACAGAGAAAATCACTGAGCTCACTTATCAGCTGGAGCACTGCTACCAAAAGACAGGAGAGAAACTGCATAAGATGATTCTGAAGAAGGGGATTGATCCGCGGAAGGTGGATGAGGCCCGTGTTCAACAGGTGATGAGAGGATCTCAGCCCCTGGACCCCATCGCATTGGCGCTACGCACAAGACAGGACGGGAAGAGCCTGGAGTACCCTGACTTGATCCGAGAGGTCAGAGAGGAAGAAGCTATGCTGGAGGAGAAGAAGAGGAGCCAACAAGTTGAGTCGGTAAATCCTCCTCCGGTGATGGTCAGGACGGCCATGACCCTGGAAAGAGACTCAGAGGTGGATACCTTGAAGTCGCAGATGTCCCAAGTATTGGGGATACTGACCTCCCTGATGGAAAAGAAGTCAAGGGAACCGGAGAGGGAAAGTCCGAGGAGGGAGCTGTTTCCAAATACCTCAGCGCCCGCATCCCTACAAGATTGGGGGGACATGACTTGTTTCAACTGCGGAGGGGTTGGTCATGCGGCCAAAGTATGTACCAGTCCAAGGAAAAAAAAGATGAATAACCGCAAACCGCCGGAAAACTTCAGCGGGCCCCGGTGAGGGAGTCAACCGGGTGCCCATCATCTCCAGTGAACTCCAAACTGAATGAGAAGCACATGAAAAGAGTGGACAAGACCCCTCAGAAGAAACACAAGGTTCCTCAGAGGGAACGCACCCCAAAGAAAGAGAGTAGTGTCCCTCAGCGGGTAGTTACACCCATCAAAAGGAGGGAGATCAATGCATACCAGGCCCAAGAGAGACTTAAGTCCAAAGAGAAATGGAAGAAAGAAAGTCCAAAAGGAAAATGCAAAGATCAAAGGAAAGAGACCCCTTTGAAGCGATATCCAGAGAAGCTGGTGGGTCCCTCCCCGATAATACCTGTTCAAGTGGAGGGAGTCTACACAAGAGCCATATTGGATACTGGGGCGCAAGTGACCCTGTTTTACCGGGACTTTTATGACAAGCATTTAAGTCACCTACCCATCCAGAAGATTGAAGAGCTGGAGATATGGGGAATTGGGACAGAGAGTTTCCCTTATGATGGCTATCTGCCTAAAAAACTGACTTTTGACCCGTCCATAGCCGGGAAGGCTGAAGTGTTTGATACCTTAGCTGTGGTATTCCCCCGACCGCCTGGAGCTAACAAGAGTTCCTTAATAATAGGGACCAACACAGATCTGGTCCGAAGACTCTTGACCCCTCTAACAAAAGGAAAAGGCCCCACAGTCACTGGGATCCACCCAATGTTGAAGACAGCCTACCAACGACTGATCTTAGAACAGAAGGCCCCAGAAGAGGGGGTAGGGAAGGTTTGGAGGCTGGGAAGAAAAGGAATAGTGCTACAGCTCGGTGAAGTGGCCTGTTTGAAAGCCACTGTGAAACTCACTTGGGAGCAGCCTGGGCCCTTTGTCATGTTGGAACCCGACCCAAGGGGGGAACATTCGGGCTTAGAAGTAGTCCCAGAAGTGGTCCCGTTGAGGGCCCTGAAGAAGGTACCTGTGAGTGTCAGGAATACTACAGGTGGCCCCATGGAGATCCCAGCCAGGATGCTGCTGGGCCAGGTGAGCCCTGCCACCTCAGTTGGTTTGTCGGATGTGGAGAAGACAGATGGAGAGAGCACTGTGTGGGCGAAACTTTCCATGGAGAACCCAAACCTACCCAGGGCTTGGAAAGAGAGAGCCAGGGCCCAGTTGACCAGGTGGGAAAAGATCTTCTCCCAAGATGAGTTCGATGTGGGGTGTGCAAGGAGCGCCACCCATCGAATCCGCATTCAGGAAGACAAGCCCTTCAGGGAAAGAGTCAGGCGAGTTCCGTTAGCAGACCTCGAGGACTTGAGGGAACAGCTCGCCGAGCTAAAGCGAACCGGTGTGATTTGAGAATCCAGAAGCCCCTATGCCTCCCCGATAGTGGTGGTCAGAAAGAAGAATGGATCATTGAGGCTGTGCATAGACTACAGGACCCTCAACAGGAGAACCATACCTGACCAGTATACCACTTCAAGGATAGATGATGCCCTACAGAGCTTGTCTGGAGCCAAGTGGTTCAGTGTTATGGACCTAAAGAGCGGGTACTATCAAATCCCGATGCATCCAGAAGACAAAGAGAAGACGGCTTTCATAACCCCAGTAGGGTTCTTTGAATTTGATCGGATGCCTCAAGGTCTGTCTGGAGCCCCAGCTACCTTCCAACGTCTTATGGAGAAGACTGTAGGAGATGTGAACCTCATCAAAGTCTTAGTATACTTGGATGACATCATTGTCTTTGGAAGAACCTTGGAAGAACATGAAGAGCGGCTGGAGAAAGTTTTGAAGAGACTAAGTGAGGAAGGACTCAAGCTCTCACCTGAAAAATGCCAATTCTATCAGTCATCAGTCAACTATCTGGGGCACATAGTGTCTGAAGATGGGGTAGCCACAGACCCCAAAAAATTGGAGGCAGTCACCTCCTAGCCCAGGCCCACCACTGTGAAAGAGCTCAGATCCTTCCTGGGGTTCTGTTCCTATTACAGGAGGTTTGTGGAGGGGTTTCCTCGGATAGCCAGGCCTCTGAATGAGAAGACGGAGGGGGAAGAGGATGACACAGGCCCCAGAAAGCCAGGGGAGTCAGTCAAGGACCAGTGGAACGAGAAGTGTGAGGATGCCTTTCAGATGTTGAAGAAGACATTAACCACTGCCCCTGTCCTGGCCTACGCAGACCCTAAGAAGCCTTATGAACTTCATGTAGATGCCAGTCATGATGGTTTGGGAGGAGTGCTATACCAGGAGCATGAAGAGCAACTGAGGACTGTTGCGTATGTGAGCAGAAGTCTGACTCCCTCCGAGAAGAACTACCCCACCCATAAGTTGGAGTTCCTGGCCCTTAAGTGGGCGGTAGTTGACAAACTCAGACACTATTTGTATGGGGCGGAATTCACAGTGAAAACCGACAACAACCCCCTCACCTATGTTTTCACCACAGCAAAGTTGGATGCATAGATGGTTGGCGGCTCTGTCTGCCTTCAATTTCAGTTTAAAGTACAGACCTGGGGCTGGAAACCGAGATGCAGACGCCCTGTCTAGAAGATCTCATGTTTCCACCTTCAATACAGAAGAGTGGACCCAAGTGGCACCCGACGGGGTGCGGGCCCTCTGTCAAGGGGCTGAACTCCAAGCCAGTGGCGGCTCAAGAGCAGAAGAGATAGGGGTTACCATAGTCGGAGCCCCCAAGCAGTACTGTGGGGTAACCCAACTGGGGGAAGATAACTTGCCAAAATTGTCAAAAAAAGAGTTGAGATCTGACCAATTGGAAGACCCCATGGGGATATTGGTCTTGGAGGCCCTAGAGAATCAGGATCCGAATAGACTCTTACGCCACCCTTTAAAGGAGGCTCGCCTATTGAGGAAGGAGTGGCACAAGTTGCAGGTGCATCAGGGAGTGGTCTACCGAAGGGGCCCCTCTGATGACCTGGAAGACAAATGGCAATTGTTCCTGCCCGAGAAGCACCAAGAGATGGTCCTGGTTGCTCTGCACGATAACCATGGCCACCTAGGGGCGGAAAGGACCTTCCAACTCGTTAGGGACCGTTTCTATTGGCCCTGCATGAGGGCTGAAGTTGAAGAATACTGCCACTCATGTGCACGATGCATCCAGAGAAAGACTTTACCTCATCAAGCTGCCCCAATGGGCCATCTGCAAAGTCAAAGCCCACTTGATCTGGTATGCATTGATTTTCTCTGCCTCTAACCCAACCTGAGTGGACTAGGAAATGTTCTGGTAGTAACCGACCATTTCACCCGGTATGCCCAGGCCTTTCCAACCAAGGACCAGAAGGCTTCCACCGTGGCCAAAGTGCTGATGGAGAAATACTTTGTACACTATGGGCTACCACAACGGCTCCATTCAGATCAGGGAAGGGAATTTTAAAGTCGATTGATCCGGAAGCTCCTGGATTCTTTGGGGATCAAGAAGACAAGAACTACCCCCTATCATCCACAAGGTGATGCTCAGCCGGAGAGGTTCAACTGAACCCTGCTCAACATGCTGGGGACCCTAAGCAGTGAAAAGAAGCAGCATTGGAGCAACCACATAGCGGCAGTTGTGCATGCATACAACAGCACCACCAGTGATGCTACAGGGTACTCACCCTATCGACTTATGTTCGGGAGAGAAGCAAGACTACCCGTAGATCTGGCCTTTGGCACTTCCATAGACCATTGTTCTGCTGCTTCCCACAAGGGATATGTCGATAGACTCAGACACAATTTGAAATTGGCCTATGAACAGGCCCAGGCGGCCTCGTAACAAAGGGGGGCCCGCAACAAGAAAAATTTTGACCTGAAAGTTAGCATTCAGGATTTGCAACCAGGAGACAGAGTGTTGCTACGGAACTTGGGGATCCCTGGAAAACACAAGCTTGAAGACAGATGGAGACCTGAACCTTATGTTGTTTGCAAAAGGCTACCGGGCCTGCCCGTTTACAGACTTAAACCAGAAGGGAAGGGGGGACCTTTGAAGACCTGGCATCGGAACCACGTACTCCCACTAGCGGAGGCAGTTCGGATACCCCCTGTGACGGATTCCCCTGAGCCAACTTCCGTCCTGGATACTCCCAGACCGAACACTCGGTCCCAGACCCCTCAGATTGGGGATACAGAGACCTCGGAGATAAGTGAAGATGAGGGAGAAGCACTTGACTGGCTTTGGCCTTCACAGGCCCCAGGAACTTCTGCTATTGATCTTCCACCTAAAGAAGACACCATAGATCAGACGCTGAATGCAGAAGCTACTGAGTTCATTCCGTCCAGTCCTTGGTCAGATTCTTGGGAGAGTGCCTGTGACTTACTCCCAGAAGAAGATCCAAGGGAGTCTCTGTACCTCCCTGCTCCAGAGACCAGTGCTCCTGAACCAGAGGAAATTCCTAGGTCAGTTCCAGAGGAAGAGCCCGTTTTAACAGAAAGCCCAAGAGGACAGAGGAAGCGAAGAGCCATAAAACCTCCCAGAAGATTAACTTACCCACAGATGGGGCAGAGTGTGGAGAACACTGTGGTTACTGCTAGGAGGAGTATGGAAGACCCTGATCCTCCCAATGTTCATTTAGTGGGGGGCAACCCCAACTCACTCTCTGGCACAGTTAGGCAGGACACTGATGATAGTGTGACCTGTGGGCAGGGAAGTTCACTGCCTCGTTTTTGGTGGGAATTTCCTCTGCCAACATCATATGAAACTTTGATTGATGTTGTACGTTCTGTGATGTAGTGTTATGTTATCTTTGGGGACCAAAGAGTTTAAGTGGGGGGAGTGTGTAGTGGGGTCTCCTTTAAGGCCCCGGGACTACGTTACCCAGAACCCTGTTCGGCACCCAGAGTGCAATTAGCCACCGCAGAGACTCATGGGAGGGGCTATTTAAGGGGGAGGCGAGGTGGAGCTCGGTCTCTTTGGACACCGCGCTGCAAGCAAGAGTTTCTTCCTGTGCGGATCTGCTGCAGTGCAAGGCCTGAAGCCTGGGCCTTGCGCAACTTCCAAAGAGCCTTCTACCCCACTGCGGAGCCTGGGTGGCACCGGACTTGTCGAGTGAGGACATCAGTTAGATCGGGGACCCGATCAGTGCAGACGCTGTGTGCGGAGACACAGCAGGTGGAAGTCCCAGACTGGGATCGCGTCCGGAGTACTTGCTCAAGCCAATAGACTGTACCTTGTAGACTGCCTTGGCCCACCTATCGTTAGTTTGTTGTTCCATTAGGAGACCAGTAGCAGGACAGAGTTAAAGGGTCTCTAGTATAGTGTTCCTTGGGACTGTCTACTTGTGGATTACAAATACTATTTCATCAAGTGCACCACCGAAAGTTTGCATGCGAAGAAATCCTAGAGTGAAAAGACTGAGATTTCTTTTATGTCAGGCCTGACTAGGGAGGGGGGAGAGTGATATTGTTTAGTGCACCACAGGGCGCGTACACCATAATAGCTGCGCGCAGTGGGTTACCGCGCTGGGCAATTGTTGTGTGCTACACTTATTGCTGCAGGGCTCTGCAAGCAAGTTGCATGTGTTATGTTCTGCCTATGCCTTTATAGAAAAGTAAAACTGTTATATTTGATCTCTCGCCTCAGTGTGTTCTCTTATTGTAAAAGAGGTTACTCCTTGAAATACTAAATTGCATGTGATAGGTTTAACCCTAGACTAACTGTGCCAGAGTGGGTCGAGTAAGATTGCCGGGGGTTGGCGGTGTTGTACACAGGGCCCGAAATCAAACCAGCGGCTCTCTTAACTGGGGGTAGCGCTACATATATATATATATATATATATATACAGTATCTCACAAAAGTGAGTACAAAAGTGAGTACACCCCTCACATTTTTGTAAATATTTTATTATATCTTTTCATGTGACAACACTGAAGAAATTACACTTTGCCACAATGTAAATTAGTGAGTGTACAGCTTGTATAACAGTGTAAATTTTCTGTCCCTTCAAAATAACTCAACACACAGCCATTAATGTCTAAACCGCTGGCAACAAAAGTGAGTACACCCCTAAGTGAAAATGTCCAAATTTGGCCCAATTAGCCATTTTCCCTCCCCTGTATCATGTGACGCGTTAGTGTTACAAGGTCTCAGGTGTGAATGGGGAGCAGGTGTGTTACATTTCTGGCAAAGAAATTCAAAGGAGGTTTGAGAGTCTGACAGAGCTAAAGAATAGTGTGTCAGATAAAAATGGCGAATTTGGAGATAATGATAAAATTCCCTTGCTGGGATATTTTTTTGAGACTGCAACTGGGAGTTTTCAGTCAAGCTGAAAATTATTTAATGTGGTCAAACCTTGGGCAGTCCAGCTCTGAAAAGCTTCTGGATCTTCAAAGGCTGTGGGGAGCCTGAGATTATAGGGGTCCCTCGGCGGCTGTCTCGGCTCCTCCCTGCATCAGCTAACCCCCGTTCTGGGATGCGCTCTCCCAAGGGGGTTAGCTTGCGGGCGTGCTCCCGTGATACAGTGATACAGCTATAGCCGCCGACTGTATCACTCGGCATGCCCCCCGACGCGCTGCGTCATTGATTTGATTGACAGCAGCGGGAGCCAATGGCTGTGCTGCTATCAATCATCAAATGAATGAGCTGAGAAGAGCCGAGAAGCCAGCGTGTTCACGACTTTCGAGGGCTCAGGTAAGTAAACGGGGGGGCTGGGGGGCCGCTGATCATCAGATGTTTTTTCACCTTAATGCATTGAAAGCACTAAGGTGAAAAAACATGTACCTCTACAACCCCTTTAACATTGATTAATGGTACCCTGTCATCATATAGTCCATATAGCCTGAAAAAGAAATGATTGTTGGAGACCAGCATAGACAAAAATATGAAAAGGAAAATGTTCAAGTACGGAACTGAGAACAAAAACCAAATGGGTTCAGGAAAACATATACATCCCATACCCAGCTGCAAAGCAATCGATGGCCAGAAAACAAATGAAAAAACCTGTATAAAAAAACAGTGTTGTGAAAAAGGTGGCATCAATGCTGGGTGGGGAGGTAATGCATCAGCACCAAGAGAAAGGCTCCCGACGATGATAACACATGATAACGCCCGTTACCGAGTTGTCCACACAGGAGATGCGTGCTGTGCAACAATTTGCTATTGCATTCAGCTAGTCATGTGATCAAGGCACCCCTGAAACACAGCATAGACAGGTCCTCAATCACAGCTGCATGGACACACTAGTGAAATAAGAGGTTTGGAATGGGATGCCTCAGTGGGCAGGTGCAGACATCTGACATACCCAGAAGAATGGAATTGTGAAGAATACTGTAGTGCCTCTCTCTCAGCAATATAGCAAAAATTAGATTCACCAGAGACATTTTATGTCATACTTGCATTCTTCAAATCAGTAATAAGCATTTTATTAATGACAGAGTCTCTTTAAGAGATGTTAATTACTTTATATATAAACTTAACAATAAAATGATTTATTTGGTCTCTTTTGTTCTGTTAAATATAACACTGAAAGCATTTGGTTATACATGTTTAGTAAGTTAAAAAAATATCTGTTGATCTTGCCAAGAATCTTGTTATCTGATAACCTCCGGTGCTCTCTGTCTGTGCTGACTGTTTACAGTTATATTGTTCTTAGTTAACCCTGAGGACTAGAAACGCATGCCTTTATGTTATTGACAATAGGACAAGGGTGGGATTTTGTGGTCCTAGCATGTTTCTTGTGCTGATAGAGAAGGGTGAGGGAGCGTCATCATTCTAGAACTGGAACTGTGTTACTGGCAGGATCACTCAGTTAAAATAAGGAAACAAAAACTTGAGAAATTAAACTTAACTCAGCCAACACATCTAAGGGGTGGTAAACGGCAATTTATTAAATTTTTGTTTTAAATTTAAATACACTTGGAATACATAATATGATGTAAACCAGACCTCAAATTTTCCACTTGCCTACTCGCATTTTGCGAGTGGAAAATGAGGTCTGGCGAGGAGCTGGGCTGCCTGGGGTGGAGGGGGGGGGGGCGAGCACCGCGGCGGGCAGGGTTGATCGGGAGCTGTTCTCCCAGCGATTGCCCCGATGGCAGAAAGCACGGAGGAAGAGGAGAGCCGCGGGATCGCAGAGCGGTATAGCCCACTGTTACAACTTACATTGAAATTTCCTCCGCTCTGCTCGCTCACACAGTCCCATCTCCTCCTGACCCCGCGCCTGTAATAGACAGAATGCTGGTCCAATGCTGAGATGTGTTTATCACAGGCGCGGGGTCGGGAGGAGGCAGGGCTGTGTGAGCGAGCAGAGCAGAGGAAATTTCAATGTAAGTTGTAACAGTGGGCTATACCGCTCTGCGATCCTGCATCTCTCCTCTTCCTCCTGCCATGAGTCTGCAATGTGGGGGGCACGGTGAATCTGCAATGAGGGGGGCACGGTGAATCTGCAATGTGGGGGGCACGGTGAATCTGCAATGTGGGGGGCACGGTGAGTCCGCAGTGGGGGGCACAGTGAATCTGCAATGTGGGGGGCACAGTGAATCTGCAATGTGGGGGGCACAGTGAATCTGCAATGTGGGGGGCACGGTGAATCTGCAATGTGGGGGGCACGTGAATCTGCAATGTGGGGGGCACAGTGAATCTGCAATGTGGGGGCACGGTGAATCTGCAATGTGGGGGGTACAGTGAATCTGCAATGTGGGGGGCACGGTGAGTCCGCAGTGGGGGGCACGGTGAGTCCAAAGTGGGGGGCACGGTGAGTCCGCAGTGGGGGCATGGTGAGTCTGCAGTGGGGGCATGGTGAGTCCGCAGTGGGGGGGCATGGTGAGTCCGCATTGATGGGCACAGGTGAGGCTGTGCTGAGGGGAACTGATAAAGTTGTTGTTAATATTTATTTTTGTAACTTAATTCTGCATAAAACATTTCACAAAATAATTTATGAGGGCGTGATATCGGCAGAATTAGGGCGGAGCAGGGTAGAGTGGGGCAACTGGTGGCGAGTAACCCTTGAGGCCTGGCTAGTGGTTCAAGACTTGAAATTTTGAGTCCTGATGTAAACTATTCTGGACCAATTTAAAATTGAGGCCTAGACAAGAGAAAAATCCCTACAGCTTGAGCCACATCACTTACCTGTATTGAAGAATGTCCCATGTTGTGCATTTAAGCAGGTTAAAGTGGTCATTGGGCACTGTCCCAGCTGGGAGAGTTAGGGTTAATGGTTTCCCTGCTCTCCTGTTCCTTTCGGCGGGTCCTGTTTGGGTCGACCCACTTGCCATGTGGATATAAATTGGGAGAGTGGTTCGGTTCAGCACGGATCCACAAGAACCTGCTGAGCCCTGTACAGCTTTGGGTTTTGAAACCCCTAGGGGATGGAGATGGAAGAAGAGACCACAGGAGAAGGAGAATGCCTCTGAAGGACTTACACTTGTGGTGAGAGAGCCTGTGAAGGACTATGGATACAGGAATGCACTTTTGCAGGTATGCTGGGACAGCACATCAGCCTGTAGTTATAGTTAGGGGATTAGGAATATTAATACCCTGCACTATGTTGGACTGTGAACGGTCTACTTTTTAACTTTCTAAAGTACATGTAGCGGGATCTCCTTTAATGGCCCCGGGACTACGTTACCCAGAATCCCATTCGACACCCAGAGTGCAGTTGACCACCGCAGAGACTCATGGGAGGGGCTATTTAAGAAGAGGGCGAGGCAGAGCTCGGCCTCTTTATACACCGCGCTGCTAGCAACAGCTTCTTCCTGTGCGGATCTGCTGCAGTGCAAGGCCTGAAGCCTGGGGCCTTGCGCGACTTCCGAAGAGCCTTCCATTCCGCTGCGGAGCCTGGGTGGCACCTGACTTTGTTTGCGGCGGACATCAGTTGGATCGGAGACCCGATCGTTGCGGACGCTGTGTGTGGAGACGCAGCAGGTGGAAGTCCCGGACTGGGATCGCGTCCGGAGTAGTGAGCGAGCACCTGCTCAATCCAATCGGTTGTATTGTGTTTAGGCCTATAGACTGTCTTGGCCCACCAATCATTTATTTGCTGTTTTCGCTGGAGACCGGTTGCAGGACAGAATTAAAGGGTCTCCAGCATAGTGTTCCTTGTGACTGCCTACTTTGTGGATTACAATACTGTTCCTGAACTTGCACCACCATTTCAAGTTTGCATGCGAATAAATCTTTAGTCAAAAGACTGAGTTTGATTCTATGTCAGGCCTGACTAGGGAGGGGAGATAGAATATTGATTAGTGCGCCATAGGGCGCGTAGATAGCAATAGCTGCACGTGGTGGATTACTGCGCTGTGCTATTGCCATATATATATATATTACATCTATTGCTGCAGGGCTCTGTAAGCCAGTTATATGTTATGTTTTAACCCATGCCCTTTTAACCTAAAGTAAAGCTGTTATACCTTGCCACTTGCTATCACTGTGTTATCATTACTCATAGTGCTTATACTTAATCTGGGGTTAAAGTGTGTATGTTACCAGGTGTAGATTGCGATAGAAAACATCCCTAGACTAACTGTGCCACAGAGGACTATACAAGATTGCCGGGGGTTGGTGGAGCTGTACTCATGGCCCGAAAAAAATCAAACCAGCGGCTCTCTTAACTGGGGGTAGCGCTACATAAAAGTGTTGTAAACTTTGTCCTTGCCTGGTCTGGTCTGAAGTTATTAAAGAGGTATATCATAAGTAACCAGCACACGCTCAGTTAACCACTGGGTCCTAACACATTGGGGTATGAAGACATCAGCATGTTTCAAGAAGAATACACATGACCAGTGTAGTTAGGATTGAAAATGTGTTTATTGTCAATTTCACAAGTATCACAAAGAACAACAATAAAATTCCATCTTAGTGACAACCATTAGTAGACAAGGATAATGAGTCAGCGCAATGACTATCGCCCATAGCTTGACTCCCATGAGCAAACAATGTATTATAAGGGTTGTCAACTGTCATCTGCTGCGAGGGGTCTTCCAAGCCTTGTTGTTTATGATAAAACTATGTAGCGACCTCACCCCTCTCACCCCTTCTCATTCTCGGCTTGTCTGTCTTTGTCTAGGGGTGTCAGTACAGGGGGGAGGGATGAGATACACCACGGCCCATGTCCTCCATAGTGAAGAGGTGAAGGCCAGAAAGATCGGGCTTTGTGTAGGTGTCCCAGAGTCAAATCCTTTCCTCTGTCCTTGACTCCCCCTTTGCTCCTAGTAACCAGAGTTCCACACACTGAATAGGTCCAACACAGTTTTATTCTTCTCAGCGAATAAACGTACAGCACAGTCAAGTTGGGACCTCTGCAATAGTTCAGTATTAATGGGAGTAGGTCGAGGCCCAATCCTTTAAAGTATCGCTAACCACTGTGGTGTCACCAATGGCGAATAGTCACTGCCACTGACTATATGAGGTAGAACATGAATTACCTTCGCTAGCACAGCCCCTGTTAGGGGAAGGATATCCGTCCAAGGGAGTCACCGGAGGCCTCTCTGTCACCAGCAATGCTGCGCCAGACTCTCCAGAGAAGTTCCGCTCACCGGCCTCCTCGTCTCAGACACAGGCACCCAAGGAGTTAGGGCCTCCTCTGATTCCTCCACCCTCGTGGAACTCAGTCGAAGGTACTGAGCCCCAAGCATCCGCCATAGTACCTCACCCCAGGCTAAAGGGTGCCTGAGATGGACTCCATCTCTCGCTCCGGCCAGGTCAAGGGCACCTGGGCCCAGAACTCCAGAACGCCAGCACCCAAGCTGAAGGTGCCTGGGTGTGGCTGCGTCCTCCGACTCTGAACCCCAAGGTCAGGGCGTCCGCCCCTTTTATCCCCTCGCCTTTTGCGTCACAGTAGGTTCCCCGCCCCGCTGTACCAGCGCCAGGAAAGGACAAAAAGGAAGCAGTCTTGCGGTGTGAGTTCAACTCCAGCCAGAGCGACAATGCCACCTGCAGGCCGCAGGGAACTTCACACCACCAGAGTCCTCCAAGAACCAAAAAAAAGGGTCTCGGATTCCCTAGCAATCAGTGCATCTGGGTTACACTACCACCCAGATGCTTCCCTTAAATTCAAATACCCGCTACAACTATATGAGAGAATAATGAAGAAAGAGGGAGACCAAATCAAATAAGAGGAAAAGGGAAAAAAGAACCCCAAGTAAGGGCACAGATAGAGTGTGAGGGGAACAAAAAGATAGGAAGAGGGGTCAAAGAAGAGAGAGAGAGAGAACTGCTAGAAAGACACTCATGAGGAGAGGTAGATATAGAACAGAGGGTGAGACACCAAAGGATAATCACCACTGCCCTCCCTATGGTTAAGCTGTGTATTAGGATGACCCTGTTGGGGTCAAGAGTATAGTCGTGAGGATATCTGAAGTGGATGACCAATGTAGTTAGACAATATTTGCTTATCCTGTAGTTCTGCTTTAAAGTGTAACTAAAGGCAAAAGGTTTTCTTTAGTTTTGGATAGAGTAGAGTGGGATTAGAGCCCCTATCAGTTTTTTTTTTGCTGTCTGTGCCCCTGTTAGTGAGATTCACCCTCTCATTTTTTCCTGTTTACCATCATCACTGAAAGTGAATGGAAAAATCCAAAATTTTGAGTTGACACCAGAACCAGAAATTTTCCACGTTGGGTGAAGATGTGGAGGTGGCAAACACAGAGGTGGCAGCCCTAGATGTCACTGCTACCCCTAACAGCCGGGAGAGCAACCCATCTAGTAGAGGTGGTGAGGGGAGTGCAGGTAGGCCAAGACAGTTCGTGGTTATAGGGGATTCTATAATCAGAAGGACTGATAGAATAATTTGTCGCCAGGATCGCCTCAACCGAATGGTTTGCTGTCTCCCTGGTGCCAGGGTTCGGCATGTGGTGGACCGGGTGGATAAATTACTGGGAGGGGCTGGGCATGACCCAGCTGTCTTGGTCCACGTTGGAACCAATGACAGTATACATGGAAGGTGGAGGCTCCTTAAGAATCAATTTAAAGAACTAGGCTGCAAGATGAAGGCAAGGACCTCCAAGGTGATATTCTCTGAAATATTGCCTGTGCCATGCGCAACACAGGAAAGGCAGGGGGAGATTAGAGAGCTGAATGCATGGCTAAAGACCTGGTGTAGGGAGGAGGGATTTGGGTTTCTAGAGCACTGGGCTGACTTTTCATTGGGGTGCAACCTATATGCTAAAGACGGTTTGCACTTGAATGGAAGGGGGTCTGCTGTGCTGGGGGAGAGGTTTATGGGAAGGCTGGAGGAGTATTTAAACTAGGTTTGAGGGGGGAGGGTGAACTAGAATTACTTCGGGCACACAGGTCAGTTAGTGGTCAGACATTAATGGAGAGTGGAATGGGGATAGATGGGGGGAGGGTTATGGCAGGTGACAAGAAAGTTCCCATGTTGCAAACAGCCATTGGAAACTATAGTGCCATTTGTACTACTAAAAATTATATGAAAAACACCAGAGAAAAATGTAATACATTAAAGTGTTTGTTCACCAATGCCAGAAGTCTGCCAAGCAAAATAGGTGAGTTGGAAGCTCTGGTGCATGAGGAGAGCTATGACGTAATCGGTATTGCTGAAACGTGGCTTCAATCCTCACATGACTGGATTATTAATATTCCTGGCTATGCACTCTTTCGGAGAGACAGGGCAAAAAGGAAAGGTGGCGGGGTCTGTCTCTATGTGAGAAGTGATCTCAAAGCGAGTGTGAAAGAGGACCTGGTTGATGGAGAGTGTGATGAGGCTGAAGCATTATGGGTGGAACTGCATACAGATGTGCGTAGTTCAAAGTTAATCATTGGAGTTTGTTATAGACCACCCAATGTTAATGAGGAGGTGGAGACTCAGCTCCTTGCACAGATGGAAAGGGCTGCAAGGGCTGGGACGGTGATAATAATGGGGGATTTTAACTACCCAGAAATTGACTGGAGTAATGGCACTGCTGGGACAGTTAAAGGGCAAAAATTTATAAGCCTATTGCAGGACAATTTTATGGTCCAGTTTATTGAGGCCCCAACTAGGAATGATGCTCTGTTGGACCTGGTAATCTCAAACCATGCAGAGCATATTACTAATGTTCAGATAAAGGAACACCTGGGTAGCAGTGACCATAACATGATTTCATTTGATGTTAGCTGTAAGCAAGAAATACATGCAGGAAGGATAAAAACACTTAATTTCAATAAAGCAAATTTTCCAAGGATGAGGGCTGCTCTCCAGGACTTAGACTGGGAGAGAATATTGGCATCAATGGGCACAGAACAGAAATGGGAATTCTTCAAAAAGACTGTTTGTGAACTCACTGCAAAGTATATTCCCATGGGCAATAAGTTTAAAAGGCTAAAAATAAAACCTATGTGGCTCACAGTTAAAGTTAAAAAAGCTATAAACAATAAGAAAAGCGCTTTTAAAAAATATAAAAATGAAGGAACACTAGTGTCATTTAAATGTTACAAAGAATATAACAGGATATGTAAAAAGGAAATCAAGGATGCAAAAATTCAAAACGAACGACAGATTGCAAAAGATAGTAGGACAAACCCCAAAAAATTCTTCAAATATATTAATAGTAAAAAGGTCAAGTCTGAGCATGTAGGCCCTTTACAAAATAATCTAGAGTGGGTGACTGGGGACAAAGAGAAGGCTAATTTATTAAATAATTTCTTCAGCTCTGTGTATACAATGGAGCATGGGGGAGTTCATGTCCATAATGGGGGTGGTAGTGACACAGCCCCAAATCCACAATGGCTCAAAAGTGATATGGTCCAGAAATATTTAGATGGAATAAAGGTGGATAAAGCACCTGGACCAGATGGCATACACCCACGGATCCTAAAAGAATTGAGCTCTGTAATTTCAAAGCCATTGTATCTAACTTTTAGGGACTCATTAATGACAGGAATAGTACCACTGGATTGGCGCAGGGCCAATGTGGTGCCTATATTTAAAAAGGGAACAAAGTCTTTACCAAGTAACTATAGACCTGTTAGTTTAACTTCCATAGTTGGGAAGATACTGGAGAGATTAATAAAAGACCACATAGATGAGTTCTTGCTGGAAAAAAACTATTTAAGCAACAGACAGCATGGATTCATGAAAGACAGAAGTTGTCAGACAAACCTGATTTCTTTTTATGAAGAGGTAAGTAAAACCTTGGACAGAGGCGTGGCTGTGGACGTGGTATACTTGGATTTTGCAAAAGCGTTTGATACAGTTCCCCACACACGGCTCATGTGTAAGGTAAAGTCTACAGGATTGGAAATATCAGTTTGTAAATGGATAGAAAACTGGCTAAAAGACAGAATTCAGAGAGTCATGGTTAATGATTCTTACTCTGAATGGTCTAAGGTTATCAGTGGTGTACCCCAAGGTTCAGTGCTGGGACCCTTACTTTTTAATATCTTTATAAATGATATTGGGTCTGAGATCAAAAGTAACATTTCTGTCTTTGCAGATGACACCAAGCTATGCAGTGGAATAACGTCCTTACAAGATGTCTCCAATTTACAAGCCGACCTCGATGCCCTGTCTAATTGGGCGACTATGTGGCAGATGAGGTTTAATGTTGATAAATGTAAAGTTATGCACTTGGGGGCTAAGAATATGAATGCATCATACATACTAGGGGGAATACAACTGGGGGAATCCGTAGTGGAGAAGGATCTGGGGGTTTTGGTAGATCATAAGCTCAATAATGGCATGCAATGCCAAGCTGTGGTTTCCAAAGCGAGCAAAGCCCTTTCTTGTATTAAGAGAGGTATGGTCTCCAGAGAGAGAGATATCATTTTGCCCCTGTACAAATCATTAGTAAGGCCTCATCTGGAATACGCAGTTCAGTTTTGGGCACCAGTTCTCAAAAAGCATATCGGGGAACTGGAGAAAGTGCAGAGAAGGGCAACCAAACTGATAAGAGGCATGGAGGAGCTCAGCTATGAAGAAAGATTAGAGGAACTGAATTTATTCACTCTTGAGAAGAGGAGAATAAGGGGGGATATGATTAACATGTACAAATATATAAGGGGTCCATATAGTGAACTTGGTGATGAGTTATTCACTTTACGGTCAACACAGAGAACAAGGGGGCACTCTTTACGTCTAGAAGAAAAAAGATTTCATCTCCAAATGCGGAAAGGTTTCTTCACAGTAAGAGCTGTGAAAATGTGGAACAGACTCCCTGCAGAGGTGGTTCTGGCCAGCTCAGTAGATTGCTTTAAGAAAGGCCTGGATTCTTTCCTAAATGTACATAATATAACTGAGTACTAACAGTTCTAGGTAAAGTTGATCCAGGGTAAATCCGATTGCCTCTCGGGGGATCAGGAAGGAATTTTTTCCCCTGCTGTAGCAAATTGGATCATGCTCTGCTGGGGTTTTTTGCCTTCCTCTGGATCAACTATGGGTATAGAATTGGGTATATGGGATTGCACGATATTTTTTTATTTTATTTTAGCTTTTTTTTTATGGTTGAACTGGATGGACTTTGTCTTTTTTCAACCTGACTAACTATGTAACTATGTAACTATGTAACAGGAATAGATGGTAAAACTTCAAATTGGGACATTAGATCTGGTGACCCTGGTGGTAATCAGGGATTTCCTCACTTTGGAGGAATTTCCTCTCAATTGCTGTTTTGGCTATGGGACAGGAAGCAAAGGGAAATACCCCCCCCCCCATAGGAAAAAATAAATGGATAGGGGTTATAACCCTCCCTTACTCTATCTGAAATGAAAAAAAATAGTTTTGCCTTTAGTTCTGTTTTAATATCTTTGGATTTTCAGGCAGAAAAGCAATACAGATGACCCAACAGGGATATGGCATAAAGGAAATTAAAGCTGAAGTTTATCCTCCCTATAAAAAAAAATACCTTAGTAACCTCACTTACCTGTAATGAGGTATGCCCCATGTTGTATAGGAAACTAGATCCTGGAGAAATCTTCACTGTAGGGATACCTGTCCTCTTCCTGGCTCTGAATTCTGGTGCTCCAATGATTATCAGCTTCAGGTCTTTAGGGAGAAAAGCAGTACAGATGATCCAACAGGGATATGGCATAAGGGAAATTAAAGCTGAAGTTTAGCCTCCCTATATAAAAAGTACCTACAGCTTTAGTACCCTCACTTACCTGTAATGGGGTATCCCCTATGTTGTAAAGTCAACTGGATCCTGGAGAAATCTTCACTGCAGGGAGGCCCTTAGTCTGGCACTCCAAAGGTTACCCAGCTTCAGGTCTTCAGGGAGAACAGCAGTACAGGTGATCTAACAGGGACACACCCCCTCCTTCCCTCTCCTCCACTGAGAAAAGTTATTTCATTGATTACACTGCCTGTAATATGATCTGTGAATCTCATTACTTGTAGTGTAAGTAATGAAAGCACATTCCTCATTGGAGGAGAAGGAAGAAGGGGTGGGTCCCTGGTGGATCATCTGTACTGCTCCAGCTGCATATAAAAACATGGGAAGTATTTTATTACAGGAAAGTTATTTGACGAAAGCTGTAGTTTTTTTTTTAAGGAAGCTAACCTTCAGCTTCAATTTCCTTTTATACTGCCCTCCTTTGATTCCTGGGTTTATATGATCTATTTCCTCTTGGCATACACAATTGCAGGCCTGTATGAGATCATCGAAACAATTGATAGATGATCTTTAACCTGCATTCTTTTCAGGTTTCCCATGTATGCCTTTCAACAGGCTGGATAAAAAGGGAACAGCAATAGGTAGTATTATGGGTGAATTATACATTTTCTAAAACTTTACAGAAGTATATTGACTTCCCTCTGGAAAGAAGAAGAGACTCTCTTCAGTAAGCACAGTAACTTTGTATGAAGAACTATTGTGAGCTTTTGTGGACCCCTCGTACTCAGTCCACCCTGCTACTGGTAACATTGTTCTCAACCTACAGAGCAAACAGAAAGTACACAAGCTTCATGTGACAGCTTCATAAAACCTTCATTATAAAAAGTAGAAACTGGAACTCACAAACATTCTTTATGGCATATAAAATAACCTTCGGTAGAAAAACCTGCTAAATGCTGATCGCACAGAGGAAATTCCTACAGTCGATCCTGATAGAGAACACGCAGTCGTTGTCTCACATCTGTCTCATAGCTATGAGGAAGGCTTTGGCCGAAACGCGTTAGCATTTCAGATGTAGCCCTGCTGTTAGTGCTTAATAAAGGAATATAAAAAGAAGCATTCGTGTTGCCGTTTTAATGACATTTCAATACAGTTCTATGCACCTAAGCGGCACCATGGTTTATGCTACAGCCCGCTGTGCTGAAAAAAAGTACTGCATGCAGTATTACATTTCAGTGCACACCATAGCAACACTGTGGTGGGAACTGACGTAATAGAAAGCAAGGCATTTTACACTATCTATGCGTTGGGGCTGCACTGGAAATATCTGCCAGTGCAGCGCAGCAGCCCCACTGCGTCTGGGGCAAATGGGCCCTGACTATTTTACTGAAAATTCCTACTTACAGTCAACAACACATGTGTCTTTATAGCGTTATAAGCAGATGTTTTCTGACAAGGTGTGTCTGTATAGACTCAGAGTTACCAATACAAAATGCCAAGATAGGTCAGTGACATTTCCTGGAACATTACTTTAGACATTATTTTGTACTACTGTAGATTGTATTGGCAGAGATTTAAAAGCTGTGTTTATTTAGAATGTAATTTAGAATGTGGCTGCTATGAGGCTTGTTGATGTATTGGGTCCCAAATTGAATGGACTTTCAAATGACAGCTGCACGGTCCCCTCTTTGCTGCCAGGGTCACAGAGTGGCAGTGGGCACCCTGTGCGAAATGCTCAGGCCTGTGCTCAACTAAACATCATGAGGAGTCATTGTCAATGTAAGCCAGTCTGGATTTTGCCGTTGTGAGAATACACCACTCCAGGATAATTACCCCTCCTGAGGTCAGCTGTCTCCGTCTTTAATGAAGCAGGGTGCTGTCTCTGTTTGCAACAGATAATGAAAAGAAAATAGCTGGATAGCCGCACTCCAAATATTCACCTTTATTCAAAAGTATAAAATCAAGGCATCAAAGGTAGGTACAGACTAACTGCACTGCTGTTCATATGTTTCACACCAGACACCAGACTGCCGTTCTGGGATATAAAGTTCCCTGTAACAAGAGATCAGCCACACATAATCATCATACGTATGCCGCGTACACGTACAAATGTTCCACGAGAGCTGGTTCTCAATTTTTCCGACAACAAAAGTTCTTGTCGAAAATTCCGACCGTGTGTAGCCATTTCCGACACACAAAAGTGCTGCGCATGCTCGGAATCATTTTGACGCATGCTCGGAATCATTGTACTTCATTTTTCTCAGCCCGTCCTAGTGTTGTACGTCTCTGCGTTCTTAACCATTAGAATTTCCGAGCAACATTTGTGCGACCGTGTGTATGCAAGACAAGTTTGAGCCAACATCCGTCAGAAAAAAACCCACGGTTTTGTTGTCGGAAATTCCGATCGTGTGTACGCGGCATAAGAGACCAATGAAGAATTAGGAATGAGCACAGAGTTTACACCTGTGGAAGTATTCAAAAAGAAACTAGTAATTATGTTAATAAATTCAGAATTTGTTTAAAGAACAAAGATGCTTTTATGTACAAAAAATAAACTCAGTAGCTTTGAAGATGCTGATACGGCATTTTACATCAAATAAAATGAAAAGAGATTGTGCATTATGGTTGATAAATATTTACTAGAATGCATTAATATGTTGATCCAGTAATATAGAGCTCCCTTTGATGTTTGATTATGTTTCGTTGTAACTTTTTATATCTACAATTCATGAAATATTAAATAATGTCTAAATGTGTCAGGTGCTGTTAAACGGACCGACGTACAGCTACGACGATTTGCGCAGCTGAGCCAACCTGCCGCAGTATAACTGCGGCGGCTGGTCGGCAAGCGGTTAAACTGCTGCTCTAGTCAACCTGTGTTGATAAGACAGCCCTGATGAAGAGAGAATGTGTTTGGACCTTGAAACACGTTGGGTTTATTCTGCTATGAATCAATTCTATCATTAAACTACATTGGACTCTTGAACGTTTTGTTTGACGCTTTCATTGGATTATATGTTCCTGAAATATGAGGCTACCTTTATCTTACTATTAACGTTATGATGCTGATTACTTCTTATAATTCAGAAACCTTGGATATAGTACCCAGTATGTCCACAACAGTGTTCATTAATAAACCAAAGGGCATTTGATGAATGCTTGGTATATAAGAATGTTTTATTCTTCACTAATGAACACCTCAATTAGATGCTGGAAAATCAATCTCAATACAAGGTTAAAATCTATTTATACATACTAATGACTGCATAATAGAATGGTAACAATGCTCGCCAGCTCCAGCACAGACACAGATTAATAATGTATGAGATATATTTGGCTCCACACAATTCTGACTTATTGTATTTTCCCTGCAGCTATATTGTATATACAACTGTCTATGTGGGGTCCCTGTGGATACTCTGCTTATTCTAGTCTCTGCACAACCTCTAATTAGTTAACTATAGATGTATCTTTATCTTCTTTCCTATAATTAGAAATGCTCAACACAATGCAGACGCCACGAGCAGACCCACGGATCTCTTCTGGTGAATGATCACTTCAGACTGTCTACACCAGGGGTAGGCAACCTTTTGAGCCAAAAAATGTTTTCAAAGAAATTGAGTGCCAATTATATATATAAAAAAATGTCAACTTCACACTCATAATCACGAAAATGATTTTTTATAAAGTAAATCTTGTAAACTACTTTAGTAGTGAGAAATAACATCCTGCACTCTCACGCCTCAGATCATCCCAAATTTCTGAACCTCCACACCTCAGATGAGCCCCAATTCATGCACCTTCACATCTCTGATCACTGTCCCCCCTGCAAATCTGTTTCACCACTGTACCCCCTGCTCATCTGCCCCACCACTGTACCCCCTGCTCATCTGCCCCACCACTGTACCCCCTGCTCATCTGCCCCACCACTGTAACCCCCTGCTCATCTGCCCCACCACTGTAACCCCCTGCTCATCTGCCCCTCCACTGTAACCCCCTGTTCATCTGCCCCACCACTGTAACCCCTCTCATGTGCCCCACCACTGTACATCTGGCCCACCACTGTTCTACCCTGCACATCTGCCCCACCACTGTAACCCCCTGCTCATCTGTCCCACCACTGTAAAACCCTGCTCATCTACTTCACCACTGTAACCCCCCTGCTCATCTGCTCCACCACTGTAACTCCCTGTACATTTGCCCCACCACTGTACAACCCTGTTCATCTGCCCCACCAATGTACCCCCTTTCTCATCTGCCCCACCACTGTAGCCCCCTGCACATCTGCCCTACCACTGTACTACCCTGCACATCTGTCCCCCCACTGTACCCCCTGCTAATCTGTCCCACCACTGTAAACCCCTGTACGTTTCCCTCTTCTCATCTGTCCTAACACTGAACTTGTCTGCTCATCTGCCCCACCACTGTAACCCCCTTTCTCACCTGCCCCACGACTGTACCTCCTGCTCCTCTGCCCTACCTCTGTACCCCCTGCTCCTCTGCCCCACCGCTATAACCCCCTGCTCATCTGTCCCACCAATGTACCTCCTTTCTCCTCTGCCCCAACACTGAACGCCCCTGCTCATATTTCCCACCACTGTAACCCCCTTCTCATATGGCCCAACACTGTACCCCCCTGCTTTTCTGTCTCACCGCTGAACCCCTTTCTCATCCCTCCCACCACTTTACCTCCTGCACATCTGCCCCACCACTGTACCCCCTTGCTCTTCTGTTCCACCACTGTAACCCCCCTGCTCATATGCCCCATCAATGTGCCCCTTTTCTCATCTGCCCCACCACTGTACCTCCCTGCACATCTGCTCCACTGCCAGAACCTCATGCTCTTCTGTCTCACTACTGAATCACCTTCTCATCTGTCCTCACACTGAACCCATCTACTCATCTGCCCCACCACTGTAACCCGCTTTCTCATCTGCCCCACCAATGTACCTCCTGCACATCTGTCTCACCCCTGTACCCCCTCCTCTTCTGCCCCACCACTGTAACCCCCTGATCATCTGCCCCACAAATACACCTCCTTTCACATCTGCCCCACTGCTCTACCCCCTGCTCATCTGGCTCAACACTGAACCCCCTGCTCATCAGGCCCAACACTAAACCCCCCTGCTCATATGGCCCATCGCCGTACCCCCCTGCTCTTCTGTCCCACTGCTGAACCCCCTTCTCATCTCTTCCACCGCTGTACCATCCTGCTCTTCTGTTCCACCTCTGAACACCTCCTGCTCATTTTCCCCACCGCTGTACCCTCCTGCTCATCTGCTCCACCGCTGTACCCTGTTCTCATTTATGATATGCAGAGTGGTGAAAGGAAGCAGAGATGAGACACATCTACCTGTCCTGGTAGTGTACCTGTGTTCAGGATCATAAGTTTGGCCCCCGCAGCTGAGAAAAAGTGGTTGGGTGTGATTTTCATTGAGCTGAATACTAGCTCTGGCTTAAAGGGACACAGACTGCAGGGGTTCAGTATTAAGTGATACAAAGATTCAGGAATATATTCAACAAAGTTCCCAGAAGCTCAACAGTAATTCCACGAATTGTCACCTGATTGTGGTCAATCACAGTGAAATCCTTTCTTTCTGAGATTGGTAGTGGCAACCAAGAGTCATCTTCCTCCAGATGGTGGGCGGAGCTAGCAGGACTGTGATTGACTTTAGCAGTGGCCAAGACAGTGCTCCTTCTCCTGTAAACAGGGACTGCCCCCTCCCCCCACTGGCAGAACTGCACCCAATCTCTTCCCCATCACAACAGCTGGCAATTGCAGCTACAGCAAAGTTAGAGAACCAAATAATGTTTCCCATCTTTTACAAGTGCAGGTGCGGCGTGGGGAATTCTGAAATTGGAATGCATTAGTGTCTTACTGACACTTCCCTGCGCTGATCTGCTGATGGGGAGGGAGTCGAGTGACGGCAAAAGAGGCTTTGTGTGCCGGGGGTTGCCTACCCCTGGTCTACACAATATGTAGGATGCCATCGATGACCTCTCCTTCTGATAATGTTAGCTGTCTGGCTGTCATGCTGATCCAATGGCTTCAGCACTTTCTGAGGCACTGCCATGGACCAAGTATGCATAGTAATGCCGCGTACACATGATCAGAATTTCCGACAAATGTTCGATGTGAGCTTTTGGTCGGATATTCCGACCGTGTGTAGGCTCCATCGGACATTTGCTGTCGGAATTTCCGACAACAAATGTTTGAGAGCAGATTCTCAATTTTTCTGACAAGAAAAGTTCTTGTCGGAAATTCCGACCATGTGTAGCCATTTCCGACGCACAAAAGTGCTGCACATGCTCGGAATCAATACGACGCATGCTCGGAATCGTACTTAATTTTTCTCGGCTCGTCGTAGGGTTGTACGTCTCCGCGTTCTTGATCATCGGAATTTCCGAGCAACATTTGTGCGACCGTGTGTAGGCAAGACAAGTTTGAGCCAACATCCGTCGGAAAGAAAAAACACGGTTTTGTTGTCGGAAATTCCGATCGTGTGTACGCGGCATTAGAGTTCTGAATTTACTAGGACTTCATTAAAGATCATTGTTGATCATTTGCACAGTAAAAATTATAAGTTAGTGTGGGTCACTCGCTCAACGCCTCCTCCATTCAAAAAAGTCTTGCATTAATTTTCCATGAATGAAAGGCAATCTGTGATTGGGGCAGTCACCAGCACCTCCGCCAATCTCAAGCTTTGGGTTGTTATAAGAACAGCAATAGAGAAGAAATCTTCCAATGGGGACACTAAATCTAGGGATTTCTTCACTATAGAGGGATTTACTCTAATTTTATGTCTTGGCTATGGGACAGGAAGTGAAGGGAAATCTCCCCCATGTGACATAGATAACAAAAAAATGGAGGGGGCTGGGGAGTTTGCCTTCAGTTCTACATCAACCTCATGCTCAAGGAGCCCAATGGTCACCCAGTATTAATAACTTCTGTCCTGCAATGATGATGGGAGGAGTGGACACACACAGGGCTTTTCGACTCTTCCAGCACGCACACTTTGTGGACACATCACACATGCAGTGCCATCTAAATAGCATCATGGGACCCTTGGCAAAGTAATACACTGGCTCTCCTACTAGGGAAAAGGTATCCTGCAGCACGCTACGCACTTCGCGGCAAAAAGTGAGTGTGGCTAAATTATGCCACATTGGGTGTGGCTAATTAGTCTGATTAGAAACAACATATAAACACAACTAGGGAATTATTCCAAATTACCCACTTGCCGACCACCCACAGAACATTTACTGCAGGGGGCTGCCACAAGCAGGCTGAATCAAGTATATGCACGTCATCCAGCCTGTTCTGCCCCCCCCCCCCCCCAGGTCCATACCAAAAAAAAATTACATGCCCCTCCCCCCAAAATCCATACCAGACCCTTATCCATGCATGCAGTCCGAAAGGTCAGGAAAGGGAGGGGATGAGCAAGAGCCCCCCCTCCTGAACCATACCAGGCCGCATGCCCTCAACATGGGGGGATGGGTGCCTTGTGGCCCCCACCCCAATGCACCTTGCCTCCATGTTGATGGCGACAAGGGCCTCTTCCCGAAAAACCATGGCCGGTGTTTGCCGGGGACTGCGGTGGGGGGCTTATCGGAATCTGGCCCCCCACATGTGAATGGGTATCGGGTACATCATTCCAGGCAGTGAAAAAAAAGAGCCGATTCTTGACAATTCCTTTATTAATAGCTCTGTGTTCTCCCGGTGCCGTCCTTTCCGTCGCTGTCTCTTCTCGCCGTCTCTCCCGGTGCATCCTCTCCCGCCGCCATCTTCTCCTCCTGCCGCCGTCTTCCCCGATGCCCTCTCTCCCGCTGTTGTCTTCTTCTTCACCGCCGGTTACCCGAAAAAAAAAAATGCCTCTGTTCTTCTGTTGCCGTCTTCCTCCGTTTGTTGTCGTCCGCTGTCTAGCATCTATTATATAGCCATGGGGCGTGGGCCGTCAGATGACATCACCTGTAGAGACCGCCCCCTTTGATGTCACAAGGGCGGGCTCTCTGGGTGACGTCATCGGATAGCCATGCCCCATGGCTATATAACAGATACCAGACAGCGGACAACAACACAACCGAGGAAGACGGCCACAGAAGAACAGTTTTTTAGTTTTTTGCGGGAATATTCGTGACCGGACCCGGCGCATCACGGATCATGGTAAATGCCCGATGACCGCATGCACGGCTTAGCTGTCCCCTCTCCGTACTGATCGGTACAGCGTGAGAGGAGAGAGGGAGAGCTCGGGTGCAGCAGCGCTGTGGGCTGGATCTGTAGTGCCCACAGCGCTGTTCTGTGCCCATTCCAGTCCCATCCATCCTCAGCCATTTCATCCATACTCACAGCCATCCATACTCAGCCATGCCATCCATTACTTAGACATCCATACTCAGCCATGCCAACCATTACTCAGCCATCCCATGCATGCTCAGCCATCCCATCCATACTCAGCCATCCCCATTCATGCTCAGCCATCCCATCCATACTCAGCCATCCCCATCCATACTCATCCACGGCTCATCCATACTCATCCATCCCCATCAACGGCTCATCCATCCACATTCATGGCTCAGCCATCCCCATTCATGGCTCAGCCATCTTCATCCATCCCCATCTACGGCTCATCCATGGTTCATCCATCCCCATCCATGGCTCATTTATGCCTCATTCATGCTCATCCATGACACATCAATTCTCATCCGTGCCACTACAGTGCCACACAAAAGTGTAATAGGTAGTCAAATTAGATTTGAAATGTATGCCCCTAGAACACCTGACGGTGCTCCCTGCATGTTGGGCCTCTGTATGTGGCCAGGCTGTGTAAAAGTCTTACACATGTGGTATCGCCATACTCAGGAGAAGTAGCAGAATATATTTTGGGGTGTAATTTTTGCTATGTACATGCTATGTGTTAGAAATATTGTATAAATGGTCAACTTTGTGTAAAAAAAAATTTTCATTTTCTTTCCACATTTTCCAAAAACTTGTGGAAAAAAATGACATGTTCAAAAGACTCATTATGCCTCATAGAATATACGTTGGGGTGTTTGCTTTCCAAAATGGGGTTATTTTTTGGGCGTTTCCATTGTCCTGGTGCTCCAGGGCCTTCAAAATTGTAAGAGGTAGTCAAGAAATTAGATGTGTATTTTATGCTCCTAGAATGCCTGATAGTGCTCCCTGCACGTTGGGCCTCTCTATGTGGCCACGCTGTGTAAAAGTCTCACACATGTGGTATCGCCATACTCGGGAGGAGTAGCAGAATGTAGTTTGGGGTGTAATTTGTGGCATGCATATGCTGTGTGTGAGAAATAACCTGTTAATATGACAATATTGTGAAAAGAAAAAAAATCTTAATTTTGCAAAGAATTGTGGGAAAAAAAAATACAACTTCAGAAACTCACTATGCCTCTTACTAAATACCTTGGAATGTCTATGTAGCGGGGTCCTCAATTTAGTGGGATACACCTGGGGGTAGTGTGACCCAGGTGTGTAATTATGTTAGGGTTCAGACCCCTTTTTGTTATTCGTGGAGGATTGGGGGATGTATTATTCTCCTTTGCCTGTGGGTGGCGGGGTACCTACAGGCTTCAGGTAGAATCATCACCACAGTGCTACCCTTTTTTTGTCCTTTCCTGGAGATGGTACGGCTGGGGCGGGGAACCCGCCGTGGTGTCGATGGGAGGAGATAAAAGGGGGAGACGCCCTCGCCACGAGGTCTTTTTCGGGGATCATCTCTTCACGCACCCAGGCACCTTAGGCCTGGGTGCGGGCGGTTCAAGGTTCCGGCCTAGGCGCCCTAGGCCTGGCCGGAATGAAGATGGAGTCCATCCCAGGCACCTTCAGCCTGTGGTGAGGTACTATTGAGGAGGCCTGGGACCCGGTGACTCCGACTGGGTCCCGCAAGGGTGAAGTTGCTCCAGGGCGCCCCTTGCGAGGGGACCCGCATCTGAGGTGAGGAGGCTGGGGAGGTCACCCGTCCGAAGACCCGGTGCAGTGTCAACCCGGTGACGGATGGGCCTTTGGTAACTCCCTTGGAGGACATCTTCCCCTGATAGGGGCTACAGCGCAGCGGAGGAGCTTTAATCAAGACTCCTGCAACCCCTGGTCATAGCATAGGGAGTGTAGGGACTAGGAACCTGTACAGTGCCTCGACCTGCTTCCCCATCGTATCATGCCGTTGCATTTGACTGTATGTGGAGATATGCAATAAACCTGAGTTTGGACTTTGCTGGGTGTATGGACTCTGTTAATGGGAGCAAAGGGAGATTCTGGCACGGAAGGACTGACCCTCATAACCAGCACACATTTGGCCCGAGGAAAAGATTGGTACTGGCCTTCACCTCACCCACAGCCATGGGGAGGACATGGGCCGTAGCGCACCTCACTCTGTCGCGTGACATACCCCTAGCTAAAGAGGACGGGATGAGGCCGCTACACGTGGGGGCTTGTGAGTCCGGGATGAAATGTGTGTTGACCCTGAGGTTTGGAACGGCTGTGTTTGAACTTTGCTGCCCGGAGGAGGTCCGAGCAGGTCGGCCATGTGATTGGCCAAAGTGCGTCCCTGTGCTCGAAGTCGTGGAAATTTCTCTGAAAAACCGGGAGAGGCCCATGCAGAAAGAGCGGGAAGAGGGAGGAGTCCAGCCGTGTGACGAACTACATGTGGGGACTTTTGCTGCACTGCGCCACGAGGCACTCCGTGACTGTACAATTCGTGGGCAGAGGCTGGCGGAAGCCCGCGAAAGTGTGCGAGTCGTGGGAGGAGTCTGGCCACGTGTGGAGATACATGTGGAGACTCCGGCGCGTGGTCAGCGGGTGATGGAGCAGCAAGTGGTCGGAGTGAACTCAGGCTCCCAGTGGATGTCGGTACCTTATCCTTTCAAGATGACTGCATTTGCTGCTCCCCTGACAGACACGGGAATAAGACTTAGGCCCCGAGGACAGTTGGCTCTGTATTCATGCAGAGACACGGAGGCCCTCGGTGTGATCTGTCCCGGATGCTCGGGACTGGTGGTCCAACTAAAGCCATTCGGGCGATGCGAAGCATGCAAGGAGTTCCTTTTTGAGGTTGAACCATACACGGAAAGGCCCCGGGCCCTACGCCTCAACTGCATCACAGGAACCGCCACTCCGGAGGGAGAGATCAAAGCCTCTGCGGCGGTTCCCGTACGCGCTGACCAGGGCGAAGTGACTGCCCAACCAGAGACTGAGAGAGAAAAATCCGAGGACACTGCTTCGGTCACCACAGACTCCCTGCTGCCACCCCCGAAGAGGAAGATAGGCCTGGTGCAGGCCTCCTGTGGTCGTGGTCGAGCTTCACCCCGCTGCTTGCCGGACCTGGATGGATCCGGTCGGAAGAATCCTGGACATCCCAGTGCTGAAAAAGGTCCAGGTGAGCCAGGGGCTGGGACTGTGTGTGTGGTTGGAGGTGTCGGGAGTTCACATCTGGTGGAGCCCGCAGGGGAGGGTGGTTCTCCATCCACTAGGGACTACCTTCCCGCCGAGATGTATGACACCTCCGACCTAGAGTCGCTGTCAAACTGTGGGGATGACGGAGAAATAGACGAGCTGTTTAAGCCACAGGACTTCCCCATGTCCATAGATGACAGTACGCTCCGGGTGCAAGCCCCGGAGTTATTGAGGAAGCCTAGTCCTCCAAATAACCTTCCACATTCAACCACATCACCCGCTCTGATAGTGGGGATGCAGCGTGCTTCATTGCGGGCACCAAGAGCAAAGCCGCCTGAGATGGTGAAGGTACCTCCGCACCCGGAGGCCATCGTACAGCCAGGAGAAGGTGAGCGAGATGTGATGCCGCCTTTAGCTCGATTGCAGAGACTTTTCTCCCAGAGAGTCGCCCGTGAATATGGGTGGGAGTACCCCTACTTGCCTCGGGACTTATTGTATGAAGTCGAGGTCTTGCGACCACGGTGGTATGATGAGTTTGTGTGGGAAAAACTCAAAGTGCCCCATGCCCGGAGATACCTGTCATGTTCGCCGCCTGTGTCTAAAAAGTTTAAAGACTGTAAAGCTGATTGGAGACTGGGACGCCATATCCATGCTGATAAGGTGCTCATCTGCAGGAAAGAAGGAGAAGACGTTGAATATTCGGTGGATGTATTTGACAAACACCTGAAGCCCTTGTTTTTGCCGGATCCAAGATTTTACTTGTAGGAGAAGTGAACTCCTATTTTGTTGCTGTTGAAACTTTCTGGAAGAGACATTCCCAGACGCCTAGAACTGTGCCCTACCTTTGTTTTTATTTGGGCTTTTCTTTCACTCACTGGAGACTTGGGAGCTGTTGTTTTTTTTTGTTCTCCCTTTTCTTTATGTGCCAAAAGGCAGAGACATTTGGGGATAGAGTTAGAGTAGGAAAGCAGGAAGAATGAAGACTTCGGCAAGTGTTGTGACGGCGGCGCTGTCACCAGGTGGCAGTGTTGTGCAACGATTGTTTGAAAATGTTACACATGCATCACTTTACTTATTGGAGTGAATGGGTTTCTCGGCTGACAGACCCATTCATGCCAAATGACACAGATTGTTAGGATGTTGTTCTTTTGTTTCCCTTCTGCAGGAGATTCATCGATCAAGACTGCTGAGAGTGGGGTGGTTTTTGATTAGGAATGAGAGTTTATTGTTTTATATTTCCCTTTTCCGTTGAACAGGTCTTGGCATGTACAGTATTCAAAGTTTGGGGACAGCCTCTGGGGGTTCACTCCATGTCACCACGTTAATGGGAGACATGGGTGTGCACCTGACGCTGGGGACCAGCGTCAAATCACAGGGGGGAGTGTGTAGCGGGGTCCTCAATTTAGTGGGATACACCTGGGGGTAGTGTGACCCAGGTGTGTAATTATGTTAGGGTTCAGACCCCTTTTTGTTATTCGTGGAGGATTGGGGGATGTAATATTCTCCTTTGCCTGTGGGTGGCGGGGTACCTACAGGCTTCAGGTAGAATCATCACCACAGTGCTACCCTTTTTTTGTCCTTTCCTGGAGATGGTACGGCTGGGGCTTTTTCGGGGATCATCTCTTCACGCACCCAGGCACCTTAGGCCTGGGTGCGGGCGGTTCAAGGTTCCGGCCTAGGCGGATGGGCCTTTGGTAACTCCCTTGGAGGACATCTTCCCCTGATAGGGGCTACAGCGCAGCGGAGGAGCTCTAATCAAGACTCCTGCAACCCCTGGTCATAGCATAGGGAGTGTAGGGACTAGGAACCTGTACAGTGCCTCGACCTGCTTCCCCATCGTATCATGCCGTTGCATTTGACTGTATGTGGAGATACGCAATAAACCTGAGTTTGGACTTTGATGGGTGTATGGACTCTGTTAATGGGAGCAAAGGGAGATTCTGGCACGTCGACATTTAAATGAAATGAAGCGCTATGGCAGGAGACCCAGGAGGACCCACTGCTGACACAGAGACATAAAAAAGCAAGACTACAGTTTGCCAAAATGTACTTGAGTAAGCCAAAATCCTTCTGGGAAAACGTCTTGTGGACAGATGAGACCAAGATAGAGCTTTTTGGTAAAGCACATCATTCTACTGTTTACCGAAAACGGAATGAGGCCTACAAAGATAAGAACACAGTACCTACAGTCATGGGCGTCTGCTGAACTTTTTTCAGGGGGGGCATCATTTTAGGTCATCCATGCTCGGTCCCTTTTTGACAATGTCAATAAGGGGAGGGGCTTAGTCATTATCACATAAAGCGCAGGCATGCAAAGGTTTGAGAAACCTGATGCAACTATCAAGCAACTAGCAACTTTGAATAACAATATCATAAAAAATGAAGCCCCCCCCCCCCCCCCGAAGGAAATAATAACCCCCTGGATCAGTGCCAGTTTCTGCAATAACAATCCCCAGCTTTGCTGTCAGTTTCCGCAATAAAAATCGCCAGCATTGGTGTCAGTAGCAACAATAATAACCCCCCACATCGGTACAGATTTCTAGAATAAAAACTTCAGCATCTGTACCAGACAGTATACATAATAATGACCCTCAGCACTGGTGTCAGTTTCCGCACTAAAAACTCCCAGCATTTGGTGTAATTTTCTGCAATAATTGCCCCCACTTCCTAATGGCTCAGTCCCTAGGAACAGTAATGGATAATGGCCAACAGGCCCTCTTACCAGACCTGGTGAAACCGCAACAGTGATCCCTCTGGCTGGACGTTCGCTCACTCTGGGTTGCCCGGGGTGACTCTAGGCAGTAGTGTAGCATGCCTGTACCCTGGCTCTCGGTCTTTCTCCCTCTCTGGTGGTGCGGGTACAGCGTGGCTCCCTCTCTGGTGGTGCAGGTACAGCGTGGCTCCCTCTCTGGCTTCCCCCAGCACAGTATTCTCTTTTCTCCTCTTGTAACACCCCCCCCCAGCAGAGGGTTTGCATGCTGGGGGGCTGTAGCATGGTGTCTGTGGACACGCTGGGGCCGCCACTCTTCAGGGACTACATTTTCCATGATGCCCCCAGTCCCCAGAGTCTTCTGATTGGCCCTCTGCTGTGGCCAATCATGGGAAGGAAAACAGCGGGCAGGAAGCAAGGCAGCGGCACGGCGAATCCAATTAGAGCCGCTCTCTCTTCTAGCTTCAGCTGACAGAAAGGGGGAGGGGGCGATCGGGGGAGATATACAGACAGCCCGCAGCTCTCCTCTCCCTGTCACAGTGCCGCTGCTCCATTTACCAGAGAACTCGGCAGCGGCGTTGTGGCAGGGAGAGGAGAGCTGCGGGCTGTCTGTATATCTCCCCCGATCGCCCACCTCCCCTTTTCTGTTAGCCGAAGAGAGAGAGCGGCTTTAATTGAACTTGCTGTGCCGCCGCCTTGCTTCCTGCCTGCTGTTCTCCTCCCCGAGAATGATGGCACTGCATTCCAGGTGGGGGCAAACGCCCTCCCTTGCCCTATGGAGCGGACGCCCATGCCTACAGTGAAATATGGTGGAGGTTCAATGATGTTTTGGGGTTGTTTTGCTGCCTCTGGCACTGGGTGCCTTGAATGTGTGCAAGGCATCATGAAATCTGATTATTACCAAAGGATTTTAGGTCGCACTGTAGAGCCCAGTGTCAGAAAGCTGGATTTGCGTCCGAGATCTTGGGTCTTCCAGCAGGACAATGACCCCAAACATACATCAAAAAGCACCCAGAAATGGATGGTAACAAAGCGCTGGAGAGTTCTAAAGAGGCCAGCAATGAGTCCAGATCTAAATCCCATTGAACACCAGTGGAGAGATCTTAAAATTGCTGTTGGGAAAAGGCGCCCTTCCAATAAGAAAGACCTGGAGCAGTTTGCAAAGCAAGAGTGGTCCAAAATTCCGGATGAGAAGTGTAAGAAGCTTATTGATGTTTATAGGAAGCGACTGATTTCAGTTATTTTTTCCAAAGGGTGTGCAACCAAATATTAAGTTAAGGGTGCCAAGAATTTTGACCAGCTAATTTTTGGAGTTTTGTGTAACATTATGTCCAATTTGCTTTTTTTCCTCCCTTTTTTGTTTTGTTCCAATACACACAAAGGGAATAAACATGTGTATAGAAAAACATGTGTTACTGCAATACTTTTCTGTGAAAAATTCTTGATTTTCTGGAAAAATTTCTGGGGTGCCAACAATTTCGGCCATGACTGTATCTTTGGTAAAAAATAACTCAAATCAGTGTATATTATTTAGTCTTTGTGAAAGTTATAGAGTCTACAAGCTATGGTGCCAATCACTGTAAATTAAATCATTTCTTGAGATACTAACAAGCCAAGACAGTACAAATACCGCCCAAATGACCCCTTTTTGGAAAGTAGACATTCCAAGGTATTTAGTAAGAGGCATAGTGAGTTTCTGAAGTTGTACTTTTTTCCCACAATTCTTTGCAAAATTAAGATTTTTTTTTCTTTTCACAATATTGTCATATTAACAGGTTATTTCTCACACACAGCATATGCATACCACAAATTACACCCCAAACTACATTCTGCTACTCCTCCCGAGTATGGCAATACCACATGCGTGAGACTTTTACAGAGCGTGGCCACATAGAGAGGCCCAACGTGCAGGGAGCACTAATTGTCATTCAAAATGTGACAGCACTGAAAGCTGAAAATTGGTCTGGTTAGGAAGGGGGTATAAGTGCCCAGTGGGTAAGTGGTTAAAAAGATGTGTATGTGGAATACATCTATGTATCACCTCAGAGGTCCAAGTATATTACTAACCTATTCAAGAAATTTACTTTCTCTCTTAGTAAACATGCAATGCAGTAATGGCTGGTTCCTTAAAAATTTTTGGGGGGACACAAACGAACTGAAAAATACTGTAACAAAAATATCAATTGCAGCCACTGTGCCCATCATATGCAGCCAACTTTGCCCATCATATGCAGCCAACTGTGCCTGTCATATGCAGCCAACTGTGCCCATCATATGCAGCCTCTGTGCTCATTAAATGCAGCTAACTGTGCCCCATCAATTGCAGCCTCTGTGCCCATAATATGCAGCCACTGTGCCCCGCAAATGCAGCCAACTGTGCTCCATCAATTGCAGCCTCTGCGTCTATAATATACAGCCACTGTGCCTTTAACACAAACCAATTAAAGGGGTTGTAAAGGTTTGTTTTTTATTTTCTAAATAGGTTCCTTTAAGCTAGTGCATTGTTGGTTCACTTACCTTTTCCTTTGATTTACCTTCTAAATGTGTTTTTTCTTTGTTTTCTTTGTCTGAACTTCTCACTTCCTGTTCCTCCTCAGTAAGCTGTTCAGTAAGCTGTTCTGGCTGACTAAACACGGCTCCGATGATGGTGTGAAGTTTAGTGAGGAGAAACAGGAAGTGAGAAATTCAGACAAAGAAAAAAAATATTTAGAAGGGAAATCGAAGGAAAAGGTAAGTGAACCAACAATGCACTAGCTTAAAGGAACCTATTTAGAAAATAAAAAACAAACCTTTACAACCCCTTTAATATATACTTATTTTTTTTATTTATTTTTTACCAAAGACATGTAGTAGAATACATTTTGACCTACATTTATGAAGAAATTTGATTTTGTTGGCTATGTTTTATAATAGAAAGTAGAAAATATATTTTATTTTTTTGTTTATATAATAAAAATAAAAAACCTGTGGTGATCAAATACCAACAAAAGAAAACACAATTTGTTTGAAAAAAATTATAAAAATGTAATTTGGGTGTTGCATGAAGACACAATAGCCAGTTAAAGAGGAAGTAAATCCCCCAAAAAAATTCCTGTAAAAAAAACCCTGCAAGAAAAAGGCTTAATGAGCTAGTATGCATAGCATACTAGCTCATTATGTGGCACTTACCTGAGATCGAAGTCCCCGAAGCGCTCCTCGTTCCCCTCCGCCGCCATGTCCCCTTTGAGCGTCTTCCTTGTATCGCCGCTCCGGCGCTGTGACTGCGCATGCGCGCAGGACCGGCACGATCCCTGTGCATGCGCGCGGTTCCGGCATTATCCATTGATAAAACCGGCACGCTCAGTTCACCTGCACCGTTGTCTACAGCGCGCATGCTCCGTAGACATCGGTGCAGTGTTTTCTGCAAAAATCTCCTTAACCGTGTAGGTTAAGGAGATATTTCTTGCACCTACAGGTAAGCCTTAATCTAGGCTTACCTGTGGGTGGAAGTTGTCTGGTTGGGTTTACAACCACTTTAAAGGAAAAAAGGCCTGGTCATGAAGGGGGTAAAACCTTCTGGAGCTAATGGGGTTAAATCCACCCCCTGTACACACTGTCCCACCTTCTCTACACACTGCACCCCTATATACACTGACCCTATTTTTCTCCTGTACATACTGCTCCCACTCCTTTTTTTACACTACCCCCCTCCCTGTCCACATGCCCCCGTCATAAATGCCTCTCCCAGCCTGCCAGAGGATTTTATATATCTATGTCTATAGGGCTGGCAGAAGGGCACAGTACAGGAGGGCACAATACAGGGCTGGCAAAAGGGCACAGTACAGGAGGGCACAATACAGGGCGGCCTGGAGGGCACAGTACATGGGGGCAGAAGGACACAATACGGGGTGGCCAGAAGGGCACAGTACAGAGGTGCAGGAGGATACAGTACAGGGTGGAAAGGGGGTTAGGAGAGCACAGTACAGGGCGGACAGGAGGGCACAATACAGAGCGGCATGAGGGCACAGTACAGGGTCAGAAGCACACAGTACAGAGTCAGCCGGGGGACACAGTATAGGGAGCAGGAGGGCACAGTACAGGGGGGGGGGCAGGAGGGCACAGTATGGGGGGCAGAAGGGCCCAGTACAGAGGGGGCAGGGTGGCACAGTATGGGTGGCCAGGAGGGCACAGTTCAGGGGGGCAGTAAGGCACAGTACAGGGGGGGCAGGAGGGCACAGTACAGGGGGGAACAGGAGGGCACAGTACGGGGGGGAGACAGGAGGGAACAGTATAGGGGGGCAGAGGCGTTGCTAGGTAGATGCGGGCCGCACCCGGGTGACACCCACCAGAGAGGTGACACTCGTGGGTAGCAGCACCTCTAACACCGCCCACTGCCCTGATTAGCTGTGCCTCGTGCCGCTGTGTAACTCAGCGTCGCCGACTGAAGCCGCCTCCACCTCTCTGTTTACATCCACAGAGGAGGAGGAGCCTTCGCTCGAGGGACACACAGTGTGTGTATCTGTCAGCGCTGTTCTGAGGTATGTAAGGGGGCGTCTATACTGCTGGGGGGGTCTGTAATGCTGGGGGGTCTGCACTAGGGGGGTGTCTGTACTGAGGGGGGTCTGCACTGCTGGGGGGTGTCTGTACTGAGTGGGGTCTGCACTGCTGGGGGGTGTCTGTACTGAGGGGGGTGTCTGTACTGAGGGGGGTTTCTGTACTGCTGGGGGGGTCTACACTGAGATGGGGGTGTCTGTACTGATGGGGGGTCTGCACTGAGGTGAGGGGTGTCTGTACTGATGGGGGGGATCTGCACTTAGCTGGGGGTGTCTGTACTGATGGGGGGTCTGCACTTAAATGGGGTGTCTGTACTGATGGGGGTCTGCACTGATGGAGGGGTCTATACTGAGGGGGAGGTCTATACTAAGGGAGGGGGTCTATATTGATGGAGGGGGTCTGTACTTAGTGGGGGGTCTGTACTGAGGGAGGGGGTCTGCACTTAGTGAGAGGGGTCTGTACTGAGGGAGGGTGGTCTGTAGTTAGTGGAGGGGGTCTGTACTGCGGGAGGGGGGTCTGTACTGTGGGAGGGGGGTCTGTACTGAGAAGGGACTATAGTTGGTGGGGGGGGGTGACACAATTTTTTTTCTCGCACCGGGTGACATCAACCCTAGTGTAGCCACTGTAGGGGGGGCAGGAGGGCACAGTAGGGGGGGAGACAGGAGAGCACAGTATAGGGGGGGGGGGACAGGTGGGCACAGTACAGAGAA
The DNA here is from genome assembly GCA_029206835.1 of Rana muscosa. NCBI lineage: Eukaryota > Metazoa > Chordata > Amphibia > Anura > Ranidae > Rana > Rana muscosa. Next base: position 97,647,863 of record CM055125.1, read on the forward strand.
GGGAAGACAGGAGAGCACAGTATGGGGGGGACAGGAGGGCACAGAACATGGGGGGAGACAGGTGGGCACAGTACAGTAATCAGCGCTGGCAGTGGACTGGCATACTTCCCAACTTTCTGAGATGAGGACGAGGGACACCTCTTAGCAAATGTATGTAGGCATAGGACACACCCTCTGCCACCCCCTCCTTATAGAATTATACAAAACAAATTCTTGGTTAAAGCGGAGCTCCACCCTAAAGTGGAACCTCCGCTCATTGGAACCCTCCCCCCCTCCGGTGTCATATTTGGCACCTTTCAGGGGGGAGGGGGGTGCAGATACCTGTCTAAGACAGGTATTTGCACCCACTTCCGGGAGTCCTTTCTGCGGGTAGTACGTCACTTCCCGCAGAATACCCGTTGTGTTCTGTGAGACACTCGGCTCCCAGAACACAACGGGGACCAGTGAGAATGGCGCAGCGTGACTCGCGAATGCGCCGTAGGGAACCGGGCAGTGAAGCCGCAACTTCCTGGTTCCCTCACAGAGGATGGCGGTGGGGGCAGCCGAGTGATGAGCAATCGCTCGTCTGCTGCCGATGTCGCTGGACTCCAGGACAGGTAAGTGTCCTAATATTAAAAGTCAGCAGCTGCAGTATTTGTAGCTGCTGGCTTTTAATATTTTTTTTTTCAGGGGAGCTCCGCAAAGTGCTTTTTTTTTACCACTACTATTCCTTTATACTGGCTTTTGGAAACCTACAAATACAGTCATTTAGGAATTGGATAGAGATTTAGGAAGCACTTTTTGATAGATAAGTAGTGCATTTCTATACAATTCTATAGATCAGACCAAAATGAGGAGGACAGAAGGACTTTGTTCCCAATCAGGGACAGTTGGGATCTATGGTTTGGGCAGAGCTCTGTCTCCCATCCCTGTACACAGGTACGAGGTCACACATTGGATCCGATTCCCATCCACACGCTCCGATCTGCTCAGGTCAGGCTGGCTGTGTTGAAGTTCTCTGCTCGGTCCCCGTAGTCCGCTGTACACTGTGTGTATAATGAATGGAATGGGGGAGGAGGTGTCAGTGCTGGGCTCAGGCTGTGTACAGTGCAGGGATAACAGCCGGCACATCATCAGGAATGATGGGAGGATGTTGGGGGACAACTCCAGCCACGTTCTTCCCACTAGTGCTGCTTGTGTGGGTGGCTGTGCACTGCTCCGACCCTCCCTCTCTCCTTTCCATACGTGTGATGGGAACAGGGCACATGTGCATTGTCCAGGTTGGGGTTAAGACAGCCCTGCACACCCTGGGAGGCTACAGGGTCCTGCCCAATCAGCGGCAGCCTGGCGGCAGATGGACAGCACTAGGGGCCAATGAGAAGAGCGGTGTGGCTGAGATAGCAGGGTGGCCGCAGCCAGTGTTTGGAGGAGCAGAGGGCGGGGCTGTGGAGTGCTGCTGTGTCTGGCCGGGCTGCGCTCACTTGTGTGGGTTGAGCTGGCAGAGGGGAAGGAAGGTGACGGCGGAGGAGAGAGGTGCTGGCTGCCTCTGGATACCCGACAACGAGCTGCACTGGGAGGACTAACTTTGTGTAAGTATCACTTGTCCTCTATGACTCCTCTATTCCAGGCCGGTCCTTCTCCTGCACACAGCATGACTAGTCATTATTCCTGGCAGCCCATTCCCGGGAATACTGCTCCCCCTGGGCTCTGCTCTTACCTGCACCTTCATAGCTGTGTGTGTGATCAGCTCAGTACTATTAACAAGTAATAGGAGTTTTCTGTCTCTTGGTGTGTCTTCCCCAGTCTATGCTGTGCTGGTGGGGAGGTAATAATGTGCAGTAACCTCTAGCAACCAATCGGTGAGCTGTAATGATGTGCAGAACCTCTAGCAACCAATCAGTGAGTGGTAATAATGTGCAGTAACCTCTAGCAACCAACCTCAATTGCTGCTGTAAACTTTTTTTTTAATCTAGTTGCTGTTCATTGTATGTCTGAGCACTGCTGCTGATTAAATGGGCCATTTTGGGGTTAATGAGATTACCTATAGTGATCAATTGCTGTTTTAAGTGATGAAAGGACATTTAGCATGCTGACTTATTTCTGATTTGTTCCTGATGGTTGTGGCTTATTTTTATGTAAGGATAGTAAATATTTTTTTTTGGGGCTTGCTGGTAAACAAAAGCGGTGTTCTTGTCCTACCAGTCAGCCAGTGTTGTATTTTTAGATCATGATGATAGGTTGCTGTGGATTTCCACCGCACTTCAAATATACTTATTCTGTAAAGCTTTGCAGAGAAGTGAGCGAGTGCTACAGCCCATAGCAAGCGATCTGGAGGGTTTTTTTTTTTTTTGTGTCCCATTCAAGAAATTTTCATCTACTTCCTGCCCTGTAGATGCCAAAAGAAGTTGCATCTAAAGTTGGTCATACACTTTGAGAGAGATATTATATATATATATATATATATATATATATATATATATATATATATATATATATATATATATATTTATTCCTCTTTCAGCCCAGTGTCTCTCAATTCCTCCATCCATGCTAAACGTTGTGGATGGACAAATCTCACGGCTGTCAGAATGGCAAAAAAAAAAAAATCTGCTGCATCTGATTGGATGCTGCCAATGTTGACTTGAAAATTTTCTCTTGGCAACTTCAAATTTTTTATTTTTTAAGGTAGGAGGGTGCCAGCATGGCCACCACAACTCAAATTCCAGCCGAGTTTGACTTTGATCTAACTTTATACTCTCTGGATCAGGTGCCATTGAAAATGGGCTGCGACTTGTCATGCAACATTGATGTCAGTCGCATGAGAAGTCACATACGTGTGAATGGAGCCTGAATCTTCCCAGAGGGGGAATACAGGCAGCAGTAAAAACTGACTTGGTGCGTTCTTGGTGACGTTTCCACTGTGATTTGCTGATGCAAATTTTAGTGTGGTTATGTAGTGTAACTTTGGATGTGGTTAGCATATTCTGTGGAGCCAAATTGCACTGAAATCGCACCAAAGGAACCTTTTCCAAAATCACACTACAGAGTTGCACTCATGTGAACAGGCACCATTGAAAATAATGTGCTTTCCCTTGTCCTGTGATTCTCCAGTCGCATCAGACATGGTGCTAGTGTCTGTACAAGTTTGTAACTAGTGTATCTAATTGTTACATAGTCAATTCATACAGTTTGGCCCCTTTTACACTGGTTTGCTTCAAAACTGCCAGTAAAACACTGATCTATTTTGAGGCGTTTGCAGTCCAATTTTTTTTATTGAGCACGTGACCCAAAAACTGCACCAAAAACTCTGTGGTGCTTTTGAGGCGCTTCCCATTAATTTCAATGGAGAGGGGCAATTCTTCTTCTTCTTTTTTTTTTCTCCCTAAAGAAGACTCATGGAGGGGTTTTTTTTTTTTTGTTTCGTTTTTTTACTGCCCCACCACAATGTGAAAGCATTTAATTGATTTTAATAAGCATTATTCTTGAGCTTTTCAAGTGCTTTTTTTTAGCGCAAAAGCGCTTGAAAAACTTGTGTTTCTCTGGGGATAGGCTGTAGTCAGTAGATCTTTGTTGTGTTTTTTTACTTTCCCCCTTAGTAGTCTACACTCTACACGGTCTCTTTTTGCTGATCAGACTTTTTTTCCCATTTATGAAGCAATCTGAATCACGCTGGAAACTCTTACTAAAGCTTCCTTTGTCTGTGTGATCCTGATATGGAGGACACATGATTTTGCTTTACATGCTCCTGGTGTTTGTCAGGAACGTTTTGAGATGCAGCTGTATTGCCAGTTGAAGACTAATCAAATCCAAATGTCTGCTTACTGGCAGTAACAGGAAACCGGTCAGGACGCACACTTCTAGTTAGCGCCATTATCAGCAGTTGAGCCAATGCTGCCTTTGAAGCGAGTTGTGATGTACATTTACTGCGACAAACGTACCTCCAAGGTATATCGCACGCACTGAGAAAAATGTGTAGGAAGGAGATTGTTCTCGTTGTCCATGAAATGGGTCTCTAAAGTTTACAACTAGGAAGAAAAAACCTGATTTGTAGTGAATTGAGGTTAAAAAAAAAAAAAAAGTTTTTAAATGGTGTATAATACAGGTTAACACACTAGTATGCAGGACTTATTTTTGTAATACGTCGGTCTTAAAACATCCTATTTAAGCTTATGGGTTGTCTTATGTTTTTTTGAATGTAATGTAAATGAGCCTTTTTCTTTTATTTTAAGGGTTTGCCACTCAAATGTTTTAGTTATAGAGGAAGCCCCCCCCCCCCCACACTGCTTTCTATACCTTAGATACTCCAGCATTGAGATCTCCTGCCATTGTTTTAGACTCTGTTCACTTGGAAACTTTTGATGTCCCTGCCCACCTATTGGAGGACCAGGAACCTTTTGCCTGAAGGATAAATACAACCAGGTGGCCTTTTCGTGCTGGGTATAGGTTCCCATCTTTTAGGCATCTGCTTTCTTTGCATCCCTAGACAATTGGTCACATGACCCCCTCAAAGCCGTAAACAAATTGGTGCTGGAAGACTTCCTTTGCCAGGTCTGGACAGGGAGCATGTCGTTATGTAGTGCCTAGCATGCGTCGCTGACTGTGGATAGTACTCTGATGTCTGAAAGGTGATGCATCTTCAGTTAGGGTTGGTCATCAGCCCAACATCTCCTAATAGGACTAGTCAGAACACAAGTGCATCCTGCCTCCCATCTCGCTCGAACATTTTCCAGAGTCTCCTGTTGGCTGTTAATTGCTGACATTACGTCCCAAAATTTGCCCCCCTCCACTATCTTATTGGTTGGTTCTGCTATTCAAAAAAGAGTGAGCGGGCCAGAAGAGGAATTTGTGAAGGTCAGTATCGGCTCACATCTACAGTGTGCTCTTGTGTAGGTGCCTGGTTGTGGTGGGAGTTTTCAGTGTAGCCATTGGGGTCAAATTCTGTCCTAGTTTCTATACTGGTGTTCCAACTTGACTAGAATGAAAGGACATCTTCCTCGGGACCCTTTTTAGATGTGCATGTTCCAGTGAGAGAGCTGGCCACTGGATGGTGTATATTTTAGTTATGTAGTCTGCCCACCAGTTGCTTGATTACATTCCATCAGATTTACTCCTTGAACCGTAGTCAAGCAACTGGTCAGCACAGCTAAAGTTTGCATCATCCAGTGCCCAGCAGATAGGGACATGCTAATCTAAAGGGATGCTGGTGATGTGTCCTCTCCCTCAGGTTCATTGCTTACCCTTGTTGTCTATTCTCTCACTGCAATTGAATGAGTGGATACAAAGGGATATATTTGTAGAGCAGAATGAATTGTGAACACATGGCTTTAAGGAAATTAATACGGGTAGAAATCTCTGGATTGAGTCTAAGGTTTTTATGGAAACAAAATGTACACAGGATAAAACAATTGAGAATTGAAACTTGAAGCATATAAGCCGAGGCACCTAATTTTACCACAAAAAAAAATGGGAAAACATATTGACTCGAGTATAAGCCTAGGGTGTCCATCTGCATGCCTCACTGTGCCCATGACTAGACTGACGTTTAACATTGGAGTCCATGGAAGGGGTGCCCGGCTTTGAAATATCGGTGCTCCCCGGCCGTAGGTCCCCCGGACAACAAACTTTGCATACATGTAGAAGAGTGAGGACACAGGTGTGCCAAGTTTGGGGTCCAGGGGACCTACGGTCAGCCGGTACCGGGTCCCCAAAGTCCAGGAGATCAGGTGCAAAAAGGTGACTCGAGTATAAGCCGAGGGGGGCATTTTCAGCACAAAAAATGTGCTGAAAATCTCAGCTTATACTCGAGAATATACATACGGTATGTGTGGTTTTTTTTTTTTTTTTTTTTTTTTTTTTTTTTTTTTATTTTAGTTATGCTTTAATTGGTGACTTGAGGTGCTTTTAACATGGTGTTTTGCACAGTGTGCTTTGGCCACCTATTGGTGGGCAGATATCTATTTTAAAGTGACAGGTGAATGACTTCTGCCTGCCCTTGGATTGCTGGTTATTATCAATGCACTTTGGATGATGAACAGAAATGGTGGTCTCTTCTACATGGTAATGGGAAGAATTGGGCCTGATTGCACAGAGATTATGCAACAAGTTGCATTCTAATCAGTTTTGGCAGGTAAGAGCTTGCTACAACGATGGCCACATTTAATCTTCATTTACACTTATGTAGTGCGTATAATTGCGTGATTTTTGTATTTTTTCACAAAACATGCAAAAACGCGCGCCGCGCTTGCACGCATGAAGTTGCAAGGATGCTGAGCTTGCAATGCCGTGTAACCATGCACTAGTCAAGTGTAAATGCGGAACACATTTTGGGCATGTTCACAAAAATATGCGTCTGGCATTGCAGTGCTGTTGGTGGTTAATGGCACCCCAAACAGCCATACAGTTTTGCACACATGGTTAATAAAAATGCTGAAAGATACATGAGCTTCATTGTTTCACGTCTCTTCCATTAGACTTTGTTTAGATTGGATTCGCGCAAAATTAGTTGTTCGGCCAGGGTGAAAAATTATTTATTTTGCATCAGTGCAGCATTGAGACGATTCCGTTAAAAATTCAAGCAGATTTCAATTGTCTGTGTTGTCCACCAATAATCCATTTGTCCTATTGTGAGAGATCAATCGTAAAATAAATCAATAATTTATCAAGGCCATCAAAACATTTTTGCATAGATTTGTGGTGGTGGTGAAGGCGGAGAAAGCCTAGCAGGCAGTAAGAGAAAAGAGAACTAGTTTTGTCTATGGCAGTCTGAATGTGTGGAATGTGAAGGACACCACACCTTTTTCTTTCGAAATGATTCATTTAATGTAACAAGCAAAGGCAGCAAAATATCCAAACTTATTGATCTCTAAGGGATGTCTTGAATGTCTAAAGTTGGCTTTAATGTAAATGATTATTGTACTTGTGCATAGCTAGAGATTACTGCCTGGTAAAGTGACGTGAAGCAACTAGAGGAGAGTTGGGTGCAGACCAGGCTGAAAATATGATCATGTTTTTTTTCGAAAAAAAGGGAGAGGTTTTTAGTTTTGATTTGTGATTGAGATTTATTGTTGGAGGAGGGACTAGTGTCATAGTTTGTATTTATGGTTCGATTCTTATTTTAGGTGTGCTTTAACTAAAACCTGAAACAAAAAAACTTTCCCTTCTAAAATGGAAGATTTTGATCCTTGCAGTTGCTTGCTGTGGTTTATTCCACGGGCATTAATGTGCAGTACTTCTCATGTGAACATGCATTATTTTGAATGGGCTGCTAAAGCATGATGACAAGCCAGAAACCAAAAAAAGAACCTGCAGCGTTATCTTAACACCACAATCTGCAGCATAGGACTTGACAAATCCCAGGTGGCAGGTCACAACGGCAACTTGAAATTGCGTTCTGGCGCCTGGGCTTTTGTCAGCCTATTTACTGTTGCAGGGATTTGTATCGCCAGACGCATGCCTTTCCGGGCAGGCATTTTTTTTTCTACATTTAGCCCAGCTGTGGGCAAGCAGCAGGACTCACTTGTCAGGTGGAAGCATTTGGGCAGCTCCGCTGCCGCCTATTTGCTTCTACACACACACACACACACACACACACACACACACACACACACACACACACACACACACACACACACACACACACACACACACACACACACACACACACACACACACACACCCCGGCTAAGTATCTTAGTCTCCACTTGGGCTCGGGACTAGCATAGCAGGTCCTGCAGGGTGGTATGTCACTTCTGCGTCCCCGTTGACAATTTCCTTGTCCAGCATGAAACGTTAACGCATGCTTTTGTGGTGCCTACACTGTACACATCAAAAATATTGATTGTGATACACGTTACATATTGCCGGGCATGCACAAACTAGCTCATATGTTTTTTTTTTTTGTTTTTTTTTTGCTGGCTCCTAGTTTCAAAGCAAATTTGTCAAGCCCTGGCGCTGCATGTACAAAAAGACCATTTAGGGCTCTTTCACATGGACGGTCCGTCTGGGGGATTGATCTCTCTGCTCCCTGTGCTGGGACGGACCTGTCCGATGAAAACAGACTGCCTGTCCGTTTTTTTTTTTTTCCCCATCTGACCTGATCTTCCTCACAAATCTCCAAACTACGGCCCTCCAACTACACATCCCATGAGGCATTGTAAAACTCTGACATTCAAAGACATGACTAGGCATGATGGGAATTGTAGTTCCTGAACAACTGGAGGGCCATAGTTTAGAGGCCCCTGCTCCAGACGGATGGAAAATAAGGTCTCCATCTGTCTGAAATTCATGGATCGGATAATGGTGGATGTCAGCGAACATGTCACCTCTGACATCTGCTGCCCCATAAGAGTGTCCAATCAGGTCCGCCTGAAAAACTGACAGGCGGACCTCATCGGAAAGCCATAATATGTACTTGATCTGCAAATTCCAATGCCTAGGCAATCTGGTCATGTGATTTCAGCTGATGTTTGAGAACTGGGCTTCATTCAGAGCTCTAGGCCTGCAGATTAGGTCATTGCTTATACTGTATTGGAGTTATGTGCGGGCATATATTTGGCTATCTTCCAGCAACTAAAAAAAGCTACAAATATGCCTCCAGTTTTGATCTTGGTTAGTTTTACTTGGATACATAATACATACTAGTCTGCTTTGTTTCCCGTTTTTTCCATGAAGATTGTACATTTCTAGGCGCGTTATTTGCAAACTAACTCTAAAGTGTTTTTGTTTTTTTCCTTTTTTTTTTTATTTAATACAACCCTGCTCAAAATAAAGGCAAATGTAAATATTTTCAAAAGGTAACACCACAACAAATGTAAAAAAAAAAAACGCATAAAAAGTATCTAAGCAGGGAAGAATGAGGAAAGGCTAAATGACTTCTAAGGCCCCTTTCACACTGGCACGTTTTTCAGGCGGTTTAGCGCTAATATTAGCGCTGTTATACCGCCTGAAAAAATCGTGCCCTGTATTCTTCAATGTGAAAGCCCGAAGGCTTTCACACTGAAGCGGTGCGCTAGCAGGACCGCTCCAGAAGTCCTGCTAGCCGCATCTTTGCATGCGCTCCCCGTGCCGTTCCTTCAGAGCCCTGTGCCGCAGGAGTGGCGGCTTGGCCATTCATTGCGCTGAAGATCGGGTGAGGATGGAAGCACCTAAATTGATGACTGTGTGTGTGTATGCTGCATTTTACTACTGCTTCAAAGTGTACTGAAGTCAAAACTGAACCTTGACATACTTACAGAGAAATGGGGCTACCTGTTGCGTAGTTTGGTTTTTATCTGGTCATTGCAGCAATGCACTAGTGATCCTGGAACACCCTCTGCAGGCTACTTGCTAATTACAGGTACAAACCTGCCTTGAAAGTTAGAATGTAAATGGTGATGGGGTAATGCAAGGTAGTCATGCAAAAAAAAAACCCGCTGTCAGTTTTACCTGTTTTTTTTATGCATCTTAATGTGCAAATTGTGAGGCCATTCATTATGAATTGCACTCAATGCACTGTTACAGTAGTGGGAAAAGCACCCAAACTACAACACGCATGCTGCAGGTAGTGGTGCACTGCAATAAATGTCATATCTGATTTTCTGTACATTTTTTAAAGCTAAACTCCAGACAAACTGATAAATACAAGGAGGTGGTGTTACTTTCCAAAGGACTTGTATTTTTGTCCTTTACAGCCCTGAAATTACACCGCTCTGCCATACAGCACCCGTCTGGCAGGGCAGGAGACCTGATTTTTCCTTACTGCAGTTAAAGCGATTGTAAAGGTTGTTTTTTTTGTTTTGTTTTTAACAAGCATGTTATATTTACCTGCACTGTGCAATAGTCTTTTAAAGAGCGGCCACGCGCCTCCTTCTGGGGTCCCCCACTGATGCTTTGGGCTCCTCCTGTTCTGTGAGTGCCCCCATAGGAAGCCTCTCACTATGTGGGCTTAATCCTGAGCTGTGTGTGTCTACTGACGACACAGCTCTGCCCTGTCCCCCACTCCCTTACTGGATTTGACTGACAGCAGCAGGGGCCAATGGCTGCTTTTCCCAGCCAAGCATGTGAATGCAGGAAGAGAACAAGGATGCATTAAGGTAAAAAAACCTTATGGATTTATAACCACTTTAAGTTACTATTTCAGATCGTATTCCTCCGCCAGCCTGGACACTGAAAGCAGAAGCCGCAGACTGATTAGCTAAATCGCTCTGTTCTCTCCTATCAGCAGGCTCCTTGTTCTGCAGCACCACTGATTAACTAGTTGTGTTGACCTAGCCCCTCCCCCCCCCTCTCTGATAGTACGGCCAGCCATACATGGTTCGAATCTCGACCGGTTAGGCAGGAACTGGCTAAGGTTCAAACTGACAATGGGAAGGCTGGGTACGACCAGCCTGCTGAATTCTCTTGCGATTATCACTAGCGGCTTTAGAAGCCGCTAGTGATAATCGCTGTCTTTTATTTCTTTTTTTATAAAAATTCCAACATACTAAATTTTTCCTTCAAAATTCCACTTTAAATATAATAATCACTGTCTTGTCTTGGCAGGGACATCCTCTCACTGGGAGAAGACAATTACTGATTTCCCTGTCAACACTGCATGTGTTTATGGAGGAATCATGCAAATTTCAACGTGTATGGCCAGCCTAAGTCAAATTCTTGCACTACTTGCATTTAAATAATGCGTTTTAATGGTATGTAAAATGAAATGATGCTGCATTATTTCGTGACAGGTTATATCTTCCTGGTAGTTTATTTTTAAGGTTTGCTGTCAGTCTCCTTAAGAGATAATGCACATGGCTGATTAGGGCTATACATGTCTGCAGCTGTTCACACGTAATTAATCTCATGTAGCGATTATTTGCCATTCGGGACAGATGTGAACCCCTGGGATGTTAAAGCTCTAGGTTCAGAGGGGCCCACAGCCATGGACTGGCTTTGAAATTGTACTGAAACATTCCTGTTGTGGACAATGCTAATGTTGGCTTCATCATCTCCACACAGAGAATACGTGCTACAATTTTGAGTTGTGCTTGTTGTAAGAGATGTGTAAGCTGCCATTAACGGCATTTTTAATAAGTGAGAGCTCTCTGGCTGTCACGTGTTCTCATTGTTTGCAATATTTTAAGTCAGTTTGCAGGAATTCTGACTTTACTTGTTACAGGTTTGTGGCTTAAAGCAATAAAGACAGAGCTAGCTCCAGTATTTCTCCCATGACTGGTTTCATTTTAGAAAGTTGTGTGTGCTGTCAAACGTGTGCGACCTTTATAGCGTGGTTGGATGAGATGACAACCATCATACTGACAAAGAACTAGGGCTGCAACTAACGATTATTTTCATAATCGATTAGTTGGCCGATTGTTTCGATTAATCGGTTAATAAATGTAATTTTGCTGTGATTTGCGTTTTTTTATTTTATTTTTTTAATTTTTTTGCCCAATTTGTTGTTGGGTAGATTACAAAACACAAATTGCCGCAAAAACACATTACATGATTTTTCTGCAGCTTCTCCATTGAAGTATATTAAACCCAAAAAACAAAATGGCACCGTTTTGCGTTAAAAAAAGTCCTTGCCCTTTCCAAATCCGCAGCAGCTGAAAAAATCATGGATGTGAACGGGTCCCATAGGAAACCATGTAAATGAACTGTAGTGCGTTTCTGCAAAAAACAGGTGTGACCCAGGCCTGAGATGTTTAGTAACATAATGAGGTTAAAAAAAACTAAAACTAGTACAAAAAGAGAAAATAATCGCTGTAAGGGGTTAATTTTTTACTGTGGGACAGTGCAAGTAATATTTACAGTAGCAATTTGCTCTTTTTGTACTATAAAGGGCTAATTTTAGTTTTTTTTTTAACCCCATTATGTTACTGGCCGATTAATCGATTACAATTTTCATAATCGATTAAATTTCATAATCGATTAGTTGTCGATTAATCGATTCGTTATTTAGGCCCTACACAACGCACGCGGTTTACGCCTCCTGCTATATCCTTCACATAGCAGCAATGTTATTGCTAGTAAGGGTTCCTGTCGCATACTATGTTGGTGAATTTTTTTTTCGCCCGCACAGTTATTGATAGGTGTCTCCCTATGCCTCCATGCTTGGCAAGGCATTAGTGTTGTCACCTGAGAGGAAAGCTAGCCACGCATGCATAGTCTCCTCATGTACAGCCTGAAAAAGTGAAAGCTAATGGATTCATTCATCCATCCACACTAAATGGCATGTTTGGAGTCTCCCCTGTCTACTGTTTCAATCGGACAGCCAAAGCACCTGCAGCAGTCTGAGTGCCTAAACTACGTCTGATGGGATGCAATCGCTGTTCAACCCAAAATTTTCCACCTGGCTTCTTTAAGGCTGCATTCACAGCTGGGCGTTTTGAATCGCCACAACTCTGCCCACGATTTCAAAACGCTCTGCTAAAATGCCAAATCGCACAAGGCAAATTTTAGATGCCATTTATTTTAATGTTGCCTAAAAATGCGGTGTGGTTCTGCCGTGGTTGTCTCGCAAAGCTGGTCCTCAAAAGAAGCTCCTGGTCCCTTTTTTTTTTTTTTTTTTTTTTTTTTATTTTGGGCGGCAAGCTTTACACAGCGCAGTTTGGCGAGATTGCAGCATAATATATCATGGCATAACCGCACCGCATTTTTTAGGTGACGTAAAAATTAATGACATCTAAAATTTGCATCAAGTAATTTTAGCAGAGCGTTTTTGTAATCGTGGACAGAATAGCGGCGGTTCTGCCCGTAATTCACAATGCCCAGGTGTGAATGCAGCCTAAAGTTGGCCAAGCCATGTTGTTCTTACTGGGCCACCCAGAACTCAAAGTTGTAACAGGAAATCGCTAAGATTCCAGCCATCTATAACCAGTGTAAGGAGTGTCGTTCTCAGGTTTTTTTTTCTCCTGATTGATTGCTGAATGGAGCCATAGGAGAGGGAAGAAAAGGAGTATGAACACCAGAAATGTGAGTTTTTTTTTAAGGCTTTTCTCCAGGAAAAGAAAATCTTCCCTTGCAATGGGGCTGCCCCTGCACTTCAAGGATTTATTACTTCTTTAGGTCTAGGGTACCGGAAAATTTTGTATAACCTAATTTCTCTGCACCCCCCCCCAGCAGCCAGTGCTCCCTTTTTTATGCTCTAGCGATGGACTGTCCCTTGACATCCTCGCATCAGATGCAGGGCTATGGGCCTTGCATTGTATTTAAGGCCTGATTCACACCTATGCAGGTTGCAGTTTTCATATTGCAGGTGTATTTTGTTTTTGTTTTTTTGTTTTTTTTTCAATACACACTTTTGATCCTTTGAAGTCTATGGAACCAAAAACCAGAAAAGTCCCTGGCCCTTTCCACAGATGTGAACTACATCCATAGGAAAAAATGTTAAATGGACTGTAGTGTGTTCTGCAAAACTGAAAGCGCACTAAAAAAAATGCATAGGTGTGAAACAGGCCTAAGACATTAATGCCTGTGACCGCTGGATTGTTGAGAAGAGGCTGCAGGGAACAGTCTTCCAGTGTAAAGGTAGCCTGTGGGAGAGGAGGATTGGGTAAGTAAATGTTTCCCCCCCCCCGGTACCCTAGACCTAAACTAATATTTAACACTTGTACTGTGAAGACAGCCCCACTGTAATAAGAAGAATGTTTGTTTTCCTGGGAATTTAGCTTCATATTTTAATCTTTTACTTTGGACGCATGTCAGTAGCTATCACTTTGAGCAAGTGTGTGGCCAAATTCCTGATTCCAAAGGAAACACACTGCCTAAAGGAGGGTATATGCAACGCTGTAACCTGGCCTAGGCCAACAAGGCCCAGGCCTAGGGCAGCACTTTGCAGGGGGGCAGCACGGAAAGAGTCCCTGCCGGCTTGCGCTACACTGTTAGTGTAGCACCAGTCTTATGGGGTGGACTGGGCTGAGAGGCAAATTTAGTCTAGGGCTCCCATAAAGCGGCTGCACTGCTTCCGGTATGCCGGCGGCCGGCATTCTGCAACTGTGGGGGGGTGCGCTGCTTCTAATTTTGACTGTCCTATCATCCTGGACCAACTCACTGTGCTATGTTTTCTGCTGCACTATTGGCATGGTTAAATCTTCTTAGTCCTCTAAGCACAAATTTCTGATAATTTTATGTAAAGTAGAACTATAGGCAACACTTATTTTTTCCATTTTGGACAGAGTAAGGGAGGGTTATAGCCCCTGTCAGTTTATTTTTTACCATCCCTGTCCCATTGCAGAGATTTCCTTTCACTTCCTTCCCCATAGCCAAACAGGAAGTGAAAGGAAATCTATGCAAAATAAGGGAATTCATTGACCCAGGCCCTAAGAACTAGTGTTCCCACTTGAAAATGTCAGGGGTGTGGCCTTGCCAAAAGGGGGTGGGTCATATTTAAATTAGGGGGTGCACGAGTTTGGTCAGGCCTAGGGCAGCACAAAACACAAATACACTACTGGGTATATGGTAATAGTTTTTAAAAGGTATGTGATGGAGGCATTTTGTGAGTTATGGTTTTTATGTATATTTTATATAGCTGCAGAGAGTTGTACAGTAAAGGTTCTCTGGAGCAGGGGGTGTGGGGTGGAAGCTCAGGGGCCCCTACTACTAATCTGTGGCCAACGCAATCAGAATTTCAGTCTTTACTAGGTATCGAGCCAATACTTGGTACTGCCAATTTCTGTAATGAAAATGGCACACTTTTCTTCTTCAATATTTCATAGTTGCCTAATTTGAAAATTGATGTCAGCAGATGGTGTGTTAAAATGGTAAACAACCATAAACACAAATGTGTGATGTTAAAAGCACTTTTAAATGCAGCAGCGATTGAGCATGATGCATTTAATGTCGATCATTGCTCTCTGTTTTGACAGCTGTCTTTAAGGGCATCAGAGGTATCCAGAGGCTGAATGTATTCAAAAGCTAAACAGGGTTGTGGGTGAGCTATTGCCAGGAAAAATGCACAGCTCAGCAGCATTTCTTGTGTAACAGGGAAAACTGTGCTGAAACTGTCCCTTTTTATTGTAGAAGGTCTATGGTAAGAACAGTCTGTGTTTCCCTATAATGACCAATTACTTTCAGATGTCCTTTTTCCTATTCTTATGAAAGGCACTCTGATGGATGAAGCTCACTGAGCCAAACTGTTATGAAACTGCAGTTTCTGGCACAGTCATGTCAGTCTGACAACAAATAGAAGCAATTTTAACAGATCAAATCCACATTGGAAAAAAATAAATTGGAATGGTTCCCAACTTTTTACTGCCACATAGAGGTTGGCGTTCTGTACTGCATAGTATTGGTAATTAAACATATATGCTGTATATTGAACTGTGCATTCTTTGTGTGAACAGGTGCATCTCCTAAAATTGGACTATCAAAGTTAATTTTATTTCAGTAATTAAATTCAAAAACTCATATTTTAGATAGATGCATTACACACAGTGATATATTTTCAAGCATTTCTTTCTTTTTAATTTTGAGGATTGTGGCTTACAGCTACCGTGTTTCCTCGAAAATGAGACCTATCCAGATTTTCGGGAAGGGCTGCAATATAAGCCCTACCCCAAAAATAAGCCTTAGTTTAAAGTGCTGGAGAAATACTAGAGTCCACTCTTAGAGTGTTATATAGTGTAGACTGTGTGTGTGTGTGTGTGTGATCTAGTTGTGCCAAATACCTTCGGTATAGCGATGCTCTCAGCTTCTCCTCTCCTCCCAGCTGTCGGCGTGGGATATCGGGGGGTGCTTGGCGCCCACCCTCTGCAGTGCTCAGAGCTAGGAAGAGGCCTCCGGCGGGCCACGGAATATTACACAAGACCAGAATTTTTTTAATACAGAAATGTTGGCTTACTGAAAAGTATGTTCATGCATGGATTACTGCATCAATGAATCTTGGCATGGAGGCGATTAGCCTGTGTCACTGCTAAGGTGTTATGGAATCCCAGGTTTTTTTGATGGTGGCTTTCAGCTCATCTGCATTGTTTGGTATGGTTTTCCTCTTCCCCTTGACAATACCCCACAGATTCTCTATAGGGTTTAGGTTAAGTGAGTTTGCTGACTTTTGGCAGTGTGGGCAGGTGCCAAGTCCTGCTGGAAAATGAAATCCTCATCTCTATAAAGCTGGTCAGCAGAGGCGAGCATGAAGTGCTCTAGAATTTTCTGGTAGAGGGCTGCGCTCACTTTGGACTTGATACTACACAGTAGACCAACACCAGCAGATGACTTGGCTCCCCAAATCATCACTGACCATGAACTTCACACTGGACCTCATGCAACATAGATTCTGTGCCTCTCCACTCTTCCTCCAGACTCCGGGACCTTGATTTCCAAATGAAATGCAAAATTTTCTAGTTGGTAATTTTGTGTTCAGCATCACCTTAAAGCGAAGTTCCTCCCAGAAGTGGAACTTCCGCTTTAAGCACTCCTCGCCCCCTTACATGCCACATTTGGCAATGTTTTTGGGTACTTCGTTTTGACAGGTACCCAGCTCCCACTTCCTGCTCTGGTCATCTAGGTGGCGACTCCTTTCCCCCTCCCTCTCTGCAATCTTCTGGGACATGTCACAGGTCCCAGAAGATTGCCTGACCACGAAGAGCGCAGCGCGCACCCGGCTGTGAAGTGACAAGCTGTCGCAGCTGGGTGCCCACATTTACAATGCCAGCGCAGTGGAGAGAAGCGAGGCTTCGGGTGCCCGCATTGCTGGACTGTGGGACAGGTGAGTGTCTTAAGTCGCCAGATAACACTTTTTGTAGCTGCTGACTTTTAATAGACTTCCAAACGACTGGAACTCTGCTTTAAATGCTCGCTCCTGTGTGATGTAAATTTGATCGTTGATGAAGATTTAAATCTAACAGGTTTTTACATGTTGGACCATTATGTATTCTGCTCCACATTTAAAGTATTTGGATATGAATTGTGAAATTCTTTATGTTGCTAGTACCATAATTCTGAGCAAGGAATAATGATCCTGGTCTTCATAATACTGCGCTGTAAAAGGAGTGTTGCGTAATCCAAGTGGAATGTGTTGAACGGGAGCTAGGCTTCCTGTCTGAGGAAGGGAACATGTCTGTTGGCTACATTGTGCATGTTAAACTTTAAAGTGGAAACCTTCAAGATTTACATGTGCTACTTTATTTCAGTTTGACAATATTGTCCTTAGGCAGAGGTCTGCAGTCTAAATGATTGGTATATAGAACAGTGGTTTTTGTTATCGGGCTGAATGATTTAGAAGAAATGTCCCGCAGTTCTAGGCCTGCTGCAGGAAATAAAGCTCGCCTGTGATTTGGTTGGGTCATGTTGGTGAGGGCTTGCCGCCACCTGCATACATCCCTTCAGCTTCTTCTGCTTTAAAAGTGAACCGGTCACCCAAAAGCTAAAGTTTACAGCACCACAAAGGGGTCTATTTATAAATGCTTTCACACAAGAACATTCACCGAGATACATCTATTCTGCAATTTATATGCAATTGGGAAAATGCATGAAAACATATTTGTAAATGGACCACAAATGTGTTCCTGCCCCCAGTACCTCAACTAATAAGGAGCCATTCTATATAATTGTAACATGTTGTGGATAGGTGGAGGATCAGAGTTGAGTTTTAGTGAAGCTAAGGATTCGGGAACATGTATGCTTAGGTTTGGTGTCTCTTATACGCAGTGAAAAGCAGACTGCAACTTAAAGGGTGTCACTTTGTGCTGCCAGCTTTAATGCTATTTGATTAAGGTGTACGTTTTAATAAACTGGTAATTCTTGCATTGCAGTGGAACTCGGGTATCTGAAAGTGGGAACATTTAGCACTAACAGATTTCTTCTAATGTCCTTCAACCATTTTGGTGGCGATTCCCCAATTGAGTTAAGTCAGATTCTAAGGGTAATATTTAAAGTTTAACTAAAGGCAAAACTTTTTTTAGTTTTGCATAGGGTGTAGAAGGCGTAGAACACCTGTTCATATGTATTGCTGTCTGTACACACATTAGGGAGATTCACCCTTTTCTTTTTTTTTGTCCTTTTTTCCCATTATTATTTGAGAGTGACAGAAAATACCAATTATTGGGTTGTCCCCAGAAAATTCATGGAGGGGAAATCTTCCATTGGGACACTAGTTCTGGTGACCTTGGAGTCCCTAAGGAATTCCACTAATTTGCAGGGATTTCCTTTTACTATGCTTTTACTTTACCTGTTTGGCTATGGGACAGGAAGTGAAGGGAAAGCTCTGCAATGGGACGCAGATGGTGAAAATAAACCTGACTGATTATAACCCTCTCTTACGCTATCCAAAATGGGGGGGGGGGGATTTTGCCTGTAGTTCTACTTTAAGATAAAAAAAAGGTGCGTAAAATCTCATTACGATACCCACAACTACAAAAGATGATCTCATCACCTATTTTGTGAGAACCCATTTGACAAAAAAACAATGTGAAATTCCCCCTTGAAAATGAATAAACTACAGTGTGTCCAATAATTCAACAACTTTACCTAAAAGTGAAAGGTAAAAAAATTGATGAACATAAGTCAACTCCCGGCATCGAATTATGGTCCAAAAGATGTTCCACTTAAAGTAGGAATACTATGTGCTCCCAGGGCACCAAATAACCAGAAGTGCCACCTCTTTACCTGATTACCAGTATCTCTATTTAAAAGTGATCAAAAGCGCTTGAACAAATATGTAAGATCACTTCCAGGGTCCACTGCCATTTTCCAAACACTTTCAATCAATCCAAAATTCACAAGAATGCTTAGATTTTCCCTAGGCATAGTGGGAAGAGAACACTGAAATCATTGTAGTATCGCTAAAACCCTTGCCATTTATTATATATACATTATACTCGCATAAAATGAACAGGGTACGTAAAGCATCTAATGCCTTGCCGTTGTCACTGGGGAGCGTAATTATGCCACAGGCCGCTGATCCCACCCAATGCACATTTCGTCTACGAGTGGACATCTTTAGGGGACAACTAACTTTGTCCCTTGAAGACATCCAGTTGCAAAAGAAATGCACCTTGATTTTCAAGGGGGAATTTCACATTGGCTTCTTGTCAAACAATGTTATCGCATACATGGGTAATGAGATATCCTCTTTTGTAATTGTGGGTACAGTAATATGAGTTTAAGTGCTCCCCCTATGTTTTTTTTATTTTTTTATAATTCAGTTCTTGTATCGGGAGGATTAAGTGAAACATTTTCCTATTTCACCTAGCGCATAAAAATATTGGGGTTAAAGCAGCAGCCCCCATAATACTTGAGCCCATCTTGATTCAGCGATTATTTGCATGAGCATCTCGGCTGTCCGGGACTCTCCCTCATTGGCTGAGACAGCAGAGGGAGGGGGACAATGGCTCTTGCTGCTGTCGGTCTGTGAGCCAATGAGGAGAGAGGGGGTGGGGCCGAGCCTCTGAATGGACACAGAGCAGTGGCTAGGCATGGGTGCCTCGATAGCAAGCTGCTTGCTGTGGGGACACTCGGCAGGAGGCAGATGCTAGGAGTGCCAGCTAGGGACCTACGAAGAGGATTTGGGCTGCTCTGTACAAAACCACTAGAGAGACAAGGTAAGTATAACATGCTTGTTGTTTTTAAACAAAAAAGGAGACTTTAATATCTTCTTTAAGATTAGAAGGGTAATCCATCTAGATATTTAAGCACCTTGCCTGCTCACTGCTAAGGGGAGCAGATTGATTGTCCCAGTTGGATGCAGTCCCCATGATAATCATATACCCCAAGGTTCTCCCAGGGCTTCATATATGAATCCCTGAAAATGAATGCACAAAGAAAAGGACTGATGTACCAAAAATGCTATTCTCCAAAGACAAGAATACGTTTAACATTTGGGTATAAAATGTTTGTAATAAAATATCGGTGTGCATTGAGGCTTTGAAAATTTGTGAGCTTGTTCTAAGCATTTGATGGGTTGAATATGAACAGAATTCTTTGTGTGTGCACTCGTGAACAACCTTGTTCCTCTAAGTGAGTGTGTGCGTCTTTACAACTTCGACATGATCAGATTTCAGTATGGTGTTTGATTACCACAGTTGCTGCATTCCTGCAATTACCAACCAACTAACTGCTTTCTCTATTCTGGAGACTACCATTTTCTGCATCCTAGATTGAAATCTCAGCCTCTGCTAATGGATGGAAAATTTTAATGGATTTAAAAAAATACAAATAAAAAATAAAATAAACATTTATAAAAATGAGAATCATTCTGTAATGTACTGGGCGGAAAGAGCTTTTTTCTGAATAAATTAACCCCTCAGACTTCATGGTTTAACTTTGGTGGTAGAGTGCATGTTGCAGCTGTTGTATTTGTGATGGATTATCACACCTCTGCTTCCCAGCTGTTGCTGCAATAAACTTTGCTGCATAGAAAAGGTAACAGCTGACAAATGTTGGCTGTGCATTTCAACATATCTGGAGATGGTTGTAAGCATGATTTTATATAGTTGGGTAGTGTATGTTATATGTGGTATTTTAAGGGGGGCGGGGGACAAGCTGAAATGATCCAAAACACTATACTGAGACTTGAACGGGGCCTCACAGCGGACTGTCTTCATCCACTCCTTCCTGTGTACTTGTATAAAGATGGCCATACACCATGCAATCTGTACAATCTCTGTAGATCTACCAAAACTGTGGATTAGGAGGACCCACCTGAACTATCTATTCAATTTTGTATCAATTCTGACAGGCCATTGCACTACATAGCTGATGGTAGATGTAAAGTAGGGTGACCAGACATCCCTAGTTTCCGGGGATGGTCCCCAGATTGAGGACACTGTCCCCGGAGGAAGTCTGACCCTGGGTTTGTCCCTGCTATTGCAGGGCCAGGGACGTCTGGTCACCTTACTCTATATTTGCCTGGGCTGTAAAATGTCGATCTAGTGCGGTGGCAGCGACCCCCACATTAAGTGTCTCGGACAGGGAGGGGTTTGAGAAGCACCGCAGGATTATACAGAGTAGGGAAATCCCGCTTACCGGGCTGTCAAAGTTCTGCCTTCTGGGCCCGCTCCTATGATAGGCAGCACACTGATCATGTCTATCATAAGAAGCGGGACTTCGTCTGAGGACAGCGGCCATGCGGGGTAAACAGGAGGGCCCCGTTCTGTATAATCCATCTCCTCTCCTCTGGTAAGGCTGAGCTGCTGGGAACTAAACAGGCTGCATTCATGGGCACTGAACAGACTGAATTGCTGGGCATTGAACAGGATGCACTGAGCATGTGCACTCAACTTTGGTCGACATGGAGAGGCCTGTTATGAGTGCAACCTGTCCTGTTAAACTGCTGTATAGTTTTGGCCACTGTGCTGCAACTCGGTTTCAGGGTCTTGGAAATCTTCTTATAGCCTAGGCCAGGGCTCAACAATCCCCGGGCGCCAGGTCGCAAATGCTACTAGAATTAGCGACCTGGCACCTGGGGCAGCACAGCTGAGGTTACCTGTATCTCCGTGTGCCCCCCCCCCCCCGCGATCGCGTGATCTCGTCGGGCCGCGCAGGCCCTTAATTTAGGCCGCGCCTTTCTGCAGGCCTAGGCTTCATTCTGTAATCTGGCGCCATCTTGTGGTGGCCGTTGGCATGACAAGTACACCAGCAATGCTTGCCTGTTTCACTGCCCGCCCATCTCCTTCCCTTTACTTAGAAGTTAACCCCCAAACATTATATATATTTTTTATTCTAACACCCTAGAGATGAAAATGGCGGTCGTTGCAATACTTTCTGTCACACCGTATTTGCGCAGCGGTCTTACAAGCACACTTTTTTGAGGAAAAAAATACTTTTTTAAATTAAAAAATAAGACAACAGTAAAGTTAGCCGAATTTTTTTTTTATATTGTGAAAGAATGTTACGCTTAAATTTGATACTCAACATGTCACGCTTCAAAATTGCGTCCGCTCGTGGAATGGCGACAAACTTTTACCCTTTAAAATCTCCATAGGCGACATTTAAAAAATTCTACAGGTTGCATGTTTTGAGTTAGAGGA
Organism: Rana muscosa; assembly: GCA_029206835.1. Lineage (NCBI taxonomy): Eukaryota > Metazoa > Chordata > Amphibia > Anura > Ranidae > Rana > Rana muscosa. Next base: position 97,669,765 of record CM055125.1, read on the forward strand.
TGTCTAGGGCTAGAATTATTGCTCTCGCTCTACCAATCGCGGCGATACCTCACATGTGTGGTTTAAACACTGCTTTTATATGCGGGTGCTACTCGCGTATGCGTTCGCTTCTGCACGCATTGGTCGTTAAAAAAAAAAACCTGGCTCCTAACTTTTTTAGCTGGCTCCTAGATTCCAAGCAAATTTGTCAGTCCTAGCCTAGGCCATCTTTATGTAGAGCAACAAATATATATATATTTTTTATTAATTTTCTCAGCAAGTTCTTTGCCATGAGGTGCCATGTTGAACTTCCAGTGACCAGTATGAGAGAGTGAGAACACCAAATTTAACCCACCTGCTCCCCATTCACACCTGAGATCTTGTTACACTGAGTCACATGACACCAGGGAGGGAAATGGCTAATTTGACCCAATGTGCACATTTTCACTTAGGGGTGTACTCGCTTTTGTTGCCAGCGGTTTAGACATTAATGGCTGTGTGTTATTTTGAGGGGACAGCAAATGTACACTGTTATACAAGCTGTACACTCACTACTTTACATTGTAGCAAAGTGTCATTTCTTCAATGTTGTCACATGAAAAGATATAATAAAATATTTACAAAAGTGTGTGTGGCAACAAACTTCAGTACCCTATATTTTCGATAGGCGATGCTTCAAAAGCCCCCTAATGGGTATCAGTTGATAGTTACGGAGGGGGTCTGGTGCTAGAATTATTGGTCTCACTTCGGCGTGCGTGGCGATATGTAACATTTGCATCGCAATTGACGTTTAAACTCGTAGGCGCCCCCGATGTATGCATTTTCTGTTCCAATTAAATTCAAGATGCTAACAACTTACAAAAACACATACACAACATTGGTATAATGTTCAGTGCTAAACCATCTTATGAGAAAGATTAAAGTTTACAATTTTAAATGAAAAGGCATGCATCTGCATGCGGATACATGAAGGTTCAACTATGTGAGTGGATTAAAAGTTCTGGGGGATGAACCCCTAAAAATGAGTCTCTAAAGTCTCTAAATGGAGGCTGTAAAGGGAGCGAGGCTGCTTCAGGCGTGGGCTGGGGAACCAGATCATTGTGAACAAAAGGAGAGAAGCGCCAAGCCAATTTTTTAAACAGCTTAGGAACTTATTCAGTATAAAACACTAAAATTTTGCGTGAAAAATGTTGGAGTAATTGCAGAGTGCTAGAGCAGGGGGGAATTTCCACATGCAGTGTCACAGGAGCACTGGACTGCCAGGAAGTCTCTATTGAGGGATCCACGAGCGCCGTGTTAGTCGCAGCTGGAGCCTCGATGAGCCTCATGGAGCCATTGGCTGTGTGTCTCTGGGTGGGAGTGGTCCAGGACTGCAAACTGGGGAGCCGCCCACACGCTGTCTGGCCAATCAGAACGCGTTTCGAAGGCACGGCCTTGCCTTCTTCATCAGCTGATGAAGAAGGTGAGGCCGTGCCTTCGAAACGCGTTCTCAATGCAAATGCTCCAACATTTTTCACGCAAGTTTTTAGTGTTTTTTACTTCTATACTGAATAAATAAATTCCTAAGCTGTTTAAAGGATTGGCTTGGCGCCTCTCTCCTCCTTTTGCTAACAACTTACAAAGCCATCCACAACCTGGCCCCCAGCTACATCACTAGCCTAGTCTGAAAGTACCAACCTAATCATTCTCTTCGCTCCCCCAAGACCTCCTGCTAACTCCCTTGTCACCTCATCCCATGCGCGCCTTCAGGACTTCTCCAGAGCCTCTCCCATCCTCTAGAATGCTCTACCCCAATCAGTCCGACTTTCTCCTACTTTGTCCACTTTCAGACGATCCCTGAAAACTTTTCTCTTCAGAGAAGCCTTTCTGGCCCCCACCTAACTGTATATTTATTTTTTCCATCAGCACATCCCCCACAGTTATAACTCTTGTATCTCTTCACCTTCCCTCTTAGAGTGTAAGCTCTGAGGAGCAGGGACCTCTGATTCCTACTGTATTAAAGTGTACTGTCTACCCTCAAGTTGCAAAGCACTGAGTGAACTGTTGGTGCTATATAAATCCTGTATAATATATGGAGGGGGGAGGGCCTCAATTTTTTGGGGGGCGGGAGGGGAAGCGTGTCTCCTCTGGGCTCCACTGAATGTTTTGCAATGCAGTTCACATTGCTTCCCAGCTTTGTTTTTTTTCAAACAGAGGTGAAGATTCAAAGCTGGCACGTGGGATGGTTTGGGCAGAAAAGACTTCTATTATGTAAAGTAGGGTTGTCCCGATACCGATACTAGTATCGGTATCGAGACCGATACCAAGCATTTGCGCGAGTACTTGTACTCGCGCAAATGCTCCCGATGCCCAGTCCGATACTTTTTTTTTTTTCTCAGAGCGGGGGGTGGAGAGCAGGGCGGAGAGTGTGCGGCGGGGGACGGAGAGCAGGGCGGGGAGCGTGGCGGGGGACGGAGAGTGTCCGGCGGGGGGCGGAGACCAGGGCGGAGAGCGGGGCGGGGGGCGGAGACCAAGGCGGAGAGCGTGGCAGAGACCAGAGCGGAGAGCAGAGCGAGTCTTCAGGCGGGTAAGTAAAATTAATCTGATCAAATTGCCTTGCCTGTCTGCTGCTCAAATGCTACCTGTTCCCCCTTCACTTCCATGCCGCTGTGCCCCCTTCACTTCCATGCCGCTGTTCCCCCTTCACCTCCATGCTGCCGCCCCCTCCGTGCCCCTCCTCCACCCCTTCGGTATCTCAGGATGGAGAGCGGAGGTAGGAGCCGATAAATCCGGCTCCTTACTTGTCTGAATGTACCGAGTCATCACTGACTCTGTCCATTCACATAACTGAAACATCGTAAACTGTGTTTACAATGTTTCAGTTTATGAATGGAGAGGAGCTGCTGTCTTCTCTCCATTCATTTTCAGCGCAGCTGAGGCTGCTGAGAAAGGGACTGGGGAATATGTGTCCCTAGTCCCTTTCCCTGTCTCAAAGGGGAGATGTCAGAGGTCTGTTAAGACCCCTGATATCTCACCAAAGCCCCCCACAACAGGGCTGATAAAAAAAAAAAGAATAAAATAAAAATGAATTGTAAAAAAAAGAGAACACACACACACACTGACACTGTCCACCCCCCCCCCCCCCCTTAAAAAAATAAAGCATTGTAAAAAATAAATAAATAAAATAAATAGTAAAAAAAAAAAAAAAAAAATAGTAAAAAAAAAAAAAAAAATACTGACACATGAGATTAAAAAAAAGTATCGGTATTCGGTATCGGCGAGTACTTGAAAAAAAGTATCGGTACTTGTACTCGGTCTTAAAAAAGTGGTATCGGGACAACCCTAATGTAAAGTGAAATTCTGCCTGAAAAGGTGAACTTGGCCTTTAATGCTTCTGCTCAGTATATTCTGGCCTACAAAAAACTAGTATATGCTTTCTCCATCCATGATGTTTTATGATCTCTCTACCTCTGTGCCTCCCCTATAGCTGCAGTGTTTACAGTGCATACACTTTTAGGTTAAAGAGCATAGAGAAGTTTGCTCTGTTCTGCTGGTATGGTAAGGTGTCCTTGAGAAATTTCTAATTGCATGTGTTTATCAAGTAACCCGTATGTGTAGTGTCCCTGTAATACTGAATAATACAAACCTAACCTATTGTAAAAAAAACTCCTGTGAAACACAGCTGCTAGCATGAATAAGGCCCCTTTCACACTGGGGCGTTTTTCATGCCTGTCCCTGCCCTGTGCCTTCAATGTGAAAGCCCGAAGGCTTTCACACTGAAGCGGTGCGCTAGCAGGACCGCTCCAAAAGTCCTGCTAGCCGCTTCTTTACAGCGGTAAAGGAGCGGTGTGTTCACCGCTCCTTTACCGCGGTCTCCCATTGAAATCAATGGGACAGCGCGGTAATACCGCCCGCAAACCGCGGCAATAGCCGCGGTTTGCGGGCGGTATTAACCCTTTTTCCGCCGCTAGCGGGGGTTAAATTAACCCCCCTAGCGACCGCATACCGCGGTAATAACGACGGTATAGCAGCGCTGAAAATATCGCTGCTATACCGCTCCTGCCCGCCCCAGTGTGAAAGGGGCCTAAGCCACACACATTAATTAGAATGCAGCTCCCTAGTCTTTAAAGTGGAACTTTAGACAGAAAAGTTAAATATTAAAGTCTTCTGGTGTTTTTAATAATAAAAAAAGCATGTTGTTATACTTGCCTGCTCTGTGCAATGGTTCTGCACAGAGCAGCCCAGATCCTCCTCTTCTCGGGTCCCTCGCCGGCGCTCCTGGCCCCTCCCTCTTGTTGCGTGCTTCCACAGCAAGCAGCTTACTATGGGGGAACCCGAGCCGCTGCTCTGTGCATCCATTCAGACACGGAGCTGCAGCTCGGCACCCCTGGCTGACGCACAGTAGCAGGCACCATTGGCTCCCGCTGCTGTCAATCAGGAGGGAGAGTCCTTGGCAGTTGAGGCTCTCCTGCAACATCGCTGGATTGAGATTGGGTTCAGGTAGGTATTAGGGGGCTGAGGGGGGGGGGGGCTGCAGCACACAGGTTTTTTTTTTTTTATCTTGATGCATAGAATGCCAGAATATAAGAAAACCTTCTGCCTTTAGAACCACTTAAGCTCATGCTAGAGCTCTTCAGGCTGGCTCCTTTTGCAGTTAAAGCTATATAAATCATTAAAAATAAGTGCCTATACTGTTTAAAGCAGAGCTCCACCCAAAAGGGGACGCTCTGCTTGTCTGCCTCCTCCTGCCCACCCCTCCACTGCCACATTTGGCACCCTTCGGGGGGGGAGGAGTTAGCGGTATTTGCAAGTTCGGCCCCCTCCTCCTTTCCCTACTAGCGGGCCATTCACAAAGCACAGCATACTTTGCGTGCGCACAGCAGGGTGCCTGAGTGTGAAGCCGCAAGGCTATATTTGTAGCGGCTGACTTTTTTTTTTTTTTTTTTTTTTCTGAAGGAGCTCCTTTTTAAAATCCAGTAATACACTGTCTCGCCCTACTCTGCACATGCTCAGTTGCTCTCCATTTTTAGGCACTGCAGAATTTGTAGAGGCCGATCTGTTGACAGCCTTAAAGCAAAAGAAAACCCTCCTGTCCTTTACAGCCAAAAAAAGCTGCTTCTGTTTGATCTGCAACTACCATGATGCACCACATGTGATCAGTTGATAGTTTGACAGTTCGGTTGAGGACACAAGAAAATGTGACCATTGGCAATTTCAGGAATGTAACTGTTTTTTGAAACTGTTAAATTGATGGGTTTTTGATTTTTACTGCTGTTAAGGGGCTCTGGGATTCAACAAAATGGCAGCCTCCAGCAAGAAGAAACACAGGAGAAATGCCGGAGGCAATTTACAGCACACACTAATTTTGGTAGCATAATTAATGCTGAGTATGTTTTTTGCTAAAGAACATTTTTAATCAAGTTGTTATGGGTAAAGTTCTGCTTTAAGCTGACCATGGACGTATCGCCATTTGGCCTGTTCAGCAGGGACCGCATAAATTATGATCAGTATGTGGCCACCAGCCCTGTTCTACAGAAGTTGATTGACTTCTGTCAAAGGAGAATATTAAACTTTTCATGATCAGTGAAAAGTGAGCTGATTACAGTTCTTCAACTGACAGGAGTGATTCCTCAATCCACTGAGCTTGGGTAGAATCTGTTAGTTCAGAGGGCTGAATAAAAAAAAAAGCAAACCATCTGTGCCCAGCTTTAGATATGTATTTCCTTATTTCATATGTAGCACCGTGTCCCGCTCCCTTGGTTTAAGGGACCCGACTTGTTTTTCTTTTTCTTGGGTCTGCAGCAAATTGCCTCCCCCGAGTGGATCCTTTTAGCTCCGTTGTCTAGACAAACAATCTCCAGGAATAAGGCCAATGTCCACACTTGAGTAAAACCTAATCGGCAAGGCTTTTTGAGTCAACTCGAACAGAGGAAGAGCAGAAGTTTAAAAGTAGGGGGAAGGTTCATGCACGCAACACTTAAATCCAGTATTTACATTCTTCGCCACTCAAGCCTGAGTGGGTATTGCTCCCCCAGATAGTCCCTATGAGAGCGGTCCTAGCAGCCGGGATAGAGCACGGACATCAGAGACGATGAATCACCTCCTAGGTAAGTCTCCGGGCCTCTCCTCGAGATTGCAGTACCGTCGCTAATCTCCGCCGAGACTGATCCTCCCCTGGACTCCTTTCCTAAAGATGGGCCCCCTTCAAGTGGGCAGCTTGGGATCCTTCTCTGAAGTGTAGGTTCTAGTCAGCGGAGCTGGGCCTACAATGCAGCAACAGGACCTTGGGCAGAAGGTGCCCAAGGCCTAAACACTCCTGCGCACCTTGTGCCATGCGGGCTACGAGGCACTCGCTGGACCAGAGGTCCCCCCTGAATGCCTTGGGGTCCCCCTGGAATCGCCTCACACCTAGTGGCGTCTGCCCCTTTTGTACTCTCTCCCAGCATGCACAGCGGGTAGACCCCGCCCACTGCAGGCTGCTGAGAGAGGACACCCAAGGTGCTGTGATGCCCCCCGTAGTTTAACCTATGCCGGCGGTGACAGTGCCACCTGCAGGCAACGGAGAACACTACTGATTTTTTTTAGTACTTTTCTCTACTTTCCAAAAAAACGAATGCAGCCACCACATTTTAAGGACGGCCAAGCTGCAACATATACAATTTTTTTGCTCTTGGGTTAAGATATCCTTTTAGACGTCTTAATCTCCCTTTCCTCTGAAGTATGATCCATGTTCGGATTGCGCTTCAGAGGCTACTGATGCAGCGATGTTGCACCTTCTGCATTTTTTTGATGACAAACACACTGAAACCATTGTGTGGGCCTTTGTGGTGTTGCCCCATTTGCCTTAGCGTGTCACTACATGTCGGGTAGACTTTGACATGGTGCAAATCATTACGACTGTAGCATGCTTGTGATCAGCACAGGGCCAATTGGCACTGTCCAGACAGAGGGTCAGGGGTCCTGCATCTTTATAGGACATTCATGGGAGAATGAAAACCCCCCTCCTACAACCTTTAACCATACACTGATAGTCACAAGACTGTCATATATTGCTGATGAGAAAAGTTATTTAGCAGTTTATATTTACTAAAACTATTGCATTTCCATGTTCTGTGTACTGTGGGAGACCAGATATAGTGAATGCAGGGTTTAGTTACTTTAATGTGTTCTGGGGTAGCATTGCTTTGAATAGGCTTTTTAGCATGTGTTGAAGTCCAAGCTCTTGGACACAGTTGTGTCGGCAAATGTTTATTGATATGCTGTCACTTCTGTATACGTAACAAACCCTTTTGTGTTCTCCCAACAAATGTTAGGCACAGGTGACCAGTACATATACAAAGGCATTGTCTTGTCTTAAATGGTACTGCTGGTTGTGATCTAAAAATGTTAACGAAAAATCTTCAGCTTATAGTACCGGTGTATATATATTTTTTTTCCTTTTAAACAAAACCGGCCATTTTCGTGCACAGTAATGTGCATGCTAATTATATAAGGCCTTTTGCTTACAAGAGCCTGAGCACCTGCTACACATCACAAATTCTGGAATATTTCTCATGCATGGAAAGCTGCTGCTTACAGCCGCTCATAGACTTGAATGGCTGTGTGTAGCTGTACTTGGGTATACACTGGTGCATGTGTAAATATATTGTGCAGACTTGTGCAAAAAATTGTGTTTCTAATCTTTGTATACGTATGCCACTTTAGCAAGCCTTAAAGCTGAAGCCCATGCATAAGTCCCCCAGGGACCATAATGGGTGGTGATTACATACAGTGGGTCAAAAAAGTATTTAGTCAGCCACCAATTGTGCAAGTTTTCCCACTTAAAAAGATGAGAGGCCTGTAATTGTCATCATAGGTATACCTCAACTATGAGACAAAATGTGGAAAAAAATCCAGACAATCACGTCTGATTTGGAAAGAATTTATTTGCAAATTATGGTGGAAAATAAGAATTTGGTCAATATCAAAAGTTCATCTCATTTTGTTATATCCTTTGTTGGCAATGACAGAGTTCAAACGTTTTCTGTAAGTCTTCACAAGGTTGTCACACACTGTTGCTGGTATGTTGGCCCATTCCTCCATGCAGATCTCCTCTAGAGCAGTGATGTTTTGGGGCTGTCGCTGGGCAACACGGGCTTTCAACTCCCTCCAAAGGTTTTCTATGGGGTTGAGATCTGAAGACTGGCTAGGCCACTCCAGGACCTTGAAATGCTTCTTACGAAGCCACTCCTTCGTTGCCCGGGCGGTGTGTTTGGGATCATTGTCATTCTGAAAGACCCTGCCACGTTTCTTCTTCAATGCCCTTGCTGATGGGAGGAGGCTTGCACTCAAAATCTCACGATACATGGCCCCATTCATTCTTTCATGTACACGGATCAGTCGTCCTTTTCCCTTTTGCAGAGAAACAGCCCCAAAGCATGATGTTGCCACCCCCATGCTTCACAGTAGGTATGGTGTTTTTTGGTTGCAACTCGGCATTCTCTCCTCCAAACACGACGAGTTGTGTTTTCTACCAGACAGTTCTACTTTGGTTCCATCTGACCATATGACATTCTCCCAATCCTCTTCTGGATCATCCACATGCTCTCTAGCAAACCTCAAACGGGCCTGGACATGTACTGGCTTAACCAGGGGGACACGTCTGGCACTGCAGGATCTGAGTCCCTGGCGGCGTAGTGTGTTACTGATGGTAGCCTTTGTTACGTTGGTCCCAGATCTCTGCAGGTCATTCACTAGGTCCCCCCGTGTGGTTCTGGGATTTTTGCTCACCATTCTTGTGATCATTTTGACCCCACAGGGTGAGATCTTGTGTGGAGCCCCAGATCGAGGGAGATTATCAGTGGTTTTGTATGTCTCCCATTTTCTAATTATTGCTCCCACTGTTGATTTCTTCACACCAAGCTGCTTGCCTATTGCAGATTCAGTCTTCCCAGCCTGATGCAGGTCTACAATTTTTTGTTTCTGGTGTTCGACAGCTCATTGGTCTTCACCACCATAGTGGAGTTTGGAGTGTGACTGTTTGAGGTTGTGGACAAGTGTCTTTTATACTGATAACAAGTTCAAACAGGTGCCATTAATACAGGTAATGGAGGACATAGGAGCCTCTTAAAGAAGAAGATACAGGTCTGTGAGAGACAAATCTTGTTTGTAGGTGACAAAATACTTATTTTCCACCATAATTTGCAAATTCTTTCCAAATCGGACAATGTGATTGTCTGTCTGGATTTTTTTCCACATTTTGTCTCTCATAGGAGGTTTACCTATGATAATTACAGGCCTCTAATCTTTTTAAGTGGGAGAACTTTCACAATTGGTGGCTGATATAAATACTTTTTTGCCCCACTGTATTTGCACATTATGGCACACTTGCGTTAAGCAATCTTCTTAAAGTGGAGCTCCACCCTAAATTTTCACTTCTGCTAATCTGATTCCTCCCCCCCTCCGGTGTCACAATTGACACCTTTCAGGGGGGAGGGGGGTGAAGATACCTGTCTAAGACAGGTATTTTCACCCACATCCGGGAGTCCTCTCTCCGGGAATCTGCGGTAGTGACATCACTTCCCCCAGACTTCCCGTAGTGTTCTGGGGGACACTAGGCTCCCAGAACACAGGAGGACGAATCAAAACGGTGCAGCGCGACTCGCGCATGCGCCGTAGGGAACTGGGCATGAAGCCGCAGGGTTTCACTTCCTGGTTCCCTCAGCGAGGATGGTGGAGGGAGCGACGAGCGATCGCTCGTCCTCTGCTGCGGACGTCGCTGGACTCCAGGACAGGTAAGTGTCCAAATATTAAAAGCCAGCATCTGCTGTAGCTTTAGCTGCTGGCTTTTAATTTTTTTTTTTTTTTTCCGGTGGAGCTCCGCTTTAAGCAATGTGTGTAATCTCTTTTTTTCGCTCCATCGTGTTGCCAAGATCTTTGTCTGGTCTTCTTCGGGGTTCAGAGCCTTCAGCCATTTTGAAAGGACACAGAGTAAAGTAAAATGCACCTAAGGCCCCTTTCACACTACTGAATTACTACTACAGATTTTGCCACAATTTCGCAGCCATGCTTTTGACGCAGTTTCGGGGAGACTTGAGGTCTATGAACCTGAACTCGCATCAAAGTAGTGCAGGGACTATGAAGTAGGCACGACTTGACGTCGTACTATTATGAATGGCTGTCATTGGAAATCATGGGGAACGGCTTGTCATGTGACTTTGCAGTCCCAAGTCATAGGACAAGTCAGAAAGGGGCCTAACTCTTGTATATTGATGATGCATGTATTTGTTTAATGCAGAGTTAAAGGGGTTGTAAACCTTCGTGTTTTTTCACCTTAATGCATCCTATGCACTGTCCGGCCCCCCCGTTTTACTTACCTGAGCCCCGTATTTCTGTGGGCTTCTCGGCTCTTCATTGGTTAGATTGATAGCAGCACAGCCATTGGCTTCATTGGGGCGGGGCCGAGTCATACACTTGGCGGCTATGGATGCCGAGTGTATGACTTGGGAGCACGCCCGCAAGGTAACCCCCTCAGGAGAGGGCTTCCCAAAGGGGGTTATCTATTGCGGGGAGGAGCCGTGAGAGCTGCCGTAAGACCCCAGAAGAGGACGATCGGGGCCTCTTTGTGCAAAACGAGCTGCACAGTGGAGGCAAGGATATGTTTGTTATTTAAAAAGAAATAAATGAACCTTTACAACCACTTTAAGCTTGAACTTTAGGCAAAGTGGTCAGGATACAGCGGATATGCATGAGAGCTGTTTTACCACAATGTGTTAGTATTCATCCAGTACTGAGACTTGCGCAGCTCTGCCACTCGGCACAAGAAACTTCTTTTTTTTTTTTTTCTTCCTCTCTGTTGCCGTAAAGGTATCTTTTTACAGGACTTGTCCTTTCCCCGAGCTGCTTCCTCCTCGCCTAATCTGAGGTGTGCTGTACAGGGATGGCAACATGCTGATAAATCAAATTTAGCTATTAACACTGTTTGCATAAAAACATTCTATATTAATGAATACAGATCTGCATTTATATAGGTTTCATATATTTGAAATCATTTAATAAAACCGAATTCTATCTCTTGTTGGCTACTTAATTTTTCTTTTGAGACTTAAAGCACAAGAACATGCCAAGCAAAGTAGTCGCAAGTCTTACCTGTTCGAATACTCTAATTTTGTTTAACATGAAGGCAAAATCAAGTCCGAGACCAAGTAAGACACTGCCAATACCCTCCAATTCTAGTTCTACATGCTAACACCGAGCCTAGTTGGGGTTGAACAGTTTCTTTTCACGTCAGTGGCATAGAAACATAATTATTACATCTATTCCAAGTCATTTTTTTTTTTTTTTTGGATGCCATGTACCAATAAATCCCCTCTAAGATGGTGTGTCCTATGAGTAGATGACTGCTGCCCTACATTCTGCCCCAACGGTACAGGAAGTGCCGAGACTTAGAATTCACTGTACAGCGAATGCAGGGCAGGCTTGCTTTGTGGGTTGCTAGCGCTCTACCTCTTCCAGTCATAAAATGTCTTGTGTTCTTTTCAGTGATTGTGATGTTCTGTGATTGGAGGAGGGAAGATTGTGTCATTCTTCTGCCCCTAGAATAGTGAAGATGGTGGGGTAGGCCCAAAACAAATGGACTGAAGTTCCTCTTGAAACTGCACAGAGACCAGGCTCCTTCCCTTCAAGACAAGATTATGCTGTGATTTAACTGTACAAATCTCAGGACTGGATGGACAGAAGTATAAATCCTTTAGCAGGAAAATCTAAACTGATTTCATCTGTATTTAGCCGTGTCTCCTTTTACTTGACGCCCGCACTATAGCCAAAAGACGGATACAGCGCGGGCCTTAATTGCCCGGACGGCATCCATAGACTTCCTTCCGAGCATGCGCGGTCTACGCGTCCCTGCGGGTCGTGCGCTCTGATCAGTCTGTCAGCGTGAGGGAAAAAAGTTGATCACCGGCTTCTGTCAGAGGGACATCAGTCCCGTACAAAGAGCTGTGGCTGCCTCATCTGTGCCACCTGCCAGTAATGCCTCATCAGCGCACATCAATGCAGGAGAAAAATTGCCTTTTTTTTTTTTTTAACAAACTGTGAAACAGGTGATTAAAGTGGTTGTAAACCCTTTTTTTTTTTTTTTTGACTAACTTGCAAGACAAAGCTATAATGAGCTTGTATGACTAGCATACTAGCTCATTATGTACCACTTACCTTCGATCGGGGCCCCCGAAGTCGTCCGTGTCCCTCTAGCCGCATCCATCGCTGCGGCGATGGCCGGAATGTTACTTCCGGGTATCGCCGCTGCAGCCAATCACAGCGCCGCTCCGGCGCTGTGATTGGCCGGAGCGGAGAAGACGTGACTCCGCGCATGCGCTGTCGAATTCGGCTACGTCGTCGAATGTTGCGACCTAGCCGAATTTGTGAATGGGGTGACGTCAGCGTCGCCGCATTTACATACAAATATCTCCTTAACCGTGTAGGTTAAGGAGATATTTCTTGCACCTACAGGTAAGCCTTAATCTAGGCTTACCTGTAGGGCTTTGTTTAAAAAGTGGGTTTACAACCACTTTAAATACCATCAAAAAGCCATTTGTGTGAAAAAAATATTTTTCTTTTGGCTACAGTTCAGCATGACCGCACAATTGTCATTCAAAGTGAAAATTGGTCTGGGCGTGAAAGGGCTTTTTAGTGCCCAGTTGGCAAGTGGTTAAGCCTGGTACAAACTAACCACGTCTGTTTTTTTTTTTTTTTATTTAACCCTGTGGACTGAATGAATGGGGAAAAAAGTGGCGCTTAGGAGGAGCCACAGTTCTAACTATGTGATGTTGGTACAACAATCTCCCTCACTGAGCTATTGTGTTCTGACTGGGGGCGGCCCTCCACCATTACACCCTGATCAACTGGTTTCAGCCATTGCTGAGGGCACTGACCAGGTGTCGATCGGCAGACCATTTATGGTCATGTCCCTTCGACAGAAGCCATTTTTTTGTTGGATCGTCTGCCGTGCACAAGGGCCAAATGTCGGCTGGTTTCCATTGAACCAGCCGATGCCGCCTAATATTCGGCCCGTGTGTATTACACTTTAGAGCAGGGGTCTCCAAGCTATGGCCTTCCAGTTAAGGAACTACAATTCCCATCATGCCTAGTCATGTCTGTGAATGTCAGAGTTTTACAATGCCTCGTTGAATGTGTAGTTCCTCAACAGCTGGAGGGCCCTAGTTTTGAGATCCCTGCTATAGCACTAACTCCTAGAATTATCTCTGTCTAGCCTGATATATAATCTAGGACTTAGTTTAGTCTTTAGCACAGCTACTTTGCATTGAATGCAGGCACAATTTGCTCTACTTGCTTTTACTTTCTCAAATCCAGGGGTTTAGCTTCTGTTATTTATGCCTTGTGTGCTTCACACGGAGTATCCATCCCTGTGTTCGGAGATGTAGATTATGAGCATGGTGATCTCATCATTGTTAGAAGAGATTTTGCTTTGATAAGAGTATTGGGCTGACTATTTACACAGCGGCTATTGTCAATATCTCTGGCTGCTTCTGTTACAGTGCCGTTGCTAGGATCGGCCATGTGACAGTGCAGTTTGATGAATTGGTAGGAGATGATGGTGGCTTACATGAATCATTAACCTATACTGTAATGTCATAGAGAGAAGTATACTTTGGGCCAAACCCTGATGAATTGTTCACCTTATAAGGGTGTGAAGAGCAAAAGCAAACAGTAAGCTTTACACTGCCCTCCAATTAAGACGGCAATAGCGCAGATTGATGGGACTGGCCATGATATTTGCTGTTTTTTTTTTTATGCCTGTAGTAATGATAGTAACTATATAATTTTTTCTGGTGGTCCTACAAGCAGGCAATTTTCTTGCATTTTCAACCACTTCTATCCAGCTTTAGATTGCATAAACTATCAATGATTTCAAGGCAAAGTTACCCATTATCCTGCAATATAAATATTTAATCTTTTCGTGGTAGGTTACTTTTTTCCTTCCACTTGCTTTTGTGATTTAAAAATGTTCAGTCTCGTAGACATTGCTTTGGTATTGGCCAGAATTGAAATGAACCTACCGTATATACTTGAGTATAAGCCGACCCGAATATAAGCCGAGGGACCTAATTTTACCACAAAAACTGGGAAAACTTATTGACTCGAGTAAGCCTAGGGTGTGCCTCAATTTGCCTCACTGTGTCCATGACTAGACTGACGTTTAACATGGGAGTCTATGGAAGGGGTGCCCGGGTTTGAAAAATCGGTGCTCCCCGGCCATAAGTCCCCCGGACAAGAAACTTTGCAAACTTGTAGAGGAAGAGTGGGGCTACATGTGTGCCAAGTTTGGGGTCCAGAGGACCTACGACCGGCTGGTACCGGGTCCCCAAAATCACCAGAGAAATGCCCGTTTAACATTGGAGTCTATGGAAGGGGTGCCGGTTTTAAAAAATCGGTGCTCCCCGGCCTTAAGTCTCCAGGACAAGAAACTTTGCACACTTGTAGAGGAAGAGTGGGGCTATATGTGTGCTAAGTTTGGGGTCCAGGGGACCTACGGCTGGCCGGTACCGGCTCCCCAAAGTCTGGGAGATCAGGCGCAAAAAGGTGACTCGAGTATATAAGCCGAGGGGGGGCATTTTCAGCGCAAAAAATTGTGCTTAAAAACTCGGCTTATACTCGAGTATATACGGTAAACTTCTAAGTTGTCACCTTTCTTCAATTATGCATGGGTTATATTTTTAAATGTTCTGGTCTGTCTTATCTATGGTTAGATTTTATAATATATAATATAATATATAATTTTTAATTAATCTTGCTATAAACCAATTATTTTCCTAGTGCTGTGGCCATCTTCATCTACCTCATGTTAGCCAGGGTACCCATCAGTGATTGGCTTATAGTTGTGCGCATTGCCATTGGATAGCAAGGCCACCCATCAGTAATGGACCAGTAGTGTGCATGAAGTTGAATGGAATAGTACCAGACAGCAAGCAGATTGGTAATGGCATTACAAAGCAGTAGGGTTTGTGCCCTTGGTCAAACTTGCCCTAAGAATAGCCAAGGTGATTATAAAGGCTTTTTTGGGGCATTTGTCACCACAGCTTGTAGTACAGGAGCAGAATCACATGTTTATAGCCCCATAGACTTTTAAATGTGCTTGAAAAATACATGTGAAGCAATTTTTATAGGAGGTTCCATTAACGTCAATAGAACCAAAAACATGTGATTCTGTCCCAACAACAGGCAATGTTTAAGTGCGAACATGCCCATTGCGAATTATGGAATTCTTAGGGTTGTCCTTCGGCAATCATGCTTCAAAACACTTGGGGCCCCTTTTACACGGACGGTCCGTTCAGGCCCGCCTGTCCAGTTTTTTTAGGCGGACCTGAACGGATGCTCCATGTAGCCCTATGGAGCCACGGATGTCAGCGGTGACATGTCCGCTGACATCCGACCCGCAAAAGTGTGACGGAGGAAAACCCTATTTTTCCATCCGTCGGCGGAGCAAATGAACACTGACAGACGGGTCCGTGTTCATCCGATCCCCTCATAGAGGAGAGCGGCGCTCTGACAGGGCGGTCCCTGCACAGTGTGCGGGGACCGCCCAGTCATCCGCCGACTCAGTGGGGATCAACAGAGCGATCCCCCGCTGAGCAAGCGGAGCTTCACGGGGCGGATCTTCACAGATCCGTCCTGTGTGAAAGAGCCCTTAGCTGTGATGGGGGCTTTGGTTGCCTGGGTACGTGCTCCACAGGAGGCAAAAGCTGAACGTATCTACTCTTAAGATTACAGCTCTTAGCCATTTTTTTTTTAAGGTTTGATTTAAATGTGTCGGTAAGGGTGGATTTGATTTTAAATCACGATTTAAAAAATTATTTAAATCACTAGTAAAAAGGCTTGATTTAAGCCAGCCAGATTTAAATCATAAATTTAAGAGCAACTGTCATCTTTGTCCTGAAACAGCACCTCCTCTCCCGCTGTTGACTCACCAACAGTCCCATTTATTTTAATGGGGCGGCTGGTGGTGAGGGACGTGGCGGCAGCAGGTGAGTGGATGCCCACTAACAGGCGATGCCATGATGGATCTGAAATGGCAGGTGCTCTTTAAATATACGGACTCATTCGTGCTGGTAGTTGAAATCTTTAATATTTACAAACAAAATTAAGGTTTCCTATCTAGAATACTAGGCTGCCAGGTTGGTAAAACGGCGATATCAGAACCAATTTAATCATACAGTTTGTAATGTACATAGATTCGAGAAACCATGGGATAAAGGAATATTCCTGAACTGTTTTATCTCCTAGTTACTGTCAAATTGTGTAAAAAAAACAAAAACAAAAAAAAAAAAACAAAAAAAAAAACATTCCAATATAATAAAGCAATGCAAAAATAGAAAAGTGAAATAAAAATATTAAGGCGAAAACAGTCCACCAGTGAGGAAGGGATGTAAACCAAAAAGTCCTAGTTTGGAGATGAACGTCACTAGGGCATCACTGGAAAGAGGAGGCGTCAATAAAAATTTGAAGGCTTGTAAGAAAAAACATACAAAATTTAAGTAATGCGAACTTGTGGTGGAATTCACCCTATAGAGTGGAAATCGAGCTTGTAACACTCACACGTTCAGGTAAAACTAGCACGAATCCACAAGTGGATAGTGGAATTTGCGGTTAAGATTCACACAAAGAGATCGTCTCCGTATTCACATGTAGTAGACCAAAATTAAAAAAAGGTCCCACATGGTAGAATAATGTAAAAGTGTAAAGAGAAACACTCACAATTCCATAGTATAAAAGAGCTTTGGTAGAAACCTGGAGTAGCATAATGGCAGGTCTCACCTGATGCGTTTCGTCTGAATATACTTCATCTGCACTTCTATATACAATTTTTTGCTAATGGTCTTGACTGTGTGTGTGTGTGTGTGTGTGTATACTTGAAACGCAGCGCAATATACACATGTATCTACTGTGAAATTGTGTGAATGAATCAATGCAGTACATGTTATCTCAGCTTGCATAGCTTGGATTCATTGAATGAGTTTACCAAAATCGTAAATATTGCATAATATTCAGCCTCATGCTACATAACGAAGCTCCATTTCATGCTGAATAAATTATTAATGTATCCTAAATGGAAAACATCTGTAGATTTATTTTTTTTACTCCAAAAGGATTTCATTAAAATAAATTTGTTTAAAAATGGATTTAAATCCAACAATTACCGTATAAGCCGACCCAAATATAAGCCGAGGCACCTAATTTTACCACCAAAAAATTGAAAACGTATTGACTCGCATATAAGCCTAGGGAGTCCCTGCCTCACTGTGTGTGCGTGCCTGCCTCACTGTGTGTGCGTGCCTGCCTCACTGTGTGTGCGTGCCTGCCTCACTGTGTGTGCGTGCCTGCCTCACTGTGCCCATGACTAGACTGACGTTTAACATGGGAGTCTAAGGAAGGGGTGCCCGGCTTTGAAAAATCTGTGGTCCCCCAGACAAAAAACTTTGCACACTTGTAGAGGAAGAGTGGGGCTACATTACATGTGTGCCAAGTTTGGAGACCAGGGGACCTACGACCGGCCAGTACTGGGTCCCCAAAGTCACTGGAGAAATGACCGTTTAACATGGGAGTCTATGGAAGGGGTGCCCAGCTTTGAAAAATCGGTACTCCCCGGCCATTGGTCCCCCGGACAACAAACTTTGCACACTTGTAGAGGAAGAGTGGGGCTACATGCGGCCGGTACCGGGTCCCCAAAGTCCAGGAGATCAGGCACAAAAAGGTGACTCGAGTATAAGCTGAGGGGGGCATTTTCAGCACAAAAATGTGCTGCTTATACTCGAGTATATACAGTGTTCATTTTATTTTATTTTTTGTCTGATATAAATGCTAGAGAGGAAACCAGCAAGAAAATAATTTGCATGGTTTGGATTTGAAAGCCTGTGACTGCATGCATTTTGGTTTTACAAAGAGCAATGACTTCTTCTTCTTCTTTTTTTTTTTTTTTTTTTTTTTTTTACTAAGTAAAGTTACATTTCTAGCCTTAACCTGAAAAAATAACCGATCTATTTTGGGCTAAAATGCTGTCTGTCAAAAGGTATTTCTGTGAAGGCTTGGTTCCACAGTTGAATAAAAAAGGACACTCCCTTTAAAGATGTCAGAGTAAAGCTAAACTTCGAAATCTCTTGAATAACTTGACTCCCATCCCTTCCTTTTTTTTGTGTTTTTTGCGATGGTCTGTATTCTGGAAACATCTATTGTATACCCTGAATGGGTGCATTCATTGTACTGTCATTTCTTGTCTGAAAAGAGGCTAAGGGGACCTCCTTGGGGTTTGGGCGCAGATGCACGGTAGACCTAGATGGGCAGATCTCATCCAAAGAAGGGCTGATAGGCAGTTATTTTATCTTTTGAATGAGGACAAGGATGAAAAGATCAAACCCCATTTTTTAGAGATTTTAAACCGTGTCAAAAAAATTGTTCTAACGCAGAATATCCTTGCAAACCAGGGGCATTCATTATCACCTCCAGACAGCCCAGTTAACATAAGCAATCCTTGAATCATAAGCATCTTTTGTTACAATTGAGACATTTCTGGCAAAATGTTTCAAGCTAAGCTGTGGCACTTGTGTTTCTTTTTTTTTTTTTTTTCACGTATGTTCTGAAGTAGATTTAGCACCTATATTGTTCTGTAGGTAAGGTGCGGCTGTAATTCGTGACAGACAGGTTTGCTTATGCAATAATGTGTCATCTTCTCACACCCATGTACAGCCTACAAATGTGTCACACTCTTCTCACACCCATGTACAGCCTACAAATGTGTCCTCTGCTCACACCCATGTACAGCCTACAAATGTGTCCTCTGCTCACACCCATGTACAGCCTACAAATGTGTCCTCTGCTCACACCCATGTACAGCCTACAAATGTGTCCTCTGCTCACACCCATGTACAGCCTACAAATGTGTCCTCTGCTCACACCCATGTACAGCCTACAAATGTGTCCTCTGCTCACACCCATGTACAGCCTACAAATGTGTGCTCTTCTCACACCCATGTACAGCCTACAAATGTGTGCTCTTCTCACACCCATGTACAGCCTACAAATGTGTGCTCTTCTCACACCCATGTACAGCCTACAAATGTGTGCTCTTCTCACACCCATGTACAGCCTACAAATGTGTGCTCTTCTCACACCCATGTACAGCCTACAAATGTGTGCTCTTCTCACACCCATGTACAGCCTACAAATGTGTGCTCTTCTCACACCCATGTACAGCCTACAAATGTGTCCTCTTCTCACACCCATGTACAGCCTACAAATGTGTGCTCTTCTCACACCCATGTACAGCCTACAAATGTGTCCTTCTCACACCCATGTACAGCCTACAAATTCGTGCTTGTATGGTTAGCTCTCTATTTTGTAACATTGCTATGCACAAGATAAGGTCTGATTATAAATTTAAAGTGTTTTTTTTGTGAAAACTGTTCGTTGTTTGATCTTAATCATTAAGAATAGTGGTGTAAAAAAACAAGAAAAGGGGCGCCTCTGTGTATATATATCATAAGAATAATTTAATAAACATTCACTCACATGGAGAAAAGGTAAGTTGCATTCAGGTCCGGTTGCTGGTCTGAAGAGATGGTGGGACTGCAAGTCACAGCAAGTCCTGTAAAGCTGGCACCACATCCGTGCAGGATGGAGTGGGATGGCTGAGCACAGCGTGGTTTTCTTCAGTGATCCAGGCTTGGGCATATCTTGGTCTATCAGAGAAAGTCCGTCTGAAGAAGATATGGGTTCCAGGTAAGGTGTAGTCGAGAAGGACAAGAGTCAGTGGTTATGGCAAGCCGCGCTGTGGCTTCAGTGTGCACTCAGTCTCTGTAGAGTAGGAAGTAAACACGGCCGTGTATTCAGAGTGAGGCTTGGTGAGGTTTGGAGAGCATCACAGCACGGCGCCCGGCAATGACATCACACACATGCAACATGTTTCAAAGCTAGCAAGCAATTGGTGGGAGAATGGCTGCGTCTCTTTTTCAAGCATAAAGACTTTATGCTTGAAAGAGGCGCGGCCATTCTCCCACCAATGGCTTGCTAGCTAGCTTCATTCTGTAATCTGGCGCCATCTTGCGGTGGTCGTTGGTATGACAAGACAACCAGCAATGCTTGCCTGTTACACTGCCCGCCCATCTCTTTCCCTTTACTTAGAAGTTAACCCCCAAACATTATATATATTTTTTATTCTAACACTAGAGAATAAAATGGCGGTCGTTGCAATACTTTCTGTCAAACCGTATTTGCGCAGCGGTCTTGCAAGTGCACTTTTTTGAGGAAAAAATACACTTTTTTTAAATTTAAAAATAAGACAACAGTAAAGTTAGCCGAATTTTTTTTTTTATATTGTGAAAGCTAATGTTACGCCGAGTAAATTGATACCCAACATGTCACGCTTCAAAATTGCGTTCGCTCGTGTACCATTTAAAATCTCCATAGGCCACATTTAAAAAATTCTACAGGTTGCATGTTTTGAGTTAGAGGATGTCAAGGGTAGAATTATTTCTCTCGCTCTACCAATCACAGCGATACCTCACGTGTGGTTTGAACACCGCTTTCATATGCGGGCGCTGCTCACGTATGCGTTCGCTTCTGCACACATCGGCCGTTAAAAAAAGAAAACCTGGCTTCTAACTTTTTTAGCTGGCTCCTAGGTTCCAAGCAAATTTGTCAAGCCCTGCTGTAAAGGCACCATAAAATGGTGTGTGTTTTTGTTTTTGTGTTTTTGAAATTTTCTCTATTCAAAAATTTACAGATGTAAGGCTAGCTTAAGTCTACAGTGTAACAGAATGGAAGCATGGGATTATAATTCTACTTTTTGGAACAGACTGTTGAATGAAAGCTATGCTCTGGTAGTCACCTTCAGTCTTCCTCCCTAAATCGCCCACTGATTGCCTAAAATAGTGAGCATGGGTACATATTACACATAGCAATCCTCTGGCCCGTTTGACTTGTTTCTTGTGCACTGAAGATTGACATGCCCAAGTCTGAATTTTGAAAAGAACCAAGATGAAAATACCATTGCCACCACCACCTTTTTTGAAGGTACATGCCTTGGGGTTCTCCTCCTTTTTTTTTTTTTCTTCTTCACCAAAAGGTAAGGGATTGACCTGGCCCATGCCTATTACATTTTGGGAAGAACAGTTTAGCATGCACCTTCAATAAAATGTAGCAATGACAACAGACTTCTTTCTCCGGTTCTTCTTTTTTATTTACAGGAAGTCTGTATTTACATATCAGGGCCCCCCTACAGGCACAATTGGGACCCCTAAAGACAAACCTTTCTATGGTTTTCATTCTTTAGGAGTTTTTATAGGTTTTTGAGTACAGGCTTGAAAACCCGTCTTGGAGGAACAAATCCTAAAGACTGCGCTATTCTATACACTTTTTTTTTTCATATCCTCCCTCCCACGCTTCTATCGGCTCGCCCATGCAATAGGCACGCCGGAGAAGGAATGCGCCGAAAGTTAGTCATAGAGAAAACCGAGGGACGGATGGTTCCTGGCAGTCTCTATGGCTCTCGGAGGCCCAGGCGCGACTTTATGATATTGCGTCTGGGCCGGCGCAAGTCAACTATGCCGGGGACTCGGCTGGAAGGCCTGAGATTAATCTTTGAGGTTACATTTTTATTTTATTTTTTTATATATTTAACGATCTCAGGCTTTCTAGCTTGGAAGAGATTCCTTTTACAAGGGATGTTTACATTCCTTGTAATAGGAATAAAAGGTGATCCAAAAAAAAAGTAAAATGGACAATAAAAAATTAAAGCTCCCCGCATGCTCGTACACGGAAGCAAACGCATACGTAGGTTGCGTCTGCATATGTAAACGACGTTCAAACCCCACATGTGACATATCGCTGCAAACGTTGGAGTGAGGGCTACAATTCTAGCTCAATACCTCCTCTAACTCTAAGCTGGTAACCTGTAAAAATATTTAAAGCGTCGCTTTTGGAGATTTTTAAGTACCGAAGTTTGGTGCCATTCCACGAGTGCAATTTTAAAGCATGATGTGAGGTATCCATTTCGTGTGTAAAATCTGTTCTTCAAAAAAATTGGGATTACTTTACAGGGGTGTTTTTTTTTTTTTTTTTGTTTTTAAAAACCATGCTTGAAAAATTGCTGCGCAAATACTGAGTGCCATTTTTTTTATTCCCTAGGGTCTCTGCTAAAAGTGCATGCATGCATGCATACATGCATACATACATGCATACATACATGCATACATACATGCATACATACATGCATACATGCATACATACATACATACATACATACTTTGCATGTAGGAGAGGAGTGCTGGAATTTGTGCCGTATGGAAGTGGTTAAAGCCCAACTGAACCTTCAGTTTGAATTGGCTAAATACGGTATATTCCAGGTGGAAAACAAAAGTAGTCAGTGTCTTAGTTTTTTTAGTTTTTTCTTTCTAAAGCGGCCACAACCTGAGTAGAAAGGTGTGACCCCTGCCAGCAGCTGCAGAGGGGGGTCCTTGCTTTCTAAGGGGGAAGCCGTGATCTCTTTGTAGAGATCCAACACACTGAGTCAGTGGGATAGACTTAGTTTTCTTCAATTCCTTTTAGATTTACCTTCAACTATGTAGTGCAAGGGCCTGCATGATTGCATACAAATTGGAAAGTCTTTAGGTTTGACCTCATATTATATGGTTTTGGTAAATCATTAAAGGGAAATTGTATAATGTATGGCCAGCCTAAAAGCAATATGTAAAATAATGCATTTAGCGTTTTTTTTTTTTTTTTTTTTTTTAAATGCTCTATCCTGGACCTTCCAGAAGGGAAAAATCCTAGGTACTTCCCTTTTTTTTTTTTTTTTTTTTTTTTGTTTGGGGGACTGGGTTTTTGCATAATAACTTTGTCTGTACTGTGCAGGCAGATCCTCGTTGTCCATTGTAACTAGATTTAAACCCTGTCCTAACAAAACGTTAACAGCATATAGGCTGGATTTCTTGGTTCACATTATGATCATTGGTGTGCATCTTGCGCGTGTTCCCTTGAGCTGTGTAGGGCAGCCTATTCATTTCATTGGAGAAATGAGGAAAAGACACCCCCGACTTTTTCCAAAATCATGGCACACAGAACTGCACTGCAGTTTGGTGCACGCTTTTGCAGATAGGGTGCCATTAACAATTAAAGGCTAAGTTCACCTTGGAATTGCAGTGTCCCCAAACATCCTCCTTCTCAGGTCCCCCACTGGTGCTCCTTGCACCGCCTCTCTGGAGAGTGCCCAAATTTCTATGGGGGCACTCGTGTGGGCTCGCTCCAGGGGCCCGGTGTCTGCCTCTATAGACGGACATCAGGATTGGCCCCTGCCTCCAAAGCCAGCAACACCTGGAAGTGAGAAGAGCTGCAAATTGGCACAGTGCTGGATGAAATTAGTGTGTGTGTGTGTGTCCTGCTAAGAACATATTTTCCCTTTCCTGATTTTATTATTTTGCATTTTTCTCGCTTAAATGATTCAGATCATCAAACAAATTTTAATATTACACAAAGGTAACCCGAGTAAATCCAAGATGCAGTTTTTAATTTATTTCATTTATTAAGGGAGAAAAAAGCTGTTCAAACCTGCTTGGCCATTGTGAAAAAGTATTTGCCCCCTCATGCTGAATCATGAACGAACTGTGATTTAACCACAATTTTTTGGAGAGCGGTGTTAAATTTCACTTGCCACACCCAGGCCTTATTACTGCCAGACCTGTTGAATCAAATCACATGAATAGAAGCTGTCTGACAAAGTAAAGCAAGCTAACAGAGCACAAAAGCCACACATGTAATCTGGAACTCCAGTGAACCACAGGGAGAGATAAATGGAGATAACTTGGAACAGTGGTGAACGTTCCCAGGAGTGGCTGGCCTACAAAAATTACTCCAAGAGCCTGACGAGGACGACTCATCCAGGAGGTCATAAAAGAACATCTAAAGAACTGCAGGCCTCACTTGCCTCAGGTAAGATCAGTGTTCATGATTCAACAATAAGAGACTGGGCAAAAATGTCATCCATGGGAGATTTCCAAGGCCAAAGCCACTGCTGACCAAAAACACACAGGCTCATCTCACATTTACCAAAAAACAGCTTGGTTATCCCCAAGACTTTTAGGCAAATATTCTGTGGACTGATGGGACAAAAATTTTACTTTTTTGAAGGTGTGCGTCCCGTTTACATCTGGCATAAAACTAATACAGCATTTCATTACAAGAACATCATACCAACAGTCTGTGGTAGTAGCTTGATGGTCTGGGCTGCTTTGTAGCTTTAGGACCTGGACGACTTTATAATTGATGGAACCATGAATTCAGAGCTCACCAGAAAATCCTAAAGGAGAATGTCTGGCCATCAGTTCGTGACCTCAAGTGCACTTGGGTTATGCAGCAGGACAAGATCCGAAACACAATAGCAAGTCCACCTCCAAATGGTCCAAACAAAGCCAAAGTTGGGTTTTGTATTTGCCTAGTCCTAATGATGACAGACTTGGGACAGACTCACTGTGACATTGTAAAAAAATAAATTAAACAAATATTTTTGTAATCCATGACACCTACTGAGAAACATTGAAAATGTTAGAAATGTGACTGGGAACACATAACAAACACATTGGGGTTTTGTCAAATTTGATTCCAAAAGTAGAAATACTTTTTAAATGGGATGCTCCGTGCTGTCTTCCTGATCCTCGCTTCCTACCCAAGTCACAGACCTAGCAAGCACCTAGTGAGGTCTAAAAAAAACTCCCAAATGTCTGTTCTCCATGTTTGAGTTGAAGTTTCAGAATATTAAAGTGGAGTTTCACGTGTGTGTGTGTGTGTGTGTGTGTGTGTGTGTGTGTGTGTGTGTGTGTGTGTGCTTTTTTTTTCCCTAAAAATCATAAAAAAAAAATTAAATTTTTTTTTTTTTACTCACCAGAAAGGGCGGTTGCTATGCGGAAGTAGCTCTTCTGCCGCCTTCATCCACCGTGGTGGACTTCCTCCTCATCCTCCATCGCGTTGTCTTCTGGTGAATGGGGAGTGCTGCCTTCTGGGTACTGTGTATCCCAGGAGGCAGCCGCCCATTCACAAAGCACCGTGCGAGATGCGCAGTAGGAAACGGGCAGTGAAGTCATAAGGCTTCACTGCCTGTTTCCCTTGGTCTGGATGGCGGTGCCAGGACCGAGTGATCGCCGTCAGAGGCCCATCATCGCAGGCGCCTAGGACAGGTAAGTGTCCTTATTAAAAGTCAGCAGCTACAGTGTTAGTAGCTGCTGACTTTAAAAAAATAAAAAATTGCGGGTGGAACTCCGCTTTAAAAAGGTTGTTTAGAAAATATGTATTGACTAGTTTGGCCGTATTAAAAGTGCAGAGCACTTACCCCCGTCTAGACTACAGAAGATTATTGGCATCTGTCATCAAGACCCAATCACTGCAGATAATCCTCCACACACAGCTCTGAAGTGGAACTGAATCATCTGCTTTTCTAGAATAAACTGGTTGTTCCCTGCTATCACATGAATTGGAGGGCAGCGGGGCCGTCTGCCAAGGTTTTCCGTGCACAGTTGAGGGTCATTGTTATCGTAGCTTTTCAAACCAATGTTTGTACTGTGCATGCCGGAGTGTAGAGGAGTAATTGGTCAGCTGTGCTTTTTTTTTTTTTGCTGATTAATTCTCACCACTGAGGTGCACATAGGTAACTGGTCACACCATGTCTGCAATGCAAAGTGCATGAAAAGCAGCCACAATGCTGCACACAGGTTTATATTGCGTATTTTGCATTTTATGCTTGAACAGTCATTTAAATGTCTGGAACATTATGGATGTATTTGGATTTCGTAGATGATTGACTGACTGAAAAAAATCTGCTGTTGAATCTTGTTTAAAAATAAGTGTACTACATTCACTGTGTGCAGCTCCCCCTCACATACTTGCCTGAGCCCAATCTCGATCCAGCGATGTGCATGAGAGCAGATGCTCTTCCAGGTATCTTCCCTATTGGCTGAGAGAGCAGCGGGAGATATTGGCTCCTGCTTAGTGGCAGCTGGTGCACAAACTTTTTGGGGGGACGCAAACTGAAATTCTGGAAAAACATTGAAACAAAAACTTCAAATGCAGCCAACTGAAACCCGCTCGCTGTCTGCCCGGCACTTACCCCATCGTGGTGGTGGGTCAGGCAGTGGGTGACGGCGGCGAGCTGTGCGTCCTCTTCTTGCCTTCTGCTAGGTGGCCAGTGGGATTGCTTGTGCCTTCAGACAATCGGGTATTAGTCCCGCGCCTCCTGATTGGCTGAAAGGCGGTTAACTGTTGGAAAAGCAAATATTCATTTGCTTTTCTAACACACCTGGTTGAACTGCAAGCGCAATGCTTTGCGCTCCAAGTTCACCTTTATTGAAGCCTATTGGAGCCCATGGCTCGAATCGAGTGCTTCAAAAAAACGCCCGTCACTGTAATTCAGGTGCCCGCCGTCCGAAAAGGGGCCGGACGCCTAAATAGGGGGTGGCAGCAGTAGCCATGGAAAGATTCATGCAATTCAAGAAACTATTCATGATGCATATAGGGGGGTGGCTGGAGAGGGGCAGTGCCCGTTTGCCCATAATGGATGCAATGCCACTGCTCTTGCTGCTGTCAATCACAGCCAGTGAGCAGGTGGTGGGGCTGAGTCATGCTCCCATGTGTGAATGGACACACAGAGCAGTGGCTTGGGAGCAAGCCTGCTTGGGTGCCCCGGGCGACCTGAGAAGGATTGGGGTTGCTCTGTGCAAAAGCATTGCGCTGAGCAGGTAAGTATGACATGTTTGTTAAATTAGAATTTTTTTTTTTTTTATCGCTTTAATCATTACAGCACTTTTTTTTTTATTTATTTTTTTTAAAGTGCATCTCTAGTAAAAACTTTTATTGTTAAAGGGCTAGAACCCTTTTTTTTTTTTTTTTTTTTTTTTTTTAGTATCCTTTGGGGCCCCATTGAGGGAATTTTTTCTTTTTTTCCTTGTACTAGGGAAACGTCATTGCTGTACAGAAAATTCCAATTAGCTTAAAAGTGGTGGCCGTTTCTGTAGAAATTTTTTTTCATTTTAAGAACATTGATTAAATTTTGCAGTTGTCGGTGGCGTCAAATTGTCATTTGTTTTCAACCACAGTGACGAGAAGATTTTTGAAGGAACAGGATGGGAAATGTTTCAGAATGATTGATTGAATGTGGCTTTCTTTAGGGAAAGTCCATGCATTATAAAATTTGAATGTTAATAGCATATGTGTGTGTGTGTGTGTGTGTGTGTGTGTGTGTGTGTGTGTATATATTTATTTTTTCTTCTGAAGTTCAGTTTTATAAATAGTATGCTGTGACTGTAAAAAAAGAAAACTATACGGAATGAGGATGGTTGCTGATCAATATTAAATACTACATCTGCTGTTGACGTATATGGTTGGGTGGGGAAGGTAGGTGTGTAGATATAATAATTGGTAATGGAATGTTAACACCTAGAGGACTCTGACCCCTTTCACTTTCAAGCAATACGAGTCACGTTTGTACAGGTTACTCATGATGCAATAAAAGCAAACTCTTTGCCCACGTTCACACTGGGCTGCGGGGATGAAGCCATGCGAGTTCAGCTGAACTCGCACGATTTCACTCCCGCTGGTCAGTCCCAATTTCAGCAGCGATTACAGGGACATCTGTGCAGGTTTCTGCACAGATGTCAATGTAAATCGCGGGCCAAAATCGCAAAAAGTAGTACAGAAACTACTTTTTGAAATCCGTGCAGCGCTGCAGATGTGGCGTTGCACCGATTAGGACGGTTCCATTGCCGGCAATTTGCGGCAAATACTGCTGTTTTGACATGCCAAATCGCATGTCAAAACGCACCAGTGTGAACCAGGGCTTACTGAGAGAACTATGGAGTCTACTATTGTGGACTTTTCTACAGGTGAAATGCTCATTGCCTGGTGGCCATTTCTGACCTCATTGTGAATATTCTAGTTCTTTGGCTGTCCTTGTGGTTTCAATTACTCCAGTAACTTGATCCGCTGACCAGGAAAAAGTTTGATCAGGAATTCTGGCTTCACTCAGACCTTCATGCTTGTCCCAAATCAAATTTATAAACTTGATGCTAGATCCCAACTAAAATCACAAATGGTACCTAATCCCTATTAGAATGTGTGTTTTTTTTTTTTTTTTAAAAAGCCGTGTGGGACTTTTTTAGGGTACCAATAACCATAAAATTTCAAAAAATGTACTTTGTTCACAATGTTGTCATACATGAATAACAACCAAGTACATAAATGTTTATCTGCATCATATGTGTTCCAACAATAAATAGGTCTTCAGATGGCAACTTGAAAAACCAACACATTTCGGTCCTCAGGGTTTCTGCATTTTATTTGCAGTGCTTCAAAAAAGGGAAAGTACACCAACTATTGCTATTCAGTGGTTTTACTACAGATATGCTCGTGTATTTTTGGGCAAGCTGATGAGGCATCTCTTAGCAATTTCTTTAATCGGGATGCACAAGAGCATCTCCTTACAACTGAAACACTCACGCAGGCACAATTTAATCAACACAATTTCTTAAGCCTGCTGGTCTGTGTGTGGTGGTGGGATAGGTTGTTGGTTTCTCAGTGGTTGTCACAATCTCTTGACAAGTACCTTCTTATAAAAATACATTTATTTGCAGCCTTAGGCCCAGGGTTGCCAACTTTCAGTAAATTTACAAACCGTTTGTAAAATCTGTACTTTTTGCATCTGTCCTTGAATGTCCATTGCGGACATGTAGGCTGCATGTCTGTAACTGACATTCATGGACAGATAAAACAATTATGGATTTTACAAACTGTTTGTAAATTTACTGAAAGTTGGCAACCCTGCTTAGGCCCCAGGTACAGGCAGTGTAATCTGATTTTGACCTGGCTCTAGCAATTCAGAGCAAAGACCGAGGTAGAAGCAGTAACAAGCATTCAAACAGTTGTGCTGCAGTCAGTGGCAGCCGCTCCATAAGGGAAGCCGTGCACCTGGCCCCTAAGCTACATGCTGGATGCAACGATTTCAACAGGGTGTTTTTTTTTTTTTTTTTGAAGCACCAGATTTGAGCCCGAGTCTCTAAATGGCTTAAAAAAAGGGTGGTGGGTGGGTTTGACTGACGGACCGACTGCCAATGGAGCACCAGCCACCACTGGCTGCAGTATTCATGTGCTGATGAAGGGACTTGCTACCCCTTTCACATGATGTCCAATCCCTAGCTGGGAAGAAACAAGACTTGTAATTGTGTAACTGCAGCAGTGAAAGGTCAGGTCTCGCTGCCGGGCAGAACTATACTTTCTAGCAGGCCTGCTTAAAAGATAGGTTCACCTTTGGGAACACATTCCATCTGTTTTTAGGGTGTAAGATGTTCTCAATGCTGCTGTTGGCTGCCCCCCCCCCCCCACCCCCTGCAGCAGAATGGGAAGAAGTTTCTTGTAGTAACTGTCACTTTTTAAAAACCGCACACATGGCTGAGTCATTCATTCACAGATCCTTTGCTGTTGTCGGCTTGTAGTTCTCCATGAACTACCACGGCGCTGTGGCGTGCCGTGAAAGTTCCTTGATTTCTTCCTGTCGGTGTATCTGCTTGCCCATACGGCATGTACAGGTACACAGATATACTGACAGATCTGAAGGAGACCTGAATGGCACCAGTGATCTGCTGATTGCTGGTGCAATGATTTACAGGCTACAAAAGAAAAAAAATAATGCACGTTTTAAAGGGGAATTTATCCTTTT
This sequence comes from Rana muscosa, assembly GCA_029206835.1. Taxonomy (NCBI): domain Eukaryota; kingdom Metazoa; phylum Chordata; class Amphibia; order Anura; family Ranidae; genus Rana; species Rana muscosa. The sequence continues at coordinate 97,699,463 of CM055125.1, forward strand.
AAAAAAAAAAAAAAATTATCCTTTTATCCAACCAGAGTTGGATACTCATAAATAAAGCCTTTGGCAGGTAAAATGGTACTTCTATGGGATTTTAATCTGTGTATTTTGTTTATTTTATGGCGTTCAGCTTAAAAGAAGTATGATCGCTGAGTTCTCACAGCTCCGTGAGCAGAGAGCTGGTGACGGTCTCATTGGCGCGCTGGGCTGTGGAGGGGGCTGGAGCAGCCGGCTCAGGCTCTTAGCTGGGTGCTGTTCCAGGCATGTGGGCGGATCCTGACCATGTGGTCGTGATCTTTCCTGAAGTGGCTCTGTGACATCAGCTGACAGCTGGCTTCAGCCCACTGTCTGCTGAAAACTGGTCACAGAAGTGCATAACGAACTGCAGTCCTGTGATCTATTCTACAGAAGTACAGCCAAACTAGCTTTGCTATAAGAGAGACCAGTTGGAGGGCTATGATCGCATGACATGCATGTTATGTACTGTACACTAGGTACTTTGTGTAATATTACTGGCTTCTGTAGTTGCTAAACTGGACCCATTTACTGAAACATCAGCTGGACTATGGACCCCTTTCCTCTTCTTTTTTTTTGGTAAGCTTTTTTAACCACTTAAGCCCCGGACCATTTGGTAGCTAGAGGACCAGAGGTGAATTCAGAATTTTGCACTGTGCTGCTTTACCTGTAAATTGTGCGGACATGCAATGTTGTACCCAAACGAAATTTGCGTCCTTTTCTTCCCACAAATAGAGCTTTCTTTTAATGGTATTTGATTGCCTCTGCGATTTTTATTTTTTGCGATATAAACGGAAAAAGACCGAAAATTTTGAAAAAAAATGATATTTTCTACTTTTTGTTATAAGAAAAATCGAATAAACTCAATTGTAGTCATACATTTAGGCCAAAATGTATTCAGCCACATGTCTTTAGTAAAAAAAATGACAAGCGTATATTTATTGGTTTGCGCAAAAGTTATAGCGTCTACAAACTAGGGTACATTTTCTGGAATTTACACAGCTTTAAATTTATGACTGCCTATCATTTCTTGAGGTGCTAAAATGGCAGGGCAGTACAAAACCCCCCAAAATGACCCCATTTTGGAAAGTAGACACCCCAAGGAAATTGCTGAGAGGCATGTTGAGCCCATTGAATATTTTTATTTTTTGTCCCAAGTGATTGAATAATGACAAAAAAAAAAAAAAAATTACAAAAAGTTGTCACTAAATGATATATTGCTCACACATGCCATGGTTATATGTGGAATTGCACCCCAAAATACATTCTGCTGCTTCTCCTGAGTACGGGGATACCACATGTGTGGGACTTTTTAGGAGCCTAGCCACGCACGGGACCCCGGAAACCAAGCACCGCCTTCAGGATTTCTAAGGGCGCAAATTTTTGATTTCACTCCTCACTACCTATCACAGTTTCGAAGGCCATAAAATGCCAAAATAGCACAAAACCCCCCCCAAATGACCCCATTTTGGAAAGTAGACACCCCAAGCTATTTACTGAGAGGCATTATTAGTCCATGGAATATTTTATATTTTGCCACAATGTGGGGGGAATATGACAAACTTTGTTTTTTTTGCACAAAGTTGTCACTAAATGATATATTGCTCACTCATGCCATGGGCATATGTGAAATTACACCCCAAAATACATTCTGCTGCTTCTCCTGAGTACGGGGATACCACATGTGTGGGACTTTTTGGGAGCCTAGTCGCATACAGGACCCCAAAAACCAAGCACCGCCTTCAGGATTTCTAAGGGCATAAATTTTTGATTTCACTCCTCACTACCTATCACAGTTTTGAAGGCCATAAAATGCCAAGATAGCCCAAAACCCCCCCCCAAATGACCCCATTTTGGAAAGTAGACACCCCAAGCTATTTGCCGAGAGGCATGGTGAGTATTTTACAGCTCTCATTTGTTTTTGAAAATGAAGAAAGACAGACATATTTTTTTTTTTTTCTTTTTTCAATTTTTAAAACATTGTGACAAAAAGCGAGATCTGCAAAATACTCAACATACCTCTCAGCAAATAGCTTGGGGTGTCTACTTTCCAAAATGGGGTCATGTGGGGGGGTTTGTGCCATCTGGGCATTCCATGGCCTCCGAAACTGTGATAGGCAGTGAGGAGTGAAATCAAAAATTTACACCCATAGAAATCCTGAAGGCGGTGCTTGGTTTTCGGGGTCCTGTACGTGGCTAGGCTCCCAAAAAGTCTCACATGTGGTATCCCCGTACTCAGGAGAAGCAACAGTATTTTGGGGTGCAATTCCACATATAACCATGGCATGTTTGAGCAATATATAATTTAGTGACAACTTTTTGTACATTTTTTTTTTTTTTTTTTTTTTTTTTGTCATTCAATCACTTGGGACAAAAAAAAAATATATATATTCAATGGGCTCAACATGCCTCTCAGCAAATAGCTTGAGGTGTCTACTTTCCAAAATGGGGTCATTTGGGGGGGTTTTGAACTGTCCTGGCATTTTATGCACAACATTAGGAAGCTTATGTCACACATCATCCACTCTTCTAACCACTTGAAGACAAAGCCCTTTCTGACACTTTTTGTTTACATGAAAACATTTTTTTTTTTGCAAGAAAATTATGTTGAACCCCCAAACATTATATATTTTTTTTTAAAGCAAAGGCCCTACAGATTAAAATAGTGGGTGTTGCATTTTTTTTTTCCACACAGTATTTGCGCAGCGATTTTTTCAAACGCATTTTTTGGGGGAAAAACACACTTTTTTATTTTTAATGCACTAAAAAACACTATTGCCCTAATGTTTGATGAAATAAAAGATGATCTTAGGCCGAGTACATGGATACCAAACACGACATGCTTTAAAATTGCGCACAAACGCGCAGCGGCGAGAAACTACATTCATTTTTAAAAGCATTTAAAAGCCTTTACAGGTTACCATGTTAGATTTACAGAGGAGGTCTACTGCTAAAATTACTGCCCTCGATCTGACCTTCGCGGTGATACCTCACATGCATGATGCAATTGCTGTTTACATATGACGCTAGACCGACGCTTGCGTTCGCCTTTGCGCAAGAGCAGGGGGGGACAGCGGTGCTTTTTTTTTTTTTTTTTTTTTTTATTTGGCTTTTTTATTGTATTTTTAAACTGTTCCTTCCATATTTTTTTTTTTTTTGTTATCTCAGGGAATGTAAATATCCCCTATGATAGCAATAAGTAGTGACAGGTACTCTTTTTTTGAAAAAAAAATGGGGGTTAGACCCTAGATCTTTCCTCTGCCCTCAAAGCATCTGACCACACCAAGATCGGTGTGATAAAATGCTTTCCCAATGGCGCTGTTTATATCCGGGGGGGGGGCATTCCCTCCCACTGCTTGTAAAAGCAGTCTAGAGGCTAATTATCTGCTAGAATTGCTTTTACATGAAAGCCGGCCACTGGCTGAAAAGAATGATACCAAGATGATACCTAAACCTGGAGGCATCATTCTGGTATAAACATTCAAAGTCCAGCAACATACCAGTACGTTGCTGGTCCTTGTTGGACATGTATTGTAATCTTTTTTTTCATGCAGCCTGTTGGCTGAACGAAAAAAAGAGATTGATCGGTCGGTGGGTATGCCCACCATTAGAATGCCTCCCTTCATCCACCCACTTCTAATGATGGGCATATATGCCGAAGCATGGGGGCATCCTCCCGCAAAAAAGTTATGCCGCATACACACGGTCGGACTTTTCCACGGGCAAGCCTTCGTCGGAATTTCGACCGTATGTACGCGGCATTAGGAGCAAAATCGCTGCTCCGCCCCTGCTGCCCCCATGCTTCGGCATATATGCTCTTTTTTTAACTGTGGTGGTGAAATCACCTCCTACAGCGTTGGAGTCACGGCTTTATGTATCGTGGGAGCAAACGCTGTTGCTGTCAAGATAAATAAATCCGCGATGCAACTGAATGGCGTACCTGCTAAGCAAATGATGGTTAACATTAAAACAAAGTAATATTACAGTACAACAGTAAGACCTTACCATACCATACCTGCAAAGCAAATACCAAAACAAAACCTAGTAAAAAATAAAACATTTTTTTAACGCAACCTGTGCTTAAAATATATATATGCCGAAGCATGGGGGCATCCTCCCGCAAAAAAGTTATGCCGTGTACACACGGTCGGACTTTTCCACGGGCAAGCCTCCGTCGGAATTTCGACCGTATATACGCGGCATTAGGAGCAAAATCGCTCCTCCGCCCCTGCTGCCCCCATGCTTCGGCATATATGCTCTTTTTTTATTAACTGTGGTGGTGAAATCACCTCCTACAGCACTGGAGTCACAGCTTTATGTATCGTGGGAGCAAACGCTGTTGCTGTCAAGATAAATAATTCCGCGCTGCAGTTGAATGGCGCACCTGAAAACAAAAAATTACATACCTGAAAAGCAAGCATGATAAAACATTGCAGAATGAAATACAGTAAAAAAGAGCATAACAATAGAGAGAAAATAGAGAGAGAACAATAAAACGACAACTATTTTTTTTTTTTTTGTTTTCTTTTTTACACTTTTTTTTTTTTAAACTTTAACAACTGTAATGGTTCGGGTCTCTCAAAATGTAATGGCATCTTGGGAGACCCTGTGTAAGTGTGTCCTAGTCTGTGAAATGCTGTACCCTACGCTAAAACTTCACTTTTGAGTGGTAGCGATCAAAACATTCACCAAGGCAAAGACCAGGTTTGTCAGGACAGAGTGGACAATAATAACGGGTGTCACGCCTAAATCCGCGCTTGCTACAGACACATCTTTTTTGGGGGGCTCGTTGGGTAGGGGTACTCGGGAGGAGATGCGTATAATGCCTCTCATGCAGCCGGCTTACTGCATTTGGTAGGGGATGGTGAGGTGCAGAACCGCCTGGATACAGGAGTTCTGTGACAATCTCATTCTGGAATTTTAGAAGAGATAACGTCCCGCCTGAAGCTCTGTATAGCACATGAGCGTTCAGCAAAGCCAATTGGAATAAGGATAGAGACACCCTTTTTTTTGTACCAGCGTCTCGCCTTACGGTCAATTAGATACGGCGCCATCAACTGGTCGTTGAGGTCCACCCCTCCCATATTTTTGTTATATTCGTGGACACAGAGGGGTTTCTCCACAACACCAGTCGCCGTAGGAATTTGGACTGTCGTGTCTGCATGAAGGGAGGTAAGAAGGAAAACATTCTTATTGTCCCTCCACTTCATAGCGAGCAAGTTATTACACTTAACGCAGGCTCTCTCCCACAGCCTAAGACGGGCATCTACAAGCCGCTGGGGAAAGCCCCGGCGATTAGGTCGCACAGTGCCACATGCTCCAATCTGATGATCAAACAAGTGACTAAACAGTGGCACGCTCGTGTAATAATTGTCCACATACAAGTGGTACCCCTTTCCGAATAAGGGTGACACCAATTTCCACACTATCTTGCCAGCGCTCCCTATGTAATCCGGGCAGTTGACCGGCTCAACCTGACTATCTTTTCCCTCATAAACCATAAAGCTCCATTCATAGCCTGTTGCCCTGTCACAGCACTTATAGAGCTTGACCCCGTATCTGGCACGCTTGCTGGGAAGGTACTGCTTGAAAGCCAAGCGGCCAGAAAATTTAATCAGGGACTCATCAACGCAGACAGCTTGATCGGGAATAAACAAGGCTGCAAAACGTTCGTTGAAGTGGTTAATGAGGGGCCGAATTTTATAGAGCCGTCGTATTCAGGGTCCCCACGTGGACGACAAAGTTCATTGTCGTTGAAGTGCATGAACCGCAAAATCTGCTCGTATCGTTTCCTGGGCATGGAGGCAGAGAACACGGGCATGTGGTCAATTGGGTGCGTGGACCAATAAGCACGCAATGACGGGAATTTATGTGTGCCCATGTTGAGGGAAAGGCCCAGAAAGGTCTTAAATTCGGAAACCGTAATTGGTTTCCAATCTTTGGCAATGGAAGGCAACTGGGGATTAGCGGCGATGAATTGACCAGCATATAAATTACTCTGGTCCACAATAGATCTATAGAGATCTTCCGTGAAAAACAGCGAATAATAATCGATTGGCATAAAAGCAGCTGTTTCCACCTGAATACCGGGTTGGGCAGTGAATGGGGGAAGTATGGGTTCTGCAGAAGTGGTGGGGACCCAATCAGGATAGGCGAATTCTGCAGGAAGAGCACTATGGGTACGACGGGCCTGCCTTTGTCGTCTTGGTGGCAGCGGGACACTACTTGTGCTTGCCACCTCGCCAGCTTGAACTGCACTTATGGGACTCGCCACGTCACCACGTGATACTGCAGTGCTGGATGTACGCCCAGGCTGTACTAGGCCGCTGGTGTTTGCCAATTCACCAGAAGGAATAGCGGCGCTAGTACTCCTCTGCTCCATGATACGAGAGCCCTGCGGTTCTTGCTCCTCAACAACCTCAGAAGATCGGGATCCGGTATGCCTGACCTTAGCAGGGACCTCAACTTCGTCGTCAGAGCTATCTGACGTGGGGCCGCTGACGTCACTGTCTTCTACGGGAAGATATTCTGAGCCTGAATCTGACAGATACGTGACCTCCTCTTCACTATCTGTCATGCTCAGAATCTCGTATGCCTCTTTACTAGTGTACCTTCGACTTGCCATTTTGGGCTCTAAATTTAGGGGTACACTAGTAAGATTCACAGGAAAAAAAGCACCCGACTGTCGTCAGCAAATATATCAAACGCTACAAAAAAAACTGTTAGCGGTCGCAGGGATCAGGACTGTCTCTGCGAACGCTGCAGTTATGTGTGTTGTGTTTGGTAAGTGACAGTGATCGATCGATACTGCACTTGGGTGGGCTGGGCTGGGCGGAGGGGCTAAACGCAGGTACTAGCAGGTATCTGGGCTGATCCCGCTAACACTGCGTTTTTGGGAACCCTAAACCGCTGGGGATGCTAGTATAGATCTGATCAGATACTATACCACTAAGGGAGGTGTATGCTTTGCGCGTGGGTGTTAGCGTTACTGGCACTAACCTAACGCTGCCTGGGGCGACGCAGACCCTCTCTGGCGCTAAAACCTAATTGATCTCACCCGCTGGGCGATCAGGGGGTTAAACCTTTATTGGGTGATATATGGCGGGTGCCCTGATGCTATAAAAAGCAAACTAACCAACCAGTGTCACCCGTAACCTTTATATGGTGATCACTGGTGAAAGGGTTAACTAGGGGCAATCAGGGGGTTAAAACCTTTATTAGGTTAAATATGGGGGTACCCGACACTATATAAAAACCTGACGGGTTACCTAAATAACTAAATAATTAACTGGGTAACCAGTGTCACCAGTGACGCTTATACGGTGATCACTGGTGAAAGGGTTAACTCTAGGGGCAAGCAGGGGGTTAAAATAATATATGGGGGTACCTGACGCTCTAAAAACCTGCGGTGAAACTAAAAATAACTGGCTATCTAGGGCACCACCGGCACTAAATACAGCGATCGAAAATACGATCGCTTAGTGACGCTGGCGTTAGGGGGTGAAAGGGTTACCTGGGGGGCGATCAAGGGGTTAAACCTTTATTAGGGGGGGTTAGGGGGCTACCCTGGTCCTAAAGGGGCCTAATCCTAACTGCCCTGCAACTTTTTACTATCACAGATGACACTAAAAGCAGTGATCAGTAAAATAAATGATCACTGCAATCAGTGACACTGTGATTGGGGGCTGGGGGGTGATCTGGGGGGTGAAATGTGTGCCTATGTGTACCTACGTGTCAGTGGACTGTTGGTGCACTAACCTGCTTCCTCTCTCCTCGGCGCCGGAATCGAAAAGACCGCCGCGAGGGAGATGACATCACTTCCTCCTGCCTGTGTTTATATCACATGGCAGAGGAAGCATTTTCATTGGCCGGGAGCGATCGCGAGGGGGTGGCCGAAATCGAATGGTCACCCCCTCATCTCTGAACGCTCCCCAACGATAAACGGCCGCTCACTGTATAGAAGGGGGGTCCGATCGGACCCCCCAACTGTACAAAGGCGATCACGTACACTCTACGTGATTGTGCCTGTCGTTGCCATTCTGCCGACGTGTATATATACAGTGAGCGGTCGTTAAGTGGTTAAGAAGTGTAATGGCTGGTCCTCTGCAAGCATTTTACTGGTCCTGAGAGAAATGACGCATGTAGGCCTAAAGTGAATACTTGTAATGTAGTGTTTTTTCTCCTGAGTGTCTGTTAATTCACTTAAAGTTTAATGGGCATACTGTCTGGTTCATAGTGCTGACGGGGACTGCCTTTGTTTTGTGATCTATTTTTAATGTCCTCTTCCTCTGTGTGTAATGCAGTTTAGGAAAGTCTTATCACAAGCCTCACAACACTCGGATACTGTAGCTCCCTGCCTGGGTGTGACACCATTCCGTCTCTTGATGCCAGTTTCTCCACACCATACTATATGTGGGTAGTCCTTAAATGGTCTTGACATAATGTAATGCTGATTACTCGTTCAGCATTTTTCTGTGTATTCTACATGGTCTGATTGAAGCCAATTGAATGGTCGACTTAAAAATTGCAGTGCACTACATGCGAAAATGCATGTTACTGCAGTGTGGGTGTGAATAGGCCCTAGAAGCAAACCTGTGCTTGGACTACTCAAACTAGCATGCTTTGTTCCTTATCCACGCATGTGCAGCCTACTCATTTTTTTTTATTCTCTCAGAATGCGGAGCTGCCAGAGAGCAGACTGCACATGTGTGGGTAGGGAACAAAGCGGAGGTCCAGGGCTGTGCATCCAATGGTCGGTACATCCTGCCATCTGCAGGACAGAAGGGGGAGGGCACTGGAATAATCAGCCTAAGAATTGAGCATTTATATACAAAACGGAGGAGTGCACAATAATGAACTGAGGACGCTGTAAAGTATAGGATGAAAAGCGGAGTGAAGGTGAATTTTTATTTTTATTGTTGTTTTTATTGAAAGAAACAAATGGTCAAGCCAGGCTTGACCATTTGTTAAAAAAAACAACCAGCTTTAGGTGCCCGGAGGCAAGTTGGACACCTCACCAGGCTTCCTAATTGAGGTAGTATTAAAGAAAAAAACATTATTTTCTGGGTGATCTATGTACATTGCAAGGATTTTAACAAACGTTGTTGCAGATTCTTACCTTTTTTTGTTCTGAAGAAATCCCTGTTTGTGTCCTTGTGGTAAGTGGATCTAATAGGCGTGGTTCATAATCATCAACCAGCTGCTGCACCTGCAGGGCTCTGAGGAAAGCTGCTGGGGCTGCATCCCTTTAGATGTGATTTCCTATTGGGAGTATCTCACCAAAAATGACATTTGTGTTGCAGAAGATGCAAGATATCTGACTTGTATCTTAGTGTAGACTTCTGGGGAAATCAGTGAGCCAATCACACAAATGGGAAACTGTTTCTGGGGGGAGTTCTGTACTCAATGTGAATAGAACACCTCCAGGTAGCCATATTGCATTTTACGCATTGGTTTACGTATTTAACAAACTTTCAGTGGTATGCTTCACATACTAAATAGAAAAAAATAAGTGAAGGCAAATATTGGGGTTTAAAGACGCATGAGAACCTACAAATCCTACTCCGCAGATGCTGCATTTTCATGTCACATAATTTCAAACAGATTCCCAACAGAAGTATGTGAAACATTCAATTTGGTTGCTGAATATAGTACACCTTGGCAGGCTTGCTTGAAAGTGATGTGGGTCCTTTCACAGTTGGGTTGGAGAAAGACCCCAAGATGGTCCCAGAAACCTCATAGACTTGGTCCAAGAGTAAATGCCGGTAAAATAATTTTTTGGTAGTTCGAAGTCTTTATACCATGAGGTACCTTCAAGTATCGTGCTTATTGACCGTAACAGTCTGTGCATTTAGGAAGCCTCCCTTCCCACCCCCAATCTAATTCTGAATATAGACATAGGTGTGCACAGCCTATTGCATTAGGGTGTTCACCCTAAAGCTCAAACATACACGCGTGTGTGTGAGATATATATATATATATATATAATTTATATTGACCCCAGAACATTGAATTCCCTGCTGGCACAGTGAAAGAGGAGCATAAACACTTCTCTAATGGCAGAGCCGGTAAGAGGGAGATCTTTCCCATGTTCCTGCTGCTATACAGAATGGTAATACTAATGCACATGGGATAAACAGGGTGTGCCTGGTCACACCCTGTGCGTACGCCTATGGATATAGACCTTCACATTCTAATGTGGCGATCCTCCAAACCACCCAACAATCCAGTGGGGGCTCTGCTTATAGTTGCTGGCCTATAAGCCAGGTGTCTTCACTTTTTTTTTGCTCTGTTTCTACTGAAAGTGCTTTTGTACTGTAGCAATGCCTGTCTGGGACTAGGCCAGATTGAATTCCTCAAAGAATGCGACATGGTGGACTGCAGCACATCATAAAACTTCCACTGACTGGAATGTTATAAACAATAATAAAAAAAATGCAGGAGGGGGGATTATGGGATATAGGGTTAAATGTGAGCATTGCCTTAACATGGTTAGAGCTAAAAGGAATTGTAGGGTTTGTTGATGAAACATTTATTTAATCAATGAGTTCATTACTACACAAAGCCCTGAAGTGCTTTGCTGATGGTATATCATTGGTTACATGAGATGCATCAAATGCAGTCTGATTGTTTGGCTTGCTTCCATAGATTGATATTTTGTTGTAAAATCAACCAGTAAAAGAAGCCCTATGGGAGAAAAAGAAACCCTGGACTGCCGCACTCTGTATAGACAGTTATTTATTCCAAAATTTCAGGTAAAAAATCCAAATTCAAAATAAATCCATAAATCCAAAACAACAAATGCAGATGGTGTGCATGCAGGGAAGGGTGGCTAACGCGTTTCACGTCACGAATTGACGCTTACTCATAGCTAGGGTGTGTGGGAATCAATAGAGGTATAAATGAAAAATAAAGTAACTTTACACCAATCAGTACTGAAAGAACACAGCTGACTGGGATAACCTTATGTTTGATTCCGACACTCCCAAGAAAGGGAGAGGGGGGAAGGGAATAGCACTCTTTTGAAGACCATTCACAAAAATACAAAATTACAAAATGTGTATAAATTATAAACTAAACACTTAATGCTTAAACATAGACACACCAAAGTGTGTCTATATATTATTTAAAGTGAATGAATATGACAGTGATAAGTATGAATGTCAATTATTTAAGTTCAAAAAATGAACGGAAAAATCTTTTTAAATGAAAAAATAAATGAAAAGTGAAAATGTGAAAATGTTTTTTGGAGATGGTGAGCCATAGATGTAAATATATTCATGTATGTGAAATAATTATTATGTGATATTCGTGTGAATTGAAATAATAATAATAGTAATTTACAAATACTCCAAAAAACCATAATGATGAATTAATTAATAAATAATAAAATTTAAATGCACAAAATGTGCACAATGCGTGCTACTGCCAAACAGACTGTGTGACAATTACATAGGGAAATGTGAAGAATGATAAATATGAATAAATAAATGATAAGTGATCATGAGGGAGATATATGTGTGTGTATAAAGTGTAAAGAAATGTCCATATATGAATGTCTATAAATGTGCTATATAACATAATATAATCCGCCTTGTAATGGGTCAATGGATATAATACAATATGCCATAGAACAAAATAAACATGGATAAATCAATAAAATTCAAATAAATATCATGTGTGAATATATGCATTTACCGGAGACACATGTCTCTCCTGTATGCACACATGAACCTTGGACTTTCAACTTTAAACATAAACATAAATAAGAAATGTGTAATAAATGAGTATAAGAATGTACAAAGATATGCACGATAATATACAATAAAATCATGCAAGGGGGGTACATGAAAATGTGTGTAAGGAAATTCGGATGTTCAGATCCATATAGGGAAATGGTATTGAACCACACACAATACTATCTAGCAGGATGACCATGCATCTTTGCATAGATGTACCCTCATCTCTGCGGTTTAAGATGTAAACCCAATATTCAAATAATAATAAAATCATGATATTAACCTTAATTGTCAAGGGAATCTGTTAAAATAGTGCGTATGCACATGTCAATCACCGCACTTATCCAAAATCAAAAATTAAATAATATATGAACATATAAAAGTGTGCATGGTGGCCGGGCATGTGCATAGACACTATGGTACCTAAGTACTGGAAGCCGATGCTCATAATCACGGAATTTCAAATATGTATTAAGAACGGAATTACTATTAGTCCGAGGACTGGTAGTTGATAATAGCTCGAAAATTGTCGTCGTGGTGTATGGGCATTTATAAAGAAACAAAAATGTAAAAAATATAAAAAAATATAATATCAAAAATTGAAAAAAATCAAAAGGATATTTTTATCCTATGTAGATATATTACATTAGAGTTACGTCCATACAAACACGGCGACAAATGATTGGAGTAATTGGCCATCATTGATTTGAAAAAATCAAAATAAAAATAAAAAAGGTTTACAAATATGTGTTTACAAATATGTATACAAAGGTAGATGTAAACAGAGGTAGAACAGATACAATGATGCTTGGCCTCACAATGATTGATCTCCAAAAATCCTCTGGAGGACAAGAAACACCAATGATACTCATTAGAAAAAAGGGACAGGACACTGTGCAGACAGGCTCATGTTTCAAGTCTAACGCACCAAAGGACAGGATATGTACTAAATTTGCAAAATTCCAATGCAATAAAGCACATCCTTGCAAATTATGCTATAAATCTCAAAAAAAAAAAAAAAAGGGGTCCTCTGTGCGAAAGTCTTGAAAACAAGTTATGGGAAGAAAAGAAAAAAAAAAAAAAAAAAAAAAAAAACACAACACTGGTACTCATTACAAAAAAAGGGGACAGGACACTGTGCAGACAGGCTCATGTTTCGAGTTGGAGAGAAAAAAAAAAAAAAAAAAAAAAAAAAAAAAACTATATGCCCAAAGATGTGCATGTGTGGACCATGAAAAGTGCGAAATATGAATGCAATAATGCATAATTTCGCAACTGCAGTTGTAAATTATGAAATAAATGACAAAAAAATGTTTTTTGTTCAAATTGTGAAGACAAGCAGTATAAGGAAAAACCAACACTAAATGAGAGGATCATTGTAACAATGAAGCAAGTTATCATGATAACTTATATGCTATCCATATGGGATGCATCTTCACAGATAATTTAATAAAAATGTGATACATCCCATTCATAATTTAACCCTGTGGGGCGTCTAGTGTCTAGTAGGAAGATCCACCGAACTTCTTGTCTGCATAGTGTATTAAATTTGTCCCCACCCCTAACGGGTCTGGTGATCCTTTCCACTCCCTGTATAGTGAGGCTGGAGGTGTTTTTATGATGAACCTCGTTCCAATGTCGTGCTACGTTGGTCATGTGGTCCTTATCAATATCGTAAAGATGATCGTATAACCGATCTTTGAGGCGTCTGGTAGTTCTCCCAATGTATTGTATGGAACACTGTGTACATGTGATAGCATATATGATGTAGCTAGTGTTACAATTGATGAAAGAATCTATCTTATGTGTTTTGCCAGTGGACATGGATGTAATAGTGTCACCTTTCTGTATGAATGGACAATAAACACAGTGTGTTCCCCCACATTTGAATGTCCCTTTAAATGATAACCAGTGTTTCGTGGTGTTCTTACTAGAAAAAAGGCTAGGAGATAGTAGGTTTCCAAGAGATGGTGCTCTTCTGGAAACCGTACGAATGCCCTTCTGTAATATTTTATCATATATAGGGTCATGTGTTAGTATAGGTAAATATTTTATGACTATACGTTTGACATTCTGGAATTCAGCACTATATGGGGTGGAAAACGTGGGGATACCGTTGTCGATATTGTTTTTCTTTTTATTTCTGGATCTATGTTTGCTTTTCCTTTTCTTTTTGTTAGTCTCTCTGATTCTGTCTCTGTCTTTATTTCTATCCTCTCCATGTGCGTGATCTGCTTTTTTAGACAACAAGGAATCACGGGATGTATTCCTGGCAATGGATAATCCCTTTTCTATAACAGGTGTGGGATATCCCCTTTCTTCAAATCTACTAGACATAGCTTTGGCTTCATTTTCAAAGTCAGTGTTTCTGCTGCACAATCTCCTTAGCCTCAGGAACTGTCCAATAGGGATGCTATTGATAGTATGTGTAGGATGACTGGAATCTGCTCTCAACAGCGTGTTCCCTGCATTAGGTTTTCTGTATAAACTGGAGAAAATAGCATTGTTTTCACCTGACAGCTTAACGTCTAGAAATTCAATAGTATTTTTGTTGAGTGTACCAGTGAAGCGTAGATTGAGTGTATTATCGTTCATGTATGCTAGCCATCTTTCTAGATCACATGATGGGTCATTCACTATAAACAAGAGATCGTCTATAAATCTACAAAAAAATAAAGTATCTCTGCGACGGGGACTATGAGGCCCAAAAATGCGCAGTCTTTCCCACCATCCCATGTAGAGATTGGCCAGGGATGGAGAGAACTTGGCTCCCATCGAGGCTCCGCACTTTTGGAGGTAATAGTCCCCGTCAAACATAAAAAAATTATGAGTAAGCAAATATTCCAAACATAAAATAATGAACTCCTGTAGAATAGGGGAAAATCGATCCGATCTCTGTAAAAAGTGAGAAACAGCCTGTAGACCCAAAGTATGGGGTATGGAGGAATAAAGACTTGTGACATCACAAGTGATCCACTGACAGTTTTCATTCCATGTGATGTCATTCAGTTTGGTCAAAAGGTCATTGGTGTCACTGATGTACCCTGGTAAGTCCATAACCAAAGGTTGGAGTTGTTCATCCACCCATTGCCCTAAACGTTCATTTAAGGAATTGATTCCTGCTACAATCGGTCTGCCCGTAAGAGGTGTAAGGCCCTTATGCAGTTTTGGTAGGTGATGAAAGATGGGCATGACAGGGAAAGGTGGGATCAAAACTTCTTTTTCCTTTTCTGTGAAGACTCCTATTAGGACTGACCTATCCAATAACGCAGAGAGTTCTTTCTTGAAGGATTCTGTGGGGTCACCTCTAAGCTTATGATAAGTGGTAGTGTCCGACAATTGCCTTAAAGCCTCTTGTTTGTAGATAGTGGCATCTAGGACAACCACCACCCCGCCTTTATCGGAGTTCTTTATAACTATAGAGGGATCCTTTTGTAGTTTATCTAACGATATTTTTTCTTCAACAGACAAATTATCAAAACCCTTTTTGCTGGATGTTTTAGATATATTTTTAGCCAAAAGGGATAAATCCCTTTCTACTAATTTTTGGTATGAATCCATGTCCTTTCCTCTGGAATTTATCGGATAAAAGTCTGATTTAACCTTAAAATGAACTGGGTTATGACCTGGACCAAAAACATCCATATCTTCTCTGACTATATCTGATTCACCAGCAAGATCTGTCAAGTCCATCAAAGCACATACGTCAATGAAATGATTAGAATAAGGTATACACTCACCCATGGTGGAGTCCTCTGTGGAAAAGCCTGGCGATGAAATATCTTGTTCAGAAAAGTAATGTTTTTGCAGTGTGAGAACTCTTGCTAATCTGTTGACATCTATGATGGTGTTGAAGAGGTTAAAGTGATTGGATGGACAAAAATTCAAGCCTTTTGACAATAATAGAATATCTGATTCGGTTAAAGGACATCCCGACAGATTCATTACATTCGATATTTCAGCTACTTGCGATCCCGTAGAGGGTAGCGATTTCCTCTGTTGTCTTCTGTGTTTCTTTCCGCCTCTCCTGGTTTTCTTGTTTTTTTGTTGTTTTTCTTCTTGTTTTTCTTGCTGTGATTCTGACCGTGAGGGTTTAAAGGAACCGGTTGATCTTTACGTGTGTATTCGGGTTTGGAGCTGTCAGAGGAAGAGTCAGATCCAGTCGCTGCAAAAGTGTCATTTGGGGGTTCACCTTCCGTATCTGAAAAACTGACCCGCTTTTTGCTTGGAGTTTTTCGTGGGCGGTTCGCGTGAAATATTGGCTTCTTCCAAGTATAAACTTTATTTGCATCATAATCTAACTGATCTCTGGTCTTTTTCTCTTTTTTAGTAGCAATTACTCCTCTTTCTAGTTTATCCATTTTTTTGTTCAGCTGCATGTCTAAATCCGAATATCCAGGTTGTCCCTGTTGATCCACTAGTTCCTTCTGTATCATGGACATTTCATCCTGTACCCTATTCAATTCTTTTTGTTTAAAGTTCACAATGATTTTCATCAGTTCAAACGAACAAGCAGAAAGGGTATTAGTCCATTTCATTTTTGTATCCTCGTCTGGAAAATCAAACGTGGGAAACTTCTTAATGCGTAGTCCTCGAGGTATTTGTTCCATAGTGATATATTCCGTGAGTGTGTTAACATCCCAGAACGCCCTTATTTCCTTTGCCATAAGGCTCTCAAGTTTGCGGAATATGCGTCTCAGAGAGAAATCGCCTACATCCGCTGTTTGTGAAAAAAGTTGCTGGCTGGAGCGTAAGGGATTGTTAGCTGGGGCGGTTAGAGTTCGGCTAAACCCTGTGTCTACTCCTGTGGTTGTTGTAGTGGTGGTGGATTCGGTATGTGTCATGGTGACGGGGTAATCCATTGTGTATAAAACACTATGTATTAAGGAATTACGGAGCTGGAGAATATTGAAGCTGGGCAGGTACAAAAATGGGCAAAGTCCAGGTAGAAACAGAGGAAAGGAAAAACGTACCGCTCAAAAGCTTGAGAATTCACCAAATAGCTGCTTCCGCCCGGTCACTCACACAGGTGCTGGCTCTGCACTGATGCATGGGAGAAAAAGAAACCCTGGACTGCCGCACTCTGTATAGACAGTTATTTATTCCAAAATTTCAGGTAAAAAATCCAAATTCAAAGTCTGATTGTTATGCTTTGATATGCTTTGAAAGCTTGCTGTGAATTGTGCTAGTTACTTTTTAAAGGTATTAACCCTTTTCTACATTTGTAACAGAGTACTAATCTGCATCATTCACTATAATAATACTACACTGCCTGCACCCAAGCTATATATGCTCCAGAATTCTAACATTCCAGTAGCCTTCAAATAAACATTGGGTGAATGTTCTCTCGAGCCAAAGATTATGCCTTTGGAATTTATATTGCTGTAAAGATTGTGCATCCTTATATTGCACATCATAAATTATTATCAGTCATTTTTCACACTCTTGATCATAAAGTCAACTTTTACCGGTGGAAGATAATGTAACGGATTCGCTTTATTGAGGGCGCAATGAGCATCCTTTACCTGCCTTCACTGTTTTGCTGTCAGAACTTTGCAAAATTCCTGTTTCTCAGAAAGCCTAAACTTGCTATTAATGCTCCCCCGCACTCACGTGACATTACTGTAGCTTGGTGGTTGGCTATACGCAGAGGTATTGGGCATTTATTTGGTCTTTAATAGTACGCTTGGGTGATGGGGTCATGTGGGGAAAGTGCAAGCTTGGAATGGGCAAAGTCAATAATGGCTTTACATTAAACCTGTAGATATTTAATCCACATCGGACAACCCCTTGCTGTTTACAGTAGGCATGTTCAAGTTCATTTGTGTAATTTCTGATTTCTTGCGGAAGAGGGAGCTCTTTTATGCAAGTAATGACGAATTCATGTGGTCTCTGGCTGTAAACCATTAAATGTTAGCCAATGTCAAGGCAAGAAGGCTTAACAGTAGGGCTGCAACTAACTATTATTTTCATAATCGATTAGTTGGCCGATTATTGTTTCGATTAATCGGTTAATAACCGTTTAAAAAAAAAAAGGTAATTTTTTTTATTTTTTTGGGCCAATTTGTTGTTGGGCAGATTACAAAACACAAATTACTGCAAAAACACATTACATGCTTTTCTGCAGCTTCTCCATTGAAGTATATTAAACCAAAAAACTAAAATAGCACCGTTTTGCGTTAAAGTCCTTGCCCTTTCCAAAAACGCAACAGCTGAAAAAATCATGGATGTGAACGTGTCCCATAGAAACCATGTAAATGAACTGTAGTGTGTTTCTGCAAAAAACACAGAGGTGTGACCCAGGCCTGAGATGTTTAGTAACATAATGGGGTTAAAAAAAAAAAAAAATTAGTACAAAAAGAGAAAATAATCGCTACTGTAAGGGGTTAATTTTTTACTGTGGGACAGTGAAAGTTATATTTGCAGTAGCAATTTGCTCTTTTTGTCCTATAAAGGGTTAATTTTAGTTTATTTTTAACCTCATTATGTTACTGGCCGATTAATCGATTATGAAAATTGTAATCGATTAATTTCATAATCGATTAGTTGTCGATTAATCGATTAGTTGTTTCGGCCCTACTTAACAATTACTTTTTTAGCAGGTTACACAAGTAACCTATATATTTACAATGATTACAACAGTTTATCTAAAGTTCAGGTTTAAAGTTTGCGAAAAATACTTTTTAATTTGCTTTCTAAAATGCCCCTTCATGCCTAGCATTCTTCACTTTAGGATTCTTGGACCAACAGAGGAAGACTCCATCAAAAGACAAAAGCCATTGTGCTTATGTGGGAAAAGACCGCGCTCAAACCGACCCAGTGCTTCAGATGTGGATATGGCTGTGTGGCCTCGGCCAACACTGCCCTGGCCAAGCCCTCTAACATGTTTCACCTCGCCTATCGGGGCTTGGTCACAGGTGTAATTGTGCTTACTGTTTACTTAACTTTATTTAAAACCATAAATATCCAATTATTTGGGACAGTGCAGTCATTTGGTGCATCATAGCATAAAATGCATTAAAACCTGTATTACCCCTTTTTTAAGATGGTTTTCAGATCGGCAGCTTAATCAAACGCTGGGTTTGTGTGATGACCTCATGTTCTGTGAGGCAAAGCAAATGTATTTTATGCTGTGCTTCAACAGATGACGGTCCCAAGTGATTGTATATTTATGGTATTAAATTTGGTGTTTTTAAGTAAACAGTAAGCATGATAGCTTTATTTTTTTGTATTTGTTTTCCACTGGGAGGTGGTTGTTGGTCTTGGCTGGTCCAAGGATCCTGAAGGGATTACAAAGCAAGGCCACAAACCCACAGGTTAGGGTTTCCTCCATCTGAATTTAGCGGAGCGGATGTCAGCGAACATGTCACGGCTGACATCTGTCACTCCATAGAACTGCATGTAGCGTCTGTTCAGAACCGCCTAAAAAAACTGACAGGCGGACCTGAACGGTCCGCATGTGTGAAAGGTTCCTTAGGAGTAAAGCTACATTTTAGTCAACAAAATCCTAATTGACAAGATTTCAACTACAGGTGAGTTGAATTATTCATTAAACAGGTGTTCAGCAGACAGTTGATTATAAAAGGGCGTTACTTGACAAAGAAAACTCCTTCCCCTTTCATGCTGTCAGCAATGGCACCACATGGAAGACAAATGACACAAGGCTTGAGGAAAAAATAAATTAATTTCTTTACACAAAGGAGAATGCTACAAGAAGATCAGCAAAGCTTTGCTTGTCAGAATACTGTAGTAAAAATGTAACCAAGATGGAACTGCAACCATCCCAGACGTCCAGGCCATCCACCAGAGTTATCACCTCGACAGGAGCGTCTTCTGATGAGGGTTGAAGAAAATCGCCATGAAAGTTTGCTGCAGTTGGCTACTAAGTAGAACGTCAAACTGGGGTGATTGTTTCCTGTGACACAATACAGGGTACAGTGCAGAGGAATGGGATATATGGGTGTCGTCCACGAAGGAAGTCTCTCCTAAAGCCTGTGCACATAAAAGCCTGCCCAGAATTCACCAGGGCCCATGCTGAAAGACTACTGGAGCTCTAGTGATGAGACCAAGATAAATGTTTGTGGTACTGATGGCTTCAAAACTGTATGGCATTGCAAAGGTGAGGAGTACAAAGAAAAATGAATGGTGCCTACAGTGAAACATGATGGTGGCAGTGTCCTGTGGGCCTGCATGAGAGTTGCTGGCATTGGGGAGCTACATTTCATTGATATCATGAATTCACAAATGCACTGCTCTATATGGAAAGAGAAGATGCTACCATCACTCCGTGCCCTTGGTCATTGTGCACTTTTCCAACATGACAATGATCCAAAACACACATCTAAGACCACTGTTGCATTTCTGAAGAACAGGGTGAAGGTTATTCAGTGGCCGATTGGGATACATACAGTACTTGAACACCTATGAGAAATTCAGAAGAGACAAGTAGAACATCCGGGCCTCTAAAACAGGTCGTTGAAGAATGGAAAAAGATGGCTGTTGCAATGTCACCAACTTGTTCATTCCACACCTAGAAGATTTGGTGCTGTGGAGGTCATAAAAAAACACTTGCTGTAGTCGTGTTTGTTGTGGGGTGAATTTATTTTTGAATCGACGAATTTGAGTAAAACCTGAAGCTTTTGTAATATATTTTGTAGTATTAACCTTACTTTCATGTAATGAGCTAAACAAATGTTCTGTAAGACTGTTATGTCAATTTTTGTAAATTGTTCTTGTGCTAGGGGGGACAATATTATTAAATTGATGTAAGTGATATCACAACTTCCAGCTTATAGGCTATATGCATTTTTCATTGCGTTTTTGTTTATTTAGTCATAATTGGTATTGGAAGAAGCAGGGTCACTCACTGATGACTCTCCTCCTGTCCGCATGTCCCTTGTAGGGTTACGAGCACTGTAGCACAACACATTTGGGGGTCATTTACGAAAGGCAAATCACTTTGCACTACAAGTGCAAAATTCACTTGAAATTGATCTGAAATGAGGGGAAGCTCTGCTGATTTTATTATCCAATCATGTGCAAGCCAAAAATGCTGTTTTTTATTTTCCTTGCATGTCTCCCTCGTATCTACAGCAACTGCACTTCCAAGTGCACTTGTAGTTTGCACTTGTAGTTTGCACTTGTAGTGCAAAGTGGCTTTGCCTTTAGTAAATAACCCCCATTGGCTTCTTGTACTGCTCTTCATCAAGAAGCTGATACCAAGTCAAATTGAGGTACAGTACTAAAACTGCTTGCATTAAAAATGGAAATTAATGAATACAGAGATGCATTCATTTGTGTTTTTTTTTTTTTTTTTTTTTTTTTTTTTTTTTTTATATCTATATCTGCTGGTGTGTATGCAAAACATGTTCTAAAATGTTTTATGAAGGGAAGGCTTTTGTAATTACCGAATTTATCGGCGTATAACACGCACCCTAACTTTAAGAGGGAAATTTCAGGAAAAAAATGTTCCACAGCCCCCTGCGTATAACACGCAGGCAGTTTTTACCCTCAATTTTGAGGGTAAAATGAGTGTTATACGCCAATAAATACAGTGTTTTATAACAAAGATTTGTTTATCTGATGGCCACAATCATAGATGATGCGGCTCTTTACCGTCGACACCTCCGTGCTTCAGTGTCAAAGTGCCCTAAAGATTGTTAAAGGCTGCATAGTCGAGCAGCAATGCTCACTATAAAGTTTTTACAAAATTTGAAAATTTGTTAAAGCGGAGTTCCACCCATTTTAAAAGTCAGCAGCTACAAAGTGTAGCTGCTGACTTCTAATAATCAGACACTCACCTGCCGGTCAAGTGATGCGGGTGCACAATGCCCCACTCCCCCTCCTCTTAGCGGCACTAGCATTGTTACTGTGAGCGCCCAGCTGTAGCTTCATAACCAGGCGCTCACTGTGCACGTGAGAGCCGCACTGTGATTGGTTGTGCAAACTTCAGGGACCTGTGACTTGTCCCAGAAGTTTGGGGGGGGGGGTGTTCTTCCTTCCGGTGCCAGGGCAGGAGTGGGAGCTGGGTGCCCGTAAAAACAGGGTACCCACTGCTGCCGCAAAAAAATTGCATGCCGAATGTGACATGTCAGGGAGTCACCATCACTTAAAGTGGAAGTTAAGTTTTTGGCTCAAAATCCGCTTTAAGAGCGTTAGACAACTAGCCAATCCAGGAGGAGTTAGGGGAGGGATATTTGTGGACGTGGTGGCAAGAGTCACTGCCTCTTCTCCCGTGCTTGTGCATGAGTCTATCACAGAAGAGGGGCGTGGTGGCACATTTTTTTTTTTTTTTTTTGGTCTTTTAATCTTTTTGGGTTTACAACCACTTTGTTCACCTTGGTTTGTTTAGCCAGACTTAATTTATAGGCTACTTTCATACTGAGGTTCTTTACAGGTGCTAAAAATAGCGCCTGCAAAGCGCCTCTCTTCACACTGGAGCAGTGCACTGGCAGGACGCTAAAAATAAGTCCTGCAAGCAGCATCTTTGAGGCGCTGTAGGAGCAGTGTATACACCGCTCCTAAGCGCCCCTGCTTATTGAAATCAATGGTGACGCTTTTGACCCTTTTTTGCCCACTAGCGGGGATTAAAACCCGCTAGTGGCCAACAAGCGCAGCTAAAATGACGATAAAGCCGCAAGAAAAATAGCGCTTTGCCGACGACCGTCTGCCCCAGTGTCAAAGTGCCCATACTGTCAAGACAGAGCCCCCCATTCCCCCCCCCCCATTCAACCTGTATGCAGAAAACTTGCATGTTTTGTAGAACGATTGTTTGGCTAGGGGAGCATTTTATACTCAACTTCTATATAAAGTCTGTAGGCAGTGGTTTTGTATAAACCCTGCCTTGTCATTAACATTTTCCATGTAGTTATTTATCTGTAGCACAACCTTGCAGCAACTTCTTGGCTATGACTAGGGTGTTTTTGAAACTCTTACATGAAGGAATGTGGGCTGTGTAGGTCTAAGCTTGAATAGACATGTTTGGAGGAATAAGGGGAATCCTGATATCTACTTAACATATTTTATAGATTCTTCTCTTCCAAACCTAGGCTTCAGAAATGCCCCAATCTCTTTGCAGTCTGTTGGCGCTGCTGCTGTTGTTGTTTTTTTTTTAATTTTTTTAATTTTTTTATTTTTTTTTAGCTTCTGCTGGGCTCTTAATTGATGGTTGCTGTGTGGAATGAAGCCTAAAATGTGATAGGGCTTTGAGATCTACCACAAGTCTAAATGCTGAAATAGTCGCCAAGCTTTGCTTGTTTGGTTAATATGGTTTGGCAAGTAGATAATACTACTTTTAGTAAATCTTTTTTGTGATGGTGGGTTTCTTTAGCTTATCCTTTAAAAAAAAATTGCAATTTACAGGTCTATTAAGTCTGTGCAATTGTCATAGCCCATATCAGCCGGTGTTTGGGTAATTGTGGTCACTGCAGGATTTGGTTGCTGTAAAGGTGCTCTACTCTGCATATAGTCAATGCATACTGCACTGCTAATAAGTATGGACTTGCTGGTGTGCTAACTGTCGTAACTACATGGAGTCACTAAAACAGAACAAATACTGTATATAGATGAGGACTTTCAGCATTATTCTGACTTTCCTGATCTGCATGGTTCAAAGGCAGTAAGTGACTGACTCAAAATGGAGTGTATTTACATGATGTCCCACCATAATAGTGGCAACTAGAATTTCAGATTGGGGTCAGTAATGGCAACTGTCATATTTCTCTGAGGATATCATCATGATTTTAAAAATGAATGTGTGCTTTACCAATGCAGGGTTGACTTTAGGGCTGCAACCAACGATTATTTTCATAATCGATTTAGTTGGCCAAATATTTTTCGATCGAATAACCTTAGGCCCCTTTCACACGAAGGTCCGTTCAGGTCCGCCTGTCAGTTTTTTAGGCGGACCTGAAACGGATCCTCCATGTACCCCTATGGAGGCACGGATGTCAGCGGAGACATGTCCGCTGACATCCGCTCCACTCCGCCAAAGTGTGACGGAGGAAAACCCTATTTTTCCTTCCGTCGGCGGAGCGGATCGGATGACAACGGACTCTACGGTCCGTCGTCATCCGATTCCACATAGGGGAGAGCGGCGCTCTGACAGGGTGGTCCCTGCACAGTGTGCGGGGACCGCCCAGTCATCCGTCGGCTCAGCGGGGATCAACGGAGCGATCCCCGCTGAGCAAGCGGAGCTTCACGGGGCGGATCTGCACGTATCCGCCCCGTGTGAAAGAGCCCTTAAACAAATGTGTGGTGTAAAATAAATAAAGGCAATTCTTCAATCTTTATGTAGTTGTAAATATAACGAACTAATATATATGGTTAGGGAGAAAAATCTCTAATCCATTTTTTAGACAGAACTGTAATATGTATGACAGACTCCCTTGTCATAGGCAGGTGGCTTGATAAAGGCTATCTGCGCCTGCTGTCACTCATGCTGGCCATACAAAAACAATGTCTTCCTTCAAAAAAATAAAAATAGAATTTTAGGGAAATTTGTTTGCTTTTCTAATAGTGGGTTCAAATCGACATTTTGTTTTACCACAGTGATAGGAAAAATTTGAAGGAGAGAGAGGGACTTTTTTTTTCATGGATATTTTAAATATAATGTACAATACTGGTAAAAGTTGACTTTAAATGTAATTTTAATGCCTTATATTACCTCCAGTCTATCAGCCTCCACCTTTTCTGGGTTCTGATGCTGATCTTACCTGCAGTCTCTTTTTTTTTTTTTTTTTTTTAAACAAAAATGTTTTATACTTGCCTGCTCTGTGTAATGGTTTTGCACAGAGCAGTCCTGATTCTTCTCTTCTGGGGTCCCCGGTTGACGCTTCTGACTCCTCCTGCCTTCAGAGTGCCCCAATAGCAGGCTGCAAAGTATAGTATAGAGTGCCCCTGTAGCAAAGTAAAAAAACTTCTGTGTTTTAAGAACCACTCACTTCCTGTCCAAGACTACATGTCCCATGAGGCATTGCTCCCCACACATTCACAAATTCTCAGGCACTTATTGGCATGTATGGATGGTGTACCGAGCTGTATGTGTGCTGCACTGTATTTCCTGATATATAAACAAATAATGCTATATGCAGGTCAACTAATTGGCTGACCAACTAATCGATTATGAAAATACTATTTCCCCGAAAATAAGCCCGGGTCTTATGTTCATTTTGGCAACAAAAGACACAGTAGGGCTTATTTTCGGGGTGGGTCTTACCACGTAATGTGCTGTCCTCTCTTCCCCTCTCTATCCCTTGTGTGACAGGAATCCCCAGTGTGAGTTAAAATGCTAGTAAAATCCTATAATCCATTATTTTACAGTAGTATATAATCCACTTTATTACAGTAGTATATAATGTACAGTGGTGTTTGTGTTTCTGTAATATAATTGTGCCAAATACCTTCGTTATAGCGCCGCTCTGCGCTTCTGTGACCCGGAGCTCTCTTCCCCGCAATTATATTACAGAAACGCACACATTGTACATTATATACTACTGTAATAGAGTGGGTTATAGGATTTTACAAGCATTTTAAACTAGGGCTTATATTGCAACCCTCCTGGAAAATAGCACTAGGTCTCATTTTCGTGGTAGGTCTTATTTTCGGGGAAACACAGTAATTGACAACTATTTTCATAATCGATTCGTTGTTTTAGCCGTCTTTGAATTTAATGCAGAGGCACATGCTTCCCATCCATTTTCTTCCCTACTGTTCCATTCATCCACTGGGAGTTAAAGCCATGTGCAAGCTATAAAATTCCAGAATCATAAGGCTAAGACAACACTAGAGGGCGCCAGACTAAGTGTAGCATATAAAGGCAGTAAACACGCATACAGTAGACCACTCCGCACATATGTGGAACAATCAGTGCCGATCAGAGTTTAGATGCTGATGGAACCAGGAAGCAGATTCCTGATTCCATCAGCCTCTGGATTTTACAAACAAAATCACTGCCTAACTGGGAATTTTGGGACAGGACATACCTGATGCAGTCACTATTGAGCTGCAGATCTGGACTCTGATACACACTGATTTTTCCACGTATCTGAGTTGCCTTCTGTATTTGTGCTTACCATGCCTTTTATATGCTACACTTAGTCTGCTGCCCTCTGGTGTTCTCTTTGCCTTTATAGAGATGCCCAACTGACTTATTCTGGACTGGGATATGGCTCACTACTGTGCTGATATCTACACTACTCATGCCGGACTTTGATTTTATGCCAACATTTACTGGTCAAATGTTGGTTGCCAATTTGCTGTTTTTATTAAATGTACCTCACTACAACTCTGGTCGCCTCCTCTGCTATTTTTATTTGTACTCCTAGAAATAATTCAGTCTCATAGAGGAGCTGCATAGTGTTTGGACATCAACAAGAATTCACCCTGGAGTTTCCATTTGAGGACTTGCCGCTTTTCCTGCTTAACTCTATACTAGGGCCGAAACAACTTGTCTATTATGAAATTAATCGATTATGAAAATGGTAATCGATTAATCGGCCAGCAACATAATGGGGTTAAAAAAACAAAAATTAGCCCTTTTATAGTACAAAAAGAGCAAATCTCTACTGTAAATATTACTTTCACTGTCCCACAGTAAAAAATGAACCCCTAACAGTAGCGATTTTTTTGTAAAAATTTTCGTTGTATTAACCCCATTATGTTACTAAACATCTCAGGCCCGGGTCACACCTCTGTTTTTGGTGCTTTTTGCAGAAACACACTACAGGTCATTTACTGTACATGGTTTCCTATGGGACACGTTCACATCCATGATTTTTTTCAGCTGCTGCGTATTTGGAAAGGGCAAGGCCTTTTTTTTTTTTTTTTTAACGCAAAACAGTGCTATTTTGGTTCAATATACTTCAACGGATAAGCTGCAGTAAAGCATGTAATGCGTTTTTGCGGCAATTTGTGTTTTTTAATCTGTCAAACAAATTGGCCAAAAAAATATAAGAAAAAATGCAAATCGCAGGAATTTTTTATTATTTTTTCCCCTTTAAAGGTTATTAATCGAAACAATCGGCCAACTAATCGATTATGAAAATAATTGTTAGTTGCAGCCCTACTCTATACAAAAACTCTTTATACATATGGGCATCAACCAGCTCTATACTAGTGCACCATAACTGCAATCTACACAGGGCTATAGACTATTTGTGTGACAGTGCTAAATGGCCCGGCTCACACGCTCCTTTGTTCCTGGAAGTACAGCTTGTTTGCCTTGGCTCCTGCCACTGATCGGAGAGATGCGGGAGCGAAATAAAGGAGTATCTGGTTAACGCAAACGTGTTTATTTTTTTTATTTTTTTTGCCCTATATCCAGAGCGTAGGTTTGTTTTAAGTCCAGCATAATTGCCTATGGATCATTTCAATCCATTGGAAAACCAGGACAAAAAAACTGCAGTGGGTCCCTGTCCTACAGAGCACAAGTATACTATATATCTCAACCTTGTTCATATTGTGTATATAGTTAGTCGGATTGAAAAAAGACACAAGTCCATCTTTTTCAACCATAAAAAAAAAAAAAAAAAATTAATAAAAAATATCGTACAATCCTATATACCCAATTCTATACCCACAGTTCCTACAGAAGAAGGCAAAAAACCCCAGAAGAGCATGATCCAATTTGCTACAGCAGAGGAAGAAATTCCTTCCTGATCCCCCGAGAGGCAATCAGATATTCCCCTCATCAACTTTACCTATAATTGTTGGTACCCAGTTATATTATGTACATTTAGGAAAGAATCCAGGCCCTAAAGCAATCTACTGAGCTGGCCAGAACCACGTCTGGAGGGAGTCCATTCCATATTTTCACAGCTCTTACTGTGAAGAAACCTTTCAGTATTTGGAGATGTAATCTCTTTTCCTCTAGACGTAAAGAGTGCCCCCTTGTCCTTTTTGTGTTGACTGTAAAGTGAATAACTCAACACCAAGTTCGCTATATGGACCCCTTATATATTTGTACATGTTGATCATATCCCCCCTTAATCTCTTCTCAAGAGTGAATAAAAATTCAGTTCCTCTAATCTTTCCTCATAGCTTAGGGACTTTCTCCAGTTCCCCGATATCATTTTTGAGAACTGGGGCCCAAAACTGAACTGCATATTCCAGATGAGGTCTTACTAATGATTTGAACAGGGGCAAAATTATATCTTTGGAGTCCATACCTCTCAATACAAGAAAGGACTTTGCTCGCTTTGGAAACCGCAGCTTGGCATTGCATGTTATTATTGAGCTTATGATCTACCAAAACCCCCAGATCCTTCTCCACTACGGATCCCCCAGTTGTACTCCCCCTAGTATGTATGATGCATTCATATTCTTAGACTCCATTCACACAGGGGCAACACGACTTCCAGCATGACTTTGGGAGGCAACTTGGACACGACTTGATCATGAATTACAGCGCGTCTCCAGGCTACTTGGGGAGGGAGGGGTTTGCCTGAGAAATGTATGTTCTCTTCCTGTATTGTTGCTTTTGTTAAGACAGGGGATCCGACTTCTGAGGTGACTTCCATTTTGAAATCAATGGGTACAGGTCGCCTAGCAGTCGGATTGAATAGTACAGGAACCTTTTCTGAAGTCAGAGCGACTTCAGTAGTGTACATTAAGACGGCTCCATTCACTTAGATTGATTTTCTCATGCAGCGCTACTAGGGGCGACTTGAAGTCAGATCCAAAGTCGTCCCTGTGTGAATGGGCTCTTAGCCCCCAGTGCATAACTTTACATTTACATAACATTTTATTTATGCCACAGCTTATGTCTGGATATAATTTTTATATTCAAAGAAATACATTCTTATTTACTTGACTTTCCTATAACCTCTTTAAAAGCTTATAGTGGAGCTAGTTGGTGGAGGGTGGTACTTCAGTCCAAACTTTTTAGAGCTCTCAATGTGAGTGTTCGATCCTTTCGTCAGGTTTTCATCACCCTCTGCAGACCACTGCTAGGGAAACTCAACCCATTCTATTGTCTGTGGAGAAATCAAGTAAATCTCTCCCATTTGGTGTAGTGGGTAGCACTCTCGCCTAGCAGTAAAAAGGGTCGCTGGTTTGAATCCCAACCATGACACTACCTGCCTGGAGTTTGCATGTTCTCCCTGTGCCTGTGTGGGTTTCCTCAGGGCACTCCGGTTTCCTCCCACACTCCAAAGACATGCTGGTAGGTTAATTGGCTTCTGTCCAAAATTGGCCCCAGTATATGAATGTGAGTTAAGGACTTTGGATTGTGGGCTCCTTGAGGGTAGGGACCGGTGTGATGTATGGGTGGAGCGCTGCGTATATTGACAGCGCTATATGGGTACCTTTAAATAAATAATATAATGGATGAGCATCCTAATGAGACACAATGTACAGGGATAGGGAGAATTGTAGACACGCACCCACACTCACTCGGGTTGAACTGGATGGACTGGTGTCTTTATTCAACCTTACTAACTATGTAACTATAGGATCGGGCAGCACTGAAAAATTTACATTTCTTGCCTTCTGTGTTACACCTACAAATCATGTTCATGTTTTCTTTCCAAGATGCCATGCAGGTAGTGAGAGAGGAAATTTCCCCAATAGGATCACCAATATAAACAGCTGACATAACGTAAAAAAAAAAAAAAAAACATTCCCTCGCTATCCAGGACAAAATATTGTCCTGGCTTCCAATTTTGCATGGTAACTTTTTTATGACAGTCCATTGAGATTTGTGTACCAGAATTTGGCTTCCCCAGGCTGCCATTTAAATGCCCAAGATGGCGGCTCTGGCTTCTATGCTATGGCCCCTTTTTTTTTATTATGGCTTTGTGGTAGGAGGGAAACGTGAACCCCTGCGAATGAAGCCTTCAACAATACTAAGATGTGGAGGGTGCTCCTCCCTAAATTTAAAATACAACTTGTATCTGAAGTTCACTTTAAACATCCAACCTAAGTGACACCTCATTTCATGCACAGTTACATTAACCGAATAATAAATACTCCAATACATATAAATGGAGCAATTTAACCTGTCTCTGCTCTTACTGATTAACATTGTGCACTTTTACCCTGTATGTAATCTGTGATTGTGGGTTCTCCTGATCATCGCCTGAAACTTTGGACGATACTTATTTGGTAGCTGTTCCTATGATCATTCCAAGTCAGAAGTTTAACCCCTTCCGTACCAGGCAATAGTCATATGACACCGGCAGGAACCCTCCCTCCGGGCGGGCTTCATATGACGTCTTCTTTTTTTCCCCGGCCGTCTAGGGGGCGCGCGCGCCACCGCTCGTGACCCGGTCCGCGTGCCCGGCGGATGCGATGTCCGCCGGGCACCCGCGATTGCCAGCGATCACGGCAGGTGTGTGGATCTGTGTGTGTAAACGCACAGATCCACCTACTGTCAGAGGTGAGGAGACCGATGTGTGTTCCCAGTACAGAGGAACACTGATCGGTCTCCTCCCCCTTGTGAGTCCCCTCCCCCCTACAGTTAGAATCATTCAATAGGGAACATATTAACTCCTTCAGCTCCCCCTAGTGTTAACCCCTTCCCTGTCAGTCACATTTACACAGTAATCAGTTTTATAGCACTAATCGCTGTATAAATGTGGTCCCAAATACGTGTCAAGTGTCCGATGTGTCCGCCGCAATGTCACGGTCACAATAAAAATCGCAGATCGCCACCATTACTAGTAAAAAAATAAAAATGCCATAAATCTATCCCCTATTTTGTAGACGCTATAACTTTTGTGCAAACCAATCAATATACGCTTATTGTGTTTTTTTTTTTTTTTCAAAAAATATGTAGAAAAATACATATCGGTCTAAACTGAGGAAAATATTTTTTTTTTTTTTTTTCTTTTTATTGTGATATTTATTAAATCAAAAAGTAAAAAATATTGTTTTTTTTCAACATTGTCGCTCTCGTTTATAGCGCAAAAAATAAAAACCGCAGAGATGATCAAATGCCACCAAACGAAAGCTCTATTTTGTTGGGGAAAAAAGATTTTAATTTGGGTACAGTGTTGCATGACCGCAATTGTCATTCAAAGTGCAACAGCGCTGAAAACGAAAACTAAAATTTGGTCTTGGCAGGAAGGGGGTCAAAATGCCCTGTATGGAAGTGGTTAAATGTAGAATTTTTTTTTTCTTTTCTGAGAACATTCATTGATCCATCAGAAGGGCATTTCACTAAAAGTAGTATTTCAGTTACATTTGAGGCTGGTGTTGTTTTTTTTTTTTTTTTGTAGATCTTGGGCATCCCAGTGGCAAAATCTCCCTGTCAGTTTTTTCTCACATCTGTGCTCCACTTTCCCCCAGCTATCTCCCTACCAGCAAAAAATTGGTTCAAGTTCCCATTTACTAAAAGCTGGAATATCAGATTTGGATTGATTTTTCCATTTACCTGTAAGGGCCCATGCACACAGGATGTCTTTACAGCTGCTGTTAGGGGCATCTGACTCTTCTTCTCTTTTTTTTTTTTTTTTTTTACTGCCTCTAAATGTCCTATGTTGGCCTAAGTGTCCATGCACATAAACTTTCCGAGGCGTTTAGGGACAGTAGAAAAGATGACCTGTGCATCCAGGAG
This sequence comes from Rana muscosa, assembly GCA_029206835.1. Taxonomy (NCBI): domain Eukaryota; kingdom Metazoa; phylum Chordata; class Amphibia; order Anura; family Ranidae; genus Rana; species Rana muscosa. The sequence goes on from CM055125.1 coordinate 97,730,768, forward strand.
TGGAGGCTGTTGAGCTGCAAAAGGCCGTAACAAGCTTTCAGCTGCTTTTGGAGTTTTTACTGTAAAAAAGCGCAAAAACACAGCTAAAAGCGCATTTTTACAGTTTTCCTGGCTGCAGCTCTGGGGTTTTTCAAACGTCCTGTGTACATGAGCCCTAAACCTATTTCTTACCAGAAGGATAACAATCAGAAGGGTGATTTCAATAGAGGCATTTGTTTTGCTTTGACATAAAGTAAATATTCCATGTTGTGATACATAATTGCTTTATTTGGTTGTTAAATGATGTTGCTACTGTGTATAGCCTATTTTTTTTTTTGTTATTTTCATACAGTTGTTTTTTTGTTTTCCAGGCTGAAAGTTAAACCAACTAGGACATTTTTATAAGAATTCAGTTGCACTTAGGTAAGTTATATCAGTTATATGAATAATTTATTGAACATCTTATAGTTGCTATAATATAATCTTAATAAAGAGTAACTCTACTTTTGTTGCGAAAAACTTTCCCCTCTGGGTGATCTATGCACATTGCAAGGATTATAAAGCGGAGCTTCCCATAAAAATAAAAATATTAGAAGCCAGCAGCTACAAATACTTGAGCTGCTGACTTAATATTAGGACACTTACCTGTCCTGGAGTCCAGCGACGTCGGCAGCAGAAGACGAGCAATCGCTCGTCACTCTGCTGCCCCCACGGCCATCCTCGGTGAGGGAACCAGGACTTCACTGCCCGTTTGCCTACGGCGCATGCGCGAGTCACGCTGCGCCATTCTCACAGATCCCTGTTGTGTTCTGGGAGCCGAGTGTCTCCCAGAACACAACGGGTATTCTGCGGGGAGTGACATACTCCCCGCAGAATACCCGCAGAGAGGACTCCCGGAAGTGGGTGCAAATACCTGTCTTAGACAGGTATCTGCACCCTCCTCCCCCCTGAAAGGTGCCAAATGTGACACCAGAGGGGGGGAGGGTTCCGATGAGCAGAAGTTCTACTTTAGGGTGGAGCTCCGCTTTAACAAACTTTGTTGCAGATTCTTACCTTTTGTTGTTCTAAAGCTGTTTGTGTTCATGCGGAAAGTGAATCTGTATGGCAGAGCTTTTGTAACAATCAGCTGCTGCACCTGCAGAGCTCTAATGATGAAATTGGCAGGGTGTGCATCTCTTTAGATGTTACTTTCCCATTTAGAAATATTTTGCCAAAAATTTATTTTTGTTGCAGAGGATGCTCAAAGTTGCATCTTGGTGCAGACTTCTGGGAAAATCAGTAAGTTCATAAAACAAAATGGAAATTGCATATCTGGGGTGGTGTTCTGTACATTGTCGTGTACAGAATATTTCATAATTGATTTATCGGCCAGCCGATTTGTTGGCCTGCATACAAAATGCACTATTTGTTTACATATCAGGAAATACAGTGCAGCACGCATACAGCTCAGTACACCGTCCATACATGTCAGTAAGTGCCTGAGAACTTGTGAATGTGTGAGGAGCAATGCAGTCCTGGGCAGGAAGCGAGTGGTTCTAAAGTCAGATTTTTTAAATTTATTTTTTATAACCTTGCTATAGGGGCACTCTATTACACTTTGCAGCTTGCTATTGGAGCACTCTGAAGGCAGGAGGAGCCAGAAGCGTCAGTCAGGGACCCCAGAATAGGAGAGTCAGGACTGCCCTGTGCAAAACCATTACACAAGGGCAGGTAAGTATAACATGTTTTGTTTAAAAAAAATAAAAAAATTAAAATCACTTTAATGAGTCTGTGAAGGGAAGATCAGCACTTGAATCCAGAGAAGGTGGAGGATGATAGACTGGAGGTAATATAAGGCATTGCAAATACGTTTTAAGTTAATCTTCACGGATCCGTCCCGTGTGAAAGGGGCCTAAAGGGCCAATGCAGAGCGTCACACCTGTTACAAGATAGAGATGTTCCACAGGGCTGGAAAAGGAGGCAAAACACTGTCAGTAAACTAAGGAACTTGCAATAGTTCTTACATTGCTACTAGGCTCCCCATACCATGGAGCTCTCCAGACCTGCCCCCACATGGCTGTACGCTCGGAGTCGGAGCTCTATTCAGCAGCCTGACCAGCCTCTCCACCCACAGGCCTGAGTAGGAACAGCAGAAAACCAGAAGGGAGCGAGAAGGCTGAGTCCCGGAGCAGGAATAGAGTAACAGGCAGGGCAGAGGAGTCGGGCTGCCCTCTATCTTTGCAGCCTGGCAGCGCTGAGGCAGAAGACACTGCTCTATGTAGCAGGGCGCCAGAAGCAGTGTCGGATGTTCTTCACCCATCCTAGTGCCAGCCAGCTCTGCTCCAGACATTCCCGTGCAGCGTGGGCTCAAGGAGCAGCTGTTTTGGGCCCCAAAATGACAGGACCCAGGGCAGCTGCCCCTTTTGCCCTGCATTAACAATCTTTGTCCTGGTTCACATCTATGCGCTTTTTGCATTAACGCACAACAGTTCTTTGCATATGGTTTTATATGGGACACGTTCACATCTATGCTTTTCTTCAGCCACAAAACAGTGCATTGGAAAGGGTCAATGACTTTTTTCAATGCACAACAGTCCTATTTTTTTTTTGGTTGAATAGACTTTAATGGAGAAGCTGCAGAAAAGCATGTAGTGTGTTTTTGAAACAATTTGCGTTTTTTTTTTTTTTTTTTTTATATCTGCCCAACAACAAATTGGGCAAAAAAAAGCATTAAAAAAAATGCAAATCACAGCAAAATCATATGCACAAAAAGCACTGCTTAAATGGATCAAGAGCAAACTGCATAGGTGTGAACCAAGCCTTATGCTGGCCATACAGGTATCGATTTTTGGACCAAAATTATACAAAAAATCTTTGTACATTCGCTAAATGAAAATGTCATTTGAAAATTACATTTGCTTTTAACGTTCAGTTTTAAAATTAATGTAATTTTTCAACGAAAACCACATACTGTCTGAAAATGCCTATGACCAAGAAGTTTTCTGTTCCTTCAAATTTTGCCTTTTTTATTTTATTTTTTTATTTAAATTTTACATATCTTAATTATACACCACTCTGTTTTGCTTAAACCGATAATAACCTTAAGAGAAAAAAAAAAAAAAATCTGCCAACTAATCGATTATGAAAATAATCGTTTAATGCAGCTCTAGTACAGAACCCCTCCAGGTTGGCATATTGCTTTGCATTTTACAGAAAATTTGTGCTGCAGATGGAAAAGGAAAGGTCATGTTTAATCACCTTCAATTACAATATGACTTGCCACAATTGTATATTTTATTTACTCCAGTTTGTATACTATGACTTCCTTGGTATTCAGGTATATTTATCAAGAAAATCTATTATCTAGGGTTCCACATAACTGATACACTTGCCTAGCGCTCACCTTTAGTATGTGGTAAATATATCTAAAAACAGAACTTCTTTTTTTTTTTTTCTGTTTTGTTTGCTGTTGGATATTTCCTCTCCCTTCCTGTTCCGGAGACGCAACAGGAGGAGACAATGCTGCAGATTAAAGGGAAAAGCCTCTGACAGTTGTAACAGGAGCAGGTGTCCCCTTTTGCATGATTTCTTATCTTTTCTTGTGAAAACTGTTATTTTGGACAAATGGTGTCAATTTTTATTTTTTTTTTAGTAAAAGCAATGGTAGAACTCCTAGTAATTTTCAAGCATTGGGTACACTTTAGGAAAATACTATGACCCCTTTCACACTGGGGAAGCTTTCAGGTGTTTTAGCGCTAAAAATATTGCCTGAAAACTGCCTCTCATGCCTTCCCGATGTGAAATCCCGAGTGCTTTCACACTGGAGCGGTGCGCTTGCAGGACAGGAGAAAGTCCTGCAAGCAGCATCTTTGGGGGGGGGGGGGGGGTGTAGGAGTGCTGTATACAGCGCTCCTACACCACCCCTGCCCATTGGAGTAAATGGGCAGTGCTGTCAGAATTGGTTCTATTAACTAAACCCAAGTTGTTGTCAAGAGCAGGGACAATCATTTAATTGTGCTGTAGAAAAGCATTTTTTTTTCGATGAGTCTGAGTTACAGGGAAACCAGGCATTGTAGTTTGTAATGCTCATTCTACTTTCATCTCATTGGGGTCTGTCGTAATTTTTATAACTTTTTTTTTTTCCAGTAAAAAAAAATAAAAAATGTTTACGATGTTGTCCTCGGGCATATTAACACAGAGGTCTTCTGTCCCAGGAAGAAATGTCAAGACATCGGTCTTACTTTAAAGGAGACGTTCACCGTCGGGAACATGTTACATGTTCCACCCATTTCTAGGGTGGTACATTTAACATGTTCCAGCTCCGGCAGCTCTTAGCCCCACCCACCTGGCTGCATCATTCATTCAGAGTGAATGGGAGAACTACAACTACCATCAGTCTTTGCAGCTGACGGCTTGTAGTTCTCAATGAACTACCAGGACACTGGTGAGCGCTCTAGGCAGTTAATTGATTCTTTTGACCATTGTGTGTATCTGCCTGCGTGTACGAGGTACAAGCAGACTGCTTACACTAGTCTGCAGGAACCCTATATTGCACCCACGTTCTGCTGATTGCGGGTGCAATGCTCTGCAGGCCCCCAATAAAAAAAATATATAAATGCACATTTCTCTTTTGTTCATGGAGGGACACAGCCTTAATCTTGACAAAGTGGGTATTAGGCTTCCTTTAAGAGTGACTAGGCAGAAAGTGTTAATGTCAAAGCTGAACAGCCCCGCCCAGGGGGCAGTCCTACTGACTATATCCCCTTAACCTACACCAAACAGATAATTTTCTGCCTAGCGAAGGAGAAGACTTGGCTCCCTTCGGGCCCATAGGCCGGGAGGTTTTTTTGATTCCAGATTGAAATTTTATTTATTTTTTGTTCCTGTGATCCTCGATCAACTGCCGACTGGGTGACAGGCTGGATCCTTGTAGTCTCCCCAGCGGCCATCAAGCGCGTGCCGACCTTAGCTACGTGCTGGGTCGTCCACGACTTGCCCGTCACTCTACGGGTGGCCGATGAGCTATACACTCCAGGGCTTGCATCGGACTGGTCTATACAGCCCAGTCGCAGTAGCCTGGCCGACAGTTATCTGCATCACCATGCGGAAGATGATCTGTCTGGGATGCTTCCAGCATAATCCTACAGGAAGGGTAAGTATTAATCCCCTGCTTCAGCAGGAAGACTGAGCTGGGCATTCCTGCAGAGGTCAGTAGGGGCGTTCTATCTTCCCTCCTTCCCTCCCTCCTCCCTAGGCTGTCTGAGCTAGCTGCTAGGGCAGGGGTTCACCTGGGGAGGACTTCACCTGTGGGGAACTGATCATGTACGTCCGCTAAAGCATTGTTATAAGCTGCTTAAGAGATTTGCATAGCTGATAAGGAAGCAGCTCTACCAAGTGGTGGACGGCAACCGTACTCTGTTCCATGGTGGTGAGTCCTCTGGGTGGGAACCCCTTGTCTCTGCTGCAGCTAGGAGGGTGGGTTACTGTGCCCTGCTTTGAACTGTCAGGCACGTGGGTCAGCATGGCGTCAGAAGCCCGGATCCGGGTCAGCACGCAATAGGGTTCTGGTAAGTGAACCTATCACCGCAGTGCCAGACACTCTAAAAAGAGAAGAGCCGGTCCCCTTTGGCTTCCGTAAGATGACCCGCACTGTTGAGGCGTTTCCTTGTGTGTCTTTTTATATAGACTTTTATACAAGGAGTGGGACAAACCACAGAAGGCTTTTTCAGTCCCTAAAAATCTGGCGATGTGTTACCCTCTAGAATAGAGGTTCTTAAAAAGATGGACCTCGGCCCCGATAGTGGACTCTTCTATGTCCAGACTAGAACAAGCTAGCCACCGTTTCGGTGGCAGGGGCTCCTGCCTTCAAGGACCCTGTGGACAAGAAGGCTGAGGCTATCACCCCCAACCTGTACACGGTAGTGGGTTCGGCTGTGCGCCCGACGATAGTTGGGGCCCTGGTGTCTCAGACACTCGCTGAATGGGTAAAGATGCTGCACAATGGGTTAAAGGCAGGCCAGGTTTCCCCGGACAGCCCAAGCTGACCAAGGGTACAGGGCCTAAAATTTGCGAATCAGCCTTGGACACGATTCCTGTGTTAGCTAGAGCTTCTAGCTATGCAGTGGTGTTACACTGTCTACTCTGGGTAAGATTGGTCTGCGGAACAATCTTCCAAGAAAGCCCTGATGGATTTGCCCTTTTAAGGGCGACAGGAGCAATCCTGGATGACATTATAAATGTCACAGGAGGTAAGAGCAAGCTGCTCCCACAATCCAAAAAAAGGTAAGGAGCCACGCCATGGGCCAGGGCCCTCCACCGCGAACAAGCATTTTTTTCGTCCGCCTAGTGCGGCAAATAGACGACCCCAGGCCGATAAAGCGCCTGCTGAGGGACAAAAGCGTCCCTGGTTTCACAAGCCTGCGGACAACTCTACGTCCGCTTAAAGGTTTGTCCCCACCCACCTCTCGGGTAGGGGGACGTGTTCGTGAAATTGCGACCTGATGGACATCTCAGATCCCTGACTGGCGGGTTTGCAAAGTAGTTTCCTCATGGTACAAGATAGTTCTCTCTTGCCTTCCGAACAGATTTATGATTTGTTTCCTCCAACCGCCAGCTTCAGCCGACTCGTCGGGAAGACCTAGATGTTATTCCTGTTTTTAGTACAGGAACGGTTTCAGGGGTTTTTTACTCAGACATGTTGTAGTACCAAGAAGGAGGGGGTTCGCCCAATCTTGGATTTCAGGCCCCTCAATTGCTTTGTGTAGGTACAAAGATTCCGGAGGGAGTTGGTTCGCTCTGTTGTCGCTGCCCTCCATCCGGGGTATTTCTGGCATCCTTGGCAAGGACGCATACTTGCAGGTCCCCATATGCACCAGGCATCAGAGATGGCTACGCTTTGCGGCCCGGGGAAGACCATTACCAGAGGGTGGCGCCCCCATTGGCCTAGCATCAGCAATGAGGGTGTTCACCTGGGTGCTCGCCCGTGAGTCTGGCCAAAACAACGTGGCATCGTTATCGTTGGCTACTTGGATGAGATTCTTCTGAGGGCCACTCAACCTCAGTGTTAGAGGTGAGCGTGTCTATAACCCGTCAGACCCTCTGATACTTGTCTTGGGTGCTGAACTCTCAGAAGTCAGTATGGTACCGACTCAACTCCTAGTATAGCTGGTGCTGACTCTGGACTCCTCAGAGGCAAGATTTTTTTCCCTATGGGAAAGTTGCAGACCCTTCGGGCTGCGGTGCGGAAGTTGACATCCCCAGGATGGTCGTCACGCCGCTTTTACAGGCGAGTCCTGGGCCTCATGGTAGCCTCCTTTTGAGGCGGTACCATATGCGCAATTCACACGAGTGTTACAGAAGCAAAGTCTGTCCAGATGGGTCAAGTGCCCGTCCCTGGATTGTTAAATCCGGGTGAGCCACCTATTCAGGACCTCCCTAGTTTGGTGGCTGACATCACCAGCACTTCTGTCCAGGAAGTCATTTCTTCCTGTTCACTGGATAGTGATCACGACGGACGCCAGCCTTACTGGTTGGGGGGGCGGGGAGTCTGGGGGGTTCAGTCGACCAGGGCCGCTGGACTCCGGAGGAATCCCACTTGCCGATCAACGTCCCGGAATTCCAGGCGATCAGGCTGTGCCTCTCCACATGGTCTCGGAGGCTACAGAAGCGTTCAGTCAAGATCCAGTCAGACAACGCCACGGCGGTGGCGTATGTCAGCCATCAAGGAGGAACAAGAACCTCAACTTACGCCAGATGTAGATTTCCTGTCTTCTCGACTTAATCGGAAGGTATTGAGGTTGGTGGCCAGGTCAAGAGACTCGTGGGCAGACGTGATAGATGCGTTAGTGGCACCATGGAGTCAGTAACGGCTAATCTATGCCTTCCCTCCTAAGTTCCTTCCTCGTCTATTTCACAGACTGGAGGCAGAGAGAATCTCAGAAATCCCAATTGCTCTGGATTGGCCTCGGCATCCTTGGTACAATTAGGGGCAAATGGTACAATTCCTTGGTACAATTAGGGGCAAATATCTGCCCTGGCTGTCTTTTTTTTTTTTTTTTTTTCTTTTTTTTTTTTTCCCCCAACGACCCCTGGTGGCTCACTCTAGTGAGAACATTTGTACAGGGGGTTCGGCATGCGGCCCATCCGGTCTGCCCTCCACTACCTCTGTGGGGGCTGGTATAGCAGACATCCCTTGGCGTCTTCAGCTACGAGAGGACCTGCTGTCGCAAGGCCCCATTCGCCATCTTGCTTACAGGCAATGGCCCTAACGGCATGGCTATTGAGGCAGACGTCTACCGCTATGAGAGGACCTGCTCTCGCAAGGTCCCATATGCCATCCTGCCTTACAGTTGAGGGCTTGAATGGCATGGCCTCTGAGCTGGCAGCCTTGTCATGCAAGGCTCCCTATCTGACCTTCCAAAAAATAAGGTGGTGCTGCGTCCACAGCCTTCTTTTCTTCCTAAGGTTGTTTCGACCTTCCATCTCAAGGAAGACATGGTACTGTCATCCTTGTGTTCTCATCCGTCGAATCCTAAGATGATGTTGCATTCCTTGGACGTTGTCCAAGCTCTAAGAGTATACTTGTCTGTCTGTTACTGCTCCGTTCCGGAGTTCAGACTCGCTGTTTGTTATGGTGGCTGGTCCCAAGAAGGGCCCAGCGGTCTCGTCGGCCACCATCTCAAGGTGGATCCGACAGATCATGATTCAGGCTTGCGCCATAAAGGGTCCGGCGCCTCCCCGTCACAGCGCATTCGACCAGGGCAATAGGTGCCTCTTCGATAACGGCATGGCCTCTCGGGTCTTCAGAAACTACCGTTTGACATCGGGGAGATTCCCTTGTCGACACTTTCTCAGAAAGTGGTCCTTTTTGGTGGCTGTTACGTCAGTTAAGACGGGTTTCTGAGCTGGCAGCCTTGTCATGAAAGGCTCCCTATCTGATCTTCCACAAGCATAGGTGGTGCTGCGTCTGCAGCCTTCTTTTCTTCCTAGGTCGTTTTCGACCTTCCATCTGAAGGAAGACATTGTACTGCCATCCTTGTGTCCTCATCCGTCGAATCCTAGGAGACAACGTATTTCTGGATGCTGTCCGAGCTCTGAGCATCAAGCGTCTGTTTTTCAGGTGTGTAAGGCGGCGACCTGGTCGTCCGTTCACACTTTCACTAACTTTACAAGTTGAGGTGTGTGCATCTTCGGATGCTTCTTTCGGCCGCAAGGTATTGCAGGTGGCTGTTTAGAGTTGCAACTCCTCCGTTGAGGAGCTCTGTTTTGTTTTGGGGTGGAGTTGTTTTAATGCTGTTCCCACCCCTCATTTTTGACACTGCTTTGGGACGTCCCACTTTGTCAAGATTAAGGCTGTGTCCGTCCATGAACGAAAGAGAAAATAGGATTTTTTTTTTACTCACCATAAAATCTTTTCTCTGAGTTCATGGACAGACACAGCACCCATCCCTCTTTAAGTTTGTACTGCTTTCTCCTTAGCTAGGCAGAAAAAAATGATCTGTTTGGTGCAGGCTGAGGGGATATAGTCAGTAGAACCGCCCCCTGGGCGGGGCTGTTTAGCTTTGAAGTTAACACTTTCTGCCTAGTCACTCCTAAAGGAAGGGTGATACCCACTTTGTCAAGATTAAGGCTGTGTCCGTCCATGAACTCAGAGAAAAGGATTTTACGGTGAGTAAAAAAAATCTTTTTTTTTTTTTTTTTTCCTGCAAAAGGATGTACCTTTTTTTTTTTTAAGGTGAATTTATCCTTTTTTAATCTGAGGCGACTATAGTCAGTCAGAACTTCAGCTAAAGTTGCGCCAATAGCATGCCATAGTCAGAACGCCAGTAAAGCAGTGCTCATTTAATCCCAACTGGGTCTTGGTGGTTAAGCCAAAATAGTTCCTCAGCAGATGCCATTACAGGTCAAATTGGGACCTGTGGCTCCCTGTCTTGACAAGTCTGGGAAGCTGGGTGAAATGAGGACACTTCCTTGTTTTCTATTGAATCTTTACAATCCCATAGAATAATTTGATGTGTTGTGTTTTTTTTGTTTTTTTTACTCTGCTTTTTATGAGCTATATAACATCAAAGCCTGAAGTGCATTATAAATCTTGCTTGGAGCACTGTAATGCTATTTTAAATCAATGTGGGCAGTTAAGAGTGTTGATGTTGGTTTCTTTTTTTTTTTTTAGAGTCCAGCTGCCACGGACCATGGCGAACACAACACAGATCTCCAAAGATGAGCTGGAAGAACTAAGAGAGGCCTTTGCTAAAGTTGGTGAGTAATTTGTGTTTTTTGTTTTTCAACTTTGTGTGTTGACGTCTTCAAGTGTTCTATTTTCTGGTACAAAAACAGTTTATTCTTATGGTGTTTGTAGTACCTCCTTGAGGTTTGGAAGAAACCTCTTCACATGAGATTAAATTCTGGAACAGTATGTAAAATGGAGACTCTTATTATTCTGATTAGACTCCATCTAAGGCGTCATTCCTCCCTTATTTTTACCCTTTAATCTACTAAGGTGATGAGTTTCAAGGACTTTGTTACTCTCATGTGTCCTAGACGGTGATGTTGTGTCTGAAAATGTCTGTTGAATAAATTGTTAAATGTTCCATATCGGTCATTTTTAGTTTTGGGTAGTTGGCAGAGCACCTATGCAACAGCTTGCTATATATCGTTTATAGACTCCAGTGGTGCCAAAATATCTCAGGTTTGTTGTTGGCAGGCAGAGTGTGAGTCCTTCTTTCAGTCTTATGATGCCTCTCTGCTGCATCCCGATTGACTGAAATGTTTGGTATGCATGCAGTACTATTTTACTAGCAGCCTATCTGGATGTTAATCAGTATTTTGCATGTGGACCTTGCCATTCACTATACTGTCTAGTGTGGGAGCCGCAGACTAGTCTCTACAGATGGCTTATGGCTTATTGCTAGAAGTGTGAAGATCTGGGACCCTGGATTGGTGTTGAGATTTTGCACAATCCTAATAGTAGAGCTGCGCGATTAATCGTTAAGGCCCCATGCACACGAGACGCAGGTGCAAACTCTGCTGAACACACGTTTTTAAACGCTGAAACCGGCGTTTATAAACGCGCGTTTTGCCGCGTTTGCGGCCGTGTTTAGCGGCGTTTAACCGCGTTTGCGTTTATAAGCGTTTCATCATAGACCCTCCCTAAGCTCAAAAAATAGTAAATTTTAACCATTTCAGCCAGTTTGTGAGACCAGAGTGAGTAGCAGCTGAGAGAGCAGCAGTGTACTTGTATTTAGCGTATCACTTGCCACATCATCTGCCACAAGTTGTGGATTGTCCACTTGCCACGTCACCTGCCACGTCACCTGGCCACATCACCTGGCCACGTCACCTGCCACAAGTTGTGGAATGTCCACTTGCCACGTCACCTGGCCACATCACGTGCCACGTCACCTGCCACAAGTTGTGGATTGTCCACCTGCCACGTCACCTGGCCACGTCACCTGCCACAAGTTGTGGATTGTCCACTTGCCATGTCACCTGGCCACATCACGTGCCACGTCACCTGGCCACGTCACCTGCAACAAGTTGTGAATTGTCCACTTGCCACGTCACCTGCCACGTCACCTAGCCATGTTACCTGCCCACATTACCTGCCACGTCATCTAGCCACGTCACCTGCCACAAGTTGTGGATTGTCCACTTTCCACGTCACCTGGCCACATCACGTGCCACGTCACCTGCCACAAGTTGTGGATTGTCCACTTGCCACGTTACCTTGCCACGTCACCTGGCCACGTCACCTGGCCACGTTACCTGCCACGTCACCTGGCCACGTTACCTGCCACGTCAGCTGGCCACGTCACCTGCCACAAGTTGTGGATTGTCCACTTGCCACGTTACCTGGCCACGTCACCTGGCCATGTTACCTGCCACGTCACCTGGCCACGTTACCTGCCACGTCAGCTGGCCACGTCACCTGCCACAAGTTGTGGATTGTCCACTTGCCACGTCACCTGCCACAAGTTGTGGATTGTCCACTTGCCACGTCACCTGCCACGTCACCTGGCCACGTCACCTGCCACAAGTTGTGGATTGTCCACAATGCAATGCAAGCAATTACAGTTTTCTTTTATATTTTTTAATAGTTTTTCATCATTTGCCATCATTTTTGAGATTTCTAATGTTAAAAAATAGGTCACCTTTAAAAACGCTTATAAACGCAAACGCGGCAAAACGCCAGTACCGCGTTTAGCCGCGTTTAGCGTCTGAAACGTGGAAAACTTTTGCGTCTGAACCCATTTTTTTGCTTCTGGAAAAACGAGGTTAAACGCAACTGCTTGTAAACGCCAAAAAACGAGAGTGTGTGCATGGACACATAGGATAACATTGAATGGGTTCAGGAGCAGTTGAAAAAAGCGTCCAACTGCCTCTGAACGCACGTTCAACAGCAAATAACAGCGTCTCGTGTGCATGGGGCCTAAGAATCACGATTCTTTCTAACAAGTGCAGAGTTCTCTCAGCTGGGGAAAAAATAAATAAAAAATCCAGGCAGCCTGCCAACTTTTATCACAAGATTGCAGGTAAGTATAAACAAAGTAACATTTCTTCCTAGATCAAAGGAATGAACTTCTGCCTGTAGGTGAGGGAAGTTTAACCACTTAGATTAAACCTTTTTCTGTCACTTGCTGCTTACAAGTTAAAATCAATATTTATTGCTCGAAAATTTTTCAAAACCCAAACATATACCTGTGTATTTATTTTTTGCAGAGACCCTAGAGAATAAAATGGTGGTTGTTTCAATATTTTATGTCACACTGTATTTGCGCAGCGGTCTTTCAAACGCAATTAAAAAAATAAAAAACTTTAATGAATTAAATTTAACGGTAAAATTAGCCCATTGAAAAAAAAAAAAAAATGTATAATGTGAAAGATGTTACGCCACAAGAATCGTGAGAGAATTATGATCTTTATTCTGAGCAAAAAAATCGTGATTCTCATTTTAGCCAAAATCGTGCAGCTCTATCTAATAGTAATTTGCTCTTTTGGGTGCTATGCAAAGTAAAGTTTGTTACTCACTCCTTCCTTTGCCTAGCTAACAGAATTCCATTTTAAGCATGGCTCTGTAAACCTGCCCAATTCTTTGAGTCACATAATAACAATCCAGTAATTTCCTGTGTATCAATTGAACTAACAAGTAAGAATATTGCTTTAGCACAGTTTGTTTGTTTATTTATTTATTTTATTTTTTTGCAAAGAAAACTCATTTACTGCACACATTATTCAGGCTGCCTTAATTTTACTGAAAGGGCGGGTGTAACAAGAGATGGACGCAGTATAAATGGAAGCACATGCACACAGTTTTCTTGATCTGTGGCATGGCAGGAACTGACTCAAAGGAATAAAGAACACAAAGTATCTGTCATATCATGGCACTGAAATCTGGGACTGAATATACTTGTGGAGTTTATTGAACTTGGCAGGACATTAGGGAAATGGTTCTAGCAGACATTCTGCTTGAAATTCAGCATTATCCATCCTTGGTATAATCTGTCCTTATTAGATAGTGGAAAGTGTTTGTCTCCCTTTTTTTTTTTGTCCTTGTTCTTTTGAGTTCTGAAAACGGACCAATTAAAATATCTCTAGCAAGACCCTTGTCTTTTTAGTTTTGGATAAATAAGTAAACCGAATCCCAGCTTGTTTTTTTTCTCACTTATGTCCTGATGGCAAAATTTTTACAGTGGCAGGAAGTGAGAAGTATATGAAAGGATGAGGGTAAGCTAGATCCTCCCATAAGTTGAAAAAGCTATTTATCATTAAGCATAAAGTCCAAGAAAGCTATGAGTCACACAAATGGTCATTACATCTTGGCTTTTTCCACATAGAAGTTGGTAGAAACAAGTTGAATAATGACCAGAGTAATCCAATACCAGGAAATGCAAACCATATAGTGACAAACAAGTAAAAAAATGCTGACAATAACATCAGTTTTAATCGATGGGCAGGGGCTCTCTGACTGCAAAGCCCAATTTTCATGAGTAGGGATGAGCTTCAGGTGTGTTCGCATTGAACACGTGCAGGGCCCGCCAAGGAAGTTGGAACTGCGCTAAATCACAAGCAGGGAGGCCTTACCTGATCTCTGCAGCCGAGCATCGGAACAATGTCTCCCTGCCTGTGATTAGCGCAGCACGGTTCCGACGGCGGGCTCTGCACGTGTTCAATGCGAACATGCCTGAGCTCATCCCTATTCATGAGTTGCAAAGGGTGTAAGAGTTGGATAGGGGAGAAGGGGGAGGGGTTATATTAAGTATAGGACTAGGGATGCCTGACCAGAAGGCAGAGATTATTGGAATATTTCAAATAAGGCAAGGGGGGGGAAAGAAAGAAGGTGGAGTCTGGTCTCAGGACAGGGAGCAGGGGAGTGCAAGAAATGAGAAGGGAGAAAAAGAAGCACCTAAAAGGATCTTGCAAAATCTTGAGAGAGATCTGCTAAGTGTTAATGGGGAGGCTGGCTCAGGAATAGAGATGGGCTTGGTCGTGTCCGGAGCCCCACGTGCCCGATCCCACCAGGAAGCCGACGCTGCGCTATTTACAGGCACTAACCCATTTCCTGGTTCGCAGCTGTATGGGAAATGTCTCACTGCCTGTTATTAGTGCTGTGCAGTGTCGGCTTCTTGGCGGGATCAGGCAAGTGGGGTTTCGAACACGCCCGAGCCCATCTCTACTTGGGAAGGGGCCGAGATCTGCTCCTGTCTGGCTAAAAGGCATTTACCCCTCTTCTGTGTAAACAAACTGTTGGCAATAAGTTTGCTCATTTAAGATCTGGGCCTAATATTTTGAGCATGTGTTAAAGCAGAGTTCCACCCATTTAAAACTCTTAATAAACACACTCGCCTGTCCCACGATGCGGCCGCCTGAAGTCTCGCTTCTCTCCCCCCTTCTCTTTGCGGGCACCCGGCTGTGGCTTCATGTGCAAGCCGCTCTGTGCATTATGAATGGCCAGGCAATCTTCTAAGTTCCATTTTTGGGTGGAACTCCGCTTTTAAGTCCATTTTCAACTAGGGTTACATGAAACCCTAGGTTGCATGCAGAGGTTTCTAGGGGTTCCTTAAGCTGAGAGTGATTGTCCTTCCATTTGATGGTACCTGCATAGTTGCCAACAGCATGACACCAATTTTATCCATCTGTAATGGAAGCATTCTGACCACCACTGTAGGGGTTGCATTCTTCTTGACCACCAATGTAAGGGGCATTTTTCCCATACACTCCCAATGAATTGGTTTTAGTAAGGGTTAATTGAGACCTGAAATATTTTTTAGGCCTCATGCCCACTGACGTTTTTACAGCTGCGTTTTTTTTAGAGCTTAAAAACGCCTGTCCATGTTATTGTAAATTTTTTTATTTTTAAAAAAAAAACAAAAAAAAATAAACCGTCGGAGCTAAAGATGCGACCGCGCGTTTTTGCGCGTTTTTTGACGCTCGCGTTTTTTTCTGCCTAATTCTGACGCTGAGGAATGCACTGGTCCTGGGTTTTTTTTACAGCTTAAAAACGTCTATGCTATTTGCAGCTCAAAAACGTCTAGGTGGGCATGAAGCTATAGACTAACATGGACAGGCGTTTTTAAGCTGTAAAAAACGCTCAAAAACACGGCTGTAAAAACGTCCGTGGGCATGAGGCCTTATAGGTTCTCCTGAGTTTATAAGGTTTAGAATGGCTTCTATAGAGTATCACTTGCGTGACTGCTGTGATGCTACTGACCTCAAACCCAGCAGCAGCTTTAAGACTTTTGGATGTCATATACAAGGGAGGCTTGTACAGGTAAATAACATGAAAATCTTATGGGAAGATTGCTATTAAAGTTACAGGGTCTGTTTAATTTCATGCTCATGTTTGCAGCTTGGCTAAGGCCTCATTCACACCTGAGCGATTTCTGCTTGAAACTTGTAGCTCTAAAATGCACAGCAAGCCACATTGCATTAATTTCAATGGCCCCTGTTCACATCTGGGCATTCTGAGACCTGCAGCAAAACGCCTAAAGCTTAAATACATGAGCTTCTTTTTGGAAGATTGTTTTTTGCCCCATAGACTGCCTGACGTGAGCATTTTCTGCTCTAATAGCAGCTCTCAGCTCCGACATTTCCTCATCCTCTAATCCTCCTAGTGCTTTCTATTGGCTAAACAAATGCCTGACGCTGTAAAACACTTGTAATAAGCTGCAAAAAAGATTTTAAAAAGTCAGTAAATCGATATGCTCAGGTGTGAATGGAGCCCAATCACATTACTCTTCATTTGAAGGAGATTAAGAGGATATTCATAAAAATATAATGCTGCTTCTATAGTGTGTTTTGCATATGAAACAATAGAGTATTCTTTAAGCATATGTGATCATTTACCATTTTGAGTCTGAAACTATGAATAATTAATGTAAGAAGCTTTCATGGAAGGATGAGCAACCAGACAACTGAATAGTCGGCCTGCAGGTTACATTTTCCAGAAAAGTGTTTTTGCTGAGAAACCTATTTTCTGGGCCAGTGAATCATTCCTGGAAAATACATTGCCACTGTTTTTGTAATATTTATTTTTCATTATGGTGATGTGTTCCATGTGTTGCTGAACAAGCACAGCAAACCATGCTACCGACCAATAAAAAACTGAAGCAAATTACGTTGGTGGTGCTATTACTAACATACAGTATCTCACAAAAGGGAGTACACATTTTTGTAAATATTTTATTGTAATCACGATTTATATAGTGCCAACAGTTAACGTAGAACTTTACAATGTAGAGGGGGGGACAGCACAATTACAGTACGGTTCAATACAGAATGTACAGGAGGGCCCTGCTCGTAGAGCTTGCATATTAAAGGAAGGGGGGTACAAAAGCTAATGGCTGCAGAGAATTACACAGCCATTAATGTCTAAACCACTGGCAACAAAAGTGAGTACACCCCTAAGTGAAAATGTCCAAATTGGGCCCAATTAGACTTTTTCCCTCCCCGGTGTCATGTAACTCTTTAGTGTTACAAGGTCTCAGGTGTATTAAATTTGGTGTTATGGATCTCTTACTGGTCACTGGAAGTTGAACATGGAAACTCATGGCAAAGATCTCTGAGGATCTGAAAAAAAGAATTGTTTCTCTACATAAAGATGGCCTAGTCGATTCAAAGATTGCCAAGATCCTGAAACTGAGCTGCAGCACGGTGGCCAAGACCATACAGCGGTTTAACAGGACAGTTTCCACTCAGAACAGGCCTCGCCATGGTTGACAAAAGAATTTAAGTGCATGTGCTCAGTGTCATTTCCAGAGATTCTTTTGGGGAAATTGACGTCAACCTGTCAGTGCTCAGACCATACACTGCATCAAATTGATCTGCATGGCTGTCGTCCCAGAAGAAAGCCTCTTCTAAAGATGATGCACAAGAAAGCCCACAAACTGTTTTGCTGATGACAAGGTCATTGATTACTGGAACCATGTCCTGTGGTCTGATGAGACCAAGATAAACTTATTTGGTACAGATGGTGTCAAGCATGTGTGGCAGCAACCAGATGAGTACAAAGACAAGTGTCTTGCCTACAGTCAAGCATGGTCGTGGGAGTGTCATGGTTTGAGGCTGTATGAGTGCTGCCAGCCCTGGGGAGCTAGAGTTCATTGCCAACATGTACTGTGACATACTGAAGCCTAGCATGAACCCCTCCCTTTGGAGACTGGGCCGCTGGGCAGTATTCCAACATAACGACCCCAAACACACCTCCAAGACGACCACTGCCTTATTAAATAAGCTGAGGGTAAAGGTGATGGACTGGCCAAGCATGTCTTCAGACCTAAACCCTATTGAGAATCTGTGGGGCATCCTCAAACGGAATGTGGAGGAGCGCAAGGTCTCTAACATCCACCAGCTCCGTGAGGTAGTCATGAAGGAGTGGAAGAGGACTCCAGTGGCAACCTCTGATGCTCTGAACTCATGCCCAAGAGGGTTAAGGCAGTGCTGGAAAATAATGGAGGCCACACAAAATATTGACACTTTGGGCCCTATTTGGGTGTACTCTTTTGTTGCCAGCGGTTTAGACATTAATGGCTGTGTTATTTTGAGGGGGCGGCAAATTTACACCATTATACAGGCTGTACACTTTACGTCTTAGCAGTGTGTCACATGAAAAGATATAAAAATGTAGGGGGTGTACTCACTTTTGTGAGATACTGTACAGAAAAAAACGTCTCTCTGTCTTTCTCCTGTCTTTCTCCTGTCTTTCTCCTGTCTGTCTCCTGTCTTTCTCCTGTCTTTCTCCTGTCTTTCTCCTGTCTTTCTCCTGTCTTTCTCCTGTCTTTCTCCTGTCTTTCTCCTGTCTTTCTCCTGTCTTTCTCCTGTCTTTCTCCTGTCTTTCTCCTGTCTTTCTCCTGTCTTTCTCCTGTCTTTCTCCTGTCTTTCTCCTGTCTTTCTCCTGTCTTTCTCCTGTCTTTCTCCTGTCTTTCTCCTGTCTTTCTCCTGTCTTTCTCCTGTCTTTCTCCTGTCTTTCTCCTGTCTTTCTCCTGTCTTTCTCCTGTCTTTCTCCTGTCTTTCTCCTGTCTTTCTCCTGTCTTTCTCCTGTCTTTCTCCTGTCTTTCTCCTGTCTTTCTCCTGTCTTTCTCCTGTCTTTCTCCTGTCTTTCTCCTGTCTTTCTCCTGTCTTTCTCCTGTCTTTCTCCTGTCTTTCTCCTGTCTTTCTCCTGTCTTTCTCCTGTCTTTCTCCTGTCTTTCTCCTGTCTTTCTCCTGTCTTTCTCCTGTCTTTCTCCTGTCTTTCTCCTGTCTTTCTCCTGTCTTTCTCCTGTCTTTCTCCTGTCTTTCTCCTGTCTTTCTCCTGTCTTTCTCCTGTCTTTCTCCTGTCTTTCTCCTGTCTTTCTCCTGTCTTTCTCCTGTCTTTCTCCTGTCTTTCTCCTGTCTTTCTCCTGTCTTTCTCCTGTCTTTCTCCTGTCTTTCTCCTGTCTTTCTCCTGTCTTTCTCCTGTCTTTCTCCTGTCTTTCTCCTGTCTTTCTCCTGTCTTTCTCCTGTCTTTCTCCTGTCTTTCTCCTGTCTTTCTCCTGTCTTTCTCCTGTCTTTCTCCTGTCTTTCTCCTGTCTTTCTCCTGTCTTTCTCCTGTCTTTCTCCTGTCTTTCTCCTGTCTTTCTCCTGTCTTTCTCCTGTCTTTCTCCTGTCTTTCTCCTGTCTTTCTCCTGTCTTTCTCCTGTCTTTCTCCTGTCTTTCTCCTGTCTTTCTCCTGTCTTTCTCCTGTCTTTCTCCTGTCTTTCTCCTGTCTTTCTCCTGTCTTTCTCCTGTCTTTCTCCTGTCTTTCTCCTGTCTTTCTCCTGTCTTTCTCCTGTCTTTCTCCTGTCTTTCTCCTGTCTTTCTCCTGTCTTTCTCCTGTCTTTCTCCTGTCTTTCTCCTGTCTTTCTCCTGTCTTTCTCCTGTCTTTCTCCTGTCTTTCTCCTGTCTTTCTCCTGTCTTTCTCCTGTCTTTCTCCTGTCTTTCTCCTGTCTTTCTCCTGTCTTTCTCCTGTCTTTCTCCTGTCTTTCTCCTGTCTTTCTCCTGTCTTTCTCCTGTCTTTCTCCTGTCTTTCTCCTGTCTTTCTCCTGTCTTTCTCCTGTCTTTCTCCTGTCTTTCTCCTGTCTTTCTCCTGTCTTTCTCCTGTCTTTCTCCTGTCTTTCTCCTGTCTTTCTCCTGTCTTTCTCCTGTCTTTCTCCTGTCTTTCTCCTGTCTTTCTCCTGTCTTTCTCCTGTCTTTCTCCTGTCTTTCTCCTGTCTTTCTCCTGTCTTTCTCCTGTCTTTCTCCTGTCTTTCTCCTGTCTTTCTCCTGTCTTTCTCCTGTCTTTCTCCTGTCTTTCTCCTGTCTTTCTCCTGTCTTTCTCCTGTCTTTCTCCTGTCTTTCTCCTGTCTTTCTCCTGTCTTTCTCCTGTCTTTCTCCTGTCTTTCTCCTGTCTTTCTCCTGTCTTTCTCCTGTCTTTCTCCTGTCTTTCTCCTGTCTTTCTCCTGTCTTTCTCCTGTCTTTCTCCTGTCTTTCTCCTGTCTTTCTCCTGTCTTTCTCCTGTCTTTCTCCTGTCTTTCTCCTGTCTTTCTCCTGTCTTTCTCCTGTCTTTCTCCTGTCTTTCTCCTGTCTTTCTCCTGTCTTTCTCCTGTCTTTCTCCTGTCTTTCTCCTGTCTTTCTCCTGTCTTTCTCCTGTCTTTCTCCTGTCTTTCTCCTGTCTTTCTCCTGTCTTTCTCCTGTCTTTCTCCTGTCTTTCTCCTGTCTTTCTCCTGTCTTTCTCCTGTCTTTCTCCTGTCTTTCTCCTGTCTTTCTCCTGTCTTTCTCCTGTCTTTCTCCTGTCTTTCTCCTGTCTTTCTCCTGTCTTTCTCCTGTCTTTCTCCTGTCTTTCTCCTGTCTTTCTCCTGTCTTTCTCCTGTCTTTCTCCTGTCTTTCTCCTGTCTTTCTCCTGTCTTTCTCCTGTCTTTCTCCTGTCTTTCTCCTGTCTTTCTCCTGTCTTTCTCCTGTCTTTCTCCTGTCTTTCTCCTGTCTTTCTCCTGTCTTTCTCCTGTCTTTCTCCTGTCTTTCTCCTGTCTTTCTCCTGTCTTTCTCCTGTCTTTCTCCTGTCTTTCTCCTGTCTTTCTCCTGTCTTTCTCCTGTCTTTCTCCTGTCTTTCTCCTGTCTTTCTCCTGTCTTTCTCCTGTCTTTCTCCTGTCTTTCTCCTGTCTTTCTCCTGTCTTTCTCCTGTCTTTCTCCTGTCTTTCTCCTGTCTTTCTCCTGTCTTTCTCCTGTCTTTCTCCTGTCTTTCTCCTGTCTTTCTCCTGTCTTTCTCCTGTCTTTCTCCTGTCTTTCTCCTGTCTTTCTCCTGTCTTTCTCCTGTCTTTCTCCTGTCTTTCTCCTGTCTTTCTCCTGTCTTTCTCCTGTCTTTCTCCTGTCTTTCTCCTGTCTTTCTCCTGTCTTTCTCCTGTCTTTCTCCTGTCTTTCTCCTGTCTTTCTCCTGTCTTTCTCCTGTCTTTCTCCTGTCTTTCTCCTGTCTTTCTCCTGTCTTTCTCCTGTCTTTCTCCTGTCTTTCTCCTGTCTCATCCCTGTTTCTGCTGCCCTTCCTTGCTCCTCTCTTCTTCCCATAAGTTATTGTAGAGATGCTCAAAGTATGTACCTAATGAAAAGATGAACCCAAATTCTTAATGCCACCACAAGAAAAATGCTACCATGGTCATCCTCCATTTTTTATTTTTTAGGAAGTAGAAAACCAGCTGCCGTAATTCGACCTTTTCCTTTACCAATGTACAGGGGCCACTCAACTCCCCACATCACTAGCAGCATAAACTCCCCTTTCCTCCATTCCCCAGCTACTCAAATTGGTCACCTGCAGGGAGGTGAAATGCTTGGTATTTCCAAATATGGGTGATGTGACTTGCTGCTTTTCTCCCATGTGGAACTTGACACATTCCACTCATCCAAAGCAGGCCATTCATGGATAGAAATTTGTCTGGTCCCTGCTGAACCGGCCGAAGTTTGATCCATGTATGGGCAGGGAGGTTGTACAGCAGTTCTACTGACTTGGCTTCTGTACAATCAGCCTGTTGGGGGTTTCCTGATCGAACAGTGCCATCAGGTATAGGCGACAGCACTGATTTGTGTATTCTGATGGCTGGGAAGTCTCCACGCTGTCTGAATATAATAACTCAGCAGGAAGGATTCCCCTAACCACCTCCAAATATTTGGTGGAATCGGCCCTAAATACCATTGACATTGTTGAGCTAAAAATGGAGTGTATGTGTGTAGACAGAAAATTGCTACAATGAGGGGCAACTAAGTAGGAAAGAGGAAGTTTTTTTTTTTTTTTTTTTGTTTATAAAAAAAAAAAAAATTGCAATCGTGTCAGATGCTGCTCTTTAGAAAAAGTAACGCTGGCCTTGCACTTAGCCAATTTAGTCTGATTCAATCAGTGGGTGGCACCTTTCTGTCCAACGTTCTATCAGAACACAGTAGCTGCAGCAGGAAATTGCCCATCCACTTTGTTTAGCATGGATAGGGGAATCTGATTCGATTTCTTTCATTCAGTCCACAGACCGAACCACAGAAATCTACAGGTAAATGGCCAGCTTAAAGTGTTTTGTAAAGCTTTGCATTTATTTTGGTAAACTAACGTTATACTTACCGGCTGTATGCTATGGTTATGTACAAAGCAGCCCTGATCCTCCTCTTGGGTCCCCGGATAGCGCTGTTTCTCCTCTCCCCTGCTAAGTGCTCCAAAGCAAGCTGCTTGCTATGGGAGACTCGTGGGCATGCTCCCGAGCTGGCTTTGTGCGTCCACTGGCTCGGTCCCACCCCCTACTCCCTCACTGGCTGTGATTGATAGCAACAGGAGCCCATGGTTCCTGCTGCTGCCTCTTTGTCCAGTGAGGAATTAGCCGAGAGAGCCAATGCTCTCGTGTAATTGCTGGATCGAGAATGGGCTCAGGTGAGTACAGCCCTGGCCCAAAGCTTTGAGAATTGCACAAATGTTAATTTTCACGCAGTCTGCTGCCTCATTTTTTATAGTGGCAATTTGCATATACTCCAGAATGTTATGAAGAGTGATCAGATCAATTGCAATGGAAAAGTCCATCTTTTTCATGGAAACGAACCTAATACCAAAAAACATTTCCACTGCATTTCAGCCCTGCCACTAAAGGACCAGCTGACATGTCTGGAGTGGAAGCTTTAAAGGGAGGGTGGCACTTGAAATCATTGTTCTACTTCTGTTAACCATGGTTATCTGCAAGTAAACATATGCAGTCATCATTGCTTTGCACGAAAGGATTCACAGGCAAGGATATTGCTGCCACTAAGTTTGCACCTAAAATCAACCATTTTTATCGGATCATCCAGAACTTCAAGGGGAGAGGTTCAATTGTTAAGAAGGCTTCAGGGCGCCCAAGAAAGTCCAGCAAGCACCAGAACCGTCTCCTACAGTTTTTTCAGCTGTGGGATCAGGACACCGCTAGTGCAGCACTTGCTCAGGAATGGCAGCAGGCAAGTGTAAGTACATCTGCACGCACAGTGAGGAGAAGACTTTTGGAGGATGGCCTGGTGTCAAGTAGGGCAGCAAAAAAAGTAACTTCTCCTGTAATAACATCAGGATTTTCTGAAAAAGGTACAGGGATTGGACTGCTGAGGACTGGGGTAAAGTAATTATCTCTGAATTCCCTTTCTGATTGTTTGGGGCATCCAGAAAAACTTGTCTGGAGAAGAAAATCGAAGCACTACAATCAGTCCTGTGTCATGCCAACAGTAAAGCACCCTGAGACCGTGTGGGGGGTTGCTTCTAAGCCAAGGGAGTGGGCAGGCTCATTCACAATTTTGCCTAAGAACACTAAAGCCACGAATAAAGAATGGTACAAAAACATCCTCCGAGAAACCACCCAAGAGCAGTTTGGCAAGCAAGGAACAATGCCTTTTTCCAGCATGGAGCACCATGCCGCAAGGCAAAAGTGATAACTAAGTGGCTTGGAAAATAAAACATCAAAATTTTGTGTCCAAAGCCAGGAAACTCCCCAGACCCCATTGAGAACTTGTGGTCGATCCTCAAGAGGTGGGTAAACAAAAAACCCACACATTCTGACAAAGCTCCAAGCATTGATTATGCAAGAATGGGCTGCCATCACTGCATGTGGCCCAGAAGTTGATTGACAGCATGCCAGGGTGAATTGCCGAGTTCTTGAAAAAGAAGGGTCAGCACTGCAAATATTGTGTCTTTGCATAAATGTTAAGTGATTTGTAAAGTCGTGTTTTTGTTTTTTTTTTCCTATGAAAATAAAAAACCTACTGTATGCTTACCTGCTCTGTGCAGTTGATTTTGCACAGAGCAGCCCAGATCCTCCTGTTATTGGGTCCCTTGCTGGAGCTCCTGGCACCTCCCTCCTGTTGAATGATCCCCCCCCCCCCCAGCAAGCAGCTTGCTATGGAGGCACCCAAGCTGAGCTGCAGCTCCGTGTATTCATTCAGAAACAGAGCTGCAGCCTGGCCCTGCCCCTTTCTCCTGATTGGCTAACTGAGCTCCAGCTGCTGTCTCATCCAATAAGGAGGGAGAGTCCCGGACGGTTGAGGGACTTGTCATCTCTGAATAGAGAGGGGGCTAGGGTAAGTATTTGTGGGGCTGCTGTACACAAAAGGCTTTATCTTAAGATAAAAAAAACCTTCTGCCTTTACAACCCCTTTAATGTAATTTGTCAAAATCCTTTGACACTTATGAAATGTTTGTAGTTATACTTCAGTATACCATAGTAACATCTGACAAAAAGATCTAAAAACACGGAAGCAGCCGACTTTGGGAAAATTTAAGATTTGTGTAATTCTCAAAACTTTTGGCCACGGCTGTATAAGTGGCTGGGCCTGGAAGAGAGCAGCACACGTTGTTTTTTTTTTTTTTTTTTTTGTTTTGTTTTTATATTCATGCAGAGAATGCATTAAGGTAAAACTCCTCCATGCTTTCGAGCCACTTTAAATTTTAGTGTTTCTACTTTTATGGTTTCCTTTTTTATTTTATTTTTTATTTGATATCATGCCCGGCCTATTTTGCATTACCTTGCTTTTGACGCTTAGGTTAAAGTAGATATCCAGCCTTACTATTTTTTTTTTTTTTTTTTTTTTTGGTAGAGTGTGGAAAGATAAAAACCTCTGATGGGCTTTTATTTCTTTGTTCTGTTGAGAATGTTTTCCACAACTAATGGTATCAGTCACAGAACTCAAGTTGGAAAATCTGAATGGACACCGAGATGGCAACATAAAACCGACATATATGTTCTAATATTTCTCCATGCTATCCAGAAGAAAATTTATGGATTACAGTTGGGAAACATTAATTTATATCCTATCTTGGTGACAAAACGGGGTGTTAAGGGAATTTTTCCATAACTTAATTTGACTTTTTTTCTGTTTAAACCGCAAAAAAGGACTTTAAAGGCACCATAACACATCAATCATAAAATGTCCAATCTTTTATTTTACTACAACATCAAAAGATACGTAAATACAAATAAATGTTAACCTCAAGCATGGAATATCGTGTACAAATTATTTTGTTGACAAAAGCTCTTCGCTCGACATGTTTTGCCAATCTGCTTCTTCAGGAGCCATAAAGCATTGTAAGTATTGTCACAACACTGATCTTTAAAAGATTGACTAAACAGCCTTTGCAAGGAGTCACTGATGGGGCTAGCTCTCTATGCATGAACTTTAGTGACTCCTTGCGAAGGCTGTTTAGTCAATATTTTGAATATTGATGTCGTGACAATACTTGCAATGCTTGTCTCCTGAAGAAGCTGATTGGTGAAACATGTCGCTTGAAGAGCATTTGTCAACAATCTAAGAATTTGCATACGATATTCCATGCTTAATTTTAACATTTGTATTTACATATCTTATAATGTTGAAGTACAATAAAAAGTTAACAGTTTATGATGTGTTACGGCACCTTTTTTATATCCCCCCTTTTTTTTTTTTTTTTTTATTTCTTGGGGTTTAGGTGTCGTTTTTTTTATTTCCAGGTTTGAGTGGTACGGTTAAAATTTGACTTTGTTTGCCCATTTTGGACCCTTATGCAGGATCATTGGAATAATCTGGGGATTCCTAACCAAACCCAGTTTGCGTTGTAACTATTCCTAGCTCATTTTGAGTGCCTTTTATATGGTAGAATAATTTTTTGCATTCTCTGGTTCAGGCTATTTCAAGTTCCTTGGAGGAAGCCAGGTTATGACTGTTTTCCTCTCTACCACCTGCAACTGGATTGCAGAGTCAACACAATATAGTTTTAATTTAAACTGCAGGTCTTTGGCATGCTTTCCTTCAGGCTGTTTTGACTTTTCTTATTTAACCCCGTCAGCCAATCCACATTAGGTAGCTCAGATCCTTGGGGCTGTCATCGGAGTATGATGTGGCAAAATGTGCTGGTGTGACCAGATTTCTCATGCAGAGAAGGAAAATGTTTTTCCAGACAAGGCACATGTGTTTGCATTCAAGAGGGGACACGAGTCACCTAACATAACCCCCTTTCCTTAAAGGCTTTCTGAGTTCTTGAGTGGGCTAGGGTTACCGAGCATTGTGTTGTAGTGTAAACATTCCTGTACATTTTCAGTCTGCAGAGCTGATTCAGTCTGGTCTGCTAACTAAATCATCAGACACAGGAACGCTGTGAAAACATTTTATGGGGTGATTTTCAGAGGCTTCAAATTCCTAGCCATGTGAGCTATACCTGCTAAAGGCTAAAATATTTCCCTTCTACTTGGGCCTCTGACTTTAACTTTTTAAAAAATTTCTGGGTGGAGGGAAAATTGCTTTTGATTTTATTTATTTTTAAAATATTAATCTACCCAAACCTGAAATTTCAATTGTAGGAAGATTTTACTGTTTTAAAGTATACCTGGGCAAATAAAAAATAAAAGATCAGTACCTCCTCAACACGCACTTCTCCATGTGTCATTTTCTTAAAAAAAAAAAAAAGGAAAAAAATAATCATAATTGCATGTACAGAAAATACCTGCTGATTCTGCCAAAAATGGTAGTAATGACACTGTACCTTTTTATAACCATGAGCTCCTAAGCGTTGTTTTCAGACTTTCCCGGTTCTCCTCTGCTGGACTACAGAACACATCCCTCTTGTGTTATGGGGATGAGGAGAGGGGCTTGGTGGGTGAGAAGTTGGGTAGGGCTGATGACACTGGTTAAGATTTTGAGGCAGCATTGTAAGCTCACTATAGGAAGGCCGGATCAACTGGTATTTTTCTGTGTTTGCAGGATTTTTAAATTTGGAGACAATTTTAAAACAATAGCAACATATGCAGAAAGGTGTGTGCATTAGGTACACCTGTTCAATTGCTTGATGAGACAAATTGCTAATCGGCCAATCACATGGCAGCAACTCAATGCATTTAGGCATCTAGACATGGTCAAGATGACTTGCTGAAGTTCAAACTGAGCATCAGAATGGGGAAGAAAGGGGTTTTAAGTGACTTTGAACATGGCAGTTGTTACCAGACGGGCTGGTCTGAGAATTAAAAAAAAATAAATAAAAAAAATGCTGATTTACTTTGATTTTCACGCACAACCACCTCCTAGGGTTTACAGAGAATGGTCTGAAAAAGAAGATATCCATTGAGCGAAAGTTGTGGACGAAAATGCCTTGTTGAGGTCAGAGGAGAATGGGCAGACTGGTTTGAGAGAATAGAAAGGCAACAGTAACTGAAATAACCACTCATTACAACCAAGGTATGCAGAATACCATCTCTGAATGCACATTGATCCTTGAACCAGGTGGGCTGCAGCAGAAGACCACACCGGGTGCCACTCCTGTCTCATAAGAACAGGAAACTGAGGCTACAATTCCCACCAAAATTGGACCATAGATTGGAAAAACATTACCAGATCTGATGAGTCTCGTATTCAGATGAATTTGGCATCAACATGAAAACGTGGACCATCCTGCCTTGTATCAATGGTTCAGGCTGGTGGTGGTGGCGTAATGGTTTGTTTAAATGCCACAGCCTACCTGAGTATTGTTGCTGACCATGTCCAGCCCTTTATGACTACAGTGTACCCATCTTCTGATGGCTCCTTCCAGCAGGATAATGCACCATGTCACAAAGCCCAAATCATCTCACCACTGGTTTCTTGAACATGACAATGAGGTCACTGTATTCCAATGGCCTCCACAGATCTCAATCCAATAGAGCACCTTTGGGATGTGGTGGAACAGGAGATTTGCATTAATGTGCAGCCGACAAATCTGCATGAACTGTGTGATGCTATCATGTCAATATGGATCAAAATCTCTGAGGAATGTGTTGAATTTCTGTACGTGTAATGAAAAACTGCTGAGCTGTAGCTTAATTGCAATTGTGCAATATTCACAAATATATACATAAACAGAATAGGAGCTGCGCTCTAAATATATAAAGTGACACTAGTACGAGTGACAATGTGTGTCAAAATGACCGCAGTGGCACTAATAAAAGTGTATAACAAGCCCCAAGGTGAGTGAGTAATAAGGGAAGCAAATGAGTCCTCCAATAAAGTGTGTAGGGACACCCGATGTAATGTACTCCTCCTGTGACTGGATTATTCACATTGGATAACGTGAGACTCCACCACCTGAAGTGCACGCTTACCAGCTTACACAAGCTAGCACTCTTGTGGCTAACGCCCAGGCAGGGCCTTTTCTTCTGGGGATGGCAACCAAATGGCACATCGATCCACAACCGCCACACATTCAAGACCCTCTGTCTCACCCACAAGGAAACGCTCCTCAATACACTGCACCCCTAATCGCATTCTCCGATCAACCAAAACCTCCTCCACATCCCCAAATCCCGCTACAAATGGAAGGGAGAACAAAGATTTGTAGTTCAAGGACCACGGCTATGGAACGCGCTACCCACGGACATCCGCATGGAAGAAAACCATCGGGCTTTCAGGAAAAAACTTAAGACCCACCTCTTCTGAAGGATCAGGATGTCACTGGATGCAAAGCGCCTTGAGGCGATTTAGTTCGCATTTGTAGCGCTATACAAGTTATTCACTCACCACTATGCAGTGAATACTCTCATGTAGTCACAGGAACAATGGCCATCCAAGGTCCTCACTTCGACATTGGTATTCATACAGCCCAAAAGAAAGGAAAGGGTCCCCATAGGTAAAACCTGACTGGTGTTTATTAAATAAACTGTACAACTTGCATGTAAGGTTCTTCCAATACAAGGGTCTAGTGTGTGTGTGTGTGTGTGTGTGTGTGTGTCTTGTTTTTTTACTTTTCCAGATAACTTTGATTTACCTTCTAGCTTCTTAAAGTATATCTAATGGCAAAACCTTTTTTTAGTTTTGGATGGAGTGGAGAGGGATTAGAACCCAGTCTTCTCTTTTTATTTTTTTTAATTTCGGTCTGTGTTCCTGTTGGGGAGATTCACCCTATTTTTGTCCTATCTACCATTATCATTTAAAGTAAAAAAACAAACCCAAATTTTGGTTTGTCCCCAGAAATGGGACATGTTACAATGGGGAAACTAGATCAGATGACCTGAGGGTAGCCAAGGAATTCCTTTTTAATTTGTAGGGATTTCTAGTCACTTCCTGTTTAGCTATGGCACAGGAAGTCAAGGGAAATCTCTGCAAATAAATCTGACCGCGGTTCCTACCCTCCCTTGCTCTATCCAAAATGGGGGGGGGGGGGCGAATTTGCCTTTTTAGTTTTTACGTTGCATGATTCCGACAGGAAATCTATTTTTTTTTTTTTTTTCAAGTCAAGTTTAACATGCTAAGCAATGTTAGTGTGACTTTTCCTTGAATTTTATTACTACTCAGATTTCAATACTCTCAACAATACCTTATTTTCTGCTCAAGCTAGAAGGATAGTGCCAGGTTTGCTTATTCACATTCCAGGGTCAGCATCTATGTTTTGGATTGAGATGCTGGATCAGGGAATAACACAATCCATGTCAGTTCTGGTGCCTGCGCAGGTTTTGTCTGTTAATTATCTGACTTGTGTCAGACATTTGTTATGGTTTCTACAGTTTTTAATAAGATTTTATATTTTTCAATATTTTAATTGTTTTAATGCCCCCCCCCCCCCGCCTTTTTTTTTTTTTTTTTTTACTTTTTTTTTTTTTTTTCTGTCCTGCAGATTTTCTTCAGTTGAAGATGTATATTTTTAGAAAGGCTCTGACTGTGAGGTTATTATCTGACAATATTGTTTGTTCCGTTTTTAGATCTGGACGGCAGTGGATACATCTCAGATTATGAGCTTCATTTTCTATTTAAGGAAGCAAACCTTCCTCTTCCTGGATACAAAGTGCGAGAGATCATTCAGAAGCTGATGAATGAGGGCGACAAAAATAAGGATGGGAAAATAGGCTTTGAAGAATTTGTTTTTGTAAGACTTGTTTTCTATGTTGAAGTGACGCAATATGATGTTTGTTTTTCCGTGTATTTGCAGACTGGCTATTGTGGATTCCTCAGTCTTAGCAGAATGTAAAAACACACCTGTCCAAAACAGGCATGCAAAAATTGTATGTCGGACTTAAAGTGGAATTCCAGGCTACACCCGAACAAATCTTATGCCGCGTACACACGATAATTTTTCCCGTCGAGAAAAACAACATTTTTCCCTTTGGACGAGAAAAATAATCGTCTGGGCTTTCCCGTCGAGAAAAACTGCATTAATCACGACGAGAAAAATTAGAACATGCTCTAATTTTTCTCGTCGTGAATCCCGTCATTTTTTTTTGCCGCGGCAGTTTTCCCATAGGGAAACACTGCCGGGGAGCCCACACACGGTCGTTTTTTTCGACCAAAAAAAAAAGTCATTTAAAACGGCCGTGTGTGGGGGGAACAAGCTGTTCCTCGTTTTTCACGTCGCTTTTCTCGACGGTGTTTTCACCGTCGAAAAAATCGATCGTGTGTACGCGGCATTAAAAGTTCCCTCATAACACCTATGCTCGCTAACCTGTGTATGAAAATTGTACTGTATATACTTGCCTATTTTTAGGTTACTTCGGTCCAATCACATAATCTCCCATGTGTCAGCCAGCGGTGATTTCAGGAAAAAGGAGACGGCACTCAACAATGGCTAGTAAAGCCTGGGGTTGTGACCCATAGGCTCCTATCGCCCATCCGTTGTTTGACGCTCCCCTGCCGCTGCTGCTGGCTAACACATGGTAGTCAATTCACTTGACTGGGACCAGAGTGGCCTGAAAATGGGTAAATCGATACATCTTTCTCTCACAGGTTAGTCAGCATAGGTGTTAAAGGCGGGGGGTTTATCCTGAATTCCACTTTAAGCAAGAATGTCTGTACGAATTTCACATTCCTTACAGTAGGTTAAACTCAGAGAATTTCTTTTTGTTCAAACAAAGTGTATTTAAGATGAGCGGCCTACGCTAGATCACTTTAACTATTCTAGCAAATGTCATCATTGTTAGGTTGTTAAATGCCAACTCCAGCAAAAACTGTTTGGCAAGCTGAAGTTGTAAGCTAAATTTTATGCTGGTTTGTTACCCTTCTGGATGAGAAGAAATCCCAGGATGTCCAGCTATTGTGGCACATACTAAGGAGATGATGACGTTATACTTCCTGCATTGAGTTCTCCTTTTTACAAAATAAGCAGGAACTTAAAGTGCATCTCCAGCCTTTTAGTTGTGGATGAAGCAAGGCAGAATTGGATCCTCTTCTGAGTTTTTTTTTTTTTTTTTTTCTGGCATATTTTGTCTCAGTTGAAGACATTTCTTGATTTTGTCCCTGGGACAACACTATCGTCCGACAGGAGATATCAGGGGCGGATCCAGAGTCTTTTCCCGGGAGGGGCACTGACACTGATTTTTGTGGGAAATTTATCGGGGAAATGGCTGGTGTCGGCGCTTCAATCATCCCGGCACCATGGTTGTTATGGTGTCAGGATGATTGAAGTGCATTATTTCTATTATTACATTGTAATATAAAATTAAATAGTTCAATGCAGAATCAGTGGGAGCCCCGAGTGTGTCACTTTCCACCGTCGCCTGCAATTAGTGGGAGCCCTGAACGTGTCACTTGCCACACATTGCGGATTGTCACTTGCCACGTCACCTGCCACACCTTGTGGATTGTCACTAGCCACACCTTGTGGATTGTCACTAGCCACATCACCTGCCATACCTTGCGGATTGTCACTAGCCACTCACCTGCCACCAGATGCAGATTGTCATTTGCCACGTCACCTGACACAATTTG
Organism: Rana muscosa; assembly: GCA_029206835.1. Lineage (NCBI taxonomy): Eukaryota > Metazoa > Chordata > Amphibia > Anura > Ranidae > Rana > Rana muscosa. The sequence continues at coordinate 97,762,364 of CM055125.1, forward strand.
CGGATTGTCACTAACTTGCCTGCTAAGGTGTAGTTTTGGTTGTCTCTTGCTGTGTCCCAGACTCCTAGAGTCAGGCAGCAGAGAGATAATGTAATCTCTCTGCTGCCTGCACAGTGAGGGCGGAAGTCACTGCAGGAATGCAGGGCAGGCACGGGCAGTGAGAGATGATCTCATCTCTCTGCTCCCCCACTCCCGGCTAGCTGATTGGCCAGCTGCCACACTGAGCCTGCTCTCTCACTCTCACCTGCGCTGCCAACACACTGAGCAGCACGGTCTGCCCACGAACTGCGCCGCCCGCCCACAAACCGCGCCGTAAGCGGAGCTGCCCGCTTTCTTACCCGTCTGTGGAACCGCACGCTATCGCACCTGCCTGCAGAGCGGCCCGACGTGACTCACTGACGTCACTCATTGCTAGATGCCAAGCAGCCCAGGCGTTGGCAACGAGTGCAGGGAAGAGGCTCCACCCACCTCCTCCTCCGCTCCTGGTATCGTGTCAGTGCGCCGCGTAACTACATTAGACAAGTCTCTCTCTCTGCGCCGCTGATCGGCTGATGTGAGAAACTGAGAGAGACTCAGAGAGGCAGCGGCAGCCGCAGAACAAGTACTGTATATACTCAAGTGTAAGCCGACCCAAATATAAGCCGAGACACCTAATTTTACCCCAAAAAACTGGGAAAACTTTTTGACTCGATTATAAGCCTAGGGTGTCCATCTGCATGCCTCACTGTGCCCATGCCTCACTGTGCCCATGACTAGACTGATGTTTAACATGGGAGTCTATGGAAGGAGTGCCCGGCTTTGAAAAATCGGTTCTCCTCGGCCGTAGGTCTCCCAGACACCAAACTTTGCACACTTGTAGAGGAGACATGGGGATACATGTGTGCGAAGTTTGGGGTCCAGGGAACCTACGACCGGCCGGTACCGGGTCCGCAAAGTCACCGGAGAAATGACCATTTAACATTGGAGTCTATGGAAGGAGTGCCCGGCTTTGAAAAATCGGTTCTCCCCGGCCGTAGGTCTCCCAGACACCAAGCTTTAAACACTTGTAGAGGAGACATGGGGATACATGTGTGCCACGTTTGGGGTCCAGTATGGCCGGCCGGTACCGGGTACCCAAAGTCCGGGAGATCAGGCGCAAAAAAAAACAGAGCAAGCAATTGTGACAGATGGTCTCGGGGGGGGGGGGGGGCAATTGCCCTGTTGCCCCCCCTGGATCCGCCCCTGGGTAATATATCATTATAATATCAATAATGGGAAATCTCCCAGAGCAATACTCTACTTTTTTGCATTTGAGTGGGGAAGGCTAGAGGGCTGTCAGATTGTTGCAGATGTTCCTCTACTTCGGTTTAATCTATTGTAACTGTGTATTGTATGTACTTGACGTTAAACTCATTGTAAATGATCGCCTTGTTGTAATACTCTAAATCCCATGCAGTTTAAAATGGCAATGAAACGCAAAACATTTGTGGGGGGAAAAAAAAGTATAAATACTTCTTTCTTTCCCTTTCTTTCCCTTTCTTTCTTTCCCTTTCTTTCTTTCCCTTTCTTTCTTTCCCTTTCTTTCTTTCCCTTTCTTTCTTTCTTTCTTTCCCTTTCTTTCTTTCTTTCTTTCCCTTTCTTTCTTTCTTTCTTTCCCTTTCTTTCTTTGCTTTCCCTTTCTTTCTTTCTTTCCCTTTCTTTCTTTGCTTTCCCTTTCTTTCTTTGCTTTCCCTTTCTTTCTTTGCTTTCCCTTTCTTTCTTTGCTTTCCCTTTCTTTCTTTGCTTTCCCTTTCTTTCTTTGCTTTCCCTTTCTTTCTTTGCTTTCCCTTTCTTTCTTTGCTTTCCCTTTCGCATAAGGGGCATGTCATGACAAGATGGATCATTGGAGTAAAGCAGACTTGAGTTTCAAGCACAGCTAGAGAACTGACCATGCTCCCCTATTTAGTGTGGTCAATTTTTACTTGGAAAGCAGAGGGACTGAGAGAAGCAGCAGGGATTTCACACAAAGGAAGCAATACAAAGAGAACAGGCTACTTTTTTCATAAAAGTACATGGTACAACAGGCACATATCGGGAATATGAAATGTTGGGTTTACATATTCTTTAACCTGGGATTCGTGTTGTAAAATACCCTGTATTTGGAGAGCGAAAAGCTCTGTTTAGATCTCAGGACTGGATATATAAAAATGCAAATCCTTTGGCAGGTAAAATGACTTTCTAATATGTATTTTATCAGTGTCTTGATTTGTTTGCTCAGTGCTTAACTTTAAAGTGTTAAGGCTGCAGTACTGAGCTGGCTGGTAATGGGTTAGTTTATGGCCTTCTAGTAATAGGTGAATAATGAACGACTGCTGGGCAGGCTATTGAGCAAGTCCTACCATTGATTAGGAATGAAGGCTAGAACTTGCAGGGCTAGAATAACTGGAAATCTTCCATCAGGACTCCTAACTCCTACAATGGCAGTGTTTACAACTGGTTTTGATGGAGTGTGAACGTATTGTTTATATTGACACTATCCTTGAGTATTTGACAGACATTACATCTCTATTGCCAGCTAATTGCACAGTACATTCTGAAGTTTACTTTCTGGGTTATAGGTCTCTGCAGGAGATCTGTGTGCTGGCCAAGCTGAGTCTGGGCTGGGGCTGGGAAAAAAGGTTCTTTTGAAACCATTTAACTCCTTGTGTTATGATTAGCTTGTGTTTTTGTAGTGTAAAGGAAACATCGGGCAAATTCTGAGAAGTACCAGCATGAAGCCCATCATACCTGCTATGTTCAACTTATTAGCCGTCTGCTGCTTTCTGTTTAAAACGTTGACCAGACGGAACTGGCAGACGTTCTCTGGATGTCCACATACTTAGACTGTGACGTACAGCCTTGACTTTCTGCTGCGAGGTTAATGGGTTATTTAAATTTAGTTCCGACATTGTCTAAACCTGTAAAATTGAAGATAGTTTTCCCTATCCTTCAGAGATTGTTTTGTGTTTGGAGGGGAGTGTTGCAGGGATTCTTTAATCCGTAAAACCAGAAGTGTTTGCTGTTTTACATTCATATTACTGTTGCAGAATAATCAGTCCAGAACCCTATAGCTGAAATCTGCACATATTCAGAATGTGGTACTCGGTTGGAATTTACCTGACTGTTTATGAAATGAATATTATCCTGCCTGCTTTTATCCCCAGTGAATCGGTACTTGATGACCCATTATTAAATGAGCAGTCAGGTTCCATATGAAGCTGCAAAACTGGGACAGGAAATGGTGGTCTTATGTGATGGTCTATGCAGTGTGACCAGGGTGTGCATAGTTACTAGTCCTTTGGCTTGAATACAATGTATATAGATAGGTTTGTGCAAAAAATCTACAATGGTACTAAAGGTGGAAACCTTGCTAAATTTTCCCTAAGGCCCACTCAGACTTTGCACTTGCCTTATTTAGGTGCACTGTGTTAAGGCAGCCCCTTCATTTTGAATATGCTTTCAGTGCACTCTAATACCCCAAAAATCATTAATTGGCTGCTCCAGTGTAGTTGTTTGGGGTGGCATTGAAAATAATTGACACTGAGGAACCGAGCACCACTGTGCCCATTTTTTATTTTTTTGCACTTGATGCAAAGCATTACATCAGCGGTAGACAAGTGCAGTGATGTCCCGACGCTTGTGCTCCGTTGAGAAAATCTATGGTGGAAGATGGGGATTTGTAGCAGTTTTATTCACAACTGCCTGTAAATGATGGTTGTGTGGGCAGAGCCACGCACAATTTGACAGGATGCTGTGGGGTGAAATCTGCAATCCGTTAAAAGAAGGGGGTGTTGGGGAGCTGTGTATGTGGACGGCGGTTTGTTACGCTTTAAATATGTTTGAAAAATGGTCAGAAAAGTGGAAGTGGCTTTTAAACATGGTTTTCTAGTTCTGTATGGCAGGCCAGCTCAGTTTTTATGTCTGCCATTCCTCATAATTTTTTTGGAGTTCATGGTGTATGTGGTGCAAATATGCCCACAGAACTGAAAATGTCAAGAGTCGTACTAGACTGCTGCTCTGTGGTGGGGGGGGGGACTTAGCTGCAGCTTCTTTTTTTTTCTTTTTTTATGTCATCTGTCCAGACTCTGTAGAGTGCGGTTGACATTTCCGCTCTCTCCAGTTTGATACATTGCTCTTATTATGCAAATTAAGGCTTTGTAGACCCCAAATTGCTCCATATTCCTGAGGAAGCTGTTTTTTGGCAATTGGGGGGGGGAGGAGCCATGCATGTTCAGAAGTCATGCATGTTCAGAAGTCATGCATGTTCAGAAGTCATGCATGTTCAGAAGTCATGCATGTTCAGAAGTCATGCATGTTCAGAAGTCATAATAATAAACCAGACTGGCTCTGCCTGATGATTAAATTAGGAGGCAGTCTCATATTTGTTGGGCAGACATGAACTTCACCTGCTTGCACTTCTGGGCCATGTTCCAGCCTGTTGCCTAACGACTCGTCAGATGCAGACAGCCCACCTTCTCCAGGTTCCTGCACTGGGGGTAAAGGAGATATGTCAGTCTTTTTACCTTTTTTACCTTCTCTCTCTGTCAAGTTATGTTGTCTCCAGTTTATGAAGAACTTTGGGTATTCATCTGGCAGAATGGCTTTAGTTATGGTGAACAGACCATTTGTTTGCCACAATTATGTTTGCCACTTATTGTTGGTGTTCCCTTTTTTTTTTTTTTTTTCTTTTGATATTTCAAGTGACAGGCAAGTCTTATTCTTCTGCCTTTTTTTTTTTTTTCTGGTATTTATTCCTTCAAATCTTATCTTTTAAAAGCAATAGAAGGGCGACTTGGGTCTTAAAGTGGTGTTCCGGCCGAAATTACACTTTTTAAATAAAAATACCCCTAGAATACACAATTTTAATGTATTCTAGTAAAGTTAGTCTGTAAACTAAGGTCCGTTTTGTTAGGTTATTAGAGCATTTAGATAGTATATAAACTAGAAATAGGCCGTGGCCATTTGAAGTCTGGGCATCTGAAGCCAGACTGTATCTCTTCCTGGATATCGCAAGCAGTGTAATTGGTTTCAGTTTCATGTTACATTTTCTCTTCAGTTTCATAGCAAGTTGCCGCCCCCTATTTATGTAAACATCTCCTCCCCTCCTTCCCTCCAGTATGTACAAGCAATAATTTTCTAGAAATACAGCACAGCACATCGCATCGCATGGCCCACAGAACATTGCATCACCCCAGCACATCGAATCGCATGGCCCACAGAACATTGCATCACCCCAGCACATCGAATCGCATGGCCCACAGAACATTGCATCACCCCAGCACATCGAATCGCAAGGCCCACAACATTGCATCACCCCAGCACATCGAATCGCATGGGCCCACAGAACATTGCATCACCCCCAGCACGTCAAATCGCATCATTTACAGCACATTGCGTCACCCCCAGCGCATCTAATCGCATCTATGCAGACATAGTACAGGAGATGGTCAGAGACTGCGGACATGCTACAGGAGATGGTCAGAGACTGCAGTTCCTATGGACGTTAGTAGATAATGGCCGATTGGCCCTCTCACCTGACCCAGCGATACAGCAACAACGGTTCATTTGATCAGGAGTCTGCTCACTCTGAATTGCCCGTGGCGACTCCACTGGGTAAAGCCCAGATCTGTATTCTGGCAATGACTCCATTCCTTTCTCTGCCAGGGATGGCGCCAGGCTTTGTGGCTTCCCCTCCATTAGTACAGACCCCCCAGAACAAACCACCCCCCTCCATCATTAGTACTGACCCCCCCCAGAACAAACCACCCCCCCTCCATCATTAGTACTAACCCCCACCCCCAGCAACGGCACTGCGCGGCTGGTCAGACAGCCGCTCCGATCTGCAGCTGTTTCGCTCTCCTCCTCTGACAGGAGGAGGAGGGAGGAGGGTGGGGGCTTCGGCAGGGAACGTGGCGGCGGTGATTGGCGGAGAGAGACTCCTACAGGAGAGGAGGGAGGGGAGCACTCTGGCGCTTCAGCGCCTCCACCTCTGCCTGGGGAAGTTATTCGGGAGAACACCGGTCACATCATCACACAGTGCAGTGTGAGATGTGACAGGCTGAGGCTCGCTGGGTAGGGAGGGAGGAGCGGAGGAAGGTGGTCACACACACCAGGCGGACCAAGGGAGGGCAGGATGGGCGTTCCTTCATGAACATGGGAACACGATGAGCCTCCTGGGATCCCAGGAGGTATAGCGAACATTGGATGACGCGACTAGGATTGTGCGGCCGCAGCGGCAGATACAAACAGATACAAACAGATGCAAATATAACAGTGAGTTTTTAAAAATAAAAATTGTAATATGCCAATTGTTATGCAGGGGACAGTACTAGAGAGGATGGAAGAGACTTCAAAAATAGGGTGGAGCTCCGCTTTAAAATATATACCTTTTCAACATATTTGTAAATGTCTTATGCTGGGATGGCAGCTTATATTCAAAACTAGTTCATCACCGCTACATACCCAGAGTAAGTTGTCTCTGCCTTACTAAAAGTAAAGTTTTCTTTTAAAGTAGTAATGTTCTCCTTTTAAGGGTTAATTTTCAATTTTGCAGCACATATAACATGTAGAGCCTCTAGTGTGGTAGGTTTGTTAAGCAAATTTAGTTCAGCTCAGGGCTAAAGCCTGAGCTGTTAATCTGGGTCAGGGTTCAGTGACTCAGGGCTGAATGACTCATCCTAGCAGTCTCTCTGGTGCCTTCCCCTGTTTTTTGGGACATTGGAGAATGTTCTAGACATAGTGGGTGGAAGTTAGGAGGAGATGCTTGGAATATTTGAGGGCCTCAGCCAATCCCCAGTAAAGGGCTGGCAGGGGGCATAAATAGTCATGCCAGCAGGGGCAGCCGGGTAGAAGGTGGAGTGCAGAGGAGACTGTTGTGGCCCTCAGGGGGGGCCCCCTAGTCTGAGGGGGAGGGGGTGATCTTGGGCCTGGGCTCAGGTGCTGGAAGGATCCTGCCATAACAGGCAGAGGAAGCCCTTCCTGGAGGTACGGGAGAAAGGAGAGAGGATAGCAGGAGCAGGTGAGCACTACTGGAAGATCTCCTGAGAGTCAGCTGTGTGGACTGGTGTGTCTGGAGTACTGTGGAGAATTAGCCTGCAGGGTTAGAGGGGCAGCTGCAGCCAGGTGGGCTGGCAGTGCCGGGAGAGTTGATGCTGGGATCAGTAGCCACAGGGGGAAGAGTACAAGCTGAACACTGTTCTCCTTTTGCTAAACAACCAAGGGGCCGCGGGTTTCTGCCTGTAATGGGCCATTGTCTTTAATCTGACTGAGTGACTGTCAGATCTTCAGTGATCCAGCTGGGTTCTGCAAGCATGTGTTGGAGGAAGAAGTGGAGCTGTATATAGGAAGAGTGTCCCTGAAGTAATGCTAAAGTTAAGTGGGCATCCCATAACCTCCCATTCCTATCCACGTTATTACCCTCCATAACAAAAACAAGTTCACAAACTGTTCTCTGACTCTAAAGTGCCTGCAAAAATTCGTTGTGCAGGGTTGGGGATCCCAGTTCATCTGCGGCCCATATGAGGGTGCGCTACAAACATGTGCATTAACCGCTTGCCGCCCGCATAACGTCATATGACTATGAATGATCATAGCGGCTGTTCAGCTACTTGATCGTTTTTACAGGCAGCAGGAGGGGATGTCCGTCCTCCCGGTGCTTCTCTCGGTTTTCCGCTGCCATCGGCAAACCGGAGAAGGAACCAACCGGTTCTGGATGCTGACCATGGAGATTATCGGCGGGCCAGATGGTCCCTGAAGTCTCTATGATCATTCGGAGGCCGGGCGCGATGTTGTGACATCACGCCCGGCCTCTGCATTTGAAAAAATGCAGCCGCCTCGGCTGGGAAGCTGAGATCTTCCCCCTCCCCTTTTTTTAAAATAAATAAAATAAATAAAAATGAGTCGAAATAGAAAAATAAAAGTAAAAAGAAAAAAATGTAAATGCCCCCGTCTTCGCTCGCAGAAGCGAATGCATACGTAGGTCACACCCACATATGTAAACGGAGTTCAAACCACACTTGTGAGGTATCGCCGCGAACGTTGGAGCAAGAGCAATAATTCTAGCACTAGACATCCTCTAACTCAGGACAAGTAATCTGTAAAATTGAAAGCGTCGCCTATGGGGATTTTTAAGTACCGTAGTTTGGCGCCATTCCACGAGCGTGTGCAATTTTGAAGTGTGACATGTTGGGTATCTATTTACTCAGCGTAACATCTTTCATATTATACAAAATGATTGGGATAACTTTACTGCGTTTTTTTTAAAAAAAAATTATGCATCAAACAGGCTGCGCAAATACCTAGCGAGATAAAGTTACAACCACCATCTTATTCTATAGGGTCTCTGTTAAAAAAAAACATATAATGTGTGGGGGTTCTGTGTAATTTTCTAGCAAAAAAAATTATGAATTTTACATGTAGGAGAGAAATGTCAGAATTTGCCTGGGTAGCAAGTGGTTGGTTCTAAATGAGGATGGGCGAACGGTTCGGTTCGGGCTGAAGATTTGTTCGGGAAACAGCCGAACTTTCGGACCGTTCGACCCCCCCCCCCGAACCGACCACAATTCATTGCGGCCCCCGAACAGTGCATTGCAAGCCCTGATTGGCTGAAGCAGTGAAAGCTTCAGCCAATCAGGGCACAGAGCACTGTCATCATGACTTTATCCAATCATGGCTGATTCCCGCCCCACAGTATAAGTATTCTTTCAATGGCAGCCATTTTCAGTGTGATTTTGGCGTGGAGAGAGATAGAACAGGGCTCTGTTCAGTGTTAGTTAGTGTGCTATACTGTGCTATTTTTCAAGTGTCAGTGTAGAATTATTAGTTTAGTGTCCGTCTAGGGATAGTGCGAGTGTAGTGAGGAGGACCATCATTCAGCTTTGCATAGTGTGCAGCTAGAGTAGGGACCGCTTGGATGGTTTCAGATAGCGTCAGTGTAGTGACGGTAAACACTGTCTATTTGATTGCGTTACTGCCAGTTTAACACCATATCGTTTTGCGTGCATTACTGCCAGTTTAACGCCATATAGTTCTGTGCATCACTGTAGGTTTGGTGCATTATATTGCAGTATATTATATTGTATCCGTGGAGTCTGTAGTGTGAGTACTCAAATTAAAGGGCACCAAACTCCTTTGATTAAAGTCATCTACGTACAGAAATCAACTTCTCCTTTACATTTGCTTATAAGCACCGCCCCCTCCCTCCCAATGTCTGAGAGGAAAACAAGGAGAGGCAGACGTTCCCTTGTCACTGTAAGGGGGCCAGCAACAAATGGGTTAACAGGCAAAGGTGGATGTGGTGGTTAGTCCTCAGGCAGTGCATCCTTTCCTCTGTTAAGTGAGTTTGCCCGTGCTGTCTAGCCACAGCATGCAGAGGAGGTGGTGGACTGGCTTACTAAACCTTCCGCATCCTCTGTCACACAAGCAGAGACAAGTGTGCAGCCCCCTGCAGTTGCCAGAGTGGATAAACCTGCCTCCTTGCCCACATCTATTCCTGCCATAGCCCTAACATCAGCCATTGAGTCAGCTGAGTTATTTGACCACAGCGTCAGCCACTTGCTCCTTGATGATGCCCGGCAATTACTGGATTCAGATGCTGGTTCTGAGGTTGAGGATGACAGGAACATGAGCCTAGAGAGAGGGAGGAACACTGGTAGACAAATTGGCATTCATGTTCCCCAAGCCGCAGCGTATTGCCAAGTTGTCTCCAGCGGTAATGATGAAGATGGAGGAGATGGAGATGATGAAGTCACTGATGCGACTTGGGTGCCAGAGCAGAGGAGGAAACTGAAGGTCAGGCGGCACAACCCCAAGGAGGTCGACCATCAAGAAAGTAGAGAGCAGCCACCCTATTCCATCACATTCTGTAGCTCTTATCTCCCGGCCCACTCCCACAGCTCAGCTATCTGGGCCTTTTTCAGCACATCTGCAGCAGATCGCACTGTTGCTATCTGCAAACTGTATCATAGGCACATCAAACAGGGCAAAAACACCAACCACTTGGGTACCACATGCCTAACAAGGCATCTAACGTCCAACCACTCAGCCCGTTGGCAAGAGCACCTAAAAGGGACACAAATCTGTCCCTCCTCCTCCTTCCCCACTTCAGTCTGCCCCTGCGATACTGAGTCATTACTTTTCAGCAGCCTCCACTGCTAGGGATGATTGGTATAGCACAGGGTGTCCATGGTCCTAGCAACTCATCTGCCAGCAGCACACCACCAGCTGTAGACTGTAGCCGGCAAATTTCTCTGCCCATCTTCTGCAGCGGAAAAAATACAGTCCCTGCCACCCACATACCCAGCACCTGAATGCAAGCTTGTCAAAGCTGTTGGCTCCAACTTCTGCCTTCAGCCTGGTGGATTCTGCCCCCTGCCGTAAAATCACACAATGTGCTGTACCACAATGGCAGGTTCCCAGTCGATACTACTTTTCACGTAAGGCCGTTCCATCTCTCTACCATCACGTGGAAGGGAATGTTCTGGTAGCGTTGGGCAAGGCAGTCAGCTGTAAAATCCACCTTACTGCTGACATGTGGTCTAGCAAGCATGGGCAGGGATGATATATTTCATTCACAGCACACTGGGTAACGATGCTTGCAACTCGAAAGGATGCAGGACAGGGCTTAGTGCTGCAGCTTGTTGTGCCCCCATGTCTCCATACAGCTGGTTATGATGATGCCAGACCTGTGAGCTCTACCCCCTCCTCTGTCACCTCCATGCCCTCCTCTGCAGAATTGTCCTATGAACATCAGGTACCCCCTAAGCGTTCAAAGGGCTTTTCCCAGAGTCAAGCTAAAAGGTGCAATGCAGTGCTTTAGCTGGTGTGTTTAGGGAACAGGAACCACACTGTAGCAGAGATTCTTGCAGCTCTGCAAGGACAGGCCCAGAGGGGGTTCACACCACGCCAGCTGGAGCCAGGAATGGTGTTGTCCGATAATGGCTCAAACCTCCTGAGGTTGACACGTGCCATGCCTGGCACACATCCTTTATTTGGTGGTGCAGCATTTCCTAAGTACGTACCCAGGGTTGCAAGAATACTAAAGCAGGCCAGAAAAGTCTGTAGCCATTTCAGGCGGTCATACACTGCCAGTGCTCGGTTGGCTGAAATTCAGCGGGAATTCTACCTGCCCGTAAACCACCTGATATGTGACATGCACACCAGGTGGATTTTAACGTTGGGAATGCTGCAGCGGCTATACATGCAGCAGCGGGCCGTCAACGAGTACTTGTGTCAGTATGGCACGACAGGCTCAGGCCGCCTCTGCTTTTTTTCGCCAATGGCTGATCATTAAGGATGCATGCACTGTATTGTCACCATTTTAGAAGGCCACAAGGTTGGTGACAGTGCATGCATCAGTGACACAATCCCTGTTGTATTCCTGCTGGAGCAGTGTCAGGAAAGGTTCCATCCGCTGGTGGCATTTATTTATCTTGCAGTACTGTGGTCCACCAGCAGGTGTCTCCTGGCAGTTTGTAACTGTCAGGAGAATCTTTCCCTGCTGGTGTTGTATTATCTTTTGGACGCAGTACTGGTTTCCACCAGCGGATGGATCCTGGCAGTGTGGAGCAGACTGCCCTCCCTCCGATCAGGTGTGACCTGAAGCTAATCAGGCATTCCTATAAATACCCGGCAGGTGTATACACACACTGCCCTGGTATCGTCCTCGTGCCCTGACCTGTAGCCTGTCTGCTTGAACCTTGATCCATGTATCCTGATCCCTGTAACCTGAACCTGTAACCTGATCCTGAACCTGTTGTGTCAGTCCTGATCCCTGCTCTGCAGCCTGGTTGCCCCCTGCTTGATCCTGTCTCCCTGTCCTGATCCATCCTTACCCCATCTGCTGATCCCCCTGTGTATGACTTCGGCCTGGCCCTGTTTATGATTCTGGTTCCCCCATTACTTGTACATATTTGTCTGTTACTGTTATTAATTGTGGGTTCTGTTTGGTATTGGTTGTTGTGCACTGTGTGGTATTGGAGGTGGTTATATATATATATATATATATATATATATATATTATTATTTCACTTATCTTTAATAAATCTTTATATTTCACTTATACGTGTTTGGTGTTCCTCTGTTGCTAGCTGCACAGTTCTGGTCACACTTGGTATGTGACAAGCAGACTCTGCATGGCATTATGGACAAGCCACTGGAGGCAGAGCAGCAGCAGGAGGAAGAGGAGGACTTCCTTTCCTCTCAAGGCCCACTTTATGAAGACACCTCATTCCTATGTCACAGAATACACAGGAGAGAGGGGATGAGGATTCTGGCACTTTCATAGGCTTTGAAGAAGTGGAAGACATGCGTCAATCTGTAAGCGATGGCTTTCCAACCCCAGGACCCTTGGGAGTAGTACGTGGCTGGGAGGCGGAAGTTCCAGATGCTGTCATCCTGAGTGACCCCGAGGAGTCTGCTTCTCAAGCCTCTGCAAATTTGAGGCGCATGGGCAACATCATGCTTCAAAGAATGCGTGGCTTAAAGGAGAAGGATGATTACTGGTTGGCAACCCTCCTTAAAGGGGTTGCTCCACCGGAAATTTTTTTTTTAAAGCCAGCAGCTACAGCTACAGCAGCTGCTGGCTTTTAATATTTGGACACTTACCTGTCCTGGAGTCCAGCGGCGTCCGCAGCAGAGGACGAGCGACCGCTCGTCGCTCTGCTGCTCCCTCCACCATCCTCGCTGAGGGAACCAGGAAGTGAAGCCCTGCGGCTTCATGCCCGGTTCCCTACGGCGCATGCGCGAGTCGCGCTGCGCCGTTCTGATTGGTGCTCCTGTGTTCTGGGAGCCGAGTGTCTCCCAGAACACCAAGGGAAGTCTGCGGGAAGTGACGTAACTCCCGCAGATTCCCGGAGACGGGACTCCCGGATGTGGGTGAAAATACCTGTCTTAGACAGGTATCTTCACCCCCTCCCCCCTGAAAGGTGTCAATTGTGACACCGGAGGGGGGGAGGGTTCCAAATAGCAAAAGTTGCTATTTAGGGTGGAGCTCCACTTTAACCACCGTTATAAGGGGAAGGTCTCTGAACTCATCCAGTCCCCACAGAGTGCAGAAGATAAAATCTCTTGAGGACACATTAAAGAGGATTTTATGTAACGTTTTTCCTGACGCTAGTAGGTTACAGTGTGGTGGAAAACGTTGTTTTGAGTCTTCCGTTGGTCAAGAAAGAAGCGTTGGAGAAGTCATCCGCATAAGTGAGGTATTTCAGAATTTTTTTTTTAGTCCTCGCCGCCCAGGGCTGTCAGCTTCCACATACCATCGGAAGCGTCTGCATCACATGGACGTTTACCTTGGGGCCAAAACAGAGAGCTTTCCAGCGGACGATCCACTGGCTTACTGGGTCATGAGAATAGACCACTGGCCAGAGCTTGCCCAGTATGCTATTGAGTTGTTGGGCTGCCTTGCTTCCAGTGTGCTTTCAGAACGGGCATCCAGTGCTCCAGGAGGTTTCGTTACTGATCATAGAACGCGTCTGTCCAGACTCCGTGGACCGTTTGACTTTTATAAAAATTAATCATTCCTGGATTACCAGCTATGAAGCCCCTGATGCCGATGTCACTGATTAAGTCTTTTTGAGATGTGGAATCTCTGCAGGGCTTCGAGGCTGCCTAGCTTTGAGGGTGTTCAATCATTTCATCTGGAAGAATGTTTTTGGTTTAGGTTTCATAGGCACAATTAACACCCAAATACCAATTTTTCTGCACCTGTCTGATGCCGCGTACACACGATCACTTTTCTCGTTGGGAAAAATTTAATTTTTTCTCTTGGATGAGAAAAACGGCCGCGTGTAGGCTCTCCAGCATTTTTCTCGACGAGAAAAACGGCGAGAATCACGACGAGAAAAATTAGAACATGCTCTAATTTTTCTCGTCGCGAATCACAGCATTTTTTTCCCATAGGGAAACACTGCTAGGGAGCCTACACACGGCCGGTTTTCTCGACCAAGAGTAAACATGTCGTGAAAAGCGGCCGTGTGTAGGGGACCAAGCCGGTCCTCGTTTTTCCCGTCGGGTTTCACGCCGGTGTTTTCACCGCCGTGAAACTCGATTGTGTGTACACGGCTTTACAGGGGAATATCCTTACATTTTTTTTTTTTTTTTACAGCAAGGCAAATTCTTGCTTTCATCAAGAGTACCTCTATAGGGTTACTGTGGGAAAGCGCCACCGACATCCAAAGACCAATTTTAACGCACCCGTTACTTTTATCCAAAGTCAAAGTGACACCAGAATGTATCCAAAAAATCTCTAATCTTGTTCCCAGTGCACTACCTTGTGGCCTCATCATATGCACTGGCTTCCCAGCTGTTGCTGAGCAAAATAAAGGCGGCTTGCAGGAAAAATTTCCTTTTTTTTTTTTTTTTTTTGGCTTTATAAATTCAGTTATTGCTGCAGCAGATTCTAAACATGTTTCAGATCTGCCACTTTACAGTTGGACGAAGGCGACCCCCCCCCAGGCACTATATTGGAAGGAAATTTTCATTTTTAGGCTTGCACTTTAAAAATCAAATCACTGCTCATTTAAAAATTACGTTTTTCACAAACTATTTTTTTAATGATACATGTCCCCCCAGGGCAGGACCTGGACCCCTATAACCATTATATGCCCAATTACTTACATTTAAGTCTTCAAAATGGGCACTTTGATACAGGGGCGGATCCAGAGTCTTTTCTCGGGAGGGGCACTGCCAAAAGATTTTTTTGTGGGAAATTTATCGGGGAAATGGCTGGTGTCGGCGCTTCAATCATCCCAGCACCATGGTTGTTATGGTGTCAGGATGATTGAAGCGCATTATTTCTATTATTACATTGTAATATGAAATTAAATAGTTCAATGCAGAATCAGTGGGAGCCCCGAGTGTGTCACTTGCCACCGTCGCCTGCAATTGGTGGGAGCCCTGAGCGTGTCACTTGCCACACGTTGTGGATTGTCACTTGCCACGTCACCTGCCACACCTTGCTGATTGTCACTTGCCACGTCACCTGCCACACCTTGCTGATTGTCACTTGCCACGTCACCTGCCACACCTTGCTGATTGTCACTTGCCACGTCACCTGCCACACCTTGCTGATTGTCACTTGCCTGCCACCAGATGCAGATTGTCATTTGCCACGTCACCTGACACAATTTGCGGATTGTCACTTGTCACTTGCCACGTCGCCTGCCACACCTTGCGGATTGTCACTAACTTGCCTGCTAAGGTGTAGTTTTGGTTGTCTCTTGCTGTGTCCCAGAGTCAGGCAGCCAGCAGAGAGATAATGTAATCTCTCTGCTGTCTGCACAGTGAGGGCGGAAGTCACTGCAGGAATGTAGGGCAGGCACGGGCGGTGAGAGATGATCTCATCTCTCTGCTCCCCCGCTCCCGGCTAGCTGATTGGCCAGCTGCCACACTGAGCCTGCTCTCTCACTCTCACCTGCGCTGCCAACACACTGAGCAGCACGGTCTGCCCACGAACCGCGCCGCCCCCCCAACAACAAACTGCGCCGCAAGCGGAGCCGCCCGCTTTCTTACCCGTCTGTGGAGCCGCACGCTATTGCACCTGCCCACAGAGCGGCCTGACGTGACTCACTGACGTCACTCGTTGCTAGACGCCAAGCGGCCCAGGCGTTAGCAGCGAGTGCAGGGAAGAGGCTCCACCCACCTCCTTCTCCGCTCCTGGTATCGTGTCAGTGCGCCACGTAACTACATTAGACAAGTTTCTCTCTCAGCGCCGCTGATCGGCTGATGTGAGAAACTGAGAGAGAGACTCAGAGGCAGCGGCAGCCGCAGAACAAGTACTGTATATACTCGAGTATAAGCCGACCCGAATATAAGCCGAGGCACCTAATTTTACCCCAAAAAACTGGGAAAACGTATTGACTCAAGTATAAGCCTAGGGTGTCCTAGGCTTATACTTTCCTCACTTTGCCTCACTGTGCCCATGACTAGACTGATGTTTAACATGGAAGTCTATGGAAGGAGTGCCCGGCTTTGAAAAATCGGTTCTCCCAGACACCAAACTTTTCAAACTTATAGAGGAGACATGGGGCTACGTGTGTGCCAAGTTTGGGGTCCAGAGGACCTACCACCGGCTGGTACCGGGTCCGCAAAATCACTGGAGAAATGACCGTTTAACATTGGAGTCTATGGAAGGGGTGCCCGGTTTTAAAAAATCAGTGCTCCACGGCCGTAAGTCCCCCCAGACACCAAACTTTGCACACTTGTAGAAGAGACATTGGGCTACATGTGTGCCAAGTTTGGGGTCCAGGGGTCCTACGGCCGGCCAGTACCGGGTCCCCAAATTTCGGGAAATCAGGCGCAAAAAAAAAACAGAGCAAACAAGTGAGTGTGACAGATGGTCTCGGGGGGGGCAATTGCCCTGTTGCCCCCCCCCCCCTGGATCCGCCACTGCTTTGATATGACGTTCGGGTCCCATTGACTTTAATGGGGTTTGCTATTCGTGTTCGAAAGTTTGCGTGCAAGCCGAACAGGGGACCGTTCGGCCATCCCTAGTTCTAAAGGCTTTTCACCTTCATGCATTCTGTGCATTAAGGTAAACAACCTTTCAGACTCTGAAAGAACTGCTACATACCATATGGGGTGATTTCAGGATTCTAAGGCCCCTTTCACACATGCGAACCGTATGTCTGCTTTTTCATCCCTCCGTTTATGGATGAAAAAGGGACATACATTAATCCCTATGAAATAGCGGGTGTCAGCAGATGAACATCCGCTGACATCCCATCTCATCCGGGTCCGCAATGCTCCGTTTCTGCAGATGGAGGAAAATCCTATTTTTCTATCTGCAGAGTGGATCGGATGAACACGGACAGACGGTCCATGTTCATCCGATCCCCCCATAGGGGAGAGCGGAGATCTGACAGGGCGGTCCCTGCACAGTGTGCAAGGACCGTCCTGTCATCCGCCGGCTCAGCGGGGATCAACGGAGCGATCCCTGCTGAGCAAGCGGATGTTCACGGGGCGGATCATTACGGATCCGTCCTGTGTGAAAGGGCCCTAACTGTAGTGAATTACAAAGATCTTTCCTTACAATGCTGAGTGAAGGATCTGCATTTAGCACAATTGCAGTGTTTTTCTGGATAACATTCAGAGCTCGATGATTAGTTTCAGCTGTTGCTTGGGATTACTTTTAAGTACAGTAGTGCTCACCCACGTTCTCCTAACACCTTCTACTTAAAAGTAAAAATTGTTCTCTAAAACAAATAACTGAGACTAATATGCTGCACATTTTAGAAGGTGCAGGAGGGTGTGTATGTGAAAAACTTGTGCAAAGGTAGAAAAGGCTTTGAACACACAGACCGATACATCAGCTGCTTATCAGAATTGTCTGCCATGGGGCTTTGGGGTTATAAAGATTAGTGTCATCTGGTCAGCAGAAGGCTACTGAACAGATGCTGGTATCTTTCAGTATATGGCTATCAGAACTAAGCTCCATTTCTGTTCAGTTTATTCACCCTGTGTTCTGTTGTAACAAAATGTATTTGTCACTTTGTTACAGTTGTCACCAGAACAGGTGCCACTATTGGAAGATTTTTTTTATTCCAGTTTTGATAGTAAATATTGGAAAATATTGGCATTTTGGATTTCTCATCCCTTTTTGTCCCAGCAACCATGTTTAAAACAACAAATGAAGGTTAATTTTCCTCAGTAAGGACAGACACCACAATAAAAACATCACAGGGGTTGTATTGGTCCCCTTTCCTATAGTTTTAGATATACTTTAAAGTTGCACATACATAAATGGTAATATAAATTTTTAATGGCTAAATGACCCTTAAAAGTAACCTTTAAGCCTCGTACACACGGCCGGTTTTCTCTGCAAAAAATAGCTTTTTGCCGAGAAAACTGTCGTGTATGGTCTCTCGTCGGGAAAACAGCTGGGAATCTCGACGAGAAAAATAGAGAACCTGCTCTCTATTTTCTCGTCGGGATTCTCGTCGGCCTGTTTCCTGATGAAACCGTGTATGCTTGCCTGTCTCCAGGTAAACTCGCGCATGTTCAAAGACTGGGTGTAGCAAGATGATGGCGACGGCATTGAATGTGACAAGCGCATTCTCGTTGTAGTCGATGACGTCACCGCGTTCTTGCCATTCAAAAGAATGGCGGTTCTTTTGAATGTGCGTGTGTACACAGGGCTTGGTAAGACAAGCTTGACGGGATTCTCGCCCGTGTGAGGCTTTAGTGTGTAAAATAGGTAGTTGCCAATGCTGACCTGTCCTTGTGAATAGGTGTTGAAGGGTGAGAGAAGCTGGCGGTTTCTAGAAGGTTGGCATTGGCGGACTCCCTATTTTTTCTTTTGCTCAAAACCAGTTAAGGCCAACCCTTTGGACATGGGAGGTCTAACATGCAGTCCCTGACCATCGCTAAAGGACTGCACAAAATATTTAGTCAATGTGATGTTACAGGAAGTGGTCTGAGACTGTAGGAGCCACAAAGCATAAGTCAAAGGACTGCTTGTGACCCATGGACCTTAGGTATGGTGCTAGGGCTTTAGGCCCTCAGTCTACTAACCTTCAGCGATAGAAATGGTAGCATTAGTTATTACACCGTACTTGGCCACAAGCTACAAAGTGCTCTGAGAGGTTTGCCTACACCAGTGATGGTTTGTAAAACATGAGTATTTGCCGACTCTAGTAGCAGAGTCTTGGCCTGTGACCCTCATGGAATGTTCTCTGAACTGTGCAGCATTTTGTTTCCCTTGTTAAGCCTGGAGTAAAAACCAAGGTAAGCCATGCTGGTGTTCTGAGAGGCCCATACATTGCCCTTGACCTAAACCTTGTGAATTTGTTTTAGTACTGGTTTTATAACTGTAGTGGCCATGCTGTACAATTGTACAGCTGCAAAATCTGTGTAAGGATTTTATACCAATTTGGCTTTAAGCCAGTCTCTGCAGATTACAAATGGCCACCTCTCAAATCCCAGCAGCTTGGTACAAGACTGCTTTACTCTTCAATTACACTTTTTGTTTTTGAGATTTTTCAGTCTAATAAAAGTGTACTTCAAGTTTTCAGTCTAGCTTAAGAATTCACATACTGTTATGACTTGGCAAATTTACCAGCCTTTACATAGTGACGTAATCAGTTTCAGTATTGGCCATTTTTCTTTTCTCTTTCGTTCATGGACGGACACAGCATCTTATTCTTGACATTAGGGTATTAGCCTTCTATCAGGAGAGGACTATGCAGAAAAGCATGTTAAGTGTTAAACGTACATCAAAACTGTACAGTACCGCCCTGGGGGCGGTCCCACTAGGTACAACCCCTCTCCCTGCATCGTGCAGCTCAGTTTTTTTTTTTTCTGCCTAGCATAGAAGGACCTAGCTCCCTGTGGGCCCCTTGGTCCTGTGGATTTTTTTTCTACTTTTTTATCCTGAGATCTACTTTCAACTGCCGACTGGGTGACAGGCTGGATCCCCGAACCTTGTAGTCCCCCCAGTTTCGGCCATCGAGCGTGTGCCGACCTTTAGCTACGCGCTGGGTCGTCCACGACATGCCCCATTGCTCCAGGGGTGGCCGGTGAGCTATATGCTCCGGGACACACATGACCGGGCTATATGTCCGTGTCAGTGTGCCCGGCCAACAGCCATGCCGTAACCGCGCTGATGTTGGGTCTGTCAGGAATGCCTTCAGCTAGTCCACGCAGGACGGGTAAGTAGCAGTTCCCCTGCTCCGGCAGGGTGGCACGGCTGGGCATTCCCGGGGAGGTCGATTAGGGGGCTCCCACCCTCCCTTTCCTCTCTACCTGTCCTTTCCCATGCTCTGTGGGGCTGGGCCTGCTGTACTGACCGGGGGTCCTCCAGGGGGTTCCGTGTCCTGGCTGGGGGCTGTGGGGGGGTGTTTGGTGCCATCGGGGGCCTCTGCGCTGAGGCCTAGCATGTTTTTACCTCAGAAGCGCTCGGCGGCCATTTTGGCGCGTCTGGCGTAATTTTCTTGTAGTCCGCACGCTTTATACAGGTGGCGGCTGGCGGCCATTTTCTTGTAGTCTCGGCTCCGGTTTTTGCCTCTAGCGGTAACAATGTCCCTTCTGAATGGCGCAGTACACCTCGGGCACAAGAATACACCGCAGCCAAAGCGGTGAGTCCCCTGGGGTCCCTCACTCTGAGCAGCTAGGGGGTGGACTTTGTTTTTGCTGCCTTGCCTTGGTCCCTATGGGTGTCAGGCTAGTGCGGGTTGCATGGCGTCAGAAGCTGGCGTTGTCTCTCCGACATCCCTGTGGTGGAAACCGATGCCCTGTACCTGGGGTGCATAGGGACACCTTGTCGGTGGTCCTGGAGTCCCTTATTACCAGGGTAGAAGTGGTGTGCAGGCGCAAGGTGTGGGGGTAAAAACTGTTGGCCACGACCCTGGGGTCACTGATACGTCCTTAATGGACAAGATTTGCTGCACCATGATTTGGATAGCAAATGGCTTCCCCGGTCTTCATGATAGCGGACCAGGTGGTGCATGGCATTAAATATGTCTGCAATGTGGCCTTAGATGCAGCTTCCTGGCTGTCAAGTACCGTCAGTATCTGCGGTGGGGTTACGCTGCATGATTTGACTGTGATTCTGGTCTGCGGACCAAACGTCCAGGAAGGCTCTGGCGGATTTGCTCTGCCGGGGGTTAGAGGTTTTTGGAACCTCGCTGGATGACATTATTAAAATGTTTGAGGGTTGAGCACAAACTCAGAAAAGGTAAGGAGCCAAGCCGTATGCCAGGGCCCTCCCAAGTGTTTTTTTTCCTTCTGCCGGGCCCGCAGGTAAGCGGCCCCAGGCGGACAGGGCGCCTGCTAAGGGACTAAAAAAAGGTATCCCTGTTTCTTGCAAGCAAAACATGCCTCGTGAGCTTGCAGCTCAGTGGACCTCCCTACTTCAGTGGTTTCATCTGGGTACAAGATGGAGTTTTTCTTTTATCCACCAAAAAAATGTTTTTTTTTCCTTCATCCCCTTCTGGCTTGCCGGGCTGCCTTGTTTGGGGCAGTGCAGGACCTGCTCATGCGGGGGGATGGTACCTGTGCCGGCGCCGGAAAGGTTTTTTTCAAGGAATCTACAATCTGTTTGTAGTCCCAGAGAAGGGAGGGGTCGGTCTGGTCCGGTCCTGGATCTCAAGACCCTCAACAGCTTTGTGATAGCACAAATGTTCAGGATGGCAGCTTGTCACTTTGTTGTCACGGCACTACATCCAGGGGATTTTTTTGCTGCCATCCTTGGACATCAAGGACGCATTTTATTGCCGCCCCATATATGTCAGGCATCGGAGGTTTCTGCGGTTTGCAGTCTGTGATGAGCACTGCTAAATTGTGGCTCTCCCTCTTTGGCCTGGTGTCGGCACCGGGAGTTTCTTCAGGGTGCTCACTCCGATACTGGCCTTGCTGAGGCAACGAGGGATCGCAATCATGGGCTGTTTGGTTGATCTCCATCTGAGAGCAGATTCCGCCTGAGAATTTGGGGTGGATGTGGCAATCGCCAGTTTGACTCTTCGGGAGTTTTGGTTGGGTACTGAACCCCCAGAAGTCAGTTTTGGTGCTGACTTCATGCCTGGAATACCTGGGTTCGATCTGGACTCCTCAAGGGCGAGAGTCTTTTTCTCCCTTTTGCAAGTTGCAGACTCTTAAGGCTGCGGTACAGTGGTGGGCGTCAAGCTGGTGGTGGTCACTGCGCTTTTACATGCGTGTCCTGTTTTTTCATGGTAGCCACATTCGAGGCGGTCCCGTGTGTAATTCCACACTCGAGTCTTGCAAACGGAGATCCTCTCGACATGGGACACATCTCCATTGTCCCTGGGTTGTCAAATCCGGGTGAGCCGGCTAGTCAGGGATTCCCTGATCCGGTGGCTGAGGTCTCCGGCCTTTCAGTCCGGGAAGTCATTTCCTTTTTTGTAGGACGACACAAGGTCGCTGGATGCAGGAAGAACCCCGCCTGCAGATCAGGGTGCTCCTTCGAGCGTTCAGGCGGTGCCCCTTCACTTGGTCACGGAGGCTGCGGGAACGTCCAGTCGGGATCCAGTTAGACAATGCCACGGCGGTGGCATATGTCACCCATTGAGGGGGAACAAGTTGCTCGTCTGCTGCATGCTGTCGCTCACATCCTGCGGTAGCAGGGCAAAGATGTGCTGGCTCTATCGCCCGCATACAGTCTGGGCCTAGAACTCTAGCAGGCGGACTCCCTGAGTCGGCAGTTGCTGGGCCGTGGACTATAGTCTCTACACCCGGAGGTGTTTCGACTCCTCTACTGGAGATGGGGATCTCCTGGCTTCTCGACCCAATCGGAAGGTTTTGAGGTTGTGGCCAGGATTGAAGATTCCTGGGAGGACGTGTCAGATGCGTTTGTGGTCCTGTGGGGACAGTCTCGGCTATGTATGCCTTCCTCCTGAAAAATACTCTTCCTCATCTGCTCAAAGTAGTGGCCGAGGGGATCCGAGCAATCTACTCGCCCCAGATTTTCTGGTGTCCCTGGTACGCCGCTTTAGTGCGACTGGTGGCGGATGTTCCTTGGTGGCGGCCAATGCGATAGGACCTTTTTTATCGCAAGGTCATACATTTTATCCTGCTTGCAGTCGCTGGCCTTCACAACATGGCTGACAGTCGGATACTAAGTGACCGTAGCCCGTCGGTTCGGTGCTTCCACTATGCTGAGGGCACGGAGGTCATCTTTAAGGATGAATTACCATCGCACTTGAAGGGCCTACATTTGTAGGTGTGGAGATGGAGTGGCGTTCACGTACATATTCGGCTTCCAGGATCCTGCTGTTTGACAGCGTGGAATGGTTTAAAAGACTTTTCGCTCCATTGAGGGGCGGAATATTGGCCTTGGCTGGTTTCTTCCGCGACCCTTGGCTCATTCACTGGTGGGTATGTTTGTTCAAGGGGTTCCACGTGTTGCCCCTTCGGTTCAATCACTGCTGCCTTGTGGAATTCAATCTGGTACTCTGGGTGTTTTCAGAAACCACCTTTTTTTAAAGTACATGGAGAGATTCCCCTGTTGGCACTCTCTTGGAAAAAAGTTTTCGGTTGAATGTTACCTCTACCAGGGTTTTTTTGAGTTGGCGGCCTTTTCTTGCAAGACTCCCTACTTGCTCATCCTAAAGGATAAGGCGGTGCTGCGTCCACAGCCTTGTCTCTACCTGAGGTTTGTTTTGGCCTTTTTATCAATATGTGGACATTCTGCTTCATCCTTGTGTCCTTGACGTCGCATTCCAAGAGGCTGCTTGCTTTCCTTGGACTTGGTATAAGCTCTGCGGGTGTACCTGTCTGCTACAACTCAGTTTTCGGAGGTCAGACTCACTGTTTGTGTCTGTGACTGGCCCATAGTAAGGCCCGGCGGTCTCGTCGGCCACCGTGTCTCGGTGGATCAGACAGATTGTAATTCAGACTATGCCCTTAAAGGGCGGGCACCTCCCTTTCCTGTCACGGCCCATTCGACCAGGGCAATAGGTTCCTCCTGGGTTTTCCGACATCAAGCGTCAGTCTCACAGGTGCATAAGGCGGCAACCTGGTCGTCAGTTCACACTTTCACTAAGTTTTACTAGGTTGACCAGCGTGCGTCTGCGGATACCTGCTTCGGCCGCAAAGTTTTGCAGGTGGCTGTTGAAGGTTGCAACTCCTCCGTTGAGGAGCTCTGTTGGTTTGGGGTGAAGTTGGTTTGATTGCTGTTCCCACCCCTCATTTTTGACACTGCTTGGGGACGTCCCTAATGTCAAGAATAAGAATGCTGTGTCCGTCCATGAACGAAAGAGAAAATGGGATTTTTGTACTCGCCGTAAAATACTTTTCTCTGAGTTCATGGACGGACACAGCACCCTCCCCTCTTTTTATGTCTGTACTGCTTTTTGACGAACTGAGCTGCATGATGCAGGGAGAGGGGTATGTACCTAGTGGGACCGCCCCCAGGGCTGTACTGTACAGTTTTGATGTGTGTTTAACACTTAACATGCTTTTCTGCCTAGTCCTCTCCTGATGGAAGGCTAATACCCTAATGTAAATATTAAGATACTGTGTCCGTCCATGAACGAAAGAAGGATTTTACGATGAGTACAAAAATCCAATTTTTTCCAATATTGGATAGTGTAGGTAATGGTAAGAACCTCCTTCCTTTTTTTATTTATTTTTTTGTCCCATAGGAGAGATTCCCCTCATTTCTGTCCAAAAGGCACAACCAGAAGTGAGGAAATCTCCAAGAGGAGAACATTTCCTCTTAGCCCTGGTTCACACTGAATGTGGCTTTGAAATCATGCTACTTCAGTGCGATTTCAAATTCGCCAGTCAGTGCACTTTCATGTGTGGCTTGCTGACATCTGTGTGACTTCATGCACAGATGTCTATGCGAGTGCAGAAAAAAGAGTGCAGGAACCTTTTTCAAAAATCAGTGCAAGTTGGTCGTACTGATTTGAACAGTTCCATAGGCACAAATAGGGTGCAACTTGTCATGCGACTTTAAACTGTCAAATTGCATGATTAGTCACACTGGTATGGATAAGGCCTTAGACAGTCATCACTGTAACAGGCCTCCCCATATATAGATATCCTTTAAGCTATTTTGGTGACAACCGTAAAATTTGTCAGTGGTCACCAGGACAAAGAGGGTCATTCTTCCAGCTGGAACATGCATCAAAAAAGAAACCCACTCCTTCCCTACTATATGCAAAACAAAAATATGTTTCTACTAGTATATGCCAATTACAGTAACCCATACCAACCAGTCCACTTTCTCTTTTTTTTTTTTTTTTTTTTTTTTTTTAGAAGACGATATTAATAATGCAGCATGATTTTGATGGGTTGTTGTGGGTTGGCAAATATCCCTTGTGGTTTAAAGAAAATAATGAAATGGGTAGAAATTGTTTCCAGGAGGTTACATTATCAAGGAAATATGTTAGAAATGTTTAACAATGACACTAAATGTAAATTCTTCCTTAAATTTAAAATGAGCCAAGGCTCATCGAAAGTTTGAATTTTCCATGTGCTAAAACCAAAGCAGGTTATGGTCCAGTAGAGATTTCCTTGGTCGACACAAATGCAGATTTTAAATTAGGTCATGGCCTGTTCAGATGGATATTAAATGCCAGATAGTACACGTGTCTTTTCCAATTTAAACTTAAGTTTAGATAATCGTTTTAAATTTTTCTTTGCAGATTGTACAAGAACTGAAGAGCAGCGACATTGCCAAAACATTCCGGAAAGCAATCAACCGCAAAGAGGGAATTTGTGCAATTGGAGGCACCTCAGAGTCGTCTAGTGAGGGGACACAGCATTCATATTCTGGTAAGATCGCACAGCAGAAAAGCCTGATGGGCAGCTGGAAGGTATTCATACTGGCGTTGGGATTCATATGCACTTTGCAATTTCATTTGCCACTGCTTCAAAAGACTTGAAGTACTACTAAAGGCAAAAAAAAGTATTTTTATTGCTGTCTGTGTACCCGTTGGGGAGATTCACCCTCTCTATATCCTGTTTACCATTATCATTGAAAGAGAAAGTAAAAAAAAATCCCAATTATTGCGTTGTCCCCAGAAAAGTAATAGATGGGAAATCTTCCAATGGGGACACTATTTCTGGTGACCTGGGGGTACCCAAGGGACTTCCATAATTTGCAGGGATTTCCTGTTTCTTCCTAAACTGACAGGGGTTATAACCCTCCCTTACTCTATCCAAAACTTCTTTCAGATTTTTCAATTAAAAGAAAAGTAAAGGAGTTTTTTTTTTTTTATTTCCTCCATATTACCTAGGTGGATGCAGCATGGGTCCGATGCATCTGTCCCCCACCGCCTCCACACTGAGTATCAATCGATCAACGGTCAGTCACAGCTCTCCACTCTTCTCCCTCCTCCCACACTGGAGCGCTGAGCTGTGGAGGAGGTGGAGTGTCAGGCTCAGGTGCTCAGCGGTTTTCTGAGAAAGGGTGTCAGTCCAGGCACCTGGCGGATGCAGACTTCCAATGTTGGGATGACGCAGTGCCTGGACTGACATTGGTGACATCCGCAGAAAACGGGTCACAGGAGTGCAAAACAAATTGCACTCCTGTGATCCAGAGGAGAAGTACAGCCAAGCGAGCTTTGGTTATACTTCTCCTTTTTAAGCTTTGACAATCCTGGAAGCTGATTGGTTTATATGCAGGGCTGCACAAGTATTTGTACCATGCATTTTAGTAAATAACCCACAGTTTTGAGTATGTTGTGATGCAATGGCAGCTCTCTTTGCCCCTGTGCTTTGTCAGCATAGTGTCTCGAAGCACATGAGCCAAATTATTACTTGATAAAGTTGTTAATAAATGTGGTTGGCTCTCAGCTTACAGGATAAGTAGTGATCATTTACGCTTATGGTTTCAGTGATA
The DNA here is from genome assembly GCA_029206835.1 of Rana muscosa. Classification (NCBI taxonomy): domain Eukaryota; kingdom Metazoa; phylum Chordata; class Amphibia; order Anura; family Ranidae; genus Rana; species Rana muscosa. Next base: position 97,788,663 of record CM055125.1, read on the forward strand.
TTACATGTTAAAACAATATACTTAGTTTTAATTAGACTGGAGATTTTGTTTTGGGTGTTGTCTGTCGTTCATACAAGTTTTGTGGTCTATTGTAGAGGAGGAAAAATATGCCTTTGTCAACTGGATAAATAAAGCCTTAGAAAATGACCCAGACTGTAAACATGTCCTTCCCATGAATCCAAACACCAACGACCTATTCCGGGCACTTGCAGATGGCATTGTGCTTTGGTGAGTATTTGTGAAGAACCTGAGTATACGTGACGCAGCTTGCCCTTCAGGGAATTCTCTTTTTTCATGTTCTAATATATACTATAGTCTATAGAAGTGCTCTTGTGTTAAATTACTGAAACCTATGTCTCCAGTAGAAGTGAGTGTACTTTACTTTAAATGTGTTAAAGGTAAAAGGTAATATATTTACTGTTGCTTGAATAGTGGCAGATTTTATCATTTAGCCCTTATAGTAAAGACATCATGTCTTTTTAATCTGGCCCCATTGATACCCGTAAGTCTCACATATATTTCAGCATGAAAGTAATTATTACCCCTGTAAGAATCAAAATTGTACTCCCCAATAACCTTTTCTATGCCTCTGCTGCAGGATCCTGATACAGATGTTGGGAGGAGTTTGGCAGAGCTAGCATTTAATTTCTGAGAGCTGTGCTAGCTGGTGCATCTTTTGTAGGGAACTAAATTTTCCATCATTCCACTCTTCACAGCAGAGCCACAGTGGGCAGGGCATTAGGGTGGGCCCAACAAGAGCAAGGTTGACAGGGCCTATGCATGTTCTATGCAGTTATTGGCAAGCTAGGGCTTGTTGAGAAACATTAACCATTATTTCAGCCATACCTACCCCCTGTGACCTCATGGTGCCCTGCTGTAAGCTTATCAGGATTGGCGCAAAGGGGCAACAACATAAGACAGACTTTTATAAGCTCAAAGCTACCGTGATCCAAAGGGTGTTAATGACCATGACCATAGTTCTACTGTAACTTGCGTATTTACCAATTTAAAGCAGTGGAGTACATATGGAATGGGCAGCATTCATATGTATGGAATGGGCAGCTTGCACATCTGGAAAGGCACCATCAATACTAAAAGATATGTCCAGGTTTTAGGGCAGCATATGCTCGGTCAAGATTTGGACAACATGCCTCTCCCAAAACTCCCAGCAACTGGTATCCTCAGTTCCCAGACTTTTAGGCTGGGTTCACACTATTGTGATTTGAATGCGGGTTTCCCTGTATCCAATCCGCATGTTAGGATATTGTGACAGCCTCTCAATGGAGCCTGTTCACAAATCTCCGAATGGAAATTACACAGTGCTTCTTCTGGTCCATCTCATGTCCGAATTCAGCCAAAAAATTGCACAGCAATCTGACCCGAAATGGTAAACAGGGACGCACCAGACGCCTGCTGTGGGCCGCTCTGTACTACGGTGTGAACCCAGCCTTACAGAGTGTTAAAAAGATGGGATAATTGACACTGTCCCAACATTATTCTGAAATTGTTTAACAATTTTAGATGCCACTTTTCACAGATTTGATGAACTTCTGCCCCTCTTTACTTTTGAGACACTTGCTCGCCTGTTGCAAATGAACCTAATTAGTTGCAAAATATTCTTCCAGCTCTTATTAGTACTGCTTACTTTGCCAGCTTTTTGTTGCCCTGGCCCAACTTTTTCGAGATGTGTTGCTGCCATCAACTTCAAAATGACCTTATTTCCTTCTTAAAATGGTACATTTTTCCAGTTTAAACATTTGATATGTATTCTATTTTCTATTGTGAATAAAGTATGGGTTTATAAGATTTGCAAATTATTACACTCTGTGTTTTATGTAGATTTTACACAGCGTCCCAACTTTTTTTGGAATTGGCCTTGTACATTATGCTTTTACTCAATGCATATTGGAGAGCAGAATAAGTGTATGTAAATATTTGAATTATCATGGCCTGGCCACAGTTGCATTTGCCAGCCTAAAACCTAGCTGCTTTTCAGCTGCACGTTCAAAGCATCATCTGAATAATACCTTTCCTTGTTTCCAGTAAAATGGTCAACTTGTCTGTCCCTGACACCATTGATGAAAGAGCAATTAACAAGAAGAAACTAACTGCTTTCACCATCCAGGTGAGTCAAAAAGTAGGATTGGCTTTTACTGCAGAAGTCTCAGAATTTAACTGAACACCAAATTGATATTGGAGTCACAAAGCAAATTATCACAGTGATTCAGAGCCTTTGTAAGTTCTTATACAAAGAAAGAGCCGCTGTTCCAGGTGTATGATAACCTGAGGTGGAATGTCTCGTAGAGTGCCAGCCACGGCCCGCCTCCGTGGGAAACTTGTAAGAAAAAAATGGCTGCACATCCAGGAATTCCGATTTTGCCTTTTATTGTTCAAAGTGATAACACCGAAGACACCAACACGAGGTCACGTAGACGCGTTTCACACAAACATCTTGTGCTTAATCATTACCATCCTGTATAGTTGTGTACAGCAGTCAGCACATTTAATTTTGACTGGGAGTCATTGTTTGATCTTTTAAATTGGACAGAGAACTAGACCGCATAACTAGATAATCTAAAATGGGTAAATAAGGGGAAAGGACACCTAGTTTGTGAAAGGGGTAGAGGAAACCTATTGCATTTTGGCTCATCCTTATACCGACAGAGGTAGTTCTTTGCCTCATAGAGGAAGTAGATGATCTTCTCCGAGAAATTAAGTCCATGGCCATTTAATTTGAGGGATAATTCCTTGTCGCTAGAGCACAGATCCCTAATGGAAGGGCCCCTTACCTTCTGATCTGTTTACAACTGTAAAAAAAATTGTATTCTCCTCACCTTCTGGCCAGCTGACGATTATGGTCACCAGGGAAAATTGAGGGGTGAAGCTCCCCTGTTGGGAAACGGATATCAATAAAATTCCAACAGAACGCCTAACCCCTTTCTCACACTATACAAAGCTTATAAAACAGTGTTCTGAGTATACATACAGGGGGTATACAGTATATCTTAAGAGACTAAGATTAAGGGGAGGTTTGCGTTTGGTGTTGGGGTAAATTTAAGTGTTAAGCTTTAGGGTTTAGGTTACTTTTGTGTTTCCACCAGTTGTCCCAAGCTGTAAAAGGTTTTTCTGCTACAGTGTGACTATAAGGACACGCATCATCTATTCTACCTTGTCTGTACAGTTGGGCTATGTGTTCATGCCATTGCTGCTTTTTGTTTGGTATCTTCATTCGCTTCTAAAGTTGCTTTAAAAATGGTTTAGTCATGTGACACTGTGCTTTTCTCAATTCCCTTCAATTTGTTTAAACATAGACAGCATTTCCTACCACACATAACCTGTTCTCTCTGCAGGAAAATTTGAACTTGGCATTGAACTCTGCTTCTGCCATTGGATGTCATGTGGTTAACATTGGAGCAGAAGACTTGAAGGCTGGAAAGCCTCACCTGGTCCTGGGGCTCCTATGGCAAATTATTAAAATTGGTTTGTTTGCGGACATTGAGATCAGCAGAAATGAAGGTAAATTGCTGATAATGGTTCAGGCTACAAATGACTACCTGTACTTGGGGAAATGGCGATATACTTAAAATGGTTCTAAAGTCAAAAGGATTTTATTCATTGGCTCCTGCCAATCAAATGGAGTGGGGTGGGGCCATGGTGTGTGTGTGTCTATAGATGCACACGGCCTGGTTGGGGAGCGAGCCCGCACATGTCACTATAAGAAGTGGCTTCCTATGGTGGCACTTGAAGAAGAGAAGCCAAGAGCGCTGGTGGAACGCAAGGAGTTTCTGGGCTGCTCTATTCAAAAATTTTGCACAGAGCAGGCAAGTATCAGTTTAGTTAAAAATAAATAGTTTAGAAACCGCTTTGAACTGGCCATAGAGAACTTGTTTGATCAGCCAGCATACCGAGCCAGTGGGCTGCATGAAAAAACAAATGGATTTCTCCATCCACACAAGCTGGGACATTGTATTCTGAAAGCGGTACTCTCCGCTGTCAAAATATGCTGATCAGCAGCAACTGATCGAGAAATTTTCCAACATTCCTAACGATTGGCTTCTGTTGAACAGGGACGGCTGACATCGGATCCGAATTCGTCTGGATCCGAATTTTAATCCATCTTTGGCCATTTTTATTATTATTATTATTACTATTATTATTATTATTTATAAAAGTTTTTTTATAGTATTTTATTGTATCAATATTTAAATGGCATCTATACCTTGATGCAGTTGGATAATTCCCTTTTTTAAGGCAAATTACTAAGCATTCGGTATAACTTTAGGACTTCCAATTTTGTCTAGTAGAGATGGTATGAAAGAACTTGCCAGGTAGCAATTGTGCGTTATAAACAAAAGATTTTTTTTTTTTAGGTTTACCATGCAGCTGATTCAGTTTTTTTTTTTTGTGCATTTCAGCCTTGGCTGCCTTGCTTCGTGATGGAGAGACCTTGGAGGATCTGATGAAATTGTCCCCTGAAGAGCTGCTGCTGAGATGGGCCAACTTCCATCTGGAGAATGCTGGCTGTCAGAAGATCAATAACTTTAGCTCAGACATTAAGGTACTCGTGTGGTACAAAGCCGAATATTGCACAACAAGAGGGATTAGGTCTTATGAATAATGCATGTTGTGTCTTTTTGCCTCTTTTGGGAAGGGCAGACTTTACATTAAATGCATTGTGTAGACAAATGAGGCATCCAATTTTATTTGATACTGTGTGCTGTTTACAAGCTTCATGTATTTTTCATATCCTTGTCTCTGGGATTATAACCTATATTCTTTCTTTACAAAACTATCATATAATGACTTAAAAGCCTGACCGTTTTACATATGGCCAGTTAAAATTACAATTCTGAACTAAAAATTTGTAAGAATCCTTGCCCTGCAATTTCTAAAACGACTAAAAATATAAGTATACCTTTATTGCAGAGGGACAGTGTCTCCTTGCCCAGTTAAAGTGTAAGTATACTCCCATGCACCATATTTACCTATAGATGAGCCTTTAAATTAGGCTTGCCTATAGGAATTGTGTGCATATTTCCTAAACATGCAACCCGGGCCTTTCCTTCACAGTCCTGTGCCGTAAACTTGGCTCTTGGGCGTATGTGCAGGAGTGATGTCATCGCGACTCCAGCCACTGACACAGCTTGAGTCTGTGAACCCGGCGGGAATAACGGGGAAGATGGCAGCCCTGTCAGTGGTGACAGCACGCCGCTAGAAGGGCTTAGGTCTGTGCATACTAGCACATAATTATTATTTTACATTGCAGGTTGGCAAAAAAAAACATACAGCAGTTTATTACTGCTTTTTAAAGGTGGGGCTGGATATCCATTTCCACACCAGGCCAGTGAGATGTAGATTTCATGTTTTTGGAAATGGGATGAATGACTTGTGCCTCTGCTGCAAACTGGTAGAGCGCATATGTAAGGTAGAAGTAGAATTCCTTCCTCTAGATGGATTTTATGGACTTTAGGTGGGTGATGATGCCCCCAAGGCAAGGGAGGGCATAGGGAGTAGTAAAAACATTGTTACTAGGGTTGTCCCGATACCACTTTTTTAAGACCGAGTACAAGTACCGATACTTTTTTTCAAGTACTCGCCGATACCGATTACCGATCTTTTTTTTTTAATGTCATGTGTCAGTATTTTATTTTTTTTCCAATTTTTTTTTTTTTTTTTTTACAGTGCTTTATTTTTATTTTATTTTTTTTAGGGGGGGGGGGGGAGTGGATTGTGTCAGTGTTTTTTTTATTTTTATTATTTTTTACAATTCATTTTTTTTCCCTTTTCTGACGTGACATCTCCCCTATGAGACAGAGAAAGGGACGAGGGACACAGATTCCCCAGTCCCTTTCTCTGCAGCCTCAGCTAAAATGAATGGACAGGAGGCTCCTCTCCATTCATAAACTGAAGCATGGTAAACACAGGTTACGATGTTTCAGTTATATGAATGAACAGTCAGTGATCACTGACTCTGTTCATTCGAAAAGGAAGGAGCCGGCTTTAGCGGCTCCTACCTCCGCTCTCCATCCTGAGATACAGAGGACAGAGGGGGTGGAGGAGGACATGGTGGGGGGACTCGGAGCGCAGAGGGGGAGAGCAGCAGGAGGGGGACACGGAGCGCCGACAGCAGCAGCACGGAGGGGGATACAAGGACACCGGGAGAAGGAGAGCAGCACCCAGGGGAGCACAGAGGGGGACAACGAACCGGAGAGGGAGAGCAGCGCCGAGGGGGACACAGAGCACGGAGGGGGAGAACAGCACACAGGGGGACACAGAGCGTGGAGGAGTATAGCAGCACGGAGAAAGATACAGTGACAGTCAGCGGTGATCAGTGCGTGTTGGGGGGGGGGAGTTACAAGCACCGATCACCGCTGTATAAATTTCACTAAAGCAGCTAAAAAGGGGGGGGGGGGGGTCCGGGGAGAAGCTGTCAGGCTTTATTGAAATGTATACAGGCAGATCAGTGCTTGTAATTCCCCCCGCCGCACCGATCATCCCTGACTGCCCAGGTATCGGGTGAAGCATCGGAGCATTTCCCCCGAGTACAAGTACTTGGGGAAATGCTCGGTATCGGTACCGATACTAGTATTGGTATCGGGACAACCCTAATTGTTACCGTTTCTGATATTTGCTAATGTTGATAAAATTGGAGAGACATTTTCCATCACTTTCTGTCCTGACCCCCAACTCCCCCAATATATTCATGATTAATGCTTGTTTGGGTTAGATGGGTACAATGCAGAAAAATACTTTTCTCAGTCCTGTGGCAGATGCTCCTCTTCTGGCTCCTGCTCCAGTCCCTAGAATGTGGTTCGTCCCTCAAAGTGGTTGTAAAGGCAGAACCTTTTTGCCTTCATATATTCTTTGCAAAAACCTTCTATTTTTAAGCTCCTCCCAGCTTCCCTAAGTAGTTAAATTAGCTTGATCTTGATCCAGAGCTGTGCTCGAGAGCAGCGGCTCTGCTTTTTCCCTCCTCACAGGACATGTAGGCAGCAGATTGGGGGCCATTGGCTCCTTCTGCTCTGTAAAATCCTGTTGGGGTGTGTGTGTGTGTGTGACCCACACAGGTGCCCCCATAGCGTGCAGCTTGCTGCGATGGCACTCAGAAGGGAGGAGGAGCCAGGAGTGCTGGCGGGAGACCCCAGAAGAGGAGGTTTGGGGCTGCTCTGTGCAAAAGGATTGCACAGGGCAGGTAAGTATAACATCTTTTAAAAAAAATAAAAAAATCTGACTCATTACTTTAAGGACCTTCTCGTACAATGCAGGACCAGCGGTGGCCACAGGTCCTGCATTGTACGTGATGACCTGACAAGAGAAGCGGCTTCGTGAAACCAGTCCTCAATACTGGAGCTAACTAGGTGGAAGCCTGTAAGACTGAATGAGACCATACTTTCCCTCTAGTACATGTCCCATAGACTAAGCAAGCTTTAGATCCTTAATCTACCGGTGAGGGGATGTTTTAGCTGACTGGAGTTGGACTTTAACCATATAAAAGTGTATGTTGCCTTCTTTTTTTTTCTTTGATTGGTGATGCCCATTGTTTTAAAAAATTTAATTTGAGATCTTGAATGGTTCAAGATCCACTCCCCCAAATCATTCAAGCCCAGCACTTTGGCCATATTAACACAAGTATGTGAGTCCCCTGTTGTGTTATTAACGAACCCATTTGCCCTTCAGCGTTATGCATGTCTTGCTGAAGGAGGTGGTGTTGGGTCTCATATCCCCAAATCTCTAGCCTAGTGTGGGCAGCTGTAATGAATTACTGAGGAATATCTTATGCTGCGTACACACAATCGGAAATTCTGACCAGAAAACGGTGGGTTTTTTTTCAGACTGAATGCTGGCTCAAACTTGTGTTGCATACACACGGTGACACAAATCTTGTCAGTAATTCCGACCGTCGAACGCGGTGACATACGACGAGCCGAGATCAATGAAGTTCAATAGGCAGTTCGGCTCTTCTGCTTGATTCTGAGCATGCGTGTTTTTTTTGCGCGTCGGAATTGCATACAGACGAACGGGATTTCTGATAGGAACTTTTTCCGTCTGAAAAATAGAGAACCTGCTCTCAATCCTTTTGTGGGCGGAAATTCCGACAGCAAAAGTCTGATGGAGCATACACATGGTCGGAATTTCCGACCAAAAGCTCAGATCCAACTTTTCTTGTCGAATTTCCGATCGTGTGTACGGGGCATTAGACTTGGTTTAGGGCCCATTCACACTTTTGTGGTGCATTAGGGCAGCCTATTCATTTGAATGGGCTGCCCAATTCAGTAAGATGCACCAAAAAATTTTCAAAGTGCCATTTTTGGCTGCCCATTGTACAGGACCCCATGTCAATTTACAAAGTGCATAGGGGAGCCTTTCAGAATGTCATTGCATTGCACAAACGCATGTAACATGTGAAAGGGCCCTTTAGGCTGGCCATACATTATACAGTTTTCTTGTACAATTTTCCTTTAGGTTTTACCTCGTATATGGTTTTGGTAAATCTAAACACTAAATTGTATGCAATTAGGCAGGCCCTTGCAGTACATAGGTAATATCTATGGCCAGATTTACGCTGGCAGCCATGTTACTATATGACCACGTTAACATCAATAGCCAAGTTCAAAGCTTCATAAATACTCAGTTTAGTGCATAACAATTTAACATAATTCTGTATTGTTAGCTTAAATAAAATGTTACCGATTTTTTTTTTTTTATTATGATATCCACTTCCTACCAAAAAAAAATTCCGACACCATTAATCAATTTAATAAAAACTGATTAAAAGGGTAATCTAAAGTGCATCTTCCCCATTCCAGTGTAGAGATATTTGGTAATTTTGAAATATATTTTTGTTCACTAATGTGCCATTAGCATTATGCTGTATAACATATATTCATCATGTGTTATTGTATATTCCTACTCAACATGAGTGTATACATTTCCACAGTGACTGGAGCACAGTCTGTTTCATTTAACTAATTGAATCTGTCTTTTCCCCTCCTAATGCATCAAATGGATTCTTGCCGCTGTCTATTCTGCTCTTCCTCATCCTCCTTCTCTCTGCAGCTAACTGACTTTGGTAACTCTGTTAAGGTATATAATGAACAAATGGCTTTTAACTGACTACTGAAAGGAAGCCTTGTTTTTATTGCTACTGATCTCTGCGTTTGTATATTGAAGGCTGTAGTACAAACTGATATTTGATTGCTCAACAGGTTATGATTGCCAAAAATGTAGCGCAGATTTTTTTTTTTTTTTTGGAGCAGAGCAAAGGGAGAATGACTTTTTGCATTTTGAGACTTTATTGGATAAGGTATGTGTCTTTGGAATTTGGAGAGCTGGACCTTACTAATGGGCACCACAAGTTAGTCTAAATGTACAAGCTCTGTACAGTTTGGTTTACCAATTCCTAATATTTCAATTTTATTTTGTTCACTCGTCTCATCCATACTATACACTCATTCTGTATCCATTGAGGCAGGCACTTGCACTACATAATAGTTGGTAGATTTAGAGAAGAATGTACAATCAGATTGTAACGTGTACATTTGAGATGCTGTGCAATATTTTTGCGCCCTTTTTATATGTTTACAAATGCGTTGCGTTAGGGCAGCTTATTTGAATGGGCTTCCATATGCACCAAGACATGCCAAAAAGGCTCATGGTAGTGCTTTTTGGTGCCTTGAACACTGGTGGACTGGGAAAGGTGTGTTGGTGTGCCATTTTGTAATGACCGTCGCCACAGCACACACATGCACTTAATGGGGTTTAAGCATAGAAATACAGCTCAGCTCTATCTTCAGTGAACTAAGCAGGTCATATTTTCAGGATTTCCCCTAGTGGTAGCTACTGTGGGTTAATAAAAATAAAAAAAATAATAAAAAATAAAATGTAATCTTGTATGCTAAAACAGACCCTTAAATGACCTGTTGAGGGGAGGGTGGCAATAGGCCAATAATGAATCACTTTTTAGACGGCAGCACTGATCATTCGGAGGAAAAACCAACAGGCAGTTTTGTACAAAAGTCTGCCGGTAGATTGACTTCTGTACAACCAGCCTGCTCATGCATGGATTGAAATTCGTCTGGTCCCTACTGAACGGCAGAATTTCAACCCATGTATAGCTAGCTGCCTTTAAAAATGGGCCTACATAAACATTATGGTCTGTTAATTCATAGTGACAGGGTTTTTCAGCAGACTTTGGTCATAATGCAGTGGGTGCATATTAGGAGGAACAATTGTGTAATAATCACATGGAAAAACTCTGGGCAACTCTCCAAGCACTTCCCAATCACAGGAATGTTCATTATTGCCCAGTTAACACTGACTCAAGAATAATGTAGAAAATGTATTCTGTTGCAGCTTACCAGTCCTTGAATGTAGTGCCTGCATTCATTTTCATTTTTCAGGCTAAGAACAATTCCAGCAAGTGTAGTAAATACCTTTTTAATCTTGTCAGAAATGCATTGTCCTTGTCAGTACCTGTAAGCTAAAGTGAAAGCATTCTTATCTTTAAAAATACCAATTCCATCACTACCATATACTAGAGGTAAAGAGGAAGACATGTTTGAAGTCCAGCCTGGGTGACAACTGTGGCTCCCTTTTTATAGATACAGCGCAGTAACTGAGCATTGTCAACCAGGGACAGTTGGGCCGCTTTCACATAGGCTTTCTGATCAGGTCTGTCAGTTTTTAAGGCAGACCTGATCGGGCCCTCTATTCGCTCCTATGGAGCGGCGGATGTCAGCAGTGACCTGTTGGCTGACATCTGCCGCGATCCTGTTCATGAAATCCAGACAGATGGAGACCCTATCTGCTGGCGGATCAGGTGAAAATAGGGGGTCGGTTTTCATCTGATCTCCCCATAGAGGAGAGCGGGGCTCTGACAGGTCCGTCTCTGTACAGTGAGCAGAGATGGACCTGACATCCGCCTCCTCCAGTGGGGATCAGCGAAGCGATCCCCCGTTGAACAAAGCGAGTCCACCAGGGGGACCGCCCGTGTGGAAGGACCCAAAGTGTGGCGTTTGCAGAATTACCAGGTGAAAATAAAGGACAAAAAGCCTTCAAAGAAAATGCATGCAGCTGCCACATCCAAGGACTCTGCAGATTATTACAATTTTGTTGAAGATATCATTACCTCCATCTTGACAAATGCTCTTCAGTTCATTGTCCGCAAGATTAATACATTCTCTGTTCTCCTTATTACATTAAAGCTTAAACATCAGTGGTGTTATCGGGCCAGAATGAAGCTCTGCTACCTGATGGCTGCAAGGGTGTAGCTGGATGAATAACTTAAGTAATAAAGACAACACATTTTGTTGAGCCAGACACTTTTACCTTTTGTGTGCACGTTGGTACACTGCAATTCACTTGCTGTGCTTTGAATTGATGTTTCTTTTTATGTGTTTTACAAATGTGAGACTCCAGCAATAACCCTTTCTCCAGTTTTCTATTGAGTGGAGAAGAGTTAGAACCTGGGATGGGTTTTATTGCACTTTATTTGGGAGATTTTCCCTTTCCTTCTGTTAGACACAAAGCTGACCCCAATTGGAAGATATCCACCATACTCCTGCTTTAACAGACAGTAATAAAAATCTGACAAGTATTTAACCTGTCCCCACTCTACCTAGAACAATTGACAACATTTACCTGGAGTTCCATTGTAAAGAAAACCTGTCATGAAAGACACATAGTAGATTCAATTGCTTAATTTGAAAATTCTAGTTTCCTGGTTATTAAATATATATTTTTATTTAACTTTCTAGGAGATCAAGAGCTGCTTTTCTTGTGCCAGTGTGTCCATTTAGATTCTATGGTTTACAAAATGCACCCCCTCCAAACCCCCCCCCTGCAACTCTGATCAGTTGGAATGTGTACAGTCATCTGATAGTCGTACAGTGACCTGTCAGTGTTATGAATGAATGAGCAGTGCTGCTTGCTCATTCATAATGACAAACCATAGAGAGCTGTGGCTCTGTGTAAAGTATCTGCAGCCAGGTGCTGTGTGTGTGTGTGTGTGTGTGTGTGTGTGTGTGTGTGTTTAACTATTCTGAATATACAAGCAGTGTAGATCAGCCATCCAGACTAGTGACAGAGTACTCCACTTGGAGGGGCTATGTGCTGGGTCTACCTCCCTGCACAGGAACACCCATAAATTGGGCTTCCGTTGAGGGTGGAGCTACAGCCAGCATATATAGAGGTGGTTTTACGGAACAACTGGGCCACCAATAAAATAAACACGTGCTATATGCACTTGATCCCCTGGAGAGTTAAAGATTTTTTTTCTTTACCCCTGACACTGGGCCTTTTGGCTTCAACACCAAGTCCCTGGCCTGCAACAAGTATGCGGATGAAGACTTTTGACTTTCCTGATCTACATACTTGTTTCAATTCAGAGTGTCTGCATAACAGCCAGGCAACTATTTGCAAGTGGAAGATATGTTTATTGCCCCTTTTATTTCTCTCCTGGCAGGTTTACTTTAATAACTATACAAATGCTTTAATTTAGCTGTCATACCAGCTTCATTACAACTACCACTTTGCATGGACTTCTCACAATTTTTTAGCAGTGTGTTCTGCTTGCTGCAACATGTGCACTTTTTGACCTGGCTCTGTTACACCTTTAACAATTCGTACCAAATGCATACTGGCCAACAGTTCCAGATTTTGTGAGACCATATCATGTTCTGTGGCTGAGTTGGTGGAGCATCATGTGACATTAAACGCCACTCAGCTGTAACTTGGCTTATTGGGACTGGTTAAGGTGGCTTTAGGGAGCAACCAACATTGTGCCAAGATTTTATGCTGGAATGGTGGCAAGTATGCAAATGAAATTCATCAATGAGAACTAGGTTTTATTACCTTCTTTAGTAATCCTGACACACAAAAACATATAGGTACCGCTGCACTATCTATAATTAACACCATGTACACTTAATAAATTGCGTGCTGCAGTTTGCCATTTATTAACACTGTTCTTTTTTTATTCTTCAGGATTCCAGAGCCTATTTCCATCTGCTCAACCAGATTGCACCCAAAGGACAAAAGGAAAATGAAGAGAGGATTGATATCAACATGTCTGGGTTCAGTGTAAGTATTTGCACACCCACAGTCACTGACGATTTGCAGGGTCTGCGCTGGGATCCCCAGCTTGTATCATAGTCAGAACACTAGCTGCATGGAATTTGAATGTTCTCCCTGTGTTTGCGTGGATTTTGTCCAAGTACTCCAGTTTCCCCCCCACACGCCAAAGACATGCTGGTAGATTAATTTACTCCTGCCTAAATTGGCCCTAGTATGTGCATACATGCATGTGAGATGGAGACCTTGGATTAAAATCTACTTGAGGGCAGGGACTGATGTGAATGCACAGCGTACAAAGAGCTGTGTAAATTGTTGGCGCTATTATTATTATCGTAATCTGCATCACTGCAAACTAGTTGTGTGCCTGAATATTAAGCTATTGCTAAGCACATAATGCTTAACGCCCCGACGCTGTACATTTTTTCAAAGTAGTTGAGGTTTCTGTCCCTAGAGCATGCCCATTTTGCACTTCCAGCACAGACTCTGAGCTGTCAGAGGCATCTCCCATCTGTGACAACCAATTATATGATTTGAAAGCCCTCCCGGCATTAAAGTGGTTGTACACCTCAGACATGAAATATGAACAAAGCATAGCCTTCTATAGTGTGTATTTCTGTCTGCTGTTTTTTCAGTCCCTTCTGACAAGTTTTTCCTTACACCAAGAGAAAAAAATGTAATAGGGCAGGGAGCTCTAGCTGATTGACTGCCTCAGCTCTATTCCTGTGTGAAGTGGGTGTGTCCCTTTCCTCCAATCAGCTCTCAGAGCTCTGCTGAGTAATTTCATCTCTCCACCGCATTTTTCTGACAGCTTAGACAAGCTTTATAAATTCAGCACTTCAACTGGATGTAGAGAAGAGAAGACTGCAGATAGACAGGTACAACCTATGTAGGAGGATTGGTTTCATCTGTGTATCACCTGAGGCCAGTCACTTCACTGGGTATATGTGAGGATATACAACCACTTTAACTGCTTTAGGACCGCCACACGACTTTTTACGCCGACAGAATGGCATGGCTGGGCGAATGGCCGTACAGGTACGTCCCCTTTAATTTGCCGCCGTGTGGTCGCACTCACGACCCTGTCGCGAGCTCCGTGACCCGCGGACTCTATGTCCGCCGGTGTCCCGCGATCGTGTCACAGAGCTGAAGAACAGGGAGATGTCAATGTAAACACAACATCTCCCCGTTCTTCCTAGTGACAGGTCACTGATCGAATGCTCCCCCATCGGGAGCAGTGATCAGTGACGTGTCACTCGTAGCCACGCCCCCTAACAGTTAGAATCACTCCCTAGGACACTTCACCCCTTCAGCGCCCCCTACAGGTTAACCCCTTCACTGACTGTGTCATTTTTACAGTAATCAGTGCATTTTTATAGCAATGGTCACAAAATGGTGTCAAGTGTCCGATGTGTCCGCCATAATGTCGCAGTCACGATAAAAATCGCAGATTGCTGCCATTACTGGTAAAAAAAAAAAAATATTAATAAAAATGCCAATAAACTATCGCCTATTTTGTAGACGCTATAACTTTTGCGCAAACCAACGCTTGCGATTTTATATATATATATTTTTTTTTTTTTACCAAAAATATGTAGAAGAATACGTATCGGTCTAAACTGAGGAACAAATTATTTTTTAGATATTTTTTGGGGATATTTATTATAGCAAAAAGTGAAAAATATTGCATGTTTCAAAATTTGTCTCTATTTTTGTTTATAGCACAAAAAATAAAAACCACAAAGGTGATCAAATGCCACCAAAAGAAAGCTCTATTTGTGGGAAAAAAAGGACGTCAATTTTGTTTGGTTGCCACGTTGCACGACTGCGCAATTGTCAGTTTAAGGGACGCAGTGCCGAATCGTAAAAAGTGGCCTGGTCTTTGGCCAGCCAAATGGTCTGGGGCTTAAGGGGTTAAGACTTGCGTGCAACCAGGAGGGGGCAGGAAGGAGTTGGGGAAGACTTGACGCATCCATTCTCACGTCTCAGTCTTTCATGCTTTGCCCAATTCTCCTCCATGCGTTCTTGGACATTAGATGGTAGATTACACAACCTTTCTACCCCTTTAAAGGATTATCTGCAGAAATATATTATTAATTCTATTAGGCCAGTTACCACTGTCAGTAGAGCTCAACAAGTAGGGGGCTAGAAACCAGCACAATTGTGGGGGATAATACTTTGCCCCACTCCTGGTACAGAAAACAAAATCTGTTTTTGCCTTGGTTACTTTTGAACATTCTAGGCAGGGTTTTTCCTCTTGGTTTTTTTTGACAAAGAAAAGATTATAGGTTTGGAATTTATTCAGGTACCCATACGCAATACAGATCATCGGCATAGCAGGCTTGGTTTTAATGTTCCCTGCTGATCATCTCTCAGTATTTGCTTGATCTATCTGATCGCTATTCATTTGAGATAGAAACCTCAGCAAGAAATCTTGAATGGACCAGTCTGTAATAAAGATATGACAGATGCTTCAGCTTAGCCCACATATCAAGCCAATACATTTCCTGTTTTGTCACCTGCAGTTAACTCGGTATGTAGGGCTTTAATATCTGTACTTCCATCCTGGGTTCACAGTCCTATCACATCACTGGTTGCCACACTGATAGCTTTATGTTTACAGACGCATTTGTGTTTTGTTTCCATGTCTTGGTGGCTGTCCGATGTCATGTACTAAAGCAGTTCTCATTACTTGCCTCCTTTTTTACAAATGGACAACCTCACTCGCGCGCACACACAATCTGGATTATTAGGAAGTGACAATATCACTGGTGATGTGCAAAATATATTTGTTAATTGTGTCATTATTGTCCATTTGTCCCAATAGGAAAAGGATGATTTGAAGAGAGCAGAGTACATGCTCCAACAGGCAGACCGACTTGGCTGCAGACAGTTTGTTACTCCCGCTGATGTCGTATGTGGAAATCCAAAATTAAACTTGGCTTTTGTGGCCAATCTGTTCAATAAATACCCAGCACTTACCAAACCTGAGAACCAAGATATTGACTGGACACTCCTTGAAGGTGAGTGTTTCTCCATCCCTAATCCAAGCTAGTTCTGGTGACAATGTCTGTCTGTAGAAACATAATTTTATGTATTTGGAGTACCTATATGGCTTCACCTACACGGCCGTAAAAAACTGTTGCGACCTTTTTTTATTTACAGATCTGAACACAGCAGCTCTATTGTTTTCAATAGAGACATGCACACAGATGCGTAAACGTGCACTGCGTTTAGATCTGTAACCAAAAATCTGTATCTATAGACCTGAGTTTACACTTCTAGTATTGAGAAAAAGAACATGACAATTTTTGTACATTAAGAAACTTTTGTTCCTTGCCTTGATGATCAGTAACCTTTTATTTGTCTGTTACGGCTGCATGAATGAGGCCTATGAAGGGCATCCTTCCTGCCATCAGATTGGACTAGAAGCTGGTGTGAGTTGGCACCTATTTAGAGGTAGTAATTGTCTATATTGGCTTGGGGATGCCAAGTCTGCAATCTTGAGTCCTTACTGCTAGGAACAGCTGGGGTCTTTGATATATTTGGCATACAGCACCATTGAAGTTCAGTTTAAATCAACTAAAAACATTCCAGGTGTGCAAAAAGATTGAAAGTCCTACAGTTTTTTGATCTTTGGAAAGCAGCTACAGCCTGAGAAGAAGCCCTTGGTCTCCCTGCCAGCTTACTACAGAGTAGTACCAGTAGTAGCAGTGATCCGTCACACATGCCCCCTACAAAATCAGGGCTGTCCAATCAGCAGGGAGCATGAGCATGAGCTTCGCGAATTGCAGAGCTATAGGTCTGACTTCAGACCTCTACAGAGAAACCACTAGTTCCGGCAAGAGACCCACTCTGCGCTGCTGGCAGAAAATGGGCTTTTCTACTCAGCCTGTGGCTACTTCTCAGAGTATGAACTGCAAGACTTTTATTTTTTTCTTTATGCACCTGGAATGTAGTTTGCCAATTTAATCTGAGAGTTTAATTGAGCTTTGAGGCTGTGTTCACACTTGTGCGACACGACAGCCGTCCTACTGTGGATCCGACTTTGCCCTGCGACATGAAGCCGACATATGTCCGTCTTTCAAAGAACGGAGATCCGACTTGGATCCCTGCCAATAGCAGGCACTGTGTTTGGTATGAATCTTGAGGGGGAACTCCACGCCAAATTTTAAATGAAAAACCGGCATGGGTTCCCCTCCAAGAGCGTACCAGGCCCTGCGGTCTGGTATGGATTTTAAGGGGAACCCCTACGCCAGGGATATGCAATTAGCGGACCTCCAGCTGTTGCAAAACTACAAGTCCCATCATGCCTCTGCCTCTGGGTGTCATGCTTGCTGCTGTCAGTCTCGCTATGCCTCATGGGACTTGTAGTTTGGCAACATCTGGAGGTCCGCTAATTGCATATCCCTGCCCTACGCCGAAAAAACGGCGTGGGGGTCCCCCCAAAATCCAAACCAGACCCTTATCCGAGCATGCAACCTGGCAGGCCGCAGGAGAAGGGGAGGAGACGACAGAGCGGCCCTCCCTCCTGAACCGTACCAGGCCGCATGCCCTCAACATGGGGGGTTTGGTGCTTTGGGGCATCTGTGGGCTCCCGGATTCCGATAAGCCCCCGTCCGAAGACCCCGACAACCAACGGCCAGGGTTGTCGGGAAGAGGCCCTGTCCTCATCAACATGGGGGCAGGGTGCTTTGGGGCGAGGGGGCCGCAGGTCGCCCCCCCCCCCCGCCCCAAAGCACCAAATCCCCCATGTTGAGGGCATGCGACCTGGTACGGTTCAGGAGGGAGGGGGGGCCGCTCTCGTCCCCCCCCTTTTCTCCTGCGGGTTGCGTGCTCGGATAAGGGTTTGGATTTTGGGGGGACCCCCACGCCGTTTCTTCGGCGTAGGGGTTACCCTTAAAATCCATACCAGACCGAAGGGCCTGTTATGCTCTTGGGTGGGGAACCCATGCCGGTTTTTTATTTTAAAATTTGGCGTGGAGTTCCCCCTCAAGAGCAGCAGAGCACAAGTCGCATGCCAAAGTCGGATCATGCAAGACTGCAGTCCGACTTTGATCCAACTTCAATGATAGTCAATAGGCTGAAGTCGGATCAGTCGGACCAAAGTAGTACAGGGAGCGTTTTCAAAGTCGGACCGACCATGTGTCGAACCAGTTAAGACGGCTCCCATAGGGAAACATTGATTTTCACACGTCATGCGACATGAGCTCCCAATGTCGGAGCGTTTGTCGCCCCAGTGTGAACCCGGCCTTCAGCTAGGAGTGGGGATGACTTTATTGTATCCTTAAGAAGCACAGCAAGTAGTAGTAGCCCTGTTTGTATTATGTGTTGTGTAGCAAAATGGACTTTGCGCACTGTGACTGTTGAACTCATCCCGTATTTCCTTTCAAATGCTGTAACCCTCCCCCTCGTTTCCTTTCCACTATTGACCCTTAGTAACCCACCTGAGCAGAGCGACTAAGGCATTTTTTTTTTTTTTTTAGTTTTTAAGAGTTTTTTTAGAAGTGTATTACAAGCGTTTTTACAGCTTCAGGTGTTTTCGTTTGGACAGTAGAAAGCACTAGGAGGGTGGGAGGAGAGCTGCTGAATAAGCGGAAAATGGCAAATAAAAAAAGCTTGTAAAACTCTCATGGTGCACATTTTCAGGCATTCCCATTGAAGTCTATAGGGCCCAATCTGCCTCCAATCTGTCAAAAGAAAGCTCATGTACTTTTTTGCGTGACAGAATGCTGAGATGTAAACGGGGGCATTGAAATGAATGGGATTTGGCTTGTTGAGCCTTTTTAGAGCTTACAAGCTTCAAGCAGAAAATTGCTCAGGTGTGAACTAAAGGCCTCATGCACACTGGGCTTAAACGCTGCTTTTACAGGCATGTTACATTTTTACATGCTGAAAAAAACTTGCTAAGCGTGTTCAGGAAAGGAGTTTTTGAAAAGAGAATGCGTTATGGGACTACATGCGTCTAAACGCTAGACTCATGTAGCGCTTGAACATTTATTGCAGTGTCCATATTAAATAAAATTTCTGGCCATTGAAATCCTTGAACACTCAAACGCATGGCACTCCTGAACGCATTTAAACGCCTCTGCAAAACTCTGCCTTTTTTTAAAAAAAAAAGGTTTTCCTGCCAAGAGCAAAGGCAATTTAGGGGAGGAAATAAAACATCCTGTGTGCATGAGGCCTTGAGTGCTCTGTGCTGCAAAGCCCTGTATTTTGAAAATTCCTTGGGGCAGAGCAGTGAAAGATGCTGATGACTGTCCCAGGGGACACTACCCATGACCTGGTCATAGTCATTTTGATATCGCATATCACATGACCAAGTGCACGGAATGCATGAAGCAGCTTTGCAACATGATTTTCATGTGTTGGCATCTCTTTGCTGGCTGTATTATCAAGGAGTAGATTGTCACTCAGGGGTCTGCTGTTCTAAAGCTGTGCCTGTCTTTGTGCCTTCTGCATTTGTCGCCCACATTTGGTTACTTTTTTTTTCTTTATTTGATAATCAGTATAACCAGTTAAGAAGTCATGTAACCTGCTGTGTGGTCAGTAGACCTACATGGTTTTCTGATCTGACCAAATGGATCCTTTTAAATAGAAAATGTATGCAGAGTTTTTTTTTTTTTTTGCTGTCATCAATTCCAGAAGTCTGTTTGCACAGTGTTGCACTCTTTACACTACTTTCAGTTTTTAAAGAGTTAAATATTTTTCTGTGCATACCCTGCAATAAACTTCATGACAAACTTGAGAAAGTTCAAAGTGAACAGTCAGTAATTTTTTACTTCAAACAAACCCCGTCCTTCAAACTAAATTGATCTGTGTGCACCATCTACTGGTAACGGTATATACTGCATGTTCATCTTCTTGCCAGTAGCTTGTTTTTTGTTTTATGGAACGTGCTATAAATTGCATGAGACTAAAGACCGTCTTGGCTAGCTTGTATTTTTTAAAACAAGTGGCATTAAAGCCAAGGAAATGGGTACAAGAGAGGATTCATTTTAAAGATGCCCAAAGACCACCTTCACAAACGGCACAATGCATATCTGCAACCTTAGGTTTCTACGGTAAAGATCAATATTTCATATAAACATTTTTCTTAAAGTGTATCCAAACCAAAAACCATACATGTACAACATTTCAGCTTGCCAGCATTTAAAAAAAGAGGGTTGGCAGTATGAGGACATTCTGCATTATTGAACTTGGCCATCAGGGCACAGTGCCGGGTCACGAAATATAGTACGTGTATTGAATTATAAATATAAACTTGTGCGCTGCTATGAAAATAATTGTAATAACTTCAAACTGTAATTGATTGATATGAACAACAAACAGCTGTTTACAATTTAATAAGAACTCATACCCATGGGAAAATAATATGCATATAATGGTGTGCTTATTCAACACTATTATAAATCCTGTAAAATGTATCTCCACAACTAAGCGGATATTAAAGTGAAAAACACAAAAGTCCAAATGAGAAAGTCCACAAAATGAGATTTCTGAAATGAGTGGATGTCTCTCTCACTTGCAAGTAATGCAATTCGTGCCACAAATTAATGGATGTGCAATTACCACCACCATCCACCTCTTAGTGAATTGGCCGCTCACCTTAAGACGACCCATTAGGGTCTATTCAAGCCTTGTGTGGAGGTAAAAGGAGAACACCAGATGATGATCCCGCTAATTCCGATGTACGAGACAGCGGAAATGACGTCCCCTGGCTCCACCCTGGGGCTGGTGACATAATTTCCGGTGTCTCGTACATCAGAGTTGGTGGTGAGGAGGTGAGCAGCTCGTAGCTTGGAAATATTGCATTAAGTACAAGATGTGGAAATTGTGAGTGCACAATTCTTATGTTTTTATCCAATTCCATACCGCGCAAATTCCACACTCCTCTCCTACATGTAAAAATCATATTTTTTTTGCTAGAAAATTACTCAAAACCCCCAAACATATATATTTTTTTAGCAGACACCCTAGGGAATAAAATGGCGGTCATTGCAACTTTTTATGTCACACGGTATTTGCGCAGTAATTTTTCAAACCCGATTTTGTTTGGGGGAATTTTTTTTTTTTTATGGATAAAAAAAATAAAACGGTAAAGTTAGCACAATTTTTTTTGTATAATGTGACAGATTTTACCCCAAGTACAGTAAATGGCTACCTCGCATGTCACGCTTTAAAATTGCGCACACTTGTGGTATGGCACCAAACTTCTGTACTTTAAAATCTCTATAGGCAACGGTTTAAATTTGTAACCTGTAAAAAATGTTAGTTGCAGAGGAGGTCTAGTGCTAGAATTATTGCTCTCGCTCTAAAGTTTGCGGTGATAACTCACGTGTGGTTTGAACGTATGCGTTCGCTTCTGGGTGCGAGCTCGTGGGGACGGGGGCGCTTTAATATTTATTTTTTTACACTTTTTAAAAGAAAAAATGTTTTGACTTATTCCTATTTCAAGGAATGTAAACATCCCTTGTAATGGGAATAGCGCGTGATCGTTCCTCTTTATAGAGAGACGTGGGGTCATAGACCCCACGTCTCTCCTCCAGGCTGGAAAGCATCAGATCGGCTTTGGTAACTTCAGGCGGCCCAGACGTAACGTCATAACATCATGCCTGGGCCTCTGAGTCCTAAAGATTGCCGGGACCATCTGTCCCTCGGAAATCTGTCTTCCTTCTGGCGGATTCTTTCTCCAGGTCCCCGATCACATGGGAGAGCCCAGAGAAGCACCAGAGGGTGGTGGGTGGACATCCTCCAGTCGCCGGTAAGAACGATCAATCGGCTGAACAGCCGCTATGATCGTTCTTGTGGTGTAGGGAATTGCCGGTGGGAAAAAAAACATCTGGATGAAGCCTGTAGCTGCAGGCGTCATTCAGATATCACCACTGAAAGCCAAGGACATCATATGACAGCCTGCAGTATAGAAGTGGTTAAATCTTATTTTAAATGGTAGTGCGCAATGAACTTTCTATATATTTTGAGCAACATTTAAGAATCGATTTCCAAAGAAAGTGTGTCCTTAAGTACCGGAGCTGGTGTAGTAGATGATCGAAGATCTCCTTTTACCTGCACACAAGGCTTGAATAGACCCTAATGGGTCGTCTTTTAAGGTGAGCGGCCAAGTCACTCAGAGGTGGATGATGGTGGTAATTGAACATCCATTAATTTGTGAGAGGGATATCCACTCATTTCAGAATCCTCAATTTTTTTTGGACTTTTTCATTATTTGGACTTTTATTGTGTTTTTTCACTTTAATATCTGTTTAGTTGTGGAGATAGACATTTTACAGGATTTATAATACGGTTAATAAGCGCACCATTACTTGCATATTGGTACGTGTATAGAGGTTTCATTGATGTCATTAACCCATATATAATAATTTTACATATATTCAAAATGAGCTAATAATTATCCCACAAGTATACGCCACCATTGCTTTTGTATTTGTAAAAATGGTACCAAGGTAACATGAGCTTTTTTACAATGATTCTTTATTTTCTTTTGTCACCCTTCCCCCCCAACGCACACTTTTTTTAGATCTGAAAATCAGGCAGGTAGTAAAAGAACAATTTATTTACTTTAAAGTGAATTTAGGAAATTTATTTAAATAAACCCAGCAGGACTGAGAAAAGGAGGGCCTGCTTCAAAAGCAACTTGGGCTCTGCTGCGATATACATTTAGTTTAACACGTGGAACTTGCTTGCAGGAGCATGGAGTGACAAAGTTAGTGACCCTTGGCTGATGGCGGGGGATATGTCTTGGACTAAGCGGTCTAGGACCTGGCTATCCTGCTTAGCAGGTTGCCTGTATCCCAAGATTGGTTTAACAGAATTAAAAATCATTTGCTGAGTGTTCTTACGTATGTATTTAATTTTTTCATTTAGATGTTGTTGGGCAGTTTAGCTTTAACCACTTGCTGACCACTCTATAGCCGAATTACTGCTACAGCATGGCCAGCCAGTTCAGGGAGGGCGTCATATGACGTCCTACCATGATCGCACTCGCTGAAGCGTGCAGGCAGCATACTCTGATTGCTGTGTCTTCGGGATACAGTTGATCAGGGTAAGGAGCCACTCATCGGCTCTTTACCACAAGGTCAGCTGTGTCAATCAGTTTTATTATTTATTATTTGGGATTTATAATGCGCCAACAGTTTGCACAGCGCTTAACAAAATTAGGGCAGACATTACAATTTTAGTACAAGAGGAATCGGAGGGCCCTGTTCATTAGAGTTTACAATCTAAAAGGGAGGGTCAATTGATACAAAAGGTAATGGCTGTGGGGGATGAGCTGATGGAGAAAGTAAAACCGTGTATTAGAAGCAGGATAGGCTTCTTTAAAGAGAAGGGTTTTCAGGGATCGTCTAAAGATGGATAGATTAGGGGACCGTTGGACAGATTGGGGTAGGGAGTTCCAAAGGATGGGAAAAACTCTGGAGCAATCCAGGAGGCGAGCATGGGAGGAGGCGACAAGGGAGCTAGAGAGCGGGAGGACCGAAGAGAGCAGCATGGTTGGTATTTTGGGACTTGGTTAGTGATGTAGCTGGAGGCAGAGTTATGGATGGCTTTGTAAATTATTGTTAGTACTTTGAATGTTATTTATTGATCACGATGTAAACACAAGACGGATACTGGCATTCCTTTCTTCATGCTGTCAGCGTGAGGAGATCCTATAACCGGCTTGTATAAAGGGGACATCTACTGTACTCTGATAATCAGGGTACAGATCATCGGTGCAGTCCCAACAGTGCCCATCAGTGCTGCCTATCAGTGAAGGTGAAAGATTATCGGTTTGCAAAATTTTATAACAAGCTATGAAAAGCTTTTTTTTCTTTTTTCTTTTTCCTTTATTTAGCAAAATAAGAAAAGGTGAGTAAATACCACCAAAAGACAGCTTGATTTGTGTGAAAAAAAGATAAAAATTTTATATGGGTACATTGTTGCATGACAGTGCATTTGTCCTTCAAAGTGTGATGGCATTATGGACACTAGATGGACCCTGACACGCATAGGAAATACTTCCTATGATTTAAATTCCATCTAGTGATCCTAATGCAGTACAGTATTTGTAGACCTTTTTTTTGTAAATGAATAACGTTGGCCCTGTAGAAGAAATTGCATGAGAAAATTCAGTTTTCTCTTATCGTCCATGGACCGACGCAGCTCTCATACTGATTACATGTGGGTATATGTCCCTGCTCGCAGGAGAAGACCTAGGCAGAATGTTAGAGGTTAAAACATTCTAGAACAAGCCAGAGCTGAACAGCCCCGCCCAGGGGGGCGGTCCCTCCGGACATTACCCTTCCACCTGCAGCTAATCAGCCTCAGTTTTTTTTCTGCCTAGCAGAAGAAGACGTGGCTCTCAGGAGCCAGTCTCCTGGAAGATTTTACTTTTGATTTTTATTCCTTTGGGAATTTTATTATTTTATTTTTGAGACCTTCAATCAACTGTCGGCTGGGCAACAGGTTGGGTACACTAGTATCCTCGTAGTCTTCCCTGTCCGACCATCGAGCGTGCTGATCCTCGCCTTGCGTGCGTGAGACTCAGTTCACGACCTACCCCATGGCTCCAGGGGTGGCCGGGTTGCTTTCATGCTCCCGCGGTCCTCTCAAGATTGAACAGTACTTGACTGACTGTATCTCTCGCGGTGGACCGGGCCGACAGCTACGCAGTACGACTCTGTGATAGGTCTGTCTGAAACAAGCCAGTGGGTCCCTGAAAGTGACGGGTAAGTAGTGTCTCCTACTGCAGGTGAGTACATGCTGGCTGTGTTTCTGTGTGGGGGTTTCTCCCTTCCCCCCCCCCTGTTATGCTGCTCTCTGCACCCTGTACTAGTGCTGTGGGGTGCTTGGGGGTCAGTCTGGCCTGGTTGGGCGCTCATGTCTGCAGTTTTTTCTGGTGTGTGAGGTGATTATTGCGTGCGCCATTGGCGCTGTTTGAGGTGGTTATTGCGTGCGCCATTGGCGCGCATTAGAGCTTTGAATTTTGCGCTCGGCGGCCATCTTGGCGTTTAGTGGCACAGTTATAGCTGCGGACGGCGGCCATTTTCTTGTGGCCGCCGCGCATTTATTTCTGGCGGCGGCGCGAATCCCCTCTCAATCTCCTCACAGACTGAGCTGTCCTTAAGGGTTGGTGGGTCCTCCCGGGTGTCCCCTCCTCAGCGTAGCCAGTGGGTGGACTGTATATTCACTGTATAGTGTATAAGGTCTCAGAGGAGGGCGTTATGGAGTCTGATACACCTGCTCTCCACATTGCCTGGGGCAACTGGCAGTGCTGCACAGTTAAAAATGTTCATATGTTTCCTGCACCTGCGGTCCTTACGGACCAGTTGTCAGCAGTCCTGGAATCATTCCTGTCAGAATGGAAGCGGTGTGCGAGCAAAAGGAGCTATAAGCCCCCTCCCCCCACAAACTTCTTTAGTGAAGGAGTGCTCTGAGTCAGATATGGGCCTAGCTATTGGGCTCAGGACCCTACCTCTGAATATTTAATGTTTATGAACAGGACATTCCCTTGTGAGGAAGACTCCAGTTCTGTGTCAGTGAATGACAGGGCGCTTGTAAGTGATCTCATTGATGATGTGAGAATCACACTCAGGCTGAAATTGCTGTGACAAGCTTTTCTTTTACACAGTTTCCTCACAGTTTTCCTCACACGCTGCCTCAAGAGCAGCATGGATGAGGAGGACTTTATTCATTTATGTCTCTAATCCCTGTGAGCCTTGTGTGTGATACCTGAGGTAACATTTCCCGCCTTTTCCTGGGGAACGCTTGAGCTCTGACAGACACACACGGTCTGAGGATCAGAGGTTACCTGTTACCTGTATGCTGCTTCAGCAGCACTGTCAAGCAGGTTGGAATGATACAGAGAAGATTATGTGCCTCTGCGCCATAATTTAAACTCATCCTATACCTCTACACTGCATACATTCACAGTGTATGTATGTGTTATTGGTCTCTGTGTCTGCGTGGCTGTCCCCACGTTCCAATGCTGTGTTTCAGTGCCATACATGATATAAACGTACAAAATATGTTTATGCACGACTCCAGATACATTCACAGTATATGTATGTATCATACTCTCTGGGCTGGCGGGGGCTCCGGTGTCCTCCCGCACTCTCATGGTATGTGCGCTTCGGCTCTCTGCACAGTATAGACATGTTCAATATGTTTATTGCACATATTATACATGTTTACAGTATGGGTATACTGTTTGCGTGGGGTTCCTCCGGGTACTCCGGTTTCCCCCCACGCTCCAATGGAAATGCACAGCATAAACATGTGCAATATTATGTTGATTCACATGCTATCATTCCTACACGGTATCTGTGTGCTGTCTGCGTGGAGTTCTTCCGAGTGGGCGCTTCGGCGCTATGCACAGTCTAAATTTGTGCGATTGGACCTACCCGGTATGTCTTTGCAGTCTGCGTGGGTTTCCGCCCACGCTACATGACATGCATGCCTTTGGTGCAATACACGGTGTAAACATACACATTATGTCTATACACTACACTAAATACATTTACAGTAGTTGTAGGTATTGCATTCTCTGAGTATGCGTGGGGTACTTCGGTTCCTCACACGCGCCAACGGTGTGCGCGCCTTCGGTGCTTTGCACACATGAGCTTGTGCAAAAGGTTTAGCACACATACTATAATACCTATACGGTATGCGTATGCAGTCTGCGTGGGTTTCTGCCCATGCTACATGACATGCATGCCTTTGGTGCAATACACGGTGTAAACACACATTATGTCTATACACTACACACATTTACAGTAGCTGTAGGTATTGCATTCTCCGAGTATGCGTGGGGTACTTCGGTTCCTCCCACGCGCCAACAGTGTGCGCGCCTTCGGTGCTATGCACACATGGGCTTGTGCAAAATGTTTAGCACACATACTATAATACCATACACGGTATGCGTATGCAGTCTGCATGGGTTTCATCCGGGTGCTCAGGTTTCTCCCCTGTGTTCCAATGGTGTGCGCATTCTCAGCGCTATGCACAGTATAAACATGTGCAATTTGTTTATTCGCAGGCTAACATACCTACATGGTTGTGTACGCAATCTGTGTGGCTGGTTTACGTCCAGGCCCCGATGATGTGCGCGCCTTCTTCGCTGGCACAGTATATACGCGTTTAATAGGTTTATCCACAAATACTAAACTACATACGCCGTATCTGGTGGTATTATGCTCTTTGTGGCTGGGTGGGTTTCCTCCCACACTCTCCATTTGTGCGTTTGACGCAATACAAAGTATAAACTGTGTTTGCACAATCAGCACCTATCCATGGGTAGCTGCTGGATGGAGCATTGTCACAAGGATCCCTGGTTTCAGGGGTATCACTTTCCACCTGCTTTCAGTGGTGATCAGAAGCGCTGGCTTGGACTGTGTTCGCCAGGCTGGGCTTGGCGTTGCGCCCGTTAGTGGCTGCGTCTCTGGCATTTTTTGTAGCTCAATGACTAGGCAAAAGCCTCTTCTTCATTCATCAGTCGTCTAGCAGGTGCACAACTGCTTTAGCCTTTAGGGTCTCTGTGCCCGGTGTGGGTTTGCGCCACCTGTGGAGGCTGAGGTACTAGTCCTCTGACCGGGTTTCTAGGGAAGTTCCGTCAAGTTGCCTTTATTGGCCAACATTTGAGGCACCCTATACACTGGGGCCTCCCTTCTCCGATACATTGCGGAGTCTCTTTGGGATTTTCATACGTCTCGCTGCAAGACGGTCCTGTCGGCTGTGTGCATTGCAGGCGAAGGGTCCTTGCATCCGGAGGTGTTTCCACCTTCTTTACCGGAGGTGGGGCACCAGAAGTGGACCTTGTGGCCTCTCGACTCACTTGCAAGGTGGCAAGATCGTGGTCAGGTCCAGGGACTCCTGGGCGGATGCGTTAGACGCGTTGGAAGCCCCTGGGGGCAGTATCGCCTGATATATGCTTACCCTCTGCTACTGTTGTTGCCTCGCCGGCTTCGCAGAGCATACTTCATCCTGCTTTTTACAGTCCTTGGCTTTAATGGCATGGCTGTTTAAAGCCAGGTGCTAAAGGACCGAGTTCTCTCGTATTCGGTCATCTCTTCTATGTTGTTGACACGGGAATCTTCCTCCAGAAAGATCTCTCACCGTACCTGGAAGGCTTACATCGCTATGTGCGAGGAACTTGAGTGGCATCCTCGGATCTTTTCCGTTCCCAGGATTTTGCTGTTCTTACAGCGTGGTGTGACCCAAAAGCTGGCCTTGCATACCTTTTTTTTTTTGAGGGTCGGATTTCGGCCCGGACTGTCTCTTTCAACGACCGCTGCCGGGCCATTCCTTGATTAGCACCTTTTGGGCAGGGGGTTCGCCATGTGGTCCCCCCTGTCAAGCCTCCTCTCCCTACTTGGGATCTGATTTTGATGCATCTCGGTTCTCCAAGAACATCCCTTTGAGAATATCAGAGAGATTCCTCTCTTGACCTTGTCCCGGAAGTTGGCCTTATTGGCCATTGCTTCGGTTAGACGGGTGTCTGAGTTGGCAGCCTTGTCTGGCAAGTCGCCTTACTTGGTCCTCCAAAAGGATATGTTGGTGTTGCGCCCACGACCATCCTTCCTTCTTTTCTAAGGATGGTCTTGGCCTTTCACCTTAAGAAGGACGTTGTTCTTCCGTCCTTGTGTCCTCACCCATCGCTTCCCTGAGAGTTTGCGCTTCATACATTAAGATGGGTACAAGCCTTACGAGTGTACCTGTCTGCTACTGTTTCCATTTGGAAATCTGTGTCTGGTCCAAAACAGGGCCGAGCGGTGTCGTCTGCCACCGTCTTTAGGTGGATCAGGCAGACCGTCATACAGGCCTATGCCCTTAAGGGGCGGGCGCCTCCCTTTCCGGTTGCGGCGCATTCCACCAAGGCAATTGGTGCTTCCCGGGCCTTCCGACATCAAGCGTCGGTTGCACAAGTGTGCAAGGCGACGACCTGGTCGTCCGTTCATACCTTTTCAAAGTTCTACAAGGTTGATGTGGCTGCATCTTCGGATGCTTCCTTCGGCCGCAAAGTGTTGCAGGCCGCTGTCTAATGTTGCAACTCCTCCGTTGAGGGGCTCTGCTGGTTTGGAGTGAAGTTTTGGTTGTTCCTTACTTTTTTTTTTGCTCCCACCCTTTTCTTATACTGCTTTGGGACGTCCCACATGTAATCAGTATGAGAGCTGCGTCGGTCCATGGACGATAAGAGAAAATAGGATTTTTGTACTCACCGTAAAATCCGTTTCTCTGACGTCCATGGACCGACGCAGCACCCACCCTTCCTTTTAAGTTTGTACTGCTTTGTTACGAACTGAGGCTGATTAGCTGCAGGTGGAAGGGTAATGTCCGGAGGGACCGCCCCCCTGGGCGGGGCTGTTCAGCTCTGGCTTGTTCTAGAATGTTTTAACCTCTAACATTCTGCCTAGGTCTTCTCCTGCGAGCAGGGACATATACCCACATGTAATCAGTATGAGAGCTGCGTCGGTCCATGGACGTCAGAGAAACGGATTTTACGGTGAGTACAAAAATCCTATTTTTCTTGATAAACTTCTCTGCAAATTTTCTATTGAGCCCCAAAGTGTAAAATCATATGCAACTTTTGGTTATTGGCATGCGCTAGACTAGAGAATGAAAATCAAATTACAATAACTTCTCTTCATTCTGCAAGTAGCAAATAATTTTTCTATTTACAGTTGAAAAATCCTAGTTTGGCATTCTACATAGGCCTGCAGTTTGGCAAAATGTTGTCTTCCATTTATTTTTTTGAACAAGCTTTTAATTCTTCAGTTATTAATATATTTGCATATTTTTAGGGGAAAATCGAGAGGAAAGAACATTCCGTAACTGGATGAACTCGCTTGGAGTAAATCCTCATGTGAACCACTTGTACAAGTATGTATCTGTTTAAAATGAAAACTTTAGACCATGTACAACAGTCTGATCTACCAGTTGATCGCAGCCAGGCGACTGGTGGGTCGTGCCTACGGCTTGCCATCCCCAAGGCGTTAAGCACAGTGCAGCCCTATTTGAGTAGTGGGACTACATTTTAGTTGCAGTTGAACTGGCGCCAGCTGCGGAGGGTGCTGGTGGCCTTGGTAGGAGCAAACAGCTGCAGATACCGCCTCTGTAGTTCCAAATGCAGGATTAGGTGGAGTTATATCAGCTGCACTCTGACTCATTCCTGTTAGTATTATGTGCAAAAGTGCCGGCAACAGCGGGAGAAGAGCTCTGTGCTGTATTTAAATTGGATTTTCCTGGATTAACACTACTTCAGGTCAGACTGAACTGGGCATAATAGAATTTTAAACTCTGAATGCCGTGTTACTAATTTAGGAGGCTCAGGGCAGTAAGGGCTCATTTGCGATATGTGGGGGGGGGGTAAAACCCCATAGTTCTGTTTTTTTCCACCACCAAACTGCACCCCCAGCTGCAGTGACCAGGGGTATAGCTTGAGGGATTGCAGGCGTGTGGTCTCCCCGTCGCACCTGGACAAGAGGGGTGGCTGGGGCACCATTTACTAGAACCGATCAACTGCTCTTTTTTTTTTTTTTTCCTTCTGCAGCAGCCGAGAGCCAACTTCTCCTTCTCCCCCTTTCCCAGAGGGATATTCGTTTTTGTAAATGCTGCCCCTCCTGTCCAGGTGTGATGGGGAGGCTGCACAAGCCCCATGGAGCATGGGCAGGGATGCCATTGCACCAGTGCTGCCCTTCCTGCCAAGCTGTGTCCTCTTCTGTCTGCTTCCTTCTCTGCACACTGTCCGCTGCCCTATTGCCGACGCTCTCGTCACGCTGCCCTATTGCCGACGCTCTCGTCACGCTGCCCTATTGCCGACGCTCTCGTCACGCTGCCCTATTGCCGACGCTCTCGTCACGCTGCCCACTTTTTTAAGGTAGGCTAAGTTTATATTTTTAATGTGACATTAGTTAATTTCTTACAAAAAATGGGTGCCGAACCCCGATCTTTTGATCTCTAGTTGTTTAGGTAGATCTCCACCTCTCAAAGGTTGCCTAGCCCTGCTGTACAAATGAACGTATTTTTATTGTGTCCACTTACATACCGCATGATGTCCTGGGCTTTCAGTGGAGATATCTGAATGATGCCTGGCATCATTCAGATATTTTTATTTTTTTATGCTAGTGTCCTGTCAATGCCCGGGTGGAACTGCGCATGCACTGTACGTAGCCGCAGAACGGCTGAGTTTACGATCAGCTGTTGTCTCGCGTGGCTGAGGCATGTTTATGTAGGTGAGGGGCGGATATTTACATGAAGGGGGTGGCTTTTTAAATGATGGGCAGTGGTGGGAGCGGAATTTTTATCGATGGCCAAACAAATCTTCAAAATCTTTATCTGCTATTCTTTCTGGATGCTTGCGGGGTGTGTTTAGTCCATTGAAGGGCGTGTTTTTTTCTTTATTGCATAAAGATTTTATTTTGCAGATTTGTTTGGCCATCGATAAAAATTCCGCCCCCACCACTGCCCATCATGTAAAAATCTGCCACTCTCCTACATGAACGTGCCTCGGACACGCGAGACAACAGCTGTTCTGCGGCACCTGCCCAATTCCACCCAGGCACTATTCGATAGCCGGGCACTTCTCGACAGAACACCAGCTATTCCCTGCACAGTAAAAAAACAATCATAGTGGCTGTTCAGCTGCTTGATTGTGTTTACAGGTGGCGGGAGGGGCCTCCCTCCGGTGCTTTTACTGGCTCGCCCGGGCAATTGGTGAGCCGGGGAATGAATCGGCCAGCGGTGGCCGTTTACCATAGAGAATGCCGTGGACCAGATGGTCCCAGGCAATCTCTGACCTCTTGTAGGCCGAGTGCGAGAGTTTTTTCGGCTGATAAGCTGAGATTGTGGTGTGTTTGTGTGTGTTTTTTTTCTTTTTTTCAGGCTTTCCATCCTAGAGGCGAGATCTGGGGACTTATAGACCCCAGATCTCACTGTAGAGAGGACCTGTCATGCCCTATTCATATTGCAAGGGATGTTTACATTATTTGTAATAGGAATAACAGTGATCAAAAAAGAAGAAAGTGTTAAAATAAACAATTATAAAAAAAAAAAATTTAAGCGCAGAAGCTAACGCATACGTAGGTCGCGTCCGCATATGTAAATGACGTTCAAACCACACGTGAGGTATTGCCGTGAATGTTGAAGCGAGAGATAATTCTAGTGCAAGACCTCCTCTGCAACTCAACTGGTAACCTGGAATACATTTTAAAGCATAGCCTATGGAGATTAAGTACCGAAGTTTGGCACCATTCCACGAGTGTACGCAATTTTAAAGGGTGACATGTTTAGGTATCTATTTACTCAATGAAACATCTTTCACATTATACAAAAAAATTGTGATTAACTTTTTACAGGTACGTTCTTTTTTTTTTTTTTTTTTTTGTGTTTTATTCCATAAAGGATGTTTGAAAAATTACTGCGCAAATACGGTGTAACATAAAAATGGCAATGCCTGCCATTTTATTCCATAGGGTCTCTGCTAAAAAAAACATATGTTTGGGGGTTCTGAGCAAAAAAGTATGGTTTTTACATGTGGGAGAGGAATGCCAGAATTTGGCCCCCGTATGGAAGCGGTTAAAGTGATTTTAATGTATCGGCACCAGGTTCAATGGATCGCTTAATTTTTAATGAACTGGACAGGGGTTGATGTGCTGCTAGGTTGTTAAAAATGTTCGGAGCATAGCCAAAACATCTCGTACTACTGCCATTGTTGCTTTGACACGCCCATTGAGCTGAATGGCAAGTTTATTTCTCCTAATATTTAGTGTGCAGACTCCAGTAGGCGGCGCTACAGGACTAAACAAGGAAAACTCGCCGCTCCAGGTGAGATGAAGAAGCCTCTATAGAAATGGCAATCGTGCCGGTTCTAAAGGAGGTCATGCCGTGACTGGCGGCTCCCGCGTGCATGCCGGAGCCGCGATACCCGGAAGTAACTCCGGGACAACATATCGCCGGCCGGTGCTGTGTCGGGCCCCTGCAGCGGGGGCTTCGATCCCAGGTGAGTATTATATAATGAGCTAGTATGCTTTACATACTAGCTCATTATGCCTTTGTCTTCCAGGTGTGTTTTTTTTTTGAAAAGTGGGTTAACAACCACTTAAGCCCCGGACCATTTTGTTGCTAAAGGACCAGGTCCCTTTTAGCGATTCGGCACTGCGTCGCTTTAACTGACAATTGCGCGGTCGTGCGACGTGGCTCCCAAACAAAATTGACGTCCTTTTTTTTTTCCCACAAATAGCGATTTTCTTTTGGTGGTATTTCATCACCTCTGCCGTTTTTTGTGCTATAAACAAAAATAGAGCGCCAATTTTGAAAAAAAATTACATAATTTTTTTACTTTTTGCTATAATATCCCCAAAAAATATATAAAAAAACATTCTTTCCTCAGTTTAGGCCGATACGTATTCTACATATTTTTGGTAAAAAAAAACGCCACAAGCGTTTGATTGGTTTGCGCAAAAGTTATAGCGTTTACAAAATAGGGGGTAGTTTTATGGCTTTTTTTTTTTTTAACTAGTAATGGCGGCGATCAGCGATTTTTAACGTGACTGCGACATGGTGGACACATCGGACACTTTTAACACATTTTTGGGACAATTGTCATTTTTTTCAGCGAGCAGTGCTATAAATATGCACTGATTACTGTGAAAATGACACTGGCAGTGAAGGGTTTAACCTCTAGGTGGCGCTGTAGGGGTTAAGTGTGACAGAATGAGTGAATCTTACTCTAGGGGGCGTGGCTTGGCGTGTGACGTCACTGATCGTTGTCCCCTATGACAGGGAACAGACGACGATCACCGACATGCCACTAAGAAGAACGGGGAAAGGTTTCTTTACACTTGCCCCTCCCCATTCTTCAGCGCTGTGAAACGATCACAGGACACCGGCGATTGGGTCCCGCGGGCACTGTCATGGAGCTTCGGACCGGGTCGCGAGCGCGCCGCCGGCGGCACGCCTGACCCACGAATGGGGTCTTAAAGGGGACGTACCTGTACACCCTTGTGCCTGTCCGTGCCATTCTGTCGATGTACATCGTCGTGCGGCGGTCCTTAAGTGGTTAAAGAAATGGCTGCACACCACAGTAATGATCCAAGATCCTTTATTGGACGTCCCAAGTAACACCACAGGACCAGATGCCTGGTAGATGCTTTTCACACAGTTCAGATGTGCTTAATCAATTATTAAGCACATCTGAACTGTGTGAAATGTGTTTATCAGGTATCTGATCCTGTGGTGTTACTTATGATGTCCAATAAAGGATCTTGGATCATTACTGTGGTCTGCAGCCATTTTGTTAATTTCAGGTTGCGCTATAGCGGTTATGGGTATTCTGATGGATTCTTCCAAGACCTATAAAGAACTCCTACAGACTTGGTGATCTATTTTTATATAGCATAAATCTTAGCGGAGCCTGTCATGACCACAGTGGCACTGAAGGGACACTGCCAGACAAATATATCGATAGGGATGGAACACAGTTTTGTTATGGGTGGAGTATAGATGGAGTTATTTCTTTATCGTACATCACGAGACACAGGGCACCATAGTAATTACTATGTGGGTTATACGCCACCTATAGGTGAATGGACACTGGTACACTCAGGACAGGAAGTCCCCCTCTATATAAACCCTCCCATACCGGGAGTACCTCCGTTTTTCCACCAGTGTCTAAGGTGTTGGTCACGGTTAATGAAGTGCTAAGAAGAGCTCCACTGAGAGATCCTTGACAGGATCAAGGGGCTTTGCAATCGGATCCATTCAAAGTGCCAGAGCCAAAATGGATGGTATTCGAGCCTCGAGGAAGAACAGCAAGGTTTCTGCCTGTAATGCTTCTCTTTTGAGGGCTGGACCCTGGGATCCAGCACCTTGGTCACATATACTATACCAAAGGTTGCTCTGGCAGGGTGCTGTACAGGTCCAAGGGAGTGGACCCCATATACAAGGGGGACTCGGTCCTTGAAGGTCTGTCATGACACGACCCGCCATGATGGGTGAAGATTGGGTCTGTCAGTGATTTCCAGCAGTATCCTGCGGCGCGAGTGGTAAGTTAAGAAGATCCTAAGGAACGCATAATGGTTCACTTATGGACTTCTTTCTTTGTGTAGGCGATGTCTTGCTTGTGTTTTACCACTAGAGGGTGTAAAAGTGTAACATACCTGGTGTCTAACATTTCCATGCTTCCCCAGTATTTGTGCTCAGTGTCAGCAAAACGCTTCTTGTGGAAAAAGTATTGCATCTTACTCCGCTCTGTCTGCCCACCAGAAGGAGTTTGGGGGACCATCCACCTCCTGCACAGTGGTCAGGATCCCCCTTGTGAGTGCCCCTCGCTCCCCCCAAGCCGTCCCCACCACAGGACCGGCCTGTCCACGCGCGCGTGAACAGCTCTTTTCAAATAAAATGATGAGGCGTTCCTGCAACGCGGGGGGCATGGCTTAGGCACGGCCGGCGTGCACATGATACACCGTGCAAGTCTTACTGGCTTCAAAGTTTTTCACTCTGAAAGAGTCTGGTGGCTGACGGAGGGACACAGTGCATACAAGGGCATGTAAGCTGTATGGGTGTTGGATACAGGCATTTCTAAAGCACGTCTACTCCGCATCAGGCTGAGCAATTATAGCGGCATAATATTCATTTGCTGGACTTAAGCTTGCCAGTAGATGCACTGGTAATACCTCTGCTTTTCGTGCTTGGAACTATGTCTTCCCAAAGTAAAAGGTGGAGCACAAGGGCGCTGCAGTCAGGTTCTGAGGATCCTAGTCACGCTACCACAGTTCCATCCTCCCCTGAAAGACCTGGAGCAACTGGCCAGTCTGAGCTGCCTAGACTCTCAGGTGTTCTAGCTGCTTCCAACATTTCAGCCTCTGCATACGTCACTAAGGATGATCTGGCTTCAGCGTTGGCTGGTTTGGAAGGGAAGATAGCTGATATGCTCGCATCTTCCTCCCAGGATGGGAGGAAACACGGCAGTCCCCTTCTCTGGCCCTTGACCTTCCAGTATTGGAACCGGAATGGGCAGGAGATGTTGAAATACCTTTTCGGGAATCGGGGAGAAGGGCATACAGATGGCTCCTCTTTTGAGGATTCAGTGTCTGAAGAACCTTTCTCAGCCTCACAATCCCAAAGATTGCTGGTTCAATCCCTTACGGAGTTGGTCCGTTCTAAGTTATAAGTTGCCCCCAGCAGAGGCGGCT
This sequence comes from Rana muscosa, assembly GCA_029206835.1. Lineage (NCBI taxonomy): Eukaryota > Metazoa > Chordata > Amphibia > Anura > Ranidae > Rana > Rana muscosa. Next base: position 97,824,923 of record CM055125.1, read on the forward strand.
GAAGTTCCCTTTTCCTCTTTGGGTTCATTAAAGCCCCCACCACAGGGTTCACATGCTTTCCCTGTACAGCCATTGCTGGAGCGGCTGATTTATGTTGACTGGGATCACCCAGATAAGCATTTCCTTCCTAAGAGGTTTTCTCTTTATCCTATGGAAGAAAAGTTTACTAAAATGTGGAGTTTGCCAGCAGTAGACGCTGCTATCTCCTCTGGAAATAGTTTAACTTGTCCAGTTGTTTAGAGATTCAGCCGATAAACTAGAATCTTTGCTTAGGGCCTCCATTTGCTGTGGCCGATGCAGTAGTACAACCTGCAGTATCCGCAATAGGCATTTGTCAATCCCTTGGGGACCAAGTTAAACAGGTTATCAAGGGTGTGCCTGCTCAAGGAGAACAGGTCTGAGATTTCGCTGAGCTACCAAGGGCCTTATGCTTTGTGGTTGACTCTATTAAAAATTCTATCCATCAGGCGTCACGCCTTGCGCTCCTGTTAGTGCATAAGCGTAGGATTCTGTGGCTAAAGCATTGGTCAGCTGAGATGCCGTGTAAAAAGCTATTGACTGCCTTTCCCTTTCATGGGGAAAGGTTGTTCGGGGAAGATTTGGATAAATACATCCAAAAAATTACAAGTGGTAAGAGTACCCTTCTACCAGTTAAGAGGAGTAGATGTCCTTTATTTAAACGTGCTTCCTCTCCGGTCCCAGGGGCAACTGCCTCCAGGCAGTCGCGACGGCCTCCGCCATGAGGATCAAAGGGTAAGCCTCATGGCCAAGCGCAGGGCCAGAAGAAATCCTGGGGACAGAAGCCTACAAAGCAGAGTCCCAAGGCCTCTATGAAGGGGTGCCCCCACTCGATCAAGTGGGGGAAGACTTCTGTGGTTTTCAGAGGCTTGGCAAGAAGAGATCCAAGGGATCATCTCTCTGGTAGCCCTAGGCTACAAGCTAGAGTTTCAAAAGTTTCCACCGTTTCGTTTTCTAAGATCAAACGTTCCCAAAGACCCAGTAAAGAGATGGTCTTTATTTCTGGCGCTAGACAGATTGATGTCTCGGGGTAATAGAGACCCCCTCAGAAGAGCAGGGCATGGGGTTTTATTTTAATCTCTTCACGGTACCAAAACCGAATGGAGATGTCAGGCCCATTCTAGATCTCAAAGATCTGAATCGCTTCCTAAACCTCCTATGGGGAAGAGAAGTTCTAGTGTCAATAGACATCAAAGATGCATATCTGCATGTGCCAATTTTTTCCCGCTCACCAGAAGTTTGTGCGTTTTGCTGTAGAACAGCGCTACTTTTTAGTTCGTGGCCTTGCCCTTTGGGTTAGCCACCGCACCCCGGATGTTTACAAAAGTTCTGGCCCCAGTATTGGCAAGACTAAGGGGCCAGGGTATAGAAGTAGAGGCATACCTAGATGACCTGCTGCTGGTAGATCAGTCGGTGGCACGGTTAGACCAGGGTGTGTCCAGTACGGTCAAGTATCTGGAACACCTGGGTTGGATTCTCAACCTAGAGAAATCATCCTTACGACCAGTAAGGAAACTGGAGTATTTAGGTCTTGTTATAGACGCAGCCCAAAAAAAGTATTTTTGCCCCAGGCATAAGTCAACGCTATAAAAGATCTGGTCCAGCTGGTCAGGGCAAGGAAGGTTCCTTCCATTCGCCTTTGCATGAGGTTACTAGGGAAAGATGGTGGCTTCATTCTAAGCAGTTCCCTATGCCCAGTTTCATTCAGGACTGTTGCAAAACAGTGTTCTGTCGGCTTGGAACAAGACCCAAGCCTTGGATTATCCAATTTATCTGGCCTCATGGGTACGCCAGAGTCTCAATTGGTGGTTGATAACCAAAAATTGCAGAAGGGAGAATCCTTCATACCAGTTACCTGGAAGGTAGTAACTACGGATGCCAGCCTATTGGACTGGGGAGCAGTCCTGGAAGAGACCACTGTCCAAGGGAAGTGGTCAGTCTGAGAAGACCTTGCCCATCAATATCCTAGAATTTCGGGCGGCACATCTGGCTCTAATGGCCTGGACGTTCAGGTTGCGGAGTTGTCCCGTCAGGATACAATCCGGCAATGCCAATGCAGTGGCCTATATCAATCACCAAGGTGGTACCAGAAGCCATGCAGCCCAGAGGGATGTGAACCATATTCTGGCTTAGGCAGAGGAACATGTTCCTTGCCTATCTGCAGTCTTCATTCCAGGAGTGGAGAATTGGCAGGCGGATTTCTTGAGCCGCCAACAATTGTTCCCTGGAGAATGGTCTCTACATCCGACGTCTTTCTGGCAATATGCCAAAAATGGGGTACCCCAGACATAGATCTATTGACGTCCAGGTTCAACAAGAAGTTGGACAGCTTTGTGTCAAGAACAAGGGATCCGCTCGCATACGGGACAGATGCGTTGGTGACCAGTGGGATCTATTTTCACTGATTTTATGGTCCCCCCTCCCAGTTAAGCTGCTACCGTGGCTTCTTCGCAGGATCAAGGAGGAAGGGAAGCCTGTAATTCTAGTAGCCCCGGCGTGGCCCAGGAGATCCTGGTATGCAGAGATCTTAAGGATGGGAGCAGGGGATCCATGGACTCTTCCATCTCGTCCAGACCTGCTGTCGCAAGGGCCAGTATTCGATCCTGCCTTACAATCGCTAAATTTACTGATTTGGCTATTGAAGCCCACATCCTAAAGAGCCGGGGGCTTTCGGGTTCAGTGGTAACTACCCTGATTAATGCAAGAAAGCCGGCCTCTAGGACCATTTATTATAGGGTCTGGGGGGCCTATGTTTTTTCTGGTGTGAAACCAAAGGATGGCATCCTTGGAAGTATGTCATAGGTAGAATTCTTGCCTTTCTACAGTTGGGGGGGGGGGGGGGTAGAAATGAAGCTGGCCTTGAGTACGATCAAGGGTCAGATCTCGGCCTTGTCTGTTTTTTCAAAGGCCACTTGCTTCACATTCTTTGATCCGGGCCTTTATACAAGGGGTGACGCGTATAACTCCGCCAGTTAGGACACCCTTGTGCCCATGGGATTTGAATTTTAGTTTTGTCGGTTTTACAAAGACAGCCCTTTGAGCCGATGCGCAATATTCCTTTGCTTCTTTTGACAAGGAAATTGGTGTTCTTGGTTGCGGTAACCTCCGCAAGAAGGGTATCATAATTGGCTGCTTTTTCTTGTAAAGAGCCATACTTAATTATTCATAAGGACAAGGTGGTGTTGTGTCTTCACCCAACCTTTCTGCCTAAGTAGTGTCAGGTTTTCATCTGAATCGGGATGTCTCCCTGCCTTCCTTTTTTTCCAGAACCTCGTTCTGCGGAAGAAAAGTTGTTACATTCTCTCGATGTAGTGAGAGCAGTCAAGGCCTATCTGAAGGCGACAGCTCTAATATGGAAAACTTCTGTTTTTGTTTGTGCTGCCAGAAGGCCCCAGGAAGGGGCAGGCAGCGTCGAAATCAACTATTTCAAAATGGATTCGTCAGGTTATTATTCAGGCCTATGGTTTTGAAAAGAAGGGTTCAGCCTTTTCAAGTTAAAGCGCACTCTACCAGGGCAGTCAGTGCTTCATGGGCAGTGCATCACCAAGCCTCTAGGACTCAGATTTGCAAGGCCGCAACTTGGTTGTCAGTGCATACTTTCACAAAATTCTATCAGGTGGATGTAAGATGGCAAGAGGTTGCCGCCTTTGGGCACAGTGTACTGCAGGCAGCGGTATAGGTCCTCGCGTCTGATGGCGGCCTGCTTTTATTGGTCTCCCTGCCCTCTGAAGGCATTGCTTTGGGACAGCCCACATAGAAGTTACTATGGTGCTCTGTGTCCCGTGATGTACGATAAAGAAAATAGGATTTTTATAACGGCTTACCTGTAAAATCCTTTTCTTGGAGCATATCACGGGACACCGCAGTGTCCCTCACCTCTTATTGGGGATATATAGATGGCGATCACATATCTATATCATTAGATATTGATAGATCTCTTTTCTACAAAAACTGAGGTATGGGAGGGGTTAAATAGAGGGGGACTTCCTGTCTTGAGTGTACCAGTGTCCATTCACCTATAGGTGGCGTATAACCCACATAGTAATTACTATGGTGCTCTGTGTCCCGTGATGTACTCCATGAAAAGGATTTTTACAGGTAAGCTGTTATAAAAATCACTTTTTCGTCCATGGACCGACACAGCTTCTCTATTGACAAAGTGGGTATTATCCGTTAATTAGGAGTGACTAGGCAGAAAAATTGTAAAAAGTGTTGCATCACACCTTCTACAGTACTGCCCAGGGGGCGGACCCTCTGTGTATATCCCCTCAGTCTGCATCTCGCAGATCTGTTTTTCTGTCTAGCAAAGAGCAGGACATGTCTCCCTTCGGGCCCATTGGTCCGGGGGAAAAATATATATTTTTTTGCTACAATTTTTTTGTTTCCTGCGATCTTTGATCAATTGCCGACTGGGTGACAGGCTGGATCCTCGATCCTTGTAGTCTCCCCAGTTTTGGCCATCGAGCGTGTGCCGACCCTAGCTACGCGCTGGATTTTCCACAACATGCCTATGCTCCAGGGCCTGCATCGGACCGCTCGGCTTCGGCTGACCTTACGGCCGAGTCGCAGCAGCCTGGCCGGTGAGCTTAAGCTCCAAGGCTTGCATCGGACCGCTCGGCTTCGGCTGACCTTACGGCCGTGTCGCAGCAGCCTGTCCGGTGAGCGTCGCGCTCCAGGGCATACATATGATCGTCCCCTTGGGTCTAATCACAGCATGCCTGGCCAACAGTCATCTTCCGTGCGCGGACAATGATCTGTTTGGAATGTCTTCCAGCATGATACATGCAGGATAGGGAAGTAAACTCCCCTGCCTTGGCTGGGTGATTTGGCTGGACATTCCTGGAGAGACCAAGTAAGTGGTTGTGGCCCCTTTCTTCCCTCTCTCTCACTGCCTTTCCCTCCTCCCTGGGCTTCTAGCTAAAGGGTGCTGGGGGGTCACCTAAGGGGTTCCACTGGAGCGGGGCTGGCTGTAACTAACATTTAAAAGAAATGTAATTTCTGCTTACCTGTATGTGCTTCCTCCTCCATGCTGTCGGTGGCCATTTCTTTATCGTACATCACGGGACACAGAGCGGCATAGTAATTACTATATGGGTTATAGAGCTTACCTTCAGGTGACGGACACTGGCACACCCAAGACAGGAAGTCCCCTCCCTATATAACCCCTCCCATATCCAGAGTACCTCAGTTTTGTTGCCAGTGGCTAAAGGTGTTGGTCACGGTTAAGCATGTATTCAAGTTAGCTCTGCGTATGGTCTTTGAGACTTAAAGGCGAGCTATTCCGGATCCATCCAAAGTGCTTCAATGCCAAAATGGACGGTACCCGGGCCTCGGGGAAGATGATGTGGACCATCTACGAGGTTTGGCCTGTAATGCCTCTCTTAGGAGGGCTGGACCCTGGGATCCGGTACTCTGGTCAGACCCAATACCAAGAGGTTTCTGTCAGGGTGCTGTACAGGTCCAGGGGAGTGGTGGGCTGTCTGTTCCGAACAGGGTCCTGCGGCGGGGACAGGTAAGTGAGGGTCCCTGATGAACTTGGTCCAGCAGGGACCCTTCAAAGCTAATGTGTTTGCCTGTATTTTACTTACATGGTATATTTCCCACTGTACCTGATGCCTAAAAAATCTTTGAAAACCTGAAATGTATTTCTTATGGTTCTATTAGACATTATGTAGTACCCCTGTTTTGGCCACAAGAGGGAGATACTTGGGAATGTCTACATAGCTGGGCATACCTTCTGACAAGTGTAATGCCTAGACAGATGGAGGAGCATTCTAAGTACAGCTCTTGAGTACCCATATGTTAATGTTACCATTCCTGCTAGGGAGACCTGGGAACAGCGGTCTTAGACACTGCGCTGCGGTCTCCCTCTTAGTGCTGTCAGCTAGGCTCCTGTGAACAGCAGTTCACTCCTGCTCCTCTCCCCATACTTTCTCTAGTGAACGTTCTGGCACGCACACGTGCCAAGCCTTGCAGGCTTTAAGGAGAGTGATTCACAGAGGGGGCGAGGCCTAGCGTAATGACGCGCAGCGTCCCCCGGCGCGCTTCTGTGCATGCGCCCTCTGCTGTTAAAAAGACAGCCTCTCTGAGACACGCTGTAAGAGGACGGACACACCAGCAGAGAAGTTTTAGGTGACATCTATTATGATTATTATTGGGCACACTACAGGTGGTGATACAGGCATCCCCAAGGCACATTCGTTTAGACGCCTGACTAGCTCACATAGCAAGCTTGTACGCTAGACTATAGCTAGTGGTAGGTGCATTTTGGCTGTAAGTCCTTAGCTTGAGCTAGGACTATGCCTTCCAGGGGCTCTGGGAATAAAAATCCTAAGAAGTTAAAGGGTTCGCCATCGGGCTCTGAGGATCTGGGGCTTGCTCCTGCTAATATATCCTCCCCTGATAAATCAGAGGTAGTTACCCGAGGGGAGCCATCAGGAATGCTAGGTGCTGCGGCTGCCATCAGTTCACCTGCTCCGGTGTATGTGACAGAGGAAGCTTTTACCTCTGCCCTGGGAAGATTAGAATAAAGATCGGCGGCAATAATCGCTTCCTCCCTGCCGGGGAAAAAAGCGCGCCAGATCTCCATCTCCACCGTTAGAGTATCTAACAGCAGAGCAGTTGTCTCAGGATGAAATTGATTTTCCTGCTGGGGGTCAGGCTGACGATGACGCTGCCTCGGAAGAATCTACTTTAGAGGAACCGTTTTCAGCCTCTCAGGCTGAAAAATTGTTAGTTCAGTCTTTGACAGACCTGGTTCGGTCAGCTTCAAGCTGCCCCTTTCAGAACCAGCAACTACAACGGTTTCTTCATTGGGGTCTTTGAAAGCCCTGCAGGCTAATGGTTCTTTTCCAGTGCATCCATTGCTAGAAGGTCTCATTTATAAGGATTGGGAACATCCTGATAAATTGTTCCTTCCTCCTAAAAAGTTTGCTGTGGTATATCCCATGGAGGAAAAGTTCACCAGGAAGTGGAGCCTCCCTACTGTGGATGCTGCCATCTCTTCTGTGAACAAATCCCTGACATGTCCAGTGGACAATGTACAGATGTTTAAAGAATCTAACAGATAAAAAGTTGGAAACCCTATTAAAGACTGCTTTTTCTACAGCTGGTGCTGTAACTCAGCCTGCAGTGGCAGCCATTGGCATCTGTCAGACCTTGAAAGACCAGATGAAGCTGGCTTTAAAAGACATGCCAGCTCAGCAGGCGCATGATTTAGCAGATCTACCTAGGGCTTTATGTTTTGCGGTTGACGCCATTAAAGATTCAATTCATCAGGCCTTACGCTAGTGTTGGTACACATGCGTAGACTCCTATGGCTGAAAAACTGGTCAGCCGAGACGCCCTGTAAAAGGCTCCTGGCTGGATTTCCATTCCATGGGGAGCGGTTATTTGACGAGGACTTGGATAAGTACATCCAGAAAATCTCCAGTGGAAAGAGTACCCTTTTACCTGTTAAAAGGAAATTCATGGGTCCTTCCTTCAAGCGGCCCACCTCCAGTCCCAGGAACTTCAGCTTCTAAGCAGTTCCGACGGCCTCCCCGATCAAATCCTGGAGGGAGAGCTCAGGGACGGCCACAGGGTAATAAAAAACCCTGGAACCGAAGGAATACTAAACCAGCCCCCAAGTCGGCCTTATGAAGTGTCGCCCCCCACTCAGGCGAGTGGGGGGAAGACTTCTGTTTCAGGGGCTTGGCGAGAGACGATCCGGGACAGATGGGCTCTCTCCACGGTATCCCTGGGATACAAGTTGGAGTTGCAGGAATTTCCTCCTCCTCGGTTTATAACCTCAAACGTCTCAGAAGATCTCTCCTTTCGGCTTTAGACCGACTATTCTCCCAAGGGGTAATTGTGGAGGTTCCAGTAAAGGAACAGAGGTTGGGATTTTACTCAAACCTCTTTACCGTTCCGAAGCCCAACGGAGATTTAAGACCCATACTAGATCTCAAAGGTCTAAACAAATTCCTAATCGTCAAATCATTCCGTATGGAATCGATTCGGTCAATAGCTGCCTTCCTACAAGGAGGAGAATGGTTGGCGTCCATCGATATCAGGGACGCTTATTTACATGTTACTAATATTCCCCGGTCATCAAAAGATTCTACGCTTTGCGGTGGAACAGCGCCATTATCAATTTGTGCCGCTACCCTTTGGGTTGGCCATGGCCCTGCAAGTGTTCACAAAGATCTTGGCCCCTCTGTTGGCCGACTTAAGAACTCGGGGAATATCTATAAGGGCCTACCTATTGATAATAGATCATTTGGCTTCCAGCCTAAGGGTTGCTGTACGCAACACGGTACAATACCTGGAATCCCGGAGCTGGGTCCTAAATCTGGACAAATCAGCCTTGCAGCCAGCAAAAAGACTGGAATATTTAGGCTTACTCATAGACACAGACCAAAGAAAATTTCTTCTGCCTCAGGCAAAAATCGCTTCTTTAAGGGAGCTAATTCAAGCGATCTGTGCAGAGACAGACATCCATTCGTCTTTGCATGCGTTTGCTGGGAAAGATGGTGGCCTCATTAGAAGCAGTTCTGTATGCTCAATTCCATTCAAGGAAATTACAGAACGCCATCCTATCCGCCTGGAACAAAAAGGTTCAAGCCCTAGACTTCCCAATGTCCTGGACGTCGTCAGTACGCAGGAGTCTATGTTGGTGGTTGGTACCCCAAAATTTACAAAAGGGAAAGTCGTTCATTCCAATCTCTTGGAAGATAGTAACTACAGATGCCAGCCTTCTAGGCTGGGGGGCAGTACTGGTGCAATGGTCACTCCAGGGAAGGTGATCGAATATCGAAGACCTTGCCCATCAACCTGCTGGAAATTCGGGCGGCACGTTTGGCCCTGGAAGCATGGACTTCCAAGCTGCATGGGTTCCCTGTCAGGATCCAATCAGACAATGCCACAGCTGTGGCATACATCAATTGCCAAGGGGGCACCAAGAGTGGTGTGGCCCAGAAGGAGGTGAATCATATCCTGATATGGGCAGAAATACATGTCCCATGCATATCCGCTATCTTTATTCCAGGAATAGAGAATTGGAAGGCAGACTTCCTGAGTCGGCAGCAGTTATCTCCAGGAGAATGGTCTCTTCCCCCACCGACATCTTTCGGACATTATGTCAGAGATGGGGGACACCAGATGTAGATCTATTGGCATCCAGGTTCAACACGAAATTGAGTAGCTTTGTGTCCAGGACAAGGGACCCGCTCGCGGATCGGATGCACTGGTGTTCCCGTGGGATCAGTTTGCACTAATATATGCGTTTCCTCTGCAGCAGTTACTACCTCCATCCTCCGCAGAGTCAGGATGGAAAGGAGGCCGGTGATTCTGGTAGCCCCAGCATGGCCTCGGAGATCCTGGTACGCGGAAATGGTAAGAATGTCTGTGGGCAAGCCTTGGACACTTCCGCTTCGGCCAGACCTGCTCACGCAGTGTCGGATATACCACCCTTTACAAACTCTAAATTTTAACGGTCTGGCTATTGAATCCCACATTCTAAAAGAGAGAGGTCTCTCTAACAGTGGTGTCTACAATAATGCTAGAAAGCCGGTATCTAGACATATATATTATAGAGTTTGGAAGGCGTATGTGGCATGGTGTGAAGCCAAGAAATGGCATCCTCGGAAGTACGCCATAGGCAGAATTCTTGACTTCCTACAGTGGGCTGTAGACAAAAGCCTAGCCTCAAGTACTATTAAGGGACAGGTTTTGGCCTTATCGATATTTTTTCAAAGCCCACTAGCTACACATTCGCTAGTAAAGACCTTCTTGCAGGGTGTGACTCGTATCAATCCACCAGTCAGGTCTCCCATATGTCCATATGTCCATGGGACTTAAACTTTGTTCTAGCAGTTAAAGACAGCCTTTTGAACCATTACTCCACATTCCTTTAGTGCTCCTCACCAGGAAATTGGTGTTCTTGCCAGGAGGGTATCAGATATAGCAGCTTTGTCTTGTAAGGAGCCATATTTGATTATCCATAAGGATAGAGTGGTTTTACGTACACATCCAGCCTTTCTTCCGAAGGTCGTGTCAAGTTTTCATTTGAACCAAGATGTGGTTCTTCCTTCCTTTTTTCCCAAACCTAGTTCGGTGGAAGAGAAATTATTACATTCGTTGGATGTAGTAAGAGCAGTTAAAGCCTATCTTAAAGCTACTGCTATGATTTGTAAAACTGTTTTATTTGTTCTGCCAGAAGGCCCCAGAAAGGGTCAGGCAGCGTCAAAATCTACTATTTCTAAGTGGATTCGGCAGGTGGTTATTCAAGCCTATGGTCTGAGAAAGAAGGTGCCTCCATTTAAAATTAAAGCTCACTCTACTAGAGCAGTTGGTGCTTCTTGGGCAGTGCATCACCAGGCCTCAGTGGCTCAAATCTGTAAGGCCGCAACTTGGTCTTCAGTCCACACATTCACAAAATTTTATCAAGTGGATGTAAGAGGTCATGAGGATATCGCCTTTGGGCGCAGTGTGCTGCAGTATAGATCCTCATGCCTGATGGCGCCCAGCTGATTATGGTGTCTCCCTCCCCTCATTTTGGCATTGCTTTGGGACATCCCACATAGTATCTATTATGCCGCTATGTGTCCCGTGATGTACTCCAAGAAAAGGATTTTACAGGTAAGCTGTTATAAAAATAATAGTTTTGCGGTGGTCCATGCCGGGTTCGGCCTCTAGTGACTGCCCAGCGGCCATCTTCCTGTGGTTTCGGCACCATTTTCTTGTAGTTCCACACCCACTGGCCTCTATCGACTGATCGGCGGCCATGTTTGTAATGATTCACGCTGTATGTATATACTGCCGTTCGGCGACCTTCTTTTTGTGGTCTACAGCTGCTTTGGCCTCTATCTTCGGCTCGGCGCCCATTTTCTTAGAGCCCACATTATCTTCCATACAGACGTTTTGGCGGCCATTTTGCCAGTCTCCGACCTCTAGGGTGCATTACACTGGCATGAAAAATTTACACAGGAAGCGCTGATAAAAGAAGCAGACTGACACAGCAGCGGTGGGACAGCATCACAGGTGCAGCACACGACAGCATAGCGGTACCGGTCCAGGGTGGTGAGTCCTTTGGGTGACCCAGCATCTCTGCAGCGCAGGAGGGTGGCCTATTGATATCTTGCCTGGAGCCCTGTGGGTGTCAGCGCGTGGTCAGCATGGCATCTGAGCCAGATGTCTTCTCCCCTGAAACACCAGATTTAGCAACTGGTGCCCCTGAGGTGTCTTATGAACGCTATGATGGCAATCCTAGAGGCGTTTGCTGCCAGGGTGGAAGCAGCACACGGGAATACAGGGGGTAGTAAATGCCCCTGTCCCCTGCAAGCTTCTGGGGATAATTCTGATGCAGAACCAGGTCCAGCTACGGCTCATGGCCCAGATTCTGACGCATCAGAGACTACAGACCGTGACCGGACAGTGAGGATGACTCCAAGTCCAGGTCAGTACGCGAGACGGCTTTGGTATCTGACCTTATTACTGCAGTGCGGGATACGCTAAAGTTGGAAAATACTGCAGAAGCAGCAGAGACTCGGTCCACTTTGGGTTTCATAAACCTGCCCACACTGCTAAGGTGTTCCCTTGTGTGTCTTATTTTGATAATCTCTTATACAAGGAATGGGAGAACCCACTGATGGTCTTTACAGCCCCAAAGAGGTTTGCGGTACGGTACCCCTTTGAGGAGAGTTTTCTGAAGAAATGGACCTCTCCCCTTATAGTGGACCCTCTGGTGTCCAGACTTAATAGAGCCACCACAATTCCAGTAGAAGGGGCTCCTGTTTTCAAGGACCCTGTGGATAAGAAAGCTGAAGTGCTCGCTACCTATACTCAGTGGTAGGCTCGGCAGTACGCCCGACATTGGCGGGGGCCCTAGTGTCTCAGACACTTACTAAATGGGCAAGATTGCTACTCCAGGGGTTAAGGAGCGAGATGCTGCTCCTGATGAGATAACTTTGGCCGACCAGTTGGTCGTCCAGGGCCTTGGGTTTGTCTGCGAGTCAGACATGGATACTATTCCCCTGCTGTCAAAAGCTTCAGTTTATGCAGTAGCAATACGCCGCCTGATCTGGCTAAAGGGCTGGTCTGCGGACCAGACCTCCAAGAAAGCCCTGTTAGATCTGCCTTTTTAAGGGCGACAGACTTTTTGGGGCCTCTCTGGATGACATCATCAAGGATGCCACAGGAGGTAAAAGCACGTTGCTTCCTCAAACTAGCAAGGGTAGGGGCCACGCCAAGGGCCCTCCTTTACTGCATGCAAGCGTTTATTTCGTCCCCCTAGGACAACAGGGAAAAGACCCCAGGCCGACAAGGCGCCTGCCCAAGGACAAAAGCGTCCTTGGTCCCACAAACCCAACAAGCCTGCGGACAAATCTGCGTCCGCATGAAGGTCCACCCCCACCCAGCTCTCGGGTGGGGGGACCGCTTCGCAAATTCACGACTCAGTGGACAGCTCTAGTCTCTGACAGGTGGGTTTGCGAAGTAATCTCCTTAGGCTACAATATAGAATTTCTCTCTTGTCCACCGGACAGATTCGTCACCTCCAATCTCCAGCTGCTACCGACCCGTCGGTAGGCCCTGTATGGGGCGGTCCAGGGTCTGCTGGAACGCGGGGTAGTTATTCCAGTTCCAGAACAGGAACGGGGTCAGGGTTTTTACTCAAATCTGTTCATTGTGCCGAAGAAGGATGTGGGGTTCGTCCAATCTTGGATCTCAGAGCCCTCAATTGCTTTGTGAAGGTACAAAGATTTCGGATGGAGTTGGTTCGATCTGTAGTCATGGCTCTCCATCCGGGGGACTTTCTGGCCTCCTTGGACATCAAGGACGCATACCTGCATGTCCCCATATACTCCAGACACCAGAGGTTTCTGCGATTTGCTATGAGGAAGAACCACTATCAGTTTGTGGCCCTCCTGTTTGGCCTTGCTTCAGCACCCAGCACGTTCACCAAGGTGCTCGCTCCGATTCTGGCACTTCTAAGACAGAGGGGTATCGCTATCATGGGCTACTTGGACGACCTTCTACTGAATGCCCCTTCAAGCTCAAAATTAGAGGTAAGTGTGTCCATTACCTGTCACTCTTCGAGACTGTGGTTACTAAACACGCAAAAGTCAGTATTGGTGCCCACTCAACGCCTAGTGTACCTGGAGTTGATTCTGGATTCCTCAGAGGCAAAGGTATTCCTCCCTGTGGAGAAGTTGCAGACCCTCCGGGCTGCAGTACGGCAGCTGACTTACAGGAATTGGTCGTCACTCCGTTTTTGCATGCGAGTGTTAGGCCTCATGGTAGCCTCCTTCGAGGCGGTCCCATATGCTCAATACCACACTCGAGTGTTACAGAAGGAAGTTCTGTCCAGATGGAACAGATGTCCATCATCTCTGGATTATCAAATCCGAGTGAGCCACCTAGTCAGGAGATCCCTGGTATGGTGGCTGACAGCACCGGCTCTAATGGACGGGAAGTAACTTCTTCCGGTTTACTAGATAGTGATCATGACGGACGCCAGCCTTACAGGTTGGGGGGGGGGGAGTCTGGGGTGTTCAGTCGGCGCAAGGTTGCTGGACCCCAGAGGAAGCCCTCCTGCCGATCAATGTCCTGGAAATACGGGCGATCAGGCTGTGCCTCTTCAAATGGTCTCAGAGGCAGCAAGGGTGTCCAGTCAGGATCCAGTCGGACAACGCCACAGCAGTGGCGTATGTCAATCATCAAGGAGGAACAAGAAGCTCAGCTGCAGCATCGGATGTCGCTCGCATCCTGAAGTGGGCAGAGAGGAGCGTACCGGCACTGTCGGCCGTGTACATTCCGGGTGTGGAAAACTGGCAGGCGGACTACCTGAGCCGCCAGATGCTGGACGTGGGAGAATGGTCCTTACACCCGGAGGTGTCCCAACTCCTCTGCCAAAGATGGGGCACACCAGACGTAGATCTTCTGGCTTCCTGACTCAATCGGAAGGTATTGAGGTTTGTGGCCCGGTCAAGAGACCCATGGGCAGATGCAACGGACGCGTTGGTGGCATTGTGGGGTCAGTATCGGCTAATCTATGCCTTCCCTCAAGAGTGGAGGCAGAGGGAATTCCAATGATCCTAATCGCTCCAGATTGGCCTCTGCGTCCTTGGTACGCCGATCTAGTACGTCTGGTAGCAGACGTCCCCTGGTATCTACCACTACGGAAGGACCTGCTATCGCAAGGTCCCATACTCCAACCTGCTTTACGGTCACTGGCTTTAACGGCATGGCTGTTGAGAACCAGGTACTGAGAGACCGGGGCCTGTCAGATTCAGTAATCTCCACTATGAGAAGTGCTCGGAAACTGTCCTCTAGGAAGGTTTATCACCGCACTTGGAAGGCCTACATCTCCATGTGTGAGGAAATGAAATGGCATCCGCGTACTTATCCAGAATCCTGCTGTTTTTACAGCATGGGGTGGACCAAAGGCTTGCCCTAAGTACAATTTAAGGGACAGATATCTGCCCTGGCTGTCTGTCTTTTTTTAGCGACCCCTGGCGACTCACTCTCTCGTGAGTACATTTGTGCAGGGGGTTCGACTTGTGGCCCCTCTGGTCCGTCCCCCTCTACCTCCGTGGGACTTGAACCTGGTCCTCTCGGTGCTTCAGAAGGCACCGTTTGAGAATATTAGAGATATTCCCCTGTTGACACTTTTCTCAGAAAGTAGTCTTTTTGGTGGCTGTTGTGTCAGTTAGACGAGTCTCTGAGCTGGCAGCCTTGTCCTGCAAGGCTCCCTATTTGATTTTTCCACAAGGATAAGGTGGTGCTGCGGCCGCAGCCTTCCTTTCTTCCGTTAGTCGTTTCGGCTTTTCATCTCAATGGAGACATTGTACTTCCATCCTTGTGTCCTCATCCGTCGATTCCTAAGGAGTCGGCGTTGCATTCCTTGGACGTTGTCCGAGCTTTGAGAGTATACCTATCTGCTACTTCCCTGTTCCAGAAGACAGACTCGCGGTTTCGGTGGCTGGTCCCAAGAAGGGCCAAAGCAGGCTCGTCGGCCACCATCTCTAGGTGGATCCGACAGATGGTAATCCAGGCTTACGCCTTAAAGGGTCAAGCGCCCCCCTTCCCGGTCACGGCGCGTTCGACCAGGGCAATAGGTGCCTCTTTGGCTTTCCGACATCAAGAGTCTGTTTCCCAATTATGTAAAGCAGCGACTTGGTCGTCCGCTCACACTGTCACAAAATTCTACAAGGTTGATGTAGGTGCATCTTCGGATGCCTCTTTCGGCCGCAAAGTTTTGCAGGCGGCTGTTTAGAGTTGCAACTCCTCCGTTGGAGTGCTGTTTTGTGTTTGGGGTGAAGTTGATTTTTATGCTGTTACCGCCCCTCGTTTTTTCTCTGACACTGCTTTGGGACGTCCCACTTCTTCAATAGAGAAGCTGTCGGTCCATGGACGAAAGAGTAAATAGGATTTTTTACTCACCGTAAAATCCTTTTCTCTGAGTCCATGGACCGACACAGCACCCACCCCTCCTTTAAAGTTTGTACTGCTTTTTGCCGAACTGATCTGCGAGATGCAGACTGAGGGGATATACCCAGAGGGTCCGCCCCCTGGGCGGTACTGTAGAAGGTGTGATGCAACACTTTTTACAAGTTTTCTGCCTAGTCACTCCTAATTAACGGATAATACCCACTTTGTCAATAGAGAAGATGTGTCGGTCCATGGACTCGGAGAAAAGGATTTTACGGTGAGTAAAAAATCCTATTTTTTTTAAGATGCTTGCATTAGAACTCGTTTTTGAAGCTTAAAGCAGAGTTCCACCCAAAAATGGAACTTCCGCTTTTCTAAATCCACCCCCCCCTCTGGTGTCACATTTGGCACCTTTCAGGGGGGAGCAGATAACTGTCTAATGCAGGTATTTTGCTCCCACTTCCGGACATAGATAACTGAGCCACCCGCGGGTATCTACGCCACTTCAGGCGCCTTTTCCATCCCCCCCCTGCTGTCTTCTGGGAGACACACAGGTCCCAGAAGACAGCAGGGACCAGTGGGAACCTTCCTGATTCCCTTACCGAAGATGGCGGCGCCTACACCCGAGTACCGAGGGATAGATCGGCTTTGGGTGCCGACATCGCGGGCGCCCTGGACAGGTAAGTGTCCTTATTTTAAGTCAGCAGCTGCAGTATTTGTAGCTGCTGACTTTTAAAAAAATAATAAAAATAATCGGCCGAGCTCCGCTTTAAGTAAAAGTAGCATTATCAGCCTAATTTATCAATGTATGAAGCAAGAACTACTTTTGTCATCCATAGCAGCCAATTGCATTTTTCCATTTATTGGCCTAGTTCACTACAGACCAGTGTGGTAACATATTTCTATAAAGAAAACCATTTGTGTTTTGTCAACTCTGCGTTCTAATTCTGTTTCTTTTGTGGCGGTTTTCTTTTTTTTTTTTTTTTTGAATGAGTGACATTTTTTACTCTTTTGAGCTTTGATGTCCTTTCACACATTCTACTTTTACATATGTTGAAAAAAGGAAAACCTTGGCAATATGTTTGCATGTGAAATTTTTTTTTTTTCTTTTTTTATGATTAAATATTGAGACAAATGCCTCAGCCTACCCCTGCAGTATGAGGACTTTAAAAAATGTAATATAACCTATGGTTTATTTTTGAAATTAGTGACCTACAAGACTCTCTAGTAATTTTACAATTGTACGAGAAGATTAAGGTTCCTGTTGACTGGAGTAAAGTAAACAAGCCCCCATATCCCAAACTTGGAGCAAACATGAAAAAGGTAAGTGAACGCCAAGAGGTCTGGTATGTTCTTGTACATGTGAATTAGAAGCAAAAATAGCACTAGTGCTTGGGTTTTATGCAATGTCCTTTCTTTCTTCTCAGCTTGAGAACTGTAATTATGCAGTTGAACTTGGAAAAAGTCCTGCTAAATTCTCGTTAGTGGGAATCGGAGGGCAGGACCTTAATGATGGAAACCCAACTCTCACACTTGCAGTAGTCTGGCAACTCATGAGAAAGTAAGTGTAGCACTTTATGAACAATGATAATGGGTTAGGAAACAATTATGGTGGGGGGGGTTATTGAAACTGGAGCAGCTGTGCATCATAACCAATCAGCTGTTAGGTTCAGCTTGTTCAGATCAGCTTCTAGCTTTCATTTTCGAAGCTCATCGGTTGCCATTCATAGCTGAATCTGCTCTAGTCTTGGTAAAATCCCCTCAATGTACACGTGCCCAGAAATAATCAGATTATAAACCTAGTAAATCTATCTAGGGTTCAATGTGGAATTTATCTCTTATCTACACTGATCACCAATGTAAGGGACCCTTTCGCACTGAGGAGTTTTTCAAGGGCTTTTGCATTAAAAAAAAAGAAGCTTTACAAGCCCAAGAAAAATGCTTCCCTTTAAAAGCAATGACAGGAAGAGGAAAAAAGCAGCGCCTTCTAAGCGTAGTAGTATCAGAAATTTATTAGAGCAATATATAATACAGCGGCAAGAGATACACTCACAAACGAGTATAGTAAGAGGCTTATCTTTAAAGGTTGTCATCCGCTCGACCCGGGAGCTGCGAATCCTGATGTTACAAGCTGGAGTCCCACGTAGTGGTTAGCGGTGGTAAAAGGAACTTCACTCTCGCGGCCGCAGAGATGGGGAAGAATCCTCACTGGAACACAGCTAGTGGAATCGTCACTTCCGGGTATGATGTCAGCGGGGGATGCGCGCGTTCGAAGCATGCGTGCTTCTTCATAGGGGCCATCTTGGAGTGGGGCAATTTATACCACACCACAATGCAAATGAATTAGCATACTTAGTTGCCAAGGAGATGGATACAGGACGCGGCTAAAGGACATAACATGGCGCTTACAATATGGATTTAGATAGCACTAATAGGAGTGTTATCAAGTAATGAACATAGGGAGGGAGAAAAAACAAAAAGGAGAAAGAAGAAAGCACCACCCAAATACAATAAATGGATACAAAATAGGGAGTACAATAAAAGTATATAAATACACACATGCATGTATATATACATACACACACATGCACAATCATATGCACACATACATATGGGCAAGATATATAATAAAAACATTATGAAGATAATGTATAATCAAGCACTCTAGGTGCAGTATTAAAATATATTGTATTATATAACATTATATTATAAATGCTACAAATACAATATATATAAATTATTAATGAATTAAAAAATATTAATAAAATTGGGAATCCGAAGTTTACTATAATTTCCCCCAAAAATCACTTTTAGGATCCTTCAATACCTCATAAAAAATAATTAATAATAAATAGAAAATATAAATAAATAAAATAGAATAAAAATAAATATTAAAAATAGATTGGAATAAAGTTAATTGGTTGGTATAATAGGCATTATTATGCTTAAGCTGACGCGTGCGCACCTGATACCTTAGCTATTTATCAATCAGCTCAAAAAGGTCACCCTAATGTGCCATATAAAATGTGCCACAAGAAATAAATGTGGCAAACCTGTACTCAATGCACTGAATAACACAATATTATAAGAGTATGTTTATTTCAATACCCTCATTAAGGCCCCCAGGAGAGAGGCTATCTAAAGTGTAGATCCAGTAATTTTCCCTCTCACATAGCCTCTTATAACGTTCTGCCTTGGGCAAATGTTTGGAAACTGCCTCTATGACCCAAACACGTAGCCCCTCCGAAGACTGCTGGTGAAATTCTTTAAAGTGCCTTGCAACACTATATTTTTCTAGGCCCTTCTCCACAAAATTACGGTGCTCCCCAAACCTTTTGCGGAGGGTACGAATAGTGCAGCCTACATAAAGTAGGCCACAAGGGCACGTAAGACAATAGACGACATACTCGGAAGAGCACGTGAAAAAATCAGGTATGGTGTATATTTTGTCCTTACACGTAAACTCTTTTTGTCTGTGAGTGACATGTTTACAGGTGAGACATAGGGCTTTCCTGCATTGATACATCCCCTTTACATTAAAAAATGTCAGAGAGGTGCTAGCAGTAGGCCCTAATTGTGTAATTTTACTTGGGGCTATGCGTGCCTTCAGGTTTTTGGCTCTTCTATAGCTGACTATTGGTCTTTCAGGGAGTGTTGATTTGAGGTGGGGATCCTCACTCAAGATTGACCAATGTTTAACCAAGATCCTTTCCATTCGTCTAAACTGACTATGGAATTGGGTAACAAACCTGACCTGTTGTAAGTTGTCATCTGTGGTGGTAATTTTGTCACTCCTAGCCTCAGTGTTGAGGTAATGTTGAAAGGCTCCCTCCACTAACTGATCGGGGTAACCCTTTTCTAAAAACTTAGTCTTCAGGTTTAGGCCATGAGTGGTATAGTCCTGTAGCTTAGTGCAGTTGTGTCTAAGTCTACAAAATTGGCTTTTGGGTATATTATTCACCCAACGTGGATGATGGCAACTCTCGTAGTGCAAAAAGGAGTTACCTGCTGATGGCTTGGTATAGTTCTGGGCATGTATGGTATGATCATCATGAGACAATTCCAAATCAAGAAAAGCTAGAGTGTTGTCGTCAGTAACAGAAGTAAATGATAGACCCATGGTGTTAGAGTTACAGTAATGTAAAAAGTCTGGAATAGACGTATCTGGCCCATCCCAAATAATCACTACGTCGTCTATATAGCGACCGTAAAAGACCAGATTGGAGGAAAAGGGGTTATTATGCCAAATATGAATGTTCCCAGTAGCCCATTGTGAGGTTCGCATAACTGGGGGCAAAATTGGCCCCCATCGCTGTACCCTGAATCTGTATATAGAACTCACCATTCGTTTCGATATAATTATGGGTGAGACAGTATTCTAACATATCGAGGAGGAAGTGTATTTGTCTAGGATTAAGTAAGGGGTCCTCATTTAAATAGTATTGTGTGGCTAACAAGCCCACATTATGGGGAATCGACGTATAAAGAGAAACTACGTCTAGTGAGAGCCAACGATATGAGGGCTCCCATCTATAAGACTAACATTTTTAAAAATTGTATACCATCTTTGATATATGAAGGGAGATTTTGAACTAAAGGCTGTAGAAAGTGGTCTATATAAATAGAAAAATAACTTGTCACACTTTCCATGGCCGCCACAATCGGTCTCCCGGGCGGGTTGGTCAGATCTTTGTGAACTTTCGGGAGATGATAAAAATAGGGTCTTTTGTAAAAATCATGTAACAGAAACGCGACTTCTGTTTTGGTAACAAGTCCCTCTGTCTTTAAAAGCAATGAATGTGTTCACAGTGGGGCGGTGCAGTTCCTTTGTGGTGAAAAAAATCCTGCTAGCATCTTTGGCTCATGTTTGGGGAGCTAAAAAAACCCACACCAAAAACCCACCTTCCCATTGAAAGTAATGGAAAATCAAATAAAACCGTGGCAAAAACACGCCCGTGGTGCCCTTTTTAAAAACCACACCGCAAATGCGGTAAAATCCCAGCAAGAATGCATATTTATCCTTGTATACAAAATGTTCTACAATTTAGTGTTCACACCAACATACCACAAAATGTAAGTTTTCAGCAGGGGTTTCCGATAGCTGAAAATATATTTCAAGGCTCCATGGTTTGAGAAATGCTAGATATGCTGTTCCGATTCAAGCAGAGGGCAGTGCTCAAGAAGAAAGGAGGGAGAAAGTGCCTAGACTTACCGGGAACAGCTGTGCTGCTTAATTTGAACTTCAAGGAAAAGTTTCTTCCCCAGGGAACCACCTTGGGTTTAAATACCTTCTTAGTTTTAACAATGCACTGAAACATGTTTAGTTAGCCAGCAATAATATAAAACCTTATTTTAAGGGCTCTTGCACACAACCATTTTCATGGCGTTATAGGCTTAGACTTAGCGTAAATTAATGTAGTAGGTGGGTAGTTTTACTCATAGATGGGTAATACCACAAAACTTCATATGCAGCTATATGCATGGGCATGTAGCCACTCACGTTTAAACAGACATTTTGTGAGTATTTTTTTAAAGCTTGACATTATACTTTTTGAAAAATACTTGTATACGGCTGTGTGTACGCATGTTCCAACATTTACGTGTGCATAGCCACGTACTGCATTTTTTGCAATGCATGTCTGTAGGCAAACACACACGGTGGCATCCCGGCGCCTCAACTATACAGCCATAATTTATTATGTACACAAACACCTAAAATATGGCCTTATGTAAGAGCACTGAGTGCAATTTAACTTCAAGTCCAGTATTAATTTTAGCAGTAATTGTGCCTTTGTTCCTTAGGTATACACTGAATATGCTGGATGATCTGGGTGACGGTGCCAAGGCAAATGATGACACTATTGTCAAATGGGTGAACAGCACTTTGGCTGAAGCTGGAAAGACCTCATCTATTCAGAATTTTAAGGTACTACTACATAAATATTTTAAAACACAAAACTGGAGAGGTTTGTTTGGCTTTTAGGTTTGGATATTCTAATTATGTGTGTGTGTATATATGTGTATATGTATATATGTATATATGTGTGTGTGTGTATGTATATATACTGTGTATGTATATGTGTGTGTATTTATGCATGCATGCATACATACATACATACATACATGCATACATACACTGTGCCTTGATGGGTAAATAGAAAGTGTTCAACAATAATTGGCCATTTGACATAAGCTGTTTCTTTTAAAGGATAAGTTCATCTTTCTTAATATGTTAGACCCATATTATGCATGTTGCAAGTGGTGATGGGCAAAAATAGGCAGCTTTCTGTAGTGCTGCTGTAGTTGGTTGAGATTTCAGTTCTTAAAAGAGAAGTTAGGAACATATTGGATTTATGGCAGAATAAAACATGATTGGAAAAAATTAATTGCTGCTGTCTGTAATCACTCTGAATTGTGAATTTTTTTTTATGTAGTAGTAAAAGACTGCTGCAACTTTTGTGAGATGCACACAAATGGTGGAACTAGAAAATAATAAGCTGCGCTAAAATACGTGAAAAAATTGAAATAAAGTGACATAAATAAGTCAACAATGCAACAAACACTGTAAGACTTGAATTCTCTGATCAGATGATACGTCCAAAATAAAACTTATAACAAATATGTATCAGAATATAAAATTAAGAGCCCTCCAAATGTTCAAGTAACTCAAATAATTTGCTGGGAGAATAGTCCTCCAAATGTAAAGTTCTAAAGATGAATGGAGATTCAAATGATGATTCCACAACCATATATTCCGCAGTGACTAGAGACCACAACACCCAAGAAGTTGTGAAAAGGGTATAGGAAAGGTCCTCCACCAATAAAATTACTGCCGCTTACCAGCTTGCTAGGATCTCTTGTTAAGGAGATCACAAACGCCTGTGGCTTATTCCCCAGCCCCGGGTCTCTATGCTTGGATAGCAAGATGTCCCCAGAAGTTTCAATCAGGATATCCTCAATGTATGGTATTCAATCATTCCTCATAGAGGGACAGAAAGGCTTCCATAGTGTGATACTTTTAAAACGATTTATTAATTAAAAGCAGTATTGCACTTGGTTATGCTGTAGTATATTAGCGTCTCATATAGTTGTTGAGCCGGTCGGCTCTCGATCGCTGCCCGTTGCTTCCGGAAGACGTCCTCTGTGATGAAACGGCGTAGGGAGGAGCAGCGTGCTGACGTCACCGCAAACTGTGCTAGTCCCGGAAGCAACGGGCAGGGATCGAGAGCCGGCCGGCTCGACAACTATATGAGACGCTAATATACTACAGCATAACTAAGTGCAATACTGCTTTTAATTAATAAATCGTTTTAAAAGTATCGCACTATGGAAGCCTTTCTGTCCCTTTATGAGGAATGATTGAATACCATACATTGAGGATATCCTGATTGAAACTTCTGGGGACATCTTGCTATCCAAGCAGAGACCCGGGGCTGGGGAATAAGCCACAGACGTTTGTGATCTCCGTAACAAGAGATCCTAGCAAGCTGGTAAGCGGCAGTAATTTTATTGGTGGAGGACCTTTCCTATACCCTTTTCACAACTTGTGTGTTGTGGTCTCTGGCCACTGCGGAATATATGGTTGTGGAATCATCATTTGAATCTTATCTTTAGAACTTTACATTTGGTGGATTATTCTCCCAGCAAATTATTGGAGTCACTTGAACATTTGGAGGGCTCTTAATTTTATATTCTGATACATATTTGTTATAAGTTTTATTTTGGATGTATCATCTGATCACATAGAGAATTCAAGTCTTCCAGTGTTTGATGCATTGTTCACTTATTTATGTCACTTTATTTCATTTTTTTCACGTATTTCAGCGCAGCTTATTATTTTCCTAGAATAAAAAATGAAACCATGTGCATGTATTCCAGAGATATACTGCATGTGTTTTTTTTTTGCTCTTGCATGCACTTTAAACTAAAGGAAGATCCAACATTTGTATTTAAAGGATAAGTTCACTTTTGTAACATGTTACATGTTCTATCCATACTTAGTGTGAAATGTGTAGCTTGTTCCAGCTCCTGCCTCCTCTACCCCTCCCTCTTATGACAGTAGGCGTTGGATCCTCTCCCCACAACCGCTGTCAGAATAAAAAAAAAAATGTGGGGCCCCACCCACATGGCCATGTCATCCATTCAGAGTTCTGTGAAAGAATAAACTACATCTACTGTCCAAACTCCATGGCTGACAGTTTGTAGTTCATTAATTCACTGAATAAATGACGCTAACATGTGGGTAATTCGGTAATTGCCTGCCCTATACAAAGTATTGGTAGACAGCTGTACTGACTGTCTGCAGGAGCCTGGTGTTGCTGGTTGTGGGTGCAATGCCTTACAGGCTGAAGAGTCGAAAAAAATTATTGCACTTTTTTTTACCTGCAAAAAAAGATGTGCATTTATTTATTTCCCAAAAGGTGAACTTTGTCTTTAAGCTTGTTCCTTTTCTCTTATCGTCCATGGACTGATACAGCTTCCAATACTGAAACACGTGGGTATATGTCCCTGCTCAAAGGAGAAGATCTAGGCAGAATGTTACAACATACATTCTAAAAAACCAGAGCTGAACAGCCCCTCCCAGGGGGCGGTCCCTCCAGACATAACCCTTCTACCTGCAGCCTCAGTTTTTTTCTGCTTAGCAGAAGGAGAAGACGTGGCTCTCTCAGGAGCCAGTCTCCTGGAAGATTTTATTTTTATTCCTTTGGGAATTTTATTTTATTTTTGAGACCTTCAATCATCTGTCAGCTGGGCAACAGGTTGGGTACACTGGTATCCTCGTAGTCTTCCCTGCCTGACCATCGAGCGTGCTGATCCTCGCCGTGTGTGTGTGTGTGTGTGTGTGTGTGTGTGTGTGTGTGTGTGTGTGAAACTCAGTTAACGACATGCCCCACGACTCCAGGGGTGGCCGGTGGGCTTTTATGCTCTGCGGTCCTCACAAGATTGAACAGTGCCTGCTGTATCTTTCGAGGTGGACCGGGCCGACAGCTACTCAGTACTACTCTGTGATAGGTCTGTCTGAAACACACCAGTGGGTCCATCTGGGACGGGCAAGTAGTCTCTCCTGGATACAGGCGAGTACATGCTGGGTGTGTTTCTCTGTATAGGGGATTTTCCCCCTTGTTATGCTGCTCTCTGCACCCTAATCTGGCGCTGTGCTGTGTGGGGGTGCCCGGGGGTCACTCTGGCCTGGCAGGGGGGTCGCTCATGACTGTCTGCATGGTGCTGGGGGAACTTGGTGTGTATGGGCCTGGGCGCCATTAGGCGCCTTGTCTGTAGTTTTACTGTGCTCTCGGCGGCCATCTTGCCACGGATCAATGGCACAGTTGCATGCGGCCGGCCGCCATTTTCTTGAAGCCGCGCACGCTTTCACTTTCGTTTTGGCCTGTATCGCTGCTGCTGCGGCGCGAATCTCCTCAAACTCTCCTCAAACTCTCCTCAAACTCTCCTCAAACTCTCCTCAAGGCTCACTCGCGCTGGTAGTGCGGAGCAGGCAGTGGAACTGAGCGGTTCTCTCCGGGTTGGTGAGTCCTCTGGGTATCCCCTCAGTCAGCGCAGCCAGTGGGTGGACTTTTATTCACTTTTTGTGCATTAGGGTCTCAGAGGGTGGCAAAAGGGAGTCTGCTTCACATGCTTCCCCACTCTTGTCAGAGGCAACAGGCAGTGCTCCTGCGGTCCCTATGGACCAGTTGTCGGCAGTACTGGAATCCATTCCTTGTCAGGATGGAAGCGGTGTGCGAGCACAAGGGAGCTATAAAGCGCCCTCTCCCCACACAATCTCCAGTAGGGGAGTGCTCTGATTCAGATAGGGTCCTGAGCAGCAGCAGCTAGGCCCATAACTCTGAATATTTTAATGTTTTTGAACAGGACATTCCTTGTGAGGAAGACTCCAGTTCTGAGTCAGTAAATGACAGGGCGCTTGCAAGTGAACTCATTGATGCTGTGAGGGACACTCTCAGGCTGAATGCTGTGGCTGCAGAACCTCAGGTGGAGGCTGTCTCCTTTGGTTCCTTTAAGGCCATACCTTCAAAAAAGTTTTCTATTTTCTTTCAACAACTGCTAGCAGGCCATTCCTTGGTTAGCACCTTTTTGTCCAGGGGGTTCGCCATGTGATTCCCCCTGTCAAGCCTCCTCTCCCTCCTTGGGATCTGAATTTGGTGCTCTCGGTTCTCCAAGAACATCCCTTTGAAAATATCAGAGATTCCTCTCTTGTCCTTGTCCCAGAAGGTGGCTTTCTTAGTGGCCATTACTTCTGTTAGACGGGTGTCTGAGTTGGCGGCCTTGTCCTGCAAATCGCCTTACTTGGTCCTCCATAAGGATAAGGCGGTGTTGCACCCTCAACCGTCTTTCCTTCCAAAGGTGGTCTCGGCTTTTCACCTTAATGAGGACAATGTCCTCCCGTCCTTGTGTCCTCACCCATCGCATCCCAGAGAGTTTGCGCTTCACACGTTGGATGTGGTATGAGCCTTACGGGTGTACCTGTCTGCTACTGCTTCCATTTGGAAGTCTGACTCATTGTTTGTGGCTGTCTCTGGTCTAAAACAGGGCCAAGCGGTGTCTTCCACCATTTCTAGGTGGATCAGACAGACCGTCATACAGGCCTATGCCCTTAAGGGGCGGGCGCCTCCCTTTCCGGTTACGGCGCATTCCACCAGGGCAATTGGTACTTCCTGGGCTTTCCGACATCAAGGCGGCGACCTGGTCGTCCATTCATACCTTTTCTAAGTTCGATAAGGTTGATATGGCTGCATCTTCGGATGCTTCCTTCGGCTGCAAGGTGTTGCAGGCCGCTGTTTAAAGTTGCAACTCCTTCGTTGAGGAGCTCTGCTTGTTTGGAGTGAAGTTTTTTTTTTTTTCCTTTACTACTGATCCCACCCTCTTTCTGATACTGCTTTGGGATGTCCCACGTGTTTCAGTATTAGAAGCTGTGTCAGTCCATGGACGATGAGAGAAAATAGGATTTTTGTACTCACCGTAAAATCAGTTTCTCTGACGTCCATGGACTGACACAGCACCCACCCTTCTTTTAAGGTTTGTACTGCTTTGTTACAAACTGAGGCTGCTGGCTGCAGGTAGGAGGGTTATGTCCGGAAGGACTGTCCCCTGGGCGTGGCTGTTCAGCTCTTTTTTTAGAATGTATGTTGTAACATCTAACATTCTGCCTAGATCTTCTCCTGCGAGCAGGGACATATACCCACATGTTTCAGTATTAGCTGTGTCAGTCCATGGACGTCAGAGAAACGTATTTTACGGTGAGTGCAAAAATCCTATTTTTCCAATTTTTCTTTTGGCCAATGAGGCTGACAGTAACCACCAAAATAGGTGGGGGCAGGTTCAAACGAAAGTTTTACTAGGAAAAGTTTGAAATTTGAATATAACTTCAGGTGCTTTGTTCAGTTAACTTGTGCTTACATTTTATTTTCTTATTTGCTCTTTTTAACCTCTTGCCGGCAACTTCCCAATCACATCATCCCTGTGGCTCAATGTCACATGGTCAGGAGCCCATTCTGGTGGCTCCCAATCGCAAACAGTGACGGGCAGCTGTATGGAAAATTTGGTAAGTGTGCTGGGAGCGTGCAGTGAACTTGTTCTCGGCACAGAATTTTTAAAGCCTCATGGTGTTAAGGCCCACGCATCCTGCTGCTGCATGTATGCAGGTAGTCTGTACGGGGCCTCACGATTTCCTTCAGCAGCCCTGCACAGAGCAGCCTATAGTCTCCTTCTCGGGTGCCTCGCTGGCGCTTCTTGAATAGAATGTATTACAATTAAAAAAAGTCTGACTTTACAACCACTTTAGGTCAGCATTAGCATATTGCTGGATTCACCTCAACATTTTTCCACTTTTTCCACAGGACAAAACCATCAGCACTAGTCTTCCTGTAGTGGACCTAATTGATGCTATTCAGCCCGGCAGTATTAATTATGACCTTGTCAAGACCGGTTCACTCTCAGATGAAGACAAACAAGAGAATGCCAAGTAAGTGTGTCTTTGTTTTGTTGACATAGTAATAAGCCTAATGGCTTTTGTTTCATGGCTTTTTGGCAGCCATTGTTTACTGAGAGCTGAATTCTTGGTAGTCTGTTAAAATGTTCTGCCAGTGGGGTAAGAACTGGTTTATTTCTGTAATGGCTTCATATTTGTTTCTAAAAAGTGGAACAATTCGGCATTGTTCCATAGATTAGGAGTGTAGATGTTTTTTGCATTCAGCCTTTTCTATTGAATCAATCAACAGGCCATTGTTTTGCATGACTAATTTTTTTCTTTTTATGGAGCCCCTACAGTGGAATCCATAGAAAATAACATAAAGTGATATTAAACGCTTGCTTTATTTTGAAAAGGATCCACACTTGCATTGTAGGATTTTTTTTTATTTATTTTTTAAATGTCTTTTTGGTCCCTGCGACTGGCCCTCAAGCCGCCTTTCTATTTTGCCGCTCTCTTTAGAGACACCCATGTGTACACAGTCCCAGCCAGTGCAGTATGCACTCATAGGCACTGCTTCCTCCTCCCATCAATTTGACTGACAGTATTGGAAGCCTATGGCTCTGCATCTCCTAGAATTGTGCTACTACCCCAAGATAGCCCTGAATAATAGACAGGATGAGATAGACTCATGCGCTCAGCCCCAGGACTCTGACATTCAAACGTCCAATATAAGAGAAAAAAAAATCCGGCACCACGATGTCTCAACATTAAAATGTATATGATTTTATTAGATCCGTCCATTAAAAGGAATCAATACCTGTAATTGGTTGTTGCAGCCTCTTAGTCCTGAGGTATACGTTTGTTTATTGTTGAGACATTGTGGTGCCAGATATTTTTCTCTTTTATTGGACCTTTGGCTCTGCTGCCTTCAGTACCCTCATGTGCAATCTGAAAGATCAGGGAAGCAGCACAGATTATGGATGACCCACAGCCGTGGCAAACATGGATCACAGCTAAATGTTTGGGGTGCACAGAAAGGTACTTGGGCATTTTTTACATGAATGCAAAGAATGCGTTAAAGATTAATTCCAGGCATAGTATATTTTTAAATCGTAACATTGGTCCAGCTTGGAGCAATGTAACTATGTATATGATGTACCTGGCTGATGCCCCTGAAAGCTGTAAATTACTTAAATTAATTTTGTTTCGATTCGTTACTTAAACTTGTTTTGTTAAATTTGTTTAATCCGTTTTAATTAGTTTTCGGAATTTGTTTCATTTATTCGTATTCAAATCAATTATACATTTTCGAATTTTAATAGTTTTAGAATCCATTTTGAATAGTATTTGAAAAGTTTTCAAATTCGAATTTTAATTTGTTTGCCAATTTCCAAAGAGAATAAAATGGAATAGAAAATAAATAAATAAAATAGAAAAAAATTGAATAGAAAAGAATATAACCATCTTCTGAAATTCAAATAGAAAAAATAGAATACAAAAGAATAAAATAAAAAAAACAATAGAAAAAATATAACTATTTCCAAAGATGCAAATAGAATCAATTTGAATAGAATAGAAAAAAAAATAGAATATAATTATCTTCCAATTCTAATCTATTCATTTATTTTTAAATTTGAATTGATTCTATTAGAATTTTGGGAAATGGTTATTTCTATTCTATTGTTTTTTTAATTCTATTTTTCTATTCCATTTTCTTTACTATTCACATTCAAATTTCTATTCTATTCTATTTTTATTTTCTGTTATATTCTCTTCTATTTTTTCTTTTTCTATTTTATTCTCCTTTGAAATTGAAAACTATTCGAAAACTTTTTGAATTTGATCTGAAAACAATTCGAATTCGAATTTCGTCAAATTTATTTTTTTCGTTATTTCGGATTGGTTACATTTTGGTTTTATTGTTCGAAAATTCAGATACATCCGAATTTCCGAACATGGAAAATTTTGTCCGAATTTCGATTTGAAACTGCACTGCACATGTCTACTGCTTGACAAGAGTATTTTAATTTCCTTAATAAATTATAAATGTTCTCTGATTAAAATGTGGAGAGGAAGGGTGGGTGATGTCACCTGAGTTTTTTTTTTTTTCCTAATTTTTCTTCTTCTTGCTCTAGATATGTTGTGTCCATGGCTAGAAGAATTGGAGCAAGAGTATACGCCCTTCCTGATGACCTCGTGGAAGTGAAGCCCAAAATGGTTATGACAGTGTTTGCTTGTTTGATGGGCCGAGGGATGAAGAAGGTGTAACTGTACTTATTTTCAGCTGTGGAGGAGTGTGAGACTCACAGGGTGTATGGCTTGCAAGACTTGGCAGTCCGAGTCCTTTCCGTACTGCCAACATAAGAACTTTTTTGATGGTGGCAAGACTTTCAGATTTGCTTGGCAACATTAGAAACCTCCCGATTCTCAGGAAGAGGCACTGTATGCCACAAGTGCTCTTTCTCAGCTGAACCTTCAAGATCATACCAAAATGCATTCAAGCTTGGACCACTCGTGACCTTATTATTTTGCTCTTTGATCTTCCGCTTTAGAAATTCCAAGCAATACATTTGAGGGTATGTCATGACAAAGGTGCAATAAATACCTTGCCTTTTCTCCTGCAGGGATTCAACATGCCTGAAAGAAAGCAGTCTTGATTACTCAACTAGTTAGATTTTTATTTCTCTTATTGCAGTATGGGAGAATCTGAATAAAAATGTACTTCTTTGGGCCATAACATTTGAAATTTGTTTCTCCTTAAAGCAAACCTGTGCTTTGTTAATGTAGGGTAAAGCAACAAAATTGTTTAAACCCCCCCAAACACATGCCGGTCTTTTCCTCACTCCCGCTGCACTGTTCAGCTGCTGGAAGCAAATAAAATGCTGGGTATGGAGGAGCATGTGACGGCACTGGGCCAATCACAAAGCACCAGCACCATCACACTGGGTGAGAACTTTGCCCTTTGGAAGCTATGACTTAAGTAATTTTTTTTATTTACACAAGGTGGCTCCCCCTGGCAGAATAGCATTGTGCAGTAAAGTAATGAACAATACCCAATTATGTTATTAGTTTTCATTAGCCTGAATCCTACAAACCAATGGTTGATTGGATCCTGTGAATGTTAATGCTATTCAGTTGTCCAGAAGTCCTAATCTTATAGTACAGTGAAGTGAATTAGGCACCCACGGTTTCCACAACTGCTTCATGAATCTTGCCACTTAAAGGAAAAATACAGGGTCCTATTGCTTACATACCTCTGGAAATTATGCTTGTCTGTTTTTTCCTAATAATCCTCTGGCTCCAGTTGTTTAAGCCCATCACAGGGAACAAGTTAGCAACTATTAATGTCAGGAGTCCTGATATTCATGCTTGTTCTAGGTTAGCAACCCAAAAAGCATTGAAGCCGGGGAGAAAAATGATAACTTGAACTTAAAAGGAACACCATGTTTTCACCTGTTTGTACAGATTGGGGTGTTACTTTTCCTCTTATTTGTACATATACTGTGGAAATTTGCTGTTAACTTTACAAATGTCACAAAAAAAAAAAAATATATTTGTCTGCTCAAACAAGACTGAGCAATGTACACCTTGGCAACTCTAATGGTCATAACAAGGCCTACTGGGCTGCTAAAACGCCTTCATACTTTCTTGGTAGTACAATTTTGTGGTCTAGGCTAACAGTCTGTCCTATGGTAGCCAGTTGCCTTTTGATTGAAGTCATGTAAAAAAAAAAGTTCATGTTCAATTGGTTACTAGCAGTCAAAGTGGCTGCTTCCACTGTGTGACAGTCATCTAAGATGTGAAACATTCTGGGAATAACCAAAATTATAAAGGCACCTCCACTTCTAACCAAAACATAGGGCATCTTTCCTTTTCTGCTTAGTTTTTCTGTTTGTTTATATCATTCCTGGTTTTTATTTTGCGAATGTGATTGATTAACATGAATGCATTTTTGTGTGTATCTTGGTTCAAACTTCATACATTACCATTTTTTTTTGTATAAGGCCTGCATGAACTTTTATTTTTTGTAAGAATTTTTATTTAAAAGTTCTATATACTCTCAAACTGACCTGTTTTATCTGGAATTGCTGGTTTCATTCCTGCCGAGGACCATACACTGCATAGCAGTATGTATTTGCATCTGAGAATAAAAGGGCCAAAGAATTAAGTTTAACAACATCTATACTTGCATATATTTATATAGCTTTGGTGACCTGTTTGCTAGATTTTTACGATCATGCTGCTATTTTATGCTGTTGAAAAATATGATGGCAAAGCAGAACTCAAATAAAGAAACTGTTTCAGCATGTCCCTTGGCTTGGTGTTGGTATCA
Source organism: Rana muscosa (assembly GCA_029206835.1). Classification (NCBI taxonomy): domain Eukaryota; kingdom Metazoa; phylum Chordata; class Amphibia; order Anura; family Ranidae; genus Rana; species Rana muscosa. The sequence continues at coordinate 97,856,611 of CM055125.1, forward strand.
AATTGAGATAAAGAGCTTTCTTGACATTTTTTTTTTAATTACTTTGCTTTCAGTATAAATGTTAGTACATTTGAGGGTTTGGTAGAAAACCATGATGAGATAAATTAATTAAAAGGGAAACTTGTGTATTTTAAGGCACACATTTTGGGTTCTTATAGCTGTGTTTACTTTAAAGTAAACCTGTAGCTAAGCTATGGACATTCAGGTATTTCTGTATGAATATATACAAAAGCCTGTGATATTTATAACAGTGGCAAAGTTAGACTAGAACTAGACAAAGGTGTGCTTCCCTATGCACCAAAAGGCCACTTAACTAAAACTTAACCTTTATTTTAAATCGTAAAAAGTATGTGACCATATCAATATAGAGGCTCAAGACTGTATAAGAGGATATGTAAATTAAAGGTCTACTCACCAACACCACCTGGGGGTAGATCTGTCTCTCCTCCCATCTATTGGCCACATTTAAAATTGAGATGAACAGAAGAAGGTATGCTAGTAAATACTGTCTTACTGAAGATATGGGCTATCTTTAAAAAGGTTACACGCTACTCAAAGTGGATGAGATGCCATATACACAGAAAAGACTGAAAACATGACCAGCAAAGAATAAAAAAAAGAAAATTTAATAACTGACCAGCAAAGAAAAATAATAAAATAGAGGATAATCATTAAAGGAAAAATAAGTAATACTTTGCATACGTCAATCATAAAAAAGAAAAAAATGACCAGCAAAGAAAAAAGAGGATTATCATTAAAGGAAAAATAATGAGAAGTTATACATTGCATACGTCAATCATAAACATAATAATTTCGAAAAAAAGTGAAGAAAATGAGCAACCAAGAGTAGCTGACTGTCGCATGGGGACACCATGTGACAGTAATTATTTGATCTGAGGCGCTAATAAATGTACTCTGACCACTATCACAATGTAATGTCTGTGGAGAGGATTCCTCCATCCACCTCACTTGTGTGGATGGGGGAATCCTCTGTTTTTTTTCAATCTGACACTAACTGATCAAAAACTGATCCATCTATGGCCAGCTTACTATTCCCTATACAATCTGATTGTACAATATCCTTTGGATCTACCACCAGCTATGTAGTACAAGGGCCTGCCTGATTGGATACTACTAATTGGATAATGAATTGTTTAGGTTTGACCTTTATATTACAAAGTTTTGGTAAATCGAAAGCAGATTGTGCAGAAATTGTACAATCAGATTGTAAAATGTATGCTCGCCTTTACTGTTCATGTGTATGAGTACTAAGAATGACAAATGTTTTCCCTGACACATTGTCTAAAACTGGGTACACAATATTAGTTTTTTTTTTGTTCAGCCTGCTGGAAGAAAAACGAATGGATCCCTGCATGCTCAAGGTGGGTGCAGAACACCCCCCCCTCCTTTCTGTGCTATTGTATGCTGACAGCAGGACTTCTCCACTGATCAGAATACACTGATCAGCGCTGCAGCCCACTGATCAAAGGCGGTTTTCCAGCAGGATCATTTGACAGAAGCCAAGGTCAGGTTTACAATCTTCAGAAATCATCTTTGGGCAGCCATTATTGCCATTACTCATTATTGGCTATGGGCCAAGCCATCATCAAAGCAATCTAATTGGCTCTGTGTGTGTGCGTAATACTGGTGCAGTCCGCAACCATTACATATATTTTGGTGCACTGCACATGGTTCAACAAGCTCTGCCCCCTGCTCCGGGAGGGGGGCAGGGCGCATTTTGCCAGATTCGACCTGGGCACTGAATTGCCTTGTCCTAGGTTGTGGTCCTATTAGAAAGATCAGCATGCTTTGCAAACTCTATGTAATGTATACATACCGTAGAAAAGATTAGTGTAAAATAGAGCTTTCATACATTTCATATCCACTTCCCTCCATTTTTTTATCGTACACCACGGGACAGAGAGCCCAAGTCATTACATAGTGGGTTGTATAGTTCACCAAAGGTGATTGGAAACTGGCACAACCAATGAAGACAAGTTCCCCTCTATATAACCCCTCCCATAAGGGAAGTACCTCAGTTTTTTTGCCAGTGTCTAAGGTGAGGGACACGATTAGGGATGTGCTAAGGAGCAGCTCTGCTGAGAAATACCTCCGGGGGTTAAGGAGCTACGCCACCGGGTCCATCCAAACCGCTTATTAAATTACGCCAAATGGATGGTACCCGAGCCTCGCAGAAGACCGAGGCGGTGCCTGTAATGTCTCTTTTGAGGACTGGGCTCTGGGATCCAGCACTTTGCCAGAATACTTTTGCGCTGTAAATGGCGAGAGTCTTTTACAAGGCCCAGGGAAGAGGTCTCCTTTAAGTAGGAACCCATACCCCTGAAGGTTGGCACAACACTACCCGCCATGATGGGTGAAGATTGGTACTGTCTGGGTTCAGCAGTCCTGCGGCGTTGATAACGTAAGTGGAAAAAGTCTAAGTTTTAAACACTTAAACTTCCCCTTTTTCTGAGTAGTGTCTTGCCTGTAAACAACCACTAGAGGGAGTAAATAGCTGGAGTTCCACTTGCCATGTCAGGAACGAGAGCTCATTGTCAAGTTCCGCACACTTCCTCTGCTGCGAACTCAAGAAAGAGGCGTCTCTGGGTGCAGACTGTATGGAATATTTAATGCATATAAAATTAAAAGTGATAACTCACATTTGCGATGTAAAAACAGGCATGTATGAGTCCCATAAGGCAGGGGGCATCAGTGTGGTCCGTCAGGCAATCGCTCATGGATATAGTGTCCTTAGCGGTATACTCCTATGCCGCTAGATGGTGCGAGGTCCGCTGTGATGAATAAGTGCCAAACCGAGGCTTGGGAAGCAAGCTGAGATCCAGGCGAAGGGCGATGACGTCACTGGAAGTGCGACGCGTTTCTGAGCGTGCTGGCCGCAATGACGTGACAGCCGTGCTCCTTTATCAAGCAGGTGAATGGGAACTGGTTTGAGCAAAGATATATAAGGGGAGGAAAGGGGGGAGTGGCCAGTAAATTAGTCCGGCCCAAACTACCAATATCAACTGTGGGTATAGAATTGGGTATATGGGATTGTACGATTTTTTTTTTTTATATGGTTGAACTGGATGGACTTGTGTGTCTTTTTTCAACCTATGTAACTATGACATGGCGAGGGGGAGAGGAGAAAAAAAAAAAACTGACATGGCGAGTGGAGGCTTAATGGATCACACGGGCTCAGATTCTCGGACATTACAAGAAAAACATGATAAAAGCCATAGTTAAAAGGAACATCGTTAAAAAAGCATCAATAAGAAACATCAGTACATAACAAAAACGCAAAAAGCAAGATGGCTGTCACGTCATTGCGGCCAGCACGCTCAGAAACTCGTCGCACTTCCAGTGACGTCATCGCCCTTCGCCTGGATCTCAGCTTGCTCCCCAAGCCTCGGTTTGGCGCTTATTCATCACAGCGGACCTCGCACCATCTAGCGGCATAGGAGTATACCGCTGAAGACACTATATCCATGAGCGATTGCCTGACGGACCACACTGATGCCCCCTGCCTTATGGGACTCATACATGCCTGTTTTTACATCGCAAATGTGAGTTGGCACTTTTAATTTTATATGCATTAAATATTCCATACAGTCTGCACCCAGAGGCGCCTCTTTCTTGTTTTCTGCCGTATTTGGGAATATGGTCTCTGTTCCCCCTGAATGGCTGCCGTGATTGTGACCTTGTCCTTCTCTTCCCTGCACCCCCTCCGCCACTGCCTATGTTTACACTGAAGCCTATAGTGCTTGTATTGCCATTTGCACTTTGTATGGACTTCCTTTTATACAGAGAATGGACTAACATTTTCCTGTATATGCCAACGTTGCAACCTCAGCACCTTGTTGTTTTGCATAATTTAGACATTGGATATCACACTAGTTTTTTTGTGCCAATTACTTGTATTATCTGCTGCAAACTCTGCTAGGCAGAAGATAGATGTCTCTTCATTGTGCTAAGCACCGATCAAGTGCCTGCTGCCTCTTCATGATGCTTCAGTGCGTGCTGACTCTCTCCTCTGAGCGCCGCCATCCCCATAGGCACGCGCAGTGGGCACGTCTTAATAAGAGCATGGTCACGCGAGCGGGCACGCCGCTCTACTGCGCCGCTCTACTGCGCATGTGCGGAGCGGGAAGGTTTGAAATGTAGCCTTCAGACGCCTGACAGACTCCACTGAAGAGACAGCAGCTTGGGGGCATGTGAGTTCTCTGGGTGGTTGGATTACAGGCACTCCTTAAAGACTTCTACTCAGCATTCAGACTGTGTGATTAGTTGTATACTTAATGTAGATGGCTAAACTAGCACAGTAGTGTTTGCACTGTCTTGTACCTCTGCTTTGGCTTAGGAATATGTCTTCCCAGAAAAAGAGTTCAGGGATTAAGACAAAAAAGACACGCCGCCTAAAACAGGAGGCTCTAACCGTTCTGGACAGGTATTATTCTCTTCTGAGGAATCAGATGCACCCATACAGGATGAGCCATTGCCTTTATCAAGTATAGCAGCCTCTCCTGTTCCAGCTCCTGCATATGTCACTGAAGACACTTTGGCAGCAGCTCTGGACAAATTGGAAGGCAGGATCTCTACTTTAATCGCTAAATTCACAAAAAAAGGATAAAAAGCGAAGCAGGTCCCCTTCAGTTGTTCTAGATCCGTCTTCAGAAAAGTCTGAGGACGTTGAGGATGATGTGGCGCCCTTAGAGGATAAGGATGATGAGCAGTCTGAGGGATCAGGTGGATCAGAGGAACCACCTTCTGCCTCACAGGCTCAAAAATTGCAGGTGCAATGTTATACTGAAGCAGTATGTTCCACGTTCAAGTTGCCCTCTGAGGGGTTAACTGAATCACCTGTCTCCTCCCTGGGTTCATTAAAATCCCCACAAACTGCATGCTCCTTTCCTGTTCATCCTTTGTTGGAGAATCTTATTTACGCAGACTGGCAACATCCAGATGAGCGTTTCTCTCCTCCTAGGAAATTTGATGTTCTCTATCCCATGGAGGAAAAATTCACAAAAAAAATGGAAGCTACCGGTGGTAGATGCCACCATTTTGTGTGTAATTAAAACCTAACTTGTCCAGTAGACAATGCTCATGTGTTTAAAGATTTTTTCTGAAAATAAGTTAGAATCTTTGCTTAAGTCTTCCTTTGTTATGGCGGGCGCTGTGACCCAACCCGCTGTGGCGGCAGTTGGTATGTGTCAGGTCATAAGGGAACGAGTGAAACAAGGTCTCAAGGATCTTCCTCCAGACCAGCTCAAACTTTGGGAGAGCCTGCCTAAGGCCTTATGTTTTACGGTCGATGCCATGAGAGATTCTATCCAACAGGCATCCCGCCTCACGCTCCAACTGGTGCATATGCGCAGAATTCTTTGATTAAAGCATTGGTCAGCGGAAGCTCCATGTAAAAAGCTTTTAGCTGGTTTCCCCTTTCATTGGGAATGGCTCTTTGGGGATGATCTGGATAAATACATCCAGAAGATCTCAAGTGGTAAGACTACACTTTTGCCAGAGAAAAATAAAAATTAACGCCCATGTCTCAAACGGTCCCTCTCTCTGGTTCCAGGGACCTCTGCCTCTAGGCAGTGGCAACGGCATTCTCAGTCAACCGAAAAGTCCAAGATCCAAAATCAGACCCAGAGTCGCACAAAGCCGTGGGTACAAAAGACCGGTAAACAGAACCCTAAAGCTTCCTTATGAAGAGACGCCCCCGCTCGGCCCAGTGGGTGGACAGCTTTGGCAGTTTTCAGCAGCTTGGCAAACAGAGATCCAGGACAAATGGGTAATTTCCATGGTTTCCCTAGGCTACAAAATAGAATTCTGGGAAATCCAACCTTATCGGTTCCAAAACTCAAGTGTCCCCAAAGATCCATTAAAGAGAAAACCCTTCCTCCAAGCAGTGAATCACTTGCTGTCCCAAGGGGTAATCAGAGGTTCCCCTAAAAGAACAAGGCACAGGGTTTTGTTCAAATCTTTGTGGTTCCGAAGCCAAACTGAGACGTCAGACCCATTCTGGATCTAAAATCTTTGAATCCATTTCTAAACATTCGGCATTTCCGAATGGAAACAATTCGATCAGTGGTTTCCACCCTACAAGGCGGAGAGATTCTTCTCATCAATAGACATCAAAGATGCATACTTGCACATGCCTATTCATCCGGCTCACCAAAAGTTCCTAAGGTTCGCAGTGCAACACCGCCACCATCAGTTTGTGGCTCTACCTTTTTGGCTTAGCTACGGCACCTTGGGTGTTTACAAAGGTTCTGGCCTCGCTTCTAGCAAATCTAAGGACGCAGGGCATAATGGTTATGGCCTATCTGGACGATCTACTCTTGGTAGAACAGTCAGTGGTACGGTTAAATCACAGTGTACTCAGTACGGTAAAATACCTAGAGTATTTAGGCTGGATTCTAAACTTCCAGAAGTCCTCTCTACAGCCTCTGAGAAGGGTGGAGTACTTGGGCATGGTTTTAGACACGACCCAAACCAAAGTATTCCTTCCAGAACCAAATGTCAAATCTCTGAAGGATTTGGTCCGCATGGTCAGGGCAAAGGGAAAACCATCAATTTGCCTTTGCATGAAGTTGTTGGGGAAGATGGTGGCCGTATGTGCAGTTTCATTCAAGACTACTTCAGAACAGTATCCTGGCTGCCTGGAACAGAAAGATCCAGGCTCTAGATTGGCCGATTCGCCTGTCCTCCAGAGGTACGCCAAAGCCTCAGTTGCCTGGTGGCCCCGAATTGGCCCAGAAGGTCCTGGCACACCAAGATCATAAGGGATGGCGGTGAGGGAACCTTGGATTCTCCCACTTCGCCAAGACCTGCTATCAAAAGGTCCAGTGTTCCATCCTTCTTTACGAAAGCTAAATTTGACAGTCTGGCTGTTGACACCTACATTCTGAAGAAACCTCCTCCTCTTCCTCCTCTGGTAAAACCCAACAAAAAAAATCTACAATTGTATAGAGGTGGTAGGGGGCCTTAACGTTGACACTAAATGAAATCCTTTTTCTCCAAAAAATGAACCATTCATATTCACTACTTGGTGGCTCTGTAACCTATTTTAAGGAAAATGTTTCTTACTGTTTTTTTCTGCCTCCATGTAACGTCCTTCATAAGTTCCCGAATCTGTCCTTTTTCCCCTCATTTCCGTTTGTTTGGAATGAGCCGTGCACATGGCTACTACAAATCCCATGGTTTATAGGTTCTGATCCAATTCAGGAGTCCACAATAGAGGGTGGTACATAAGGTAGGACCATGGAGAACACACATAGCCACCTTCTAGCAGGAAGTCAGATCACTGCAGCAGCAGATTTTTTTTTTATTTTTTATTATTTTTCTAGATTTCTAGGAGGCTGAGGGCCAAAGGAGACGCTTTTCTGAGTTAAGTTTAGAAATGTCCTATATTGGTTGCTGATTAGGTTAGGTAAATTGTAATTATTTAGGCTCCTCTATAATGCCGCGTACACACGATCGGAAATTCCGACAAAAGTTCGATGTGAGCTTTTGGTCGGAAATTCCGACCATGTGTAGGCTCCATCGGACTTTTTCTGTCAATTTCTGACAGCAAAAATTTGAGAGCTGGTTCTCAATTTTTCCGACAACAAAAGTTCTTGTCAGAAATTCAGATCGTCTGTATGCAATTCCAACGCGCAAAAAAACATGCATGCTCTGAATACATTTGACACATGCTCGGAATCATTGAACATTTTTCTCGGCTCGTTGTAGTGTTGTACGTCACTGCGTTCTTAACAGTCGGAACTTTGTGTGACCGTGTGTATGCAACACAAGTTTGAGCCAACATTCCGTCAGAAAAAAATCCACGGTTTTCTTGTCGGATTTTCCAATCGTGTGTACGCGGCATAAGCAGTGGGCAGCTTGTGATTACTTTGGGCTGTTCAGGTTCTTACTAGTTGTAGGTTTGATTTGCTTCCCTCTGCTTTAATGAGGATTCTGGAATATAGTGGACTGGGAGAGTCAGACTTACAGCCTGAATATTTGTGGTCCCAGCCAGTCCTTGGACAGTGCCCAGTAGGTAGCTGGGGAGTGCATACATTGTCTGAGAGCTGGGGCAGCTGGGTTCTTGTACAGGAGGCAAAGTTTCTAGCCTGAAGAGCAGCATGTGAGTACAGACCTGTGTGTAAGATCCTAGTGACTGAGTGCTGCCACAAACGCTTGTGCGTTAGTGCCAGACTCTGCTCAAGTATGGACATTTCTTATGATGTTCTAGTGTAGCTCACTGCAATTGAACCTTATTTGCTGCTACAAGGACTGTTCTAAGATGTTTTAATAAAGTGACAAGTGTCCTCTGGTTTCTGCATTGTTACTTCCCACAGCTTCCCTATATCCACTTCCGGACCAGCTCACGCCGATATACGTCTGCACTTTGAAGAGGGATATCTTTGTTATGGCAGCAGCTAAAAAAATAAAGAAAAAATTGCAGCGCTAAATGGGTATGTGTCAAACAAATAAATGAGTGAAATAAACAAATGTGCAAGGAAAAACTAAATAATTCCCTATGTGAATAACAATACAGTTTTTGAAAGAGTCCTTGATGGGTGGTCCTCAAAAACACGTTCAAACAATTGCAAAAATGAAAGTCCAATAGTGTTCCACAATAATCCAAAAAAAATTCTGAGATGATTGGACTACAAATACTTCCAAATCAATAATGAAGGAGAAAAAGCCACAACCAATATAAAGGAGGCTTACCAGACTTAGTGGACCCTACTGAACATATGTCCAGAGGGTCAACATAGGCTTTTGATGTGTATTCCTGAAGGGTCAACAGTTGATAGTTGAACCAAAGAATGTCTCTCACGGCAGCTCACAATGAAGAGGTTGATGGAAACTTGAGAGACGATGACTCAATGATGTTTAAACCGAATCAATGGCACAATGTGAAAGGAATAAAAAAAGAAGGCACATAGCGTGATACTGCTAAAAACAGTGTATTTAATGTAGGTAATTACACTTACATTTAAGTGGTTAAAAAGCGCTTCATGAAAATCAATGCCATTGATTTTCATGAAGCGCTTTTTAACCACTTAAATGTAAGTGTAATTACCTACATTAAATACACTGTTTTTAGCAGTATCACGCTATGTGCCTTCTTTTTTTATTCCTTTCACATTGTGCCATTGATTCGGTTTAAACATCATTGAGTCATCGTCTCTCAAGTTTCCATCAACCTCTTCATTGTGAGCTGCCGTGAGAGACATTCTTTGGTTCAACTGTTGACCCTTCAGGAATACACATCAAAAGCCTATGTTGACCCTCTGGACATATGTTCAGTAGGGTCCACTAAGTCTGGTAAGCCTCCTTTATATTGGTTGTGGCTTTTTCTCCTTCATTATTGATTTGGAAGTGTTTGTAGTCCAATCATCTCAGAATTTTTTTTGGATTATTGTGGAACACTATTGGACTTTAATTTTTGCAATTGTTTGAACGTGTTTGAGGACCACCCATCAAGGACTCTTTCAAAAACTGTATTGTTATTCACATAGGGAATTATTTAGTTTTTTCCTTGCACATTTGTTTATTTCACTCATTTATTTGTTTGACACATACCCATTTAGTGCTGCAATTTTTTCTTTTTTTGTTCGATGCACCTTTTTGTCCACAGGTTTTGCAGCCGCTTTTTTGTATTTAGTAGCAGCGCAGAAACTTTTGTGTTTGTTTCTATGGCAGCAGCTAGCTGCCATAACCCCACTATCCTCTTCAGTGAGCGGTCCTGTTTCCGATAAAAGTGGTCTCTGCGGCGGATTCGCCACAAGATAACTTTTTGATCGGCGGGGAGAGAGGGCCCTCCCTGCCGCTTACCGGAGCCGTCACTAGCGGCGGAGGCGATCGGGTCCTTCTTCGTCTGTGGCATGGAGACGAGTGAGGGGAAGATGGCCCCCACCCGTCTCCATACCATTGCAGGGCGGAAGCGACGTCAAAACTTCACTTCGTTCCGCCCAATGGTCTTAAAGCAACATTTTATTTTTTAAATTACATTAAAAAAAAATATATATTATTGCATTTTAGTGTAAATATGAGATCTGAGGTCTTTTTGACCCGAGATCTCATATTTAAGAGGTCCTGTCATGCTTTTTTTCTATTACCAGGGATGTTTACATTCCTTGTAATAGGAATAAAGTGACACATTTTTTTTTTAAAAAAGAACAGTGTAAAAAAATAAAATAAAAGGTAAAATAAATAATAAAAAATGTAAACGTGCCCCATCCCGCCAGGCTCGCGTGCAGAAGCGAACGCATACGCGAGCAGCGTCCGCATATGAAAACGGTAACTCAAAACATGCAATCTGTAGAATTTTTTAAATTTCGCCTATGGAGATTTTTAAGGGTAAAAGTTTGTCGCTATTCCACTAGCGGGCGCAATTTTGAAGCGTAACATGTTGGGTATCAATTTACTTGGCGTAACATTATCTTTCACAGTATAAAAAAAAATTGGGCTAACTTTACTGTAGTCTTATTTTTTAATTACATTTTTATTTATTTTTTCCAAAAAAAGAGCGCTTGTAAGACCGCTGTGCAAATACGGTGTGACAAAGTTTTGCAATGACTGGCATTTTATTCTCTAGGGTGTTAGAAAAAAAATGTATAATGTTTGGGGGTTTGAAGTTTTTTTTTTTCTAGCAAAAAAAAATTTTTTTTTACTTTTAAACAAATCTCAGAAAGAGGCTCTGTCCTCAAGTGGATATCCTATCCAAGTTCTTCAGCAATAAGAACAAAATCCTACAAAGGATACCCCTAGACCAGGAATATGCTATTAGCAGACTTCCAGCTGTTGCAAAACTACAAGTCCCATCATGCCTCTGGGTGTCATGCTTGTGGCTGTCAGTCTTGCTATGCCTCATGGAACTTGTAGTTCTGTAACTGCTTGAGGTCCGCTACTTGCATATCCCTGCCCTAGACTGTTCATTGAGCCAGAAGAGTGATTGAAGCTGTGTGCCTAGCTGCTGATGTACTAGTTTGGGAAAAGATCCTTGGGACTATTCAGCAGAAGTGCTACATAAGAATACATGAATAGAATTGAATTTTTTCCTTCAACCAGAGGGCTTTTAGTTTTATTTATTTTTTACTTTTGTGCATTCTATGCATAAAAGTAAAAAAAAAAACTTTCAGTGTGCAGCTTGCCATTCAGCCCCCCTAATACTTGTCAAAGCCCAATCTCGATCCACAAGTTGGTCCAACTTTGAAAATGCTCCCTGAACTACCATATATACTCGAGTATAAGCCGAGGACCTAATTTTACCCCAAAAAACTGGGAAAACTTATTGACTCGAGTATAAGCCGAGGGCGAGAATGCAGAGGGTCAACAATGCCCATTTGCAACCCATACTAACTGTGCCCGTCGTCACTGTACCTTGAAATTGAGAGGCTGCGGGTGTCCATTCATTGTTTAAAACTAGCGGTCTCCTCCTGGTCCCTTCCGTGAAAGGCGTTTCTCAGCTGACACAGTTCAGCCTATCACGGACGTTCTCGTAACCTCGGACTCATTTTCCCAGCAGACAGTGTTCTGCCAATCACGGACTTCCTCTTGTCCGAGGATGAAAAGGCATCCGCAATTGGTGGAACACTGAACAGTGTCTGCTGGGATGGGTGAGGATGAGAGAACGTTCGTGATAGGCATTTCTCAGCAGGCGGAACTCTGTCTGCTGAGAAATGCCTATCACGGAAGAGACAGGAGACCGCGAGTTTTAAATGATTAACGCCCGCAGCCTCTCAATAGTTCCATGTACACTGTCTCGAGTATAAGCCGAGGGGGGCACTTTCAGCCCAAAAAAAGGGCTGAAAAACGTGGCTTATACTCGAGTATATACGGTACTTTGGTCCCACTTTGGTCCCTCTTCAGCACATTGAATATCATTGAAGTCGGATTAAAGTTGGGTCCTCGTCCTAACCATCCAACTTGTGACATCCGACATTGTGATTACAGCAGCAGTAAAAGGAATTTGTCACTCTGGGATTGTTTTGATTGGTTAAAGGACGTACAACTACAAAGTTGGATCAATGTAGTATCCTGTTCATTCAAGTTGAATGGATGTAGGACCAATGCAGGACCGATGTCGCAGAGCAAAGTAGGATGACAGTGGTAGGACTGTCGTATAGTATCAGTGTGAACCCAGCCTGAATGCCTAAACCCTTCCTCCTATTTGGATGTCATACTTAAATTAAACCCGAATGTGCACTTTCAGCCCATATCTATTATATAACTATAGCTTGAATATGTTTTGGTAAATACCTAAAAGTAAAATAAAACGTTGCCTGTGTTCAAATATATATGGACCTAACTATGTTGGCAACTAATAAGAAATCTCATGCAGTTTAGGATTATCAAGACTGCATTTTACATTTCCAAATACTTTTGGAAAAGAAGAAATCAATTGTTCTGTGGATCCCATCCAGATTTCACAACTTCATTGTTTACAACACTGGTTTGATCACGGTTAAAGACGGCAATCAGCAGCTGCATGTCAAAATGTTTGGATCCCAACAGCTTTACTGTCAATTTACCTGTTGGGATACACCAGTATAGTAGTGCACATTCATGTGTATGCACCCATGGACACCTATGTGTATGCACATGCCATTTAAAGAAGCTTGTTATGGTTTACATACGCTTACATTTTTTTCTTTGGTCTGTTACTGTATAATTGCCACACTTTTAGTGGTCAGTTTTGTTCCATCATTGCAAAAATAAATACTTGTTAATCCTTGCTAGAGATCTTGTGAACTAATAACTTATGTTTTCAGCTGCTGCTGACTTCCCAGGTTCTCTCTGTGGACTATAGAACACCTCCTCCAATGTGGTGGAGATATTCCCTAATCCTATGTCAATACTGCTCTACTATACAGTGCAGCAAGTTAGTGTTGTACAAACATGTTGCACAGACATTAAGTTCATGTGAATAAATATCAAATTAAAAAGTGTAATAGAACTGATACATACAGTATACAATATGTGAATGCAAGTCCAACAAAGACTGTGAAGTGACAGTTATCCACACAAATAAGAGAAAGGTGATAATAGTGACTTGAAGGCAAAGTATGCAATCCACCACCTAATAGTATCTAGAAAGGCTTACCAAACAGCCATGACCTTCTTATGATAGGAAGGTCAGACTACTCCTCTGCCTTAAAAGGGCTATTGGAATCCTTTCAGCTTGGATCCTCCTGATATTGGGATAGCGCCGCTTGTCACCTAAGGTGCCTCTATATGCTCTTGGTCAAAATGTTATATGAGAAAGAACTCCACAAAGTGTATACCCATATAAAATTAATATTTATTAAAAAGAAGAGTAACACATTAAAAACGGTGTTAAAGAAACTTTGGCCAGCACTCAGTATGGCTGATCAGAAACATCTGGTGGCACGATTATGTCACAGCAGGCTCCGCCCTAAGCTTTCGTCACAACTGACATCTTCCCGGGGCATGGATGCCATGCTGGGTCATCGCAGCTATCCCGTAATATATATATATTTTTTTTTTATGCATTTCAACGCAGTTTACAGTCTTTTGTTATCTCCCTAAGACAGAAAGTGTGTTGCTGGCAGAATTACCAGGTGGAAATTAGGGGGTTTAATATACTTTAAGTTAAATCTGGAGATAATGTGTTTATAAGTGTGCCTATTTTTATCATTTTCTGCTTGCCTTGTTTACAGCACACAATGTCCCCTGTATGTTCACATTGGTATCTGTGCTCTGAATTGTCCTGTACCCCAGGGATTATTATTTTTTTTTTTATGTAAGAAATGTTTTGCAGTAAATTTCCCTGAAAGAAGTGATTCAGAAATAGCAAATAGTATTTCTCATATATCAATCTTTTCTCTCCTCCCCTGTATGTCAGCTGTTAGCACAGTTAATTGAAAACATATTGAGTCTTGGTATAAAATGCACAAATGTTCAAGTGGAGATCTTTAACAACCAAAATAAAGTAGAGAACAATAGAGCATTAAAGGAGAAGTTCACCTTTGGGAACATGTTCCACTCGTTTTTAGGGTGGAACTTGTGAGGTAACATATTCTCACTGCTACAGCCACTCAACAGTCACCTCTCCCCCTGTGACAGCACTACGAAGAGCGGTTCCTTGTACAAGCTGTCCTTTTTTGAAACAAACCATTGATTCACAGAGTTCTGAGCTACAAGTACCAACATCCTTTGCGGCAGTGGCGGTGCATCCATTAAGGGCACATGGGCACCGCCCCCTCTGTTACGTCACCCCCCATATGTAAAATTGATAGATTCAAACATAGCATAAATCTATCCATGGCCGCTGTAGCCACCCCCTATAAAGGCGTGCGGCCCCTTTTTGGGCGCTGGGCGCATGAATTACAGCTGCAGGGGTGTTTTTTGAAGCACCTGATTAGAGCCATAGGCTTTGAAAAAGGTGGACTCTGAACACAGAGCATAGCGCTCGGAGCCCACCCAAGTGTGTTAGAAAAGCAAATAAATATTTGCTTTTCTAACACTGAACCGCCTGTACACTGAACTGCCTCTAATACCCTTCACCTGATTGCCTAAAGGCACAGGCATCTCTTGGACGCCTAGCGGAACGGAAGAAGAGATGCACCAGAGGACAGAGAAGCATGGAGGATGCAGGAGCCGTTGCCTGACCCGCTGCATGTCCCACTGCTCGCCGCCGTCACTTGCCTGACCCGCCACCAGGATGGGGTGAGTGACAGTCAGGCGGGGGCACGTCACAGAGGCTGCATATGATAGGCACAATGGCTACATTTTATGGGCACAGTGGCTGCAATTGATGGCACAATGAGGCTGCATTTTTTTTTTCAGAATTTTTCAGTTTGTTTGCGCCCCCCCAAAAAATTTTGAGCACCAGCCGCCACTGCTTTGCGGATGTTGGCTTGTAGTTCATTGAGTCTTCCCTACCTGCCCGTATGATGTACATGTAAACAGCTTACACTGATAGTCTGCAGCACACCTGCATGGCACCAGCAAACTGCTGATCGCTGGTGTAATGCTTTCCAGGCTTCTAAGTAAATGCATGTTTTTTTCCCTGCAAAAAAATGTGCAGCTACAGCAATATTATTATTTTTTTCTAAAGGTGAACTTATCCCCTTAAGGCAGGGTTCACACTGGTTTTACATGATTGTTCTACGGCTGTCATCCTACTTTTCCCTGCGACATGGGTCCTACTTCCATCCGACTTGAATGAACAAGATAAGATTTTGCTCCGACTTTGAGATAGTCTGACTTGTCCTTTGACCAATCAAAACAATCTTAGTGTGAGTTAATCTCCTTTTTACTGCTGCTATAATCACCATGTCGGATGTCACAAGTCAGGATGGTTAGGACAAGGATCCGACTTTGATCCGACTTCAATTATATTTAATGGGCTGAAGTAGGACCAAAGTTGTACCAAAGCTGTGCGGGAGCCTTTTTTAAAGTCGGACCGACTTGTGTCGGACCAGTTAAGACAGCTCTCATAGGGAATCATTGATTTACACGTCATGCGACATGTGCTCCCAAAGTCGGAGCGTATGTCGTACCAGTGTGAACCCGGCCTCTCTGTGCAAAACAGTTTCACAGAGTAGGCAAGTATAACATGTTTGTTATTTAAAAAAACAAGACTTTAATATTACTTTAAGGTTAGCTGTGTGTAGTAAAGGATATGCAACAGAACAGTTTTATTTTATTAAAATGAATGTCCTGAAGTTTGTACTGTCTGTTACATACTTGCTTGTGGCACAATCATTGAAGCATATGGCCATTTAAGGCCCCTCCCACTGTTGATGTAATCTGACCACACCCACAGTTTTGGCGTGGCACCGCAATATTGCCACATACCATTTTTCTGTTTTTATTGAACAAAACCTACGTTTCTTATCTTTAATCTGTTTTATTATTAGGTTTCTTTTTGGTGTGTCATTTTGGCAAGAGCTACCACCCGTTATCCTTCTGTGACCTGTTTTATAATCAGGACAACAGGAGAGGTGTGACTATGCTACACCTAGGTTCTAATGTGAAAATTACTCATGATACATGACTTATAAGCACAGATAATGTTTCAACTTGTCAGCAACTGCTGCAGTACCGCCACTGTACATCAAAAATTCTTAACGTTTTGATGCAAGTCTTCCTAAATTTATCTGCATTAGTGATGTATTGTAGAGAATACAACAACATATTAGGTTTTCTTCTCACTTATACTTACCATGTCTTATCATGCAGTAGTAAATGTCTGACATGTCAGTTGTTTGTGCTCAAACACTTCATCTTTCACTACCTCTGAACTAGCTGCTGTTTTCAACTCGTATGACAATTTTGAGGAGTATGTGCAGTGAAATTGAGTAAAGAAATAAAACTGGGGGTGACATTTCACAGAGCTTCTACATTTTTTACTGCCAGTAACACATATGTATGGTAAATTATTCCATACTTCCACTCATCTGCTAGTGCAGTCTGACTGGGTCTTCATTGTTGCTGCTCCTGCTCCTGCTCAGTGTGTGCATATTTGCTAGTGGAAACATGTAGTGTACGTGAAAGGTTCTCCAACTCTGGATCTCTACACAGAGAGTCAAACTGAGGGGTCAGGTATCGCACTCTTCTAGGAGTTTACAGAAGTTGCGTTTAACTATTCAGGACTGGTTCTTGTACCAAAAACAGCCCCTCGTTACTTTACTTTTTTTTTATACAGAAAGAAAAAATACAAAAAAGGAAAAATATGTAAAGTCAAATACTCAATAGCAAAGAACAAATTAAAATATGAAGAACACTAAGGGGCTGGTTCACACTACAGGGTAAAACACCACATTTTACCTTGCAGATAGTGTTGGTTCTAGACTCTCTTGTTGCCGGTGCAGCCTTGCACTTATAAAGCATAGAGCACTGTTTACTTTTTTTTTTTTTACAGTATTTTTTAAATGTAAACTTGTGACATTTCATTAATTTCTATTTATATATCGCGCTACCTCCAAAGGGGTCATCATCCAGGCCCTCAGCTCTGACACCGCTGAGACCTTTAGCTACACTGTTCATGGGCTGCCTAAGGGCAGCAGCCCCTCAGGCTTTGAAACCCTCCACCAAGCTCTTCATTTCTTTAGACCAGTGTTTCTCAATTCCAGTTCTCAAAGCGCACCAACAGGTCATGTTTTTAGTCTTTCTATTATTTTGCACAGGTGATTTGATCAGTTTCACTGACTTAGTAATTACCATAGCCTTTTCATCTGAGGGAAATCCTGAAAACATGACCTGTTGGTGCGCCTTGAGGACTGGAATTGAGAAACACTGCTTTAGACTATTTATCACCTTTCCAGCCCCCCTCCAGACACCAGGGACTGGCATGAGCATGGTAAATATTCAGGTTGGTTATTTGCATCTCTTCCTGAAGCTTCTTCTAGAGGCAGGGGAAAGCAATCCAACTCTCAGCCTGTGAAAAACTGAACAGACCAGAACAAATGATCACTGCTCCCTTTATTACAGAAGGAGGCAAAAACTAAATGTACCTAGTATCCTATACTAGGAGGGTGCTGCTTCACATAGAAACTCAGTCAAGAATGGAGCTGTGAGTGAGCTGAGGTGCAAAACAGAAAAATGCTGACATGTTGCAGATTTTTGCACTGCTCCCACAATGGCTAAGTTTAAATGTAAACAGGGTACATAGAAGTAAAAATTCTAGTGCAGAAAAATGCCCATCTCTGTAAAAGTGCAAATGAGCCTTCAATGAAATAAACAAAACTACTCTAAATACACCCCCCTGCTGTAATATGTATATTATATTGTATATATATATGTTGTAATATTAATATATATGTATTTTATATATTGTGTTATATGTATGGCACGGTATAAATGTGTTTCATACAGGCTTTCTAGGATAAGTCTATTTTACACATCAAAACTGTGCTCAGGCCACCTTAGTATCCGTTAATCTAATTACACATATCAAAGGGGACTTGTTGATGTTAATATGCCAGAATGCAAATTAGGACAGTTGATGACTGCAGCTGTTTCCAGCTGGGGGTCATTATCTGTCACTCTGAAAGACGGAGGCTAGATCAAAGACCTAATGGAAGACGGCCAATCAAATTGCTCAGCCCTCCAGTGTCAGACCAGTTTTTGAGAGGACATTCAAGCTGGCATTCAGTCAGTCTTGTCTCCCCCTATGGATATGAAGGCACAGGTCTAGGAAAACACGGGACTCTGAAGGCTGGTATTCATTGTCATATCTACTCTGTGGGATGTTTGTCATCTGTTGCAAGTATTGGACATTGTTCTGTGTTGGAAGTCAATTAAATCTCTCTCTGGAAGTATTGGGTTGCTGCGGAAAGTACTTTATCATATTAATTATTTAACCGGACTATATTACTTCACTACACCCCCCCCCCCCCCAAATAAATAAGAAAAACTCAATAAAGGACAAAGAATAGAGTCAATTGGTTACTTTATCAAACACATATTGAGAAACCAGCTACATTTCACAGGAATCAGTCCACTCATCCGTACTCTTTCAGTCTCTCTGCCCCAAAACTTGATTTGCTTGTGTGACTATAATGTACAACGTACCGTATTTTTCGCTCCATAAGACGCACCTGACCATAAGACGCACCTAGGTTTTAGAGGAGGAAAACAAGAAAAAAATATTCTGAACCAAATGGTGTACTGAAATATTTTATATTATACTACTACTATAGGTGGGTGGTGGACACACAGCAATACCACCCCCCCTATCAAATCAGCTCAGCTACACTATACCTGGGTGGTGGACACAGCAACCTCCCCCCCTTCCCAGATCAGCTCAGGGTGGCAGGACAGACACAAACACCCCTTCAGCCTCTTCTATCACAACAGCTCATGTGACTGGGCAGTGGATATCATGCCAGCCCACATCTCCCACCCCCTTATCACCAGCTCAGCTCACCTCAGGCAGTGGAGGACACTGTCATTACAATTCACAACCCCCTCTGGCTGGCTGGCTCTCAGCCTCAGATGTACATGGGCAGCAGCTAGGAAGGAGGACTGGGAACATAGTTTACAACAGCAGCAGCTGCCGGGGGAAGGAGCAGGAAGTGAGACTGGACCAGACCACGGCGCGGGGGGGGGGGTTCTGTCGAAACTGCAGCGCCACTGACATGTTTTGACACCCGGCCATCTCCCCCCGCTCCCCTTGGTATGTCCCTGCCAGGATCCGCCTCACTCCCTTTCTCTCTCCTTCACAGAGAAGCCGAGCACTGGTATTCTGACACGGCGACGGGGGGGGGGGGTCAGTATTCGCTCCATAAGACGCAGGGACATTTTCCCACATTTTTTAGGGGGAAAAAAGTGCGTCTTATGGTGCGAAAAATACGGTAATTCATAAGGAGCACCTAAACTCAAAAAACAAGTCCACTTTAAAAATAAGGGTGTTGTTTTTTGCTTCTTTACCTATTGTTTAATTTAAAAAAAATGGTATTGTTATGAGGGAAGATGAGCAAAATCAGTAAGAGAGAATTTTATGACTGATAAATATTACCTATTTCATCTTTTATAGTAGTATTTTACACAGGTTTGTAGAACACATACAATCCTGGATTAGTATGAAATATTAGATTGTAACCATCTAATAATAACTTGGCAGGTCTAATCTGTGAAATACCATAATTAGCTATTGCAAACTTACTCTTTATAAAACTAACTTCTGAATCATGTGTCTCGTAATTCCAGTGTCATTTATAATTATTTGTAAACCACGCCATGATGCTAAGTTAAAGATAACCCGTTTATATGGGTATTTGTTGACACAACTGATTGTGTAATAAGGCACAGAGAGAAACCATTCAAATTGCACTTACACTGACTCCCAAAAAAATAAACATGCTTGCTCCAGTGTATGAGCATTTCCTTTTATCCTTGGTCTATTGTTACACATTTGACAGTAAATAGAATTTGATTGTACAGGTTCCTTTTAAAGAGGCAAGAACAATGAAGTTAAAGTTATCTTCTTCTGCAAAATTCTCATTGGCCTGTACATTTCCTCCACCTTATAAAATATTTTTTCTTTTGCATTTAACAAAAAGGACATAGTAGATTTATATTACATAAAAAAGATATAAACTAATAAACGAAAATGCTATGCTAGAGAATTCCAAAACAAGGCGATGTTCTAAAATGTTATAATTGATTTGCTGGATGACACGAGCACTTTGCTGCATTAACACCTCTGTGATGGATTCCCTGTGACATTTAAGAAGATTAACTCTGTCTAAAAACCGGATTGGTTGTGAGAGCTTCTTGATGACCCATTCAAATTCCTTTAGATAACAAAGATCACATTTCAAATCTCAGCTATGCTGCCATCATCCAGGTCACTTGCGGACAGGATTTTAGCTCTGAGAATTTACCTGATCTCAGTCATTTTCAGTGGGTGCCCGGTTCTTGAGATTAATAGTGAATTCAGAAACATCACCTGTCCTAACCTGTGCCGGTGTACTGCTGATCATGACATACACTGTGAAAAAATGGGCATTGAACACCTTCCACCAGATCTACCTCCATCTGCGGTATCTTTGTACTTGGCAGGAAACCAAATACGGATCCTTCATTTTGACGCTTTCAAGGCTGTCCCTTCCCTTCATATCCTGTGGCTGAACCAGAACAACTTAACATTCCTATATCCTGGTGTTTTCATTGCACTCAACAGCTTAAAAGAGTTAAATCTTAGTAGAAACCAAAGGCTGACCTACCTTCATGCTCACACGTTCCGAGGCCTCTCAAGTCTTCTGTCTTTGGATCTGTCTCACTGCAACATTTTTGAAATCCACCCGTTGGTGTTCACCCACTTGCCATCTTTGGAGGTTCTCAATTTAGCTTCCAATAAGATACATTATGTGCCACAAGCCTTGAGAAAACTGCACAATGTCACCAAGTTGTCCATGGAAAATAATCTCATAGAAGCCATAGGGAAGAATTCCTTCAAACATCAACAAGCTTTGCAAGCTCTTAATCTACGAAGGAACCAGATTTGGGCCATACAACATGAAGCCTTCAACCAGCTAAATAAATTGAGCGTGCTAAATTTAGGACATAACTCTCTATCTCATTTGCCTAATCAGCTTTTCAGTGGATTGGATCAGCTTAAGATTATGTACCTGGAAGCTAACAGGATTGATAAAATCAACTGCTCCTTTAACATGCTGGTTAACCTGAAAAAGTTGCATCTCAATAACAATCTGATAACACACATTACACGCAATGCTTTTTCGGATCTAAAACAACTGCAGGTTCTACATTTAAATAAAAATAGCTTGACTTCTGTTCCCAGTTACTTGTTCTTGCATATGCCCCAACTGAAAAGTGTCTACCTTTCATTTAACCCTTGGAGCTGTGACTGCAGTATGGCCTGGATTGCCACCTGGATGGTGGATTATAAAGGAATAGTTCAAGGTCTCAACTGTGTCTTTGCCTTGTCATATAAATCAACATCAGAAGTCTTCACAGGACATGGAGTTACCTGCCCCCAAGAAGAAATTACTGAGGATAAATGTGTGGAAAGCTTATATAATTCTGCTTCTGCTTTAACTGATACATCATATATAAATTTTAGCATACTAACATGCTTTATTTGTGGATTAAAGTAGATCTAAAGGCAAACTTTTTTTTACCATCAGGTTACTAATGGGGAAATTTCGCTTCACTTCCTGTCTTATAGCCAAAACAGGAAGTGAGAGGAAATCCCTCCAAAGTGAAGGAATTCATGATTGTCACCAGGGTCTTCATAACTAGTATCACCATTGAAAGATGTCCCCTCTATTCCTGTTCTGGTAACAACCTAAAATTTGTGGGGGGGTTTTTTCAGGGCCAAGTACATATACTGCAAATACAAAAAAAAACTGTTAATCCTACTGGAAAGCCAGTGTCATTGTAACTGCCTGTGCACTAAACAGAAATTTCAAACAATGTTATCAGCCTTCCCAGAACACCCCCCCCCCCTTCTTTGTTGTGAAGATGAGAGAAGGAGGTATTCTGTAGTTCTAAAATATCTCCTGTCCTAGGGTGACAACCCTGCTTCTTCAAATATACAGTGTACTGAGCTCTGCTACCCTAGGACAGGAAATATGTTTTTGGTAGGATCACCAGCTGAAAACAAAGGAAGAAAATCTGAAAAAAGAAAATGACCACATATTAAGCTGGCCATATACTGTTTTTCAATCAACATTTGTCGAAAGACCGGTCAGAAAAATTAGTCAGAAGTTTAACAGCACTTGCATCCAATGCAAGCACTGTTTAATAGTCCGCAGGTGACACAGCTTCTATCCACACTGCTTAACGTGGTTGGGGAAAATCAATGGATTTTTATTGTTTGCAGGGCTGAACAAGAGTAATTTGAAGCATGTATATGTATGCTTAAGGTCTGGTTAAGTGCAGTATATTAAATGTTGGGTTTTGAATTTAGATATGCTTTACTTGTTTACCAAAACTTTTAGACATTTACTAACTTACCAACTTGTAATATAAAAAAATGTTCATAGTGGTGTTTATAAATTTAATTCTGCAGTATGTAAAAGTGTTGGAATATTTTTTATGGATCAAATTCCGTGATTGCAATATTCAGTTTTCAGTTCACACAGGAATATAGAAGATTCAACGTAAAAATTTTTTTCACTAAATATGTTAGGTTGGGAATATGTTTGGAGTGGGAATACTTCACCATTCAGAGTGAGTGTCAAATGGTGGGCAATATATATATAGCTACTTGTTGCCTGCTCAAACCTTCAATCACAGAGTCTGGCAGAGGGAATTCTTCCAGCACCAACAACTAATGCAGCTCTGAGATGTCTATTAACCAAATGCAGAAAGCTGCAAAGGAAATGTATGCTGGAAGATGTGAAAAGGTGCATCACAATAAACCATGTCCTTTAGGAACACCTATCTACCACCATACCCACCAATCATTGTACATTGTACAGCCCACAGAAATATGACCCTACCATGAAAGGGCCATCTGATTGTGTTCGACTCCCTCCCCAACTACCTGGCAAAAAGCTCCTAGGTCTTCCCTTCCACTTTTCAGTACGAGATTTGCTTTAGTTGTTAGCATCACCTCTCTTTGTGTTGTATTACTGACTGGCAACAACTGTGAATATATTAAATTTCACTCTTCATTCTGTGCAGGGGTACAGGTGCTTCACATTTCAGTCATATTCATCTTGACTGCACAGGCACCAGATGCATGTTTGAGAGTCTAGTTAAATTTTAATTAGAGATAAGAGTGAAAAGGATAGCCTATGTGTTTCCAGGGCTTAACTAATTCCCCTTCACCAGGGTTCACAAATTACATATAAAACAATCATCAGAATTGTGAATTCAGTAATGTCAATACATTATTACTCTTTCGTCCATGGACCGACACAGCTTCTCTATTGACAAAGTGGGTATTATCCGTTAATTAGGAGTGACTAGGCAGAAAAACTTGTAAAAAGTGTTGCATCACACCTTCTACAGTACCGCCCAGGGGGCGGACCCTCTGGGTATACCCTCTCAGTCTGCACATCGCAGATCAGTTTTTTTCTGTCTAGCAAGGAGTAGGACATGGCTCCCTTCGGGCTCATTGGTCCGGGGAAAAAAGATATATATATTTTTTCTTTTTTTGCTACATTTGTTGTTTCCTGCGATCTTCGATCAACTGCCGACTGGGTGACAGGCTGGATCCTCGATCCTTGTAGTCTCCCCAGTTTCGGCCATCGAGCGTGTGCCGACCCTAGCTACGCGCTGGGTTTTCCACGACATGCCCGTCGCTCCACGGGTGGCCGGTGAGCCTACGCTCCAGGGCCTGCATCGGACCGCTCAGCTTCGGCTGACCTTACGGCCGAGTCGCAGCAGCCTAGCCGGTGAGCTTACGCTCCAAGGCTTGCATCGGACCGCTCAGCTTCGGCTGACCTTACGGCCGAGTCGCAGCAGCCTGTCCGGTGAGCGTCATGCTCCAGGGCATACATATGATCGTCCCTTCTGGGTCCAATCACAGCATGCCTGGCCAACAGTCACCTTCCGTGCGCGGACGATGATCTGTTTGGAATGTCTTCCAGCAGAATACATGCAGGATAGGTAAGTAAAACTCCCCTGCCTCGGCTGGGTGATTTAGCTGGACATTCCTGGAGAGATCAAGTAAGTGGTTGTGGCCCCTTTCTTCCCTCTCTCCCTGCCTTTCCCTCCTCCCTGGGCTTCTAGCTAAAGGTTGCTGGGTGCTGGGGGTCACCTAGGGGGTCCCACTGGAGCGGGGCTGGCTGTAACTAACATTTAAAAGAAATGTCATTTTTGCTTACCTGTGTTTCTGTGTCTCCATGCTGTCGGCGGCCATTTTGAGGTGGTCCATGCCAAGTTTGGCCTCTTGTAACTGCCTGGCGGCCATCTTCCTGTAGTTCGGCCACACCCACTGGCCCCTATCAGGTGATCGGCGGCCATGTTTGTCCACCCTGTATGCAGATATTGCCGTTCGGCGGCCATCTTTTTTGTGGGCTATGGCTGCCTGACCTCTATCTTCTGTCGGCGGCCATTTTCTTAGAGCCCACATTATCTTCCATACAGACGGTTTTGGCAACCATTTTGCGAGAGCCTCCGGCCTCTAGGGTGCATTACACTGGCACGAAAATTCACACAGGAAGTGCTGATAAAAGAAGCAGACTGACACAGCAGAAAGGGGACAGCATCATAGGCGCAGCATAGCAGTACCTATCCAGGGTGGTGAGTCCTCTGGGTAACCCAGCATCTCTGCAGCGCAGGAGGGTGGCCTATTGATATCTTGCCTGGAGCCCTGTGAGTGTCAGCGTGTGGTCAGCATGGCATCTGAGCCAGATGTCTTCTCCCCTGAAACACCAGATTTAGCAGCTGGTGTCCCTGAGGTGTCTATGGACGCTATGTCGGCAATCCTAGAGGCGTTTGCTGCCAGGGTGGAAGCAGCACACGGGAATACAGGGGGTAATAAACGCCCCCGTCCCCTGCAATCTTCTGGGGATATTTCTGATGCAGAACCAGGTCCAGCTACGGCTCATGGCCCAGATTCTGATGCATCAGAGACTGCAGACCGTGACCGATCGGACAGTGAGGAGGACTCCAAGTCCAGGTCAGTACGCGAGACGGCTTTGGTATCTGACCTTATTACTGCAGTGCGGGATACGCTAAAGTTGGAAAGGACTGAAGAAGTAGCAGATACTCCAGTCCCCTTTGGGTTTCGTAAACCTGCCCGCACTGCTAAGGTGTTCCCTTGTGTGTCTTATTTTGACAAACTCTTATACAAGGAATGGGAGAACCCACTGAGGGTCTTTACAGCCCCAAAGAGGTTTGCAGTACGGTACCCCTTTGAGGAGAGTTTTCTGAAGATATGGACCTCTCCCCCTATAGTGGACCCTTCGGTGTCCAGACTTAATAGAGCCACCACTATTCCAGTAGAAGGGGCTCCTGTTTTCAAGGACCCGGTGGATAAGAAGGCTGAAGCACTCGCTCGCTACCTATACTCAGTGGTAGGCTCAGCAGTACGCCCGGCATTGGCGGGGGCCCTAGTGTCTCAGACACTTACTGAATGGGCAAAATTGCTACTCCAGGGGTTAAAGGAGCGAGATGCTCCTCCTAATGAGATAACTTTGGCCGACCAGTTGGTCCAGGGCCTTAAGTTTGTCTGCGAGTCAGACATGGATACTATTCCCCTGCTGTCAAGAGCTTCGGTTTATGCAGTAGCAATACGCCGCCTGATCTGGCTAAAGGGCTGGTCTGCGGACCAGACTTCCAAGAAAGCCCTATTGGATCTGCCTTTTAAGGGCGACAGACTTTTTGGGGCTTCTCTGGATGACATCATCAAGGATGCTACAGGAGGTAAAAGCACTTTGCTTCCCCAAACTAGCAAGGGTAGGGGACCACACCAAGGGCAAGGGCCCTCCTTTACTGCACGTAAGCGTTTTTTTCGCCCTCTTAAGGCGACAGGGAAAAGACCCCAGGCCGATAAAGCGCCTGCCCAAGGACAAAAGCGTCCTTGGTCCCGCAGACCCAACAAGCCTGTGGACAAATCTGCGTCCACATGAAGGTCCGCCCCCACCCAGCTCTCGGGTGGGGGGACGTCTTCGCAAATTCGCGACTCAGTGGACTGCTCTAGTCTCCGACAGGTGGGTTTGCGAAGTAATCTCCTCAGGCTACAAGATAGAATTTCTCTCTTGTCCACCAGACAGATTCATCACCTCCAATCTCCAGCTACTACCGACCCGTCGGGAGGCCCTGTATGGGGCGGTCCAGGGTCTACTGGAACGCGGGGTAGTTATTCCAGTTCCAGAACAGGAACGGGGTCAGGGTTTTTACTCAAATCTGTTCATTGTGCCAAAGAAGGAGGGGGTTCGTCCAATCTTGGATCTCAGAGCCCTCAATTGCTTTGTGAAGGTACAAAGATTTCGGATGGAGTCGGTTCGATCCGTAGTCACGGCTCTCCATCCGGGGGACTTTCTGGCCTCCTTGGACATCAAGGACGCATACCTGCATGTCCCCATATACTCCAGACACCAGAGGTTTCTGCGATTTGCTATCGGGAAGAACCACTACCAGTTTGTGGCCCTCCCGTTTGGCCTTGCCTCAGCACCCAGGACGTTCACCAAGGTGCTCGCTCCAATTCTGGCACTTCTAAGACAGCGGGGTATCGCTATCACAGGTTACTTGGACGACCTTCTGCTGAAGGGCCCTTCAAGCTCAGAATTAGAGGTAAGCGTGTCCATTACCTGTCAGACTCTTCGAGACTGTGGTTGGATACTAAACACGCAAAAGTCAGTATTGGTGCCCACTCAACGCCTAGTGTACCTGGGGTTGATTCTGGATTCCTCAGAGGCAAAGGTATTCCTCCCTGTGGAGAAGTTGCAGACCCTCCGGGCTGCAGTACGGCAGCTGACTTCCAGGAATTGGTCGTCACTCCGTTTTTGCATGCGAGTGTTGGGCCTCATGGTAGCCTCCTTCGAGGCGGTCCCATATGCTCAATACCACACTCGAGTGTTACAGAGGGAAGTTCTGTCCAGATGGAACAGATGCCCTTCATCTCTGGATTATCAAATCCGAGTGAGCCACCTAGTCAGGAGATCCCTGGTATGGTGGCTGACAGCACCGGCTCTAATGGCCGGGAAGTCATTTCTTCCGGTTTACTGGATAGTGATCACGACGGACGCCAGCCTTACAGGTTGGGGGGGAGTCTGGGGTGTCCAGTCGGCGCAAGGTCGCTGGACCCCAGAGGAAGCCCTCCTGCCGATCAATGTCCTGGAGATCCGGGCGATCAAGCTGTGCCTCTTCAAATGGTCTCAGAGACTGCAAGGGCGTCCAGTCAGGATCCAGTCAGACAACGCCACAGCAGTGGCATATGTCAATCATCAAGGAGGAACAAGAAGCTCAGCTGCAGCATCGGAGATCGCTTGCATCCTGAAGTGGGCAGAGAGGAGCGTACCGGCACTGTCGGCCGTGTACATTCCGGGTGTGGAAAACTGGCAGGCGGACTACCTGAGCCGCCAGATGCTGGACCAGGGAGAATGGTCCTTACACCCGGAGGTGTTCCAACTCCTCTGCCAAAGATGGGGCACACCAGACGTAGATCTTCTGGCTTCCCGACTCAATCGGAAGGTATTGAGGTTTGTGGCCCGGTCAAGAGACCCATGGGCAGACGCAACGGACGCGTTGGTAGCATCGTGGGGCCAGTATCGGCTAATCTATGCCTTCCCTCCCTTAAGGCTTCTTCCTCTTCTGCTCCGCAGAGTGGAGGCAGAGGGAATTCCAATGATCCTAATCGCTCCAGATTGGCCTCAGCGTCCTTGGTACGCCGATCTAGTACGTCTGGTAGCAGACGTCCCCTGGCGCCTACCACTACGGAAGGACCTGCTGTCGCAAGGTCCCATATTCCATCCTGCTTTACAGTCATTGGCTTTAACGGCATGGCTGTTGAGAACCAGGTACTGAGAGACCGGGGCCTGTCAGACTCAGTAATTGCTACTATGAGAAGTGCTCGGAAACCGTCCTCTAGGAAGGTCTATCACCGCACTTGGAGGGCCTACATCTCCATGTGTGAGGAAATGAAATGGCATCCGCGTACCTATTTGGTTTCCAGAATCCTGCTGTTTTTACAGCATGGGGTAGACCAAAGGCTTGCCCTAAGTACGATTAAGGGACAGATATCTGCCCTGGCTGTCTTTTTTCAGCGACCCCTGGCGACTCACTCTCTCATGAGTACATTTGTGCAGGGGGTTCGACATGTGGCCCCTCCGGTCCGCCCCCCGTTACCTCCGTGGGACTTGAACCTGGTCCTCTCGGTGCTTCAGAAGGCACCGTTTGAGAATATTAGAGATATTCCCCTGTTGACACTTTCTCAGAAGGTGGTCTTTTTGGTGGCTGTTACGTCAGTTAGACGAGTCTCTGAGCTGGCAGCCTTGTCCTGCAAGGCTCCCTATTTGATTTTCCACAAGGATAAGGTGGTGCTGCGGCCGCAGCCTTCCTTTCTTCCGAAGGTCGTTTCGGCTTTTCATCTCAACGAAGACATTGTACTTCCATCCTTGTGTCCTCAGCCGTCGAATCCTAAGGAGTCGGCGTTGCATTCCTTGGACGTTGTCCGAGCTTTGAGAGTATACATATCTGCTACTTCCCTGTTCCGGAAGTCAGACTCACTGTTTGTTTCGGTGGCTGGTCCCAAGAAGGGCCAAGCAGTCTCATCGGCCACCATCTCTAGGTGGATCCGACAGATAGTAATCCAGGCTTACGCCTTAAAGGGTCAGGCGCCCCCCTTTCCTGTCACGGCGCATTCGACCAGGGCAATAGGTGCCTCTTGGGCTTTCCGACATCAAGCGTCTGTTTCCCAACTATGTAAAGCGGCGACTTGGTCGTCCGCTCACACTTTCACAAAATTCTACAAAGTTGATGTAGGTGCATCTTCGGATGCCTCTTTCGACCGCAAGGTTTTGCAGGCGGCTGTTTAGAGTTGCAACTCCTCCGTTGGAGGAGTGCTGTTTTGTGTTTTGGGGTGACGTTTTTTCTCTGACACTGCTTTGGGACGTCCCACTTTGTCAATAGAGAAGCTGTGTCGGTCCATGGACGAAAGAGTAAATAGGATTTTTTACTCACCGTAAAATCCTTTTCTCTGAGTCCATGGACCGACACAGCACCCACCCCTCCTTTTAAGTTTGTACTGCTTTTTGACGAACTGATCTGCGATGTGCAGACTGAGAGGGTATACCCAGAGGGTCCGCCCCCTGGGCGGTACTGTAGAAGGTGTGATGCAACACTTTTTACAAGTTTTTCTGCCTAGTCACTCCTAATTAACGGATAATACCCACTTTGTCAATAGAGAAGCTGTGTCGGTCCATGGACTCAGAGAAAAGGATTTTACGGTGAGTAAAAAATCCTATTTTTTCTTATACAGTGTAAAATGTGGATTATAAATGGTTTACTATGAAGAAGCATTAATAAGTGTCTCAGTGTGTCCATTAAAGGAGTTGTAAACCCTCGTGTTTCTTCACCTTAATGCATCCTATGCATTAAGGTGAAAAAACACCTGGCAGTGACCGACTCCCCAGCCCCCCCGTTTTACTTACCTGAGCCGTGGAATTTCACCTGGCGGAGACACGCGCTCTTCCTCTGCCCTGGCTTCTCAGCTCTTGATTGGATAGATTGATAGCAGCGCAGCCATTGGTTCCCGTTGCTGTCAATTAAATCCAATGACGTGGGGCCGAGTTCGGCATTCGTGTCTATGGATGCCGAATGGTGGACTCGGGAGAGCGCCAGCAAGGTAACCCCCTGAGAGAGCGCCTCGAACCTTTACAATCACTTTAAGGGCGCATGGGCGCCTCCCCCTCTGTCACGTCACCCCCCTCTGTGTAGAATGGATAGATTCATGCATAGCATGAATCCATCCATGGTCACTGTAGCCACCCCCTATTCATGCGTCCGGCCCCTTTTCGGACGTCGGGCTCCTGAATTCCAGCAGCGGGGGTGTTTTTTTTTAAGCATCTGATTCGAGCCAGAGGGTTTTAAAAAAGGTGGACTTGGAGCACAAAGCATTGCGCCTGCAGTCCACCCAGGTTTGTTAGAATAGCAAATGAATATTTGCTTTTCTAACACTGAACCGCCTCTCAGCCAATCAAGAGGCGTGGATCTAATACCCATAACCTGATTGGCTGAAGGCACAGATGCTTCGATTGGATGCCCAATGGAATGGAAGAATGGGAGGACATAGAACCATGGAGGATGCAGGAGCTATTGCCTGACCCGCTGCATGTCTCACAGCTTGCCGCTGTCACCCGCTGCTTGACCCGCCACCAGAATGGAGTAAGCGCCGGGAACACGGCGAGTGGGGGGTCACAGTGGCTGCATATGATGCACGCAGAGACTGTATGATGGGCACAGGCTGCATATGATGGGCACAGAGGCTGCAAATGATGGGCACAGAATCTGCATATAATGGACACAGAGGCTGCATATGATAGGCACAGGCTGCATATGATGGCACAGAGGCTGCATGTGATGGGCACAGAGGCTGTATGATGGACACAGACTGCATATGATGGACACAGTGGCTGCATTCTAAGGGGCACAGTGGCTGCAATTGATGGGTTTTTTTTTCAGAATTTTTCAGTTCGTGCCCCCCCCCTCCAAAAAAAACATTTGAGCACCAGCCGCCACTGAAGTGGCTTATATAAATATAAAAGGACTATAAATATAATATACTGTGTGTGTGTGTGTATATATATATATATATGTGTAGCGCCCTTCCCAAATGGTTGGGACGCTATGTGTAAATTTAGGGGTAGTCTGAGCCAGTAGTTGGGCTCAGACCTGGATAATTGTGTTGAAATTTGCTTCTGCTCTGGGTGTGATACTGCCTGGCAGTTATATTCCCTGTTCGCCTGTAGGTGGCACTGTCACCGCCGGCCCAGGCTGGAATACAGGGGTATCACGCCACATTGGGTGTCCTCTCTCGGCAGCCATGCAGTGGGCGTGGTTAACCCACTGTGCATGCTGGGAGAGGGTACATAAGGGGCAGACGCCATTAGCAGGGGTCGTTCCTGTGTGCACTCCTCGTGGCCCGCATTGCACGGGGTGCAAGCGTGTGTTTCCGCCCCGGGCACCTTCAGCCCGTGCTCTGCTGGCAGGGGCCTATGCCTTTGGAAGGGATCCCAAGCTGCCCACTTGCGGGAAGCCCACTCTTAGGGAAGGAGGGCAGGGGAGGATCTGCCCCAGAGGAGACTGGCAACGGTACTGCTGTCTCGGGAGGAGGCCTGAAGACTCACCTAAGGAGGGATCCATTACTACAAGCCCTGCAATACGCCGATCTGGCATAAAGGTTCTCTCTATTGCTAGGCTGGGAGGTTCGGGACTTTGATAATCCTATGGCAAAGGATTCCTGATCGCATCCCTAGATTCTCAGATAAAGTTGATTCATGCATCATCCTGGCTGCTAGGACCAGTGGAAGGGACTATCCGGGTGAGCAATAACCACTCAGGCTTGAGTGGCGACATTGTGCCTTTAGTGTTGCGTGCCTGAACCTTCCCCTCCACTTCTCTTGTTTCCTACTTTCTCTACAAGTTCCCACAGCAAGAAAAAAGGAAAATAAAGCCTTCCTGTTTAGGTTTTACATTGGTGTGGACATTAACTTTTTCTAGAGACTTTCTATACCCTGACAACGGAAGCCATGGAGGTAGTTTGCATGACCCAAAACAAAACCAGCCGGTCCCTTAAATGGGGGTAAGTGCTACATATATAAAACCACGGTATAAGAATAAAACAGTTCAGTCTCTGTGATATTAAAATACACAAAACAGCGCTTAAAAATCAATAATGATAGATAGGTGGAAAAACCACTGAATAAAGAAAGTCTTAGATGTAGTCAAGGTGATGTAAACAATCCAAAGTGCTGAATGGTGTCTTAGTAGTAATCCTAGCATGCACCTTCCACCAGGGAGAAACAATAATCTCAATCCACCGCGCGCTGCACTCTCTCCAAGGGGGTTAAACTCACCAGAAGATTAAAAAATCAGAATTAAATAATGTTAATACTGCGCCAACCCTAAAAATTATATATAAAAGTGAAAAGCAGCCAAACACCAAAATCAGACAAGATATTAAAGTATGTATATGTTATAAAGTGTGGCGCTAAATAAAAAAGATAAAAAACCTTAATATGTATAAACATCAAAATACACAGTGAAGTGTGATGTGCAAGATCAGAGCCTTAAACAGATACACCAGCCACTTTTCCACGGACCATCACCAGCAGGCACAGGAGCTCAACACAAGGTCATAAAAACAAGGAACAGCAATATAGTGTAATCCTGTTTAATATTCCCAAGTAGCCCATACACTGAAAGCCCCCTTAAACCTATCTACGTACATCAAATCACAAAAAATGAGCATAAATGTGACCCTAGAGGGCGCTATCACCAGATCCAGCCGTCCATGGAGAGCAGGCGAATCCTTGCAGACACCGCAGCAGCTTCCTAGTAGGAGAGCGGAGTGTGTGAAGCGCACACGTCACTAACGGGTTAGCGGGGATGTCGTGGGTCATATATATATAGTATTGAGAGAGCAAATTAATTCTTTAGTGAGTGTATTCTGCATCTGTATATTTGTTGAGACAGGACTACAGATGGCAGCAGACCTTGGTGATACACCCCTTGTGTAAGAACTGACATCTTTTCTGCCCTTCGTTCTCGATAAGCAGTCTATTTTTACATGGCCATCTTTACAGTATGCTATTTATGTATAAAAAAAAGCATAGATCTAGAATAATATACATAAACTGGATTCTTTTTTATTTGATTTTAGGATTTCTAGACATACAGATAGAACAATTTGAATGTTGGGTTACAGGTTATGAATAATGTTGGGTAACAACATTGGGTAGGCCCTATCATTGTCGCGTGAAAATGACTAAAGATGTCTTCTGGTGGTCCCTCGTCTAAAACACAAAGTTTCAGCACATCTTGTACAAACAGGCAGACAACCATTGCATGTAATGTTACATTTAGTAGTTAAACCTGGTTTTAATTAAATGTTATACTTCAGTAGTTCTAATTTTAGGTTCTTCTGGTTCACATGAAAAAAGTAGGATAATCTAATTACATATAAAAGACATAAGTCTAATCATGACCTTATTATTAATATCTGCGTTAATTCAAAATGACGTCACCCATTGCTTTACTACAACAGACGGAAAAAACCATATACGTACTGTTATAGCAAAAAGTAGGATTGACATATAACTAAAAAAATAATCATTACCTGTTGATATGAAAACATGCTAAATGTAAATATGAATATGAATGATGCTTTGCAGTACGAATTAAAAAAACTTCTGGACAAAGTAGGAGGTGCAAAACAGAACCACCTCAATTCCTGGAAGTTCTTATGCAAATAGCAACTATTTGAATGGTGACATCTGCATACATTTTGCCCCCCCCCCCTTTCCCCCACACAAACACACTCACATAACAGTACACTAGTCTTGTACGCTAAACAATGCATTATATAATGAGGGAAGACATATGCCTACTCTCCAATCAGGGTATTCTGAGGGTCATCAGCAAGGATATTGTGGGTGGGAAGCTCCAAGTTGGGAAGCACCCTCAGCATCCTTCCACTATATTTACAAAAATGTCTTATGGTAAGTCACATAATGAGAAGGGTCTTCCCTTCTGCTTCGGCATCAGTAGTGGGCAGTGCTCCTGTGAATTCAAGCTCTGTGATGATGCACTTCTGGGGGTATGTCCATGACAGCTGGGGCTCACAGGAAGTGGGTTAAATGACATTGGATACAGTAGCAATCAATCTAAAAGAGGACCCATGACCAGCTGCAGAGGAGAATGCATAGGGTAGGGCTGTAAGTAATGCTTTGAAACATTTTTTTAAACAGAAAGAGGGGTGAGAGGATTAAAAAAAAGTAGAGATGGGCCTTAAAATTACCTATTGGCCATAGTCCACTTGCTGAATGATTCTAATGTTTTTCCTTTTTTTTTTTCTTTGCACACATCTAGTTATTATTCTAGCTGCACTTGATAGTTATTGGCAACAATTATTTCCCATTGGTCTTGAATCTGAGCCTGAGAACATACAGACTGTAATATTTTCTGGTTCAAGCAATGCTGTTTTTCTGCAGCCTAACCCACAAACACTGGAGTATGAGAGGGAGGTTGTACATTACATAATCATGTGACAAGACATTAACATCCTCCAAGTATCACAAGTGAGGACAGCATCTGATTCTGGCTGAAAATTAAGCTAACCTTTCTGACTAGTGCAGTTGAAATATTGCAAGGAATGCTGTTTAATTTCCCTTGTCAAGTGGAGTTGTACTTCAAGGTTGGTTGTACATAGAACGTTTAGCACCTATGCATTCCATCCCAGCGTTTTAGTGCTCAGAGGAGGCAGAGGTGCAGCATCCAGCCTTGCTATCTGCAGCTTGTCAAGGTGTATGGCAGGCTGAAATACGCCATGACTGGATGGGGCTTAATGCAGTACCGAGTGGTACTCACTTTTAGGGCCCTATATGCATTCAGAGGTGAATGCCTGGAGCGCAGAATACCTTTCCTGGGCATTCATCCATTAACGCATAGGGCATTAACTATGAGTACCACTTGGTACAATGTGCAGCCTTGTCCATCTGCAACCTCCCATAGACTTTGACAGGCTGCAGGCTTTCGAGGATGGATGCTGCACCTCGAAAAGACTTACCTCCTGACATTACCCCAGTGTGGATTCATGGCCACAGTAAAGATTGTCACACAACAATGAAGGGCACAAGTCATGATACTTACCTTACAGTTTTATCGCTGCATCTCACAGTACCTAGAGCAAGTAGAGTAACTGGGAAGTGCCGTGAGTACCTAGAGTAACTGAGAGTACCTAAAGTAACAGGGAGTAACTGCGAGTACCTAGAGCAATGGAGAGTATCTAGAATAAATGAGGGTACTGGGAATACCTAGAGTAACTGAGGTTACTGGGAGTACCTATAGTAATTGGGCAGTACTGGGAGTACCTATAGTAACTGGAGAGTACCTAGAGTAACTGAGTGCTGAGAGTACTTAGAGTAACTGGGAGTACCTAGAGTAACCAAGAGTAAGTGGGAGGACTGTGATCACCAAGGATAACAGGACTGGGAGTTTGGAGTGTAACAGGGAGCGCGAGGATGCTGAGGGCCATAATATAAAGGACCAGGAGGAGAGGACGCAGAGGGCCGTGTAAATTAGGAATAGAATAAATTTGAGTCAGGAAGTGAGTTCAACATTAAATTTGGCAGAGTATAATTCCTACTCTTCTAGGATTATCCCTAGTAAATTAGTGGGTACGATGTCCAACATGTATGGTAATGCGACACATCTTGTGACATGTATGCGTTCCTTGGGGATCCAATAGAGGGCAAATACTGCTGCGCAAAATGTGAGCAGGTTGCATCCTTGGACGTCCAGGTCCTCAATCTTGGGAAGCAGCTGGCAACACTGCGGAACATCTCCAACCTGAAAGCGAGTTTGGAACATACCTGTCAGATGCTAGCAGGGGCCAGCACAGAGGTGAGTGGAGATGCAGGAGTGCAGGCACAAGAGCAGAAAAGTTGGGTGATAGTTAGGTGGGGTAGAGGGATAAACGTTATGGAGGCCAGTCCTGAGCAAGCACATCCCAATAAATACGCCCTGTTGCGTGATGTTGGGGAGACCAATCAAGGAGTGGCATTGCTGGAGCAGAGTGACTCCCCTAGCTTCCAGGGGAACAACTCCTCCAGTGAGGATGGGGACAAGGCTAAGGGTAAGGAAAGACAGAAAATTCTTCCATTGTAGAGTCAAAGCCACATTAGGGTTGGTTGCACCTGGTGGACTTGATTTGCTTAACCACTTCCAGCCCGCTGTATTGTACAATGACAACGGCGACTATTCACAACCGATCACAAATGTAAACACAGATCACACATCAGTGACTGTCAGTGGTGCATCTGTCACCCATCAGAGATCGTCAGCAGTCACTTGTCATCCATCAGTGACTGTCAGCGGTGCACCTGTCACCCATCAGTGACCGTCAGCAGTCACCCATCAGTGACCATCAGCAGTTACCTGTCACCCATCAGTGCCCACAAAATGCACCTGTCACCCATCAGAACCCATAAAGTGCACCTGTCACCCATCAGAGGCTGTCAGCAGAGTATCTAACCATTAGTACCAGTCACGCAGCCACCCATCACCAGAGCACCCGTCGCACAGCCCATCACCAAAGTACTAATCACACAGCTACCATTAGCAGTCCAGTACCAGCCATGCCCAAACATTTTTACAGCAGTGAGGAGGTGTTCAAGATCCTCTGCATGACTGATGAGAGCAGTGTTAAGTACTCACAGATTCCGAATCCAATTCAGAGTTTGAACCGGTTGAAAGTAGTGGATCGGCGACCGAATCGGAGGAAGAATAGGTCCCTCCCAAAAGAGTATGTCACTCTGGAAACCAGGCAGCTGCCAGCAATAGACCCCAGGATGAAATGCCCAGGCCCAGTACCAGTGCTGATGCCAGTTTCAAATCCTCCAAGTACCAGCACTGAAGTGTCACATCCCCCAAGAGTCAGGGCTACTACACACCTCCCAGATGCTTTAGTCAACCTAACATGGCTGCCTTCCAACTCAGGATTAGCAAGCATTCCCCCTTTCATGCACAGCCAGGTGTGCAGGCCAATATAGAATTTTTTTCTGAAATAGATTTTTTTCATTTATTTTTGCCTGACATTTTGCTTCAATTTATTGTGGACCAGACAAATCTATATGCCCAGCAGTATATTGCTAACAGCCCCCAATCATCCTATGCCCGTCCGGAGTGGAGAGATTTGACTTTGGAGGAATTCAAATTATTTATGGGCCTCACCCTTAACATGGGGCTTAGAAAAAAAAAGAAGGATATGCCTACTGGTCCACTAACCCCATCCACTACATGCCCAGGTCCCGATATGAGAGGAGTATGCGCTTCCTTCACTTCAGCGACAACACCCAGTGCCCTCCCCGAAATCATCCAAACTATGACAAATTCTATAAAATTCGCCCACTCATACATTTTTTTCCCAAATATTTGCTGAACTTTATGTCCCTAATAAAAATATTTGTGTAGATGAGTCCCTGGTACACTTTACAGCAGTGTTTCTCAACTCCGGTCCTCAAGGCGCCCCAACAGGTCATGTTTTCAGGATTTCCCTCAGATAGAACAGCTGTGGTAATTACAAGGCAGTGAAACTGATCAAATCACCTGTGCAAAATAATGGAAAGCCTGACAACATGACCTGTTGGTGCGCCTTGAGGACTGGAGTTGAGAAACCCTGCTTTACAGGCCAGATAGGAATAAAGCAATATATTCCTTGCAAAAGGGCCAAATAGGGACCACATACCATAGAAGGCATCTTTATTGATAATAGTAAAATAAAATCCAAATGCAGTCACTTCATGTATAAGGAGGAACAGGAAAAACAGCTAACGCGTTTCACGCCATGTTGTGGCGCTTAGTCATAGCTCCTTCAAGCTTGTGCAGAGCCAGAACCTGTGAGTTCTATTAAGGTGGGTGTTGCGGTATGGATTAGAAGGACTGGAGCAGCAATTTTTGTTTCAAATTTTACAAGCTATGTGAAAGCCACAGGATATCTGTATGCATTTCGCATATATGAAAGAAGAGATTACCAGCTCTTGGCCTATATGGGCACAACTGGAAAAATTGTATGAGACCTGGCGTACCCACTGCTGCAAAAAAGTTATCACATATACCTGGATAATTATTATACTAGCCTGCCCCATTTCAAACACCTACACCGTGAAAAAACCCTGGCCTGTCGATCTTCCAGAAAGAATAGGAAGGGCTTCCCACAATCTTTAGTGAACAAAAAATTGCAAAGAGGGGAAAAAGCAACTCTGAGGAGCAATGAAGTGCTGGCCTTGAGGTGCAGGGATAACAGGAATGTATACATGCTGTCCATCAGTGATGGACTGGCCATCGGGACTACCGGGAGATTCCCAGTGGGCCGATGGCTCAGTGGGCTGGTCGGAGGTCCGCGGTGATCTACCCGTCAATCGCCGACAGCTGGCGCCTGACGGGTAGATCGAGATTTAGATAGCATGCAGAGTAGCGCAGGAAGCGTGTGTAAAAAGTTCTCTCTCATGTCACGGCACTGACGGCAGTCACGCTGCTCCCGGCCCCTCCTCTCTTCTCGTCCATCCCCATTTGCTTGTGACATCATCTGGGATGGACGAGAAGAGTGGAGGGGCCACCGGGGAGCAGCGTGACTGCCGTCAGTGCCGTGACATGAGAGAGAACTTATTACACACGCTTCCTGCGCTACTCTGCATGTTGGCTAGTAAACAATGTGCTATGTGCCCTGCCCTGATGTGCTATGTGCCCCGCCCTGATGTGCTATGTGCCACATGTCCTGATGTGCCCTCATGTGCTATGTGCCCTGTGCCCTGATGTGCCCCATGCCATGATGTGCTATGTGTCCCATGTCCTGATGTGCTATGTGCCCCATGTCCTGATGTGCTATGTGCCCTGTGCCCCATGCCCTGATGTGCTATGTGCCCCATGCCCTGATGTGCTATGTGCCCCATGCCATGATATGCTATGTGCCCTGATGTGCTGTGCGCCCTGATGTGCTATGTGCCCCATGCCCTGATGTGCTATGTGCCCATGCCCTGATGTGCTATGTGCCCCATGCCCTGATGTGCTATGTGCCCTGATGTGCCATGTGCCCTGATGTGCTATGTGCCCCATGCCCTAATATGCTATGTACCCCATGCCCTAATGTGCTATGTGCCCTGATGTGCTATGTGCCCTGATATGCTATGTGCCCCATGCCCTGATGTGCTATGTGGCCCATGTCCTGATGTGCCCTCATGTGCTATGTGCCCCATGCCCTGATGTGCCCTGATGTGCTATGTGTCCTGATGTGCTATGTGCCCTGATGTGCTGTGCGCCCTGATGTGCTATGTGCCCCATTCCCTGATGTGCTATGTGCCCCATGCCCTGATGTGCTATGTGCCCTGATGTGCTATGTGCCCTGATGTGCTATGGGCCCCATGCCCTGATGTGCTATGTGCCCTGATGTGCTATGTGCCCCGTGCCCTGATGTGCTATGTGCCATGTGCCCTTATGTGCTATGTGCCCTGATGTGCTGTGCACCCTGATGTGCTATGTGCTCCATGCCCTGATGTGCTATGTGCCATGTGCCCTGATGTGCTGTGTGCCCTGATGTGCTATGTGCCCCATGCCCTGATGTGCTATGTGCCCCATGCCCTGATGTGCTATGTGCCCTCATGTGCTATGTGCCCTGATGTGCTATGTTCCCTGTGGTGCTATGTTCCCTGATGTGCTATGTGCCCCATGCCCTGATGTGCTATGTGCCCCGATGTGCTATGTGCCCTGATGTGCTATGTGCCCTGTGCCCTGATGTGCTTTGTGCCCCGTGCCCTGATGTGCTATGTGCCCTGTGCCCTGATGTGCTATGTGCCCTGATGTGATCTGATGTGCCCCGTGCCCTGATGTGCCCCGTGCCCGATGTGCTGTGCCTCAATGTGGTGTGCCCTGATGTACTGTGATGGGCCCTGATGTACTGTGCCCTGAACCTTAATGTGATGTGCCCTGTACGTGTTGTGCCCTGATGTGATGGGCCATGTACCCTGATGTGCTTTGCCCTGATGCGCTGAGCTCTGTACCGTGCCCTGATGTGCACTGTACCCTGATGTGTTGTGCCCTGGGCCGTTCTTGATGAAGTCCAGGGCCACATAATGACACCACAGTCGAGGTTCACAAAAGACGAGGTCCCATCCAAAACCAACATGTGTCCAAGAATATAAGCTTTACATGGGGGGGGGGGGGGTGGATTTCAATGACCAAATGCTTCAGCCCTATTTGGCAACAAGGAGGTCCTGTTTCTGGTATAAGAAAGTTGCGATTATATTTTTCATTTAGCCCTTTACAATGCATATATCATCTACACCACATCCACAGAAAGCCCCACCCCCTTCCTAAAATTAATAGAAGAAATTGTCACATCCCTCATCTATCAGCAAAAGCCCCCCCAGAAAACCTTCGCTCAGATGCTGCTAGCCGACTTCATGAGCGCCACTTCCCAGACAGCATTGTACCATCCCAAGATGCCAAAAAAGATGTCGCTTATGCAGCAAAAGAGTATTTAGAAGAGATACCAGCTATTATTGTCTTCAGTGTCCCTCCCAACCCAGCCTATGCATTGGAGAATGCTTCCGACTTTATCACACATTCCTAAAATATTAGACCATATTTTTAACCATTTCCCCATTTTTATCATTTGCGATGACCATTTTCCATGCTTCCTCAAATAACCATGCCACTGCCTTCCACGCGAACCAACCCTGGCCTGTTTTATCGACTATGCTTCTGCCTACCACTTGGACTGCTTTCACATGAACTGACCCTGGCCTGTTTTATCAACTATGCTGATGCCTACTGCTTGAACTAATCTGTTGCCCTGCTACTGTTGTACACAGGGGTCTCACATATGTGAGAGGCTCCAGAATTGTTTTCCCGGATGGAGAATGTTTTTTTTTTCCATTTCTGTAATTTCCAGATTAGGGTCTGGAGTCCAGAGATTTCAAAGAGATTTGGGTGGGAGAAACCTCTTCCCCTGTGCCCAGGTCTTACCTGACAGAGGCCCTAAGCCTGCTGCGGACTTACTGC
This sequence comes from Rana muscosa, assembly GCA_029206835.1. Taxonomy (NCBI): domain Eukaryota; kingdom Metazoa; phylum Chordata; class Amphibia; order Anura; family Ranidae; genus Rana; species Rana muscosa. The sequence continues at coordinate 97,897,273 of CM055125.1, forward strand.
CATCATGCCTCTGCCTGCCGCATGAACTGACCACACTTCTGCCTGCTACCTGAAAGAATTAGCTGTAGCAAGAGGCAGTATGTTTATGATGGTTGGAGAGCGGTACAATAATGAGTGTCTGCAGGTAACAGTGTACCAGGACCAATATTATGGCTGTGCTGACTATGTCTCTGCCTAGACAAGTCCTTTGGACAAATGTTTTGGCTGTGCTGACAATATTCCTGTACTGACTATAGACAATATTCCTGCCTGCTGCTTGGATAATTACGTTTGTTGTCGCTAAGCATGTCCCTGCCTGCTTCCTGGACCAATGCTCTCCTCTGTGGACAACTGCACTACTAAAACCACGGGTAATCATTTTTTCACCCTTTCCTCAATAGAATTTATTTTGGAGTGTAATTCTTGGTATGTGCATGCTATGTGTAAGAAATATGAAGGACCTTCAAAAATGATAGGTTTTCAGGAAATTAGATGTGTACTTTATGCTCCTAGAACGCCTGAAGGTGCTACTTAAATGTTGGGCCTCTGTACGTGGCCAGGCTGTGTAAAAGTCTCACACATGTGGTATCCCCATACTAGAAACATTGTATAAATGGACTAATTTGTGTAAAAAAAATGCGTTTTTATTTTCTTTCCACATTTTCCAAAATCTTGTGGAAAAAAATGATATGTTTAAAAGACTCATTATGCCTCATAGAATATACCTTGGGGTGTTTGCTTTCAAAAATGGGGTAATTTTGTGGGCGTTTCCATTGTCCTGGTGCTCCAGGGCCTTCAAAAGTGTGATTGATCGTCAGGACATTAGACGTACAATTTATGCTCCTAGAACGTCTGAAGATGCTACTTGAATGTTGGGCCTCTGTATGTGGCCAGGCTGTGTAAATGTGTCTTACACATGTGGTATTTCCATACACATTAGGAGTAGCAATATGTGTTTTGGGGTGTAGTTGCAAGTATGCATATGGCATGTGAGAGAAATAACCTGGTAATATGAAAATTTTGTAACAAAAAAAAATCTTTATTTTGCAAAGAATTGTTGAAAAAAAAAATCAATTTAACCATTTGCCGACCGCCTCCTGTACATTTACGTCAGCAGAATGGCATGGACAGGCACATCAACGTACCTGTATGTCCCCTTTAAGTGCCTGTCCGTGTGGTCGCACGTGCACCACCGCCGGCACGCTCCTGACCCTGCCGCCATCCCCGTGAGTCGGACCACGGGTCCCGCGGACTCGATCACCACGGGTATCCCCACGATCGTCTCACGGAGGTATAGAGCGGGGAGATGCTTGTGTAAACAAGCATCTCCCGGCTCTGCCTAGTGACAATGACACGGATCTCGGCTCCGTGTACTCGGAGCGGAGATCAGTGTCATGTGACACAGAGCCCATCCCCCCTACAGTAAGAAACACTATGCAGGGAACACTTAACTCCTATAGCGCCATCTAGTGGTTAACCCCTTCACTTCCAGTGTCATTTTCACAGTAATCAGTGCATTTTATAGCACTGATCGCTGTGAAAATGACAATGGTCCCAAAAATGTGTCAAAAGTGTCCGATGTGTCCGCCATAATGTCGCAGTCACGATAAAAATCACTGATCGCTAGGGATGAGCTCGGTGTTCGCGTGTTCGGCGAACAACGAACGATTTGGGCCATTCGCGCCAAATTCGAGTGACGCGAACGGCCCACAATACACTGCACCATCGCAGTGTAATCCCGGCGCTGTGATTGGCCAAGCATGCACTGTGACCCTGCATGCTTGGCCAATCACAGCGCCGGCAGCGAGGAGAGCAATGATTGGCCACAGGCAGGATGCCTGTGGCCAATTATAGCTGAGGTGGTTTAGTACACGCCCCACACTATAAAAGGCCGCCAGCGCGGCGGCCTCGTGTAGTGTGTTCCGGAGCAGGGAAAGTGAAGGATAGGCAGGGACAGTTTCAAATCTTGTCAAATCTATTCTTTGCTAAACCTTGTGTGTAGGGACAGAGAAGGATAGGCAGGGAGAGTGTCAGTGTCATATTCTTTGCTAAACCTTGTGTGCAGGGAGAGAGAAGGATAGGCAGGGAGAGTGTCAGTGTCATATACTTTGATAAACCTTGTGTGCAGGGAGAGAAGGATAGGCAGGGGACAGTGTCAGTGTCATTGTAGCTAAGCCTCCTGCACATTATACACCTGAAGTTAGCCCGTATTTCTGCTTTTTCCTGGTGTGTTACACCAACAGGATTTTGCGGCACTAACAGCGGGTGAAGTGTGCCTCCTGACCATATTACACCTTAACTTAGCCTGTATTGCTGCTTTTTCCTGGTGTGTTACACCAACAGGATTTTGCGGCACTTACATCGGGCGGAGTGTACCTCCTGACCATATTATACCTTAACTTAGCCTGTATCGCTGCTTTTTCCTGGTGTGTTACACCAACAGGATTTTGCGGCACTTACAGCGGGCGGAGTGTGCCTCCTGACCATATTACACCTGAACTTAGCCTGTATTGCTGCTTTTTCCTGGTGTGTTACACCAACAGGATTTTGCGGCACTTACAGCGGGCGGAGTGTGCCTCCTGACCAAATTACACCTTAACTTAGCCTGTATTGCTGCTTTTCCCATTTCCCTGCAGGCCATTAGAATGTCTGGAAGGCAAACAAGGAGAGGCAGACAGTCAGGAGCCAATAAAAGAGGGCAAGCAGGCTCTGTGTCTAGAGACAACAGTGCTGGTCGTGGACGCGGTGCATCGCCATCAGCACGTGGCCATGGGACACGCTTGTCCTTCTTTTCGGCAGCTGGACGTGTTGAGCCGCATCATGCCGAAGACTTGGTAGAGTGGATGACCAAGCCCTCCTCATCCTCCTCATCCTCTCTCACCCAGGCTCAGGGTACTGGCAAAGCAGCTGCCAAAGCGTCCTCTTCCCTGGTATCAATGTCATCATCAGTCACTCCTTCCCTAGACCAACCATGTCCTCCTGAGGAGTCCCCCGAACTGTTTGAGCACAGTGTTGGGTACATGTTTCAGGAGGATGCCCAGCGTTTCGAAGGGTCTGATGATGATACCCAGCTAGAGGAAGGCAGTAGCGTGAGAGCAGAGAGAGGGGATGCTCAAGAAGGACACCAATCTGGCAGTCATGTTCCAGCAGCTGCAGCATACTGCCAGATTGGCTCCAGTGATGAGGAGGGAGGGGATGATGAGGTCACTGACTCCACGTGGGTGCCTAATAGGAGAGAGGAGGAGGAGGAGGATGAGGAGGAGGCACATCTCCAACGAGGCAGGATGCCCTCGAGGGGCCAGCGTAAGGGCAGCACACCGACGGAATCACACCGCAGAGCTCCGCCTGTGCAGGGCGCTGCCTCTGCCCGTTATTCAAAAAGTTCTTTGGTGTGGGCCTTTTTTGAGTCGAGTGCATCAGATCACACAGCTGCTGTTTGCAACATATGTCTCAAGCGTATATCGCGTGGCCAAAACATCACCCGCTTGGGCACCACATGCTTGACCAGACATATGTTGACCTGCCATGCAGCTCGTTGGCAAGCCTACCTTAAAGACCCACACCAAAGAACAAAGCTGACCTCTTCTTGCACCGCATCAGCTGGGATCTCCAACCCCACTCTACCTTCAGTCCTCTCTGAAACCTGCTCTGAGAGGAATGAAGGTGTAGAATTAGGTGTCACAGCCAAGTACTTGCGGGCACTCTGCTAGCAGTACACCGACGTCCGATTCTAGCAGGCAAATTTCCCTACCCCAGCTGCTGGACCGTCGAAAGAAGTTCACTCCCAGCCATCCACATGCCCAGCGGTTGAATGCTAGCTTGGCTAAATTGCTAGCGCTTCAACTGCTGCCTTTTCAGTTGGTAGACTCGGCCCCCTTCCATGAGTTTGTGCAATGTGCGGTTCCTCAGTGGCAGGTTCCCAAACGCCACTTTTTCTCACGGAAGGCGATTCCGGCTCTCTACCGGCATGTGGAAGGCAATGTCTTGGCCTCGCTGGACAGGGCGGTCAGCGGTAAGGTGCATATTACCGCTGACTCATGGTCCAGCAGGCATGGACAGGGACGTTACCTTTCTTTCACGGCCCATTGGGTCACTCTTTTGGCAGCTGGGAAGGATGCAGGACAAGGTGCAGTAGTGTTGGAGGTTGTTCCACCGCCACGCCTCCAAAATGCTACTACTGGTTGTGACACACCTCTGTCCTCCACCCCCTCCTCTTCTTCTTCCTCCGTGGCCTCTTCCTGTGCTTTGTCCTCGGAACCAGCGGTGCTCCGTAGGCGTTCAAGGGGCTACGCAAGTACGCAGGCAAAAAGATGCCATGCCGTGCTTGCGCTGGTGTGTTTGGGGGAAAGGAGCCACACTGGGGCAGAGGTTCTGTCTGCTCTGCAGTGGCAGGCCGAGAGGTGGTTGACGCCACACCAGCTTAAGCCAGGAATGGTAGTTTGCGACAATGGCACCAACCTCCTCTCCGCTCTCCGACAGGGACAACTGACCCATGTGCCCTGTGTGGCTCACGTCCTTAACCTGGTGGTGCAGCAGTTCTTGGGCAGGTACCCAGGCTTACAGGATGTCCTGAGGCAGGCCAGGAAAGTCTGTGTGCATTTCCGCAGATCTTATAATGCCAGTGCTCGCCTGGCTGAGCTGCAAAAGGAGTTGAACCTGCCCAAGAACCGCCTTATATGTGACATGCCCACCAGGTGGAACTCAACGTTGGCCATGCTGCAGCGGCTGCACACGCAGCAGAGGGCCATCAATGAGTACCTGTGCGTTTACGGCACCAGGACAGGGTCAGGGGAGCTCGGGTTTTTTTCACCACGCCAGTGGGGCATGATCAGGGATGCATGCACTGTCCTGGCACCATTTGAGGAGGCCACGAGGATGGTGAGCAGTGACAGTGCATGCTTCAGTGACACTGTACCTCTTGTTTAGCTGTTGGAACATACGCTGCGTGGAATAATGGACAGGGCACTTGAGGCAGAACAGAGGCAGGAAGAGGAGGACTTCCTTGCCTCTCAAGGCCCCCTTTACCCAGACAGTGTTCCTTCTGTCCCACCCATCGCACAGGAAGAAGAGGAGGAGGAGGAGGAGGAGGATTGTGTCAGCATGGAGGTGGAGCCTGGCACTCAGCATCATCAGCAGCAGTCTTTTAGGGATTATTTACAGTTCCAAGAAACCAGTGGACTTGTACGTGGCTGGGAGGAGGTGACTGCGGATCATGTCGTCCTTAGTGACCCAGAGGACTCCGGACCGAATGCCTCAGCTAACCTACGCTGCATGGCCTCCCTGATCCTGCAAAGTCTGCGGAAGGATCCTCGTATTCTTCGGATCAAGGAGAGGGACCATTACTGGCTGGCCACTCTCCTTGATCCACGGTACAAGGGTAAGGTTGCAGACCTTATCTTACCGTCGCAGAGGGAGCAGAGGATGAGACAACTTCGGGAGGCCTTGCAGAAAGGTCTGTGCAACGCGTTCCCAGAGACTGGGAGGTTACAAACTCCTGGTCCTGGACAACGAGTTGCTGAGGCTTCCGTCAGTCAAAGAAGGAGCGGTGGGGAAGGTGGCCGTCTGACCGATGCGTTCAGACAATTCTTTAGTCCGCAGCCCCAAGGTATGATCGGTTCCAGCAACCATCGCCAGCGTCTGATATACATGGTGCAGGAATACCTAGGGGCAAGGTCAGACTTGGACACCTTCCCCACCGAAAATCCTCTGGCTTACTGGGTTTTGAGGATGGATCACTGGCCAGAGCTTGCACAGTATGCAATTGAGCTACTGGCCTGTCCTGCATCCAGCGTTCTTTCAGAACGCACATTCAGTGCTGCTGGAGGATTTGTCACGGATCACAGGGTGCGCCTGTCCACCGACTCTGTTGATCGACTGACCTTCATAAAGATGAACCAGTCTTGGATCACCACCAGCTACCAAACACCTGAAGCTGATATAACAGACTAATTTATTTTCAAATGTCACATCCCTTCAAGACTGATGCTGATGCTGAGAGACTGTCCTGTTATGTTGACTGACTATCCTCCTCCTCCTCAATGATCCGATTGATGATGATAGCTTGGAAGAACATTTTTGTTTCTGGGTGCCGCCACCAGTGGCTAAGGCCCAATTTTTCAGCCCCTGTTTAACAGGGGCGTGTTATTACAATTTTTTATGCAATGCTTTGCAGCAGGGCTCATTCCTGCACTCCAACTAGAGTATCTGGGAGAGGTTGCAGTGTCGTGGCACCAGCACCAGTGGCTAAGGCCCAATTTTTCAGCCCCTGTTTAACAGGGGCGTGTAATTACAATTTTTGATGCAATACTTTGCAACAGGGCTCATTGCTGTGCTCCAAGTACAGTATCTGTGAGGGGTTGCAGTGTTGTGGCACCAGTGCCTAAGGCCCAATTTTTATGCCCCTGTTTAACAGGGGCATGTAATTACAATTCTTGATCTAATAATTCACAGCAGGGCCCATTCCTGCGCCCACCAAGACTAACTGGGAGGCCTTACAGTGTTGTGTCAACACCACCACCACCACCACCACCAAAGGCCCAATTTTTCAGCCCCTGTTCAACAGGGGCATGCAATTACATTTCTTGATCTAATAATTCACAGCAGGGCCCATTCATGTGCCCACCAAGAGTAACTGTGAGGGCTCACAGTGTTGTGGCAACACCAACATGTAAGGGGCAAATTTCAGCTGAGTATATACGGCAGGCCCCTACTTTCAAACATCTAACTTACAAACGACTCCTCCTTGCAAACGGAAGGATACAACAGGAAGTGAGAGGAAATCTACCCCTAGGAAGGCAAATTCTCTCCTGTAAGAGTTAATATGGGAAAAAAAGTGTCTCCTCTCCACTGATGCTTTATCACCAATTCTTGTTTCAATAAAAACCCCAAATTTTCAAAAAAACATTTGTCATTAGGACGGAAAGTGAGGTGAACTGTTCTGAACAGGTGCACACTGCACAGACAGCAAAACAAATGTTACAGGGGTGATAACCCTTCCCTATGTTTTCCAAAAAGCTTAAAAATAGATTTTTTGGCTGGAGCTACACTTAAACAATGTACCTGTTCAAAATTACAAACAGATTCTACATAAGAACAAACCTACAGTCCCTGTCTTGTATGCACCGCCTGTATACGGCTGTTCAGAGTATATAGGGCCTTTTTTATTTTGTGTGTGGGGTTCCCCTTAATATCCATACAAGACCCAAAGGGGCTGGTAATGGGCTGGGGTGGGGGGGGGGGTGTGTGATGGGGTAGCTATGCCATTTTTCTTAAAGATTTTCATCCATATTACCGGGACCAGACATTACATTAAAGCCGCAAGCAGTTTTAAATGGCTTTTTTTCCTTTAGAAATGTAATTTTGTGCAGGGACAGTTCTAAACACGGGAAACACGTGGCACTTCACAGGCATACTTTAGACACCCCCCAGGTACGATATTTAAAGGAATATTTGACTTTTTTTTTTTCACTTTATGCATCATTAAAATGACTGCTCCAGAAAAACGGCCGTTTTTAAAACTTCTTTTTGCATTGATACATGTCCCCTGGTGCAGAACCCGGGTTCCCAAACCCTTTTTAGGACAATAACATGCATAATAGTCGTTATAATTAGCACTTTAGATTTCGAACGTTCGCATCCATTGTATTTAATAGGGTTCTAAAGTTCGTGCGAACTTTCGGTCCGTTCGCGGGTTTTGGTGCGAACCGAACCCGGGGGTGTTCGGCTCATCACTACTGATCGCCACCATTACTAGTAAAAAAAAATTTTTTTATAAAAATGCCCTAAAACTATCCCCTATTTTGTAAACGCTATAACTTTTGCGCAAACCAATCAATAAACGCTGATTGCGATTTTTTTTTACCAAAAATATGTAGAAGAATACGTATCGGCCTAAACTGAGGAAAAAATTTTTTTTATATATTTTTTGGGGAAATTTATTATAGCAAAAAGTAAAAAAATATTAAATTTTTTTCAAAATTGTCGCTCTATTTTTGTTTGTAGCGCAAAAAATTCAAAACGCAGAGGTGATCAAATACCAACAAAAGAAAGCTCTATTTGTGGGAAAAAAAGGACGTCAATTTTGTGTGGGAGCCACGTCACACGACCGCGCAATTGTCAGTTAAAGCGACGCAGTGCCGAATCGCAAAAAGGGGCCTGGTCTTTAACCAGCCAAAATGGTCCAGGGCTTAAGTGGTTAAAGAAACTCACCATGCCCTCTTACTAAATACCTTGGAATTTCTACTTTCCAAAAGGGGGTCATTAGATGGGTATTTGTACTTTCGTGGCATGTTAGTGTCTTAAGAAATGAGATAGGCCATCAGTACATCAGGTGTGATAAATTTTCAGTGATTGGCACCATAGCTTGTAGACTCACTCTATAACATTCACAAAGACCAAATAATATACACTGATTTGGGCTATTTTTACCAACTACCAATGTAATGTAAGCAGTATAAATTTTGGCCAAAATGTATGAAGAACAATTACTAATTTGCAAAATTTTATAACAGAAACAAAGAAAAATTTGTTTTTTACCAAATTTTCAGTCTTTTTTTATTTATAGCACAAAAATGAAAAAACACAGTAGTGATTAAAAACCACCAAAAGAAAGCTCTATTTGTGTGGAAAAAGGGACACAAATTACATATGGGTACAGTGACTGAGTAATTCTCATTCAAATTGTGAGAGCACTGAAAGCTGAAAATTGGCCTGGAAAGGAAGGGGGTGAAAGTGCCCAGTAGGCAAGTGGTTAAATAAAATGAACTTTGGCTTTTATGGTAAGTGGCTTTTCCCCCCTTTTTTTGGAGGACGGAGGTGTTCAACAGCATTAGTATTCTACTGACGGCTTTCACCTTTTGACTGAAACTGAATTCTCAAAAAAATTCCTAACCTGGTCTGGACCAATGCTAAGTATAACAAACATGCAAGGTCCAAGGAATTTTCATTCCTGTGTTATGATATTGTGAGTGGTTGCCTTCCACACATTTAGTGGGAAAGAAACCCATAGACTTCTAAGTCCCCCGTGTGCATGCAACACTGATTTGCGTCATTGAAGTACTACAATATGTACAATTTCTTCAGCAGTATCTTTTTAGGTTCCAGCCCTTTTGTACAATTTTTGGCATCAGTTCTCTGTGAAGAAATCACATGGAATGACTCAGAACAAAGTGCTGTATACAAAGCAGATGAACTCTCCCCTCAACAAGATATTTTCCATTTGTTTTTGGCCATAAGAAGAACTGAAGAAACAATATGAAATCCTGTATGAATATGATGATTTAACCTCTGTGGGAAGTGCGTAAAAAGACAATATTTATTTTTGTGCAGTAGTACTCTCTTTATTGCCGTTAATAATTAGTGTATGGGAACTCGGTGTCCATTGGTACATCTCGTAAGCTAGCATTAGATACAGGAATTCTGCTTTCTTATTTTGGAAATTCCATGTTCAAACTGAGCTATTTACAAATGATTATAATCACTGACAGCAAAACAGAATCTGAGAATATCATTCTTGGATCACGCTGAACATTTTTGCCTCTACAGTTATTGCCTTTAAATGGCAGTAGCTCTCTGTAAAGTATGCATTTAGGGAATTGGTACATTTTCTTTTGGGGTAACTATAACTTTTAACCACTTGCATACAGAGCCAATGCTGACACTTCTCTCATACAGTATATGTAAAAAATCATTGTTTTTTTGCTAGAAAATTACTTAGAACAGCCTATATATTAGCAGAGACCCTAGAGAAAAATGATGGCCATTGCAATTTTTTATGTTACACGATATTTGCGCAGCAATTTTTAAAACGCAATTTTTTGGGAAATAATACACTTTAATGAAAAAAAAAAATACATAAACACAATTTTTTTGTAAAATTTGAAAGGTGAGTAAATAGATACCCAACATTTCATGCTTTAAAATTGCGACGCTTTAAGCATTTTTACAGCTTACCAGTTTAGGGTTACAGAGGTGGTCTAGTGCTATAATTATTGCTGTTGCTACAACGTTTGTGGCAATACCTCACATGTGTGCATGTGTGGGCAAACACTGTATGTGGGCATGATATATATATATATATATATATATATATATATATATATATGTATGCTTTCACCACTGTGCGCGAGCACGGGGGAATGGGGGCCCTTTACAAAAACATTTTTATTGTTTATTTTATTAAGATTTTTAATTTTTACAATGTCCCTTTTAAAAAAACATGTGATAATTTTATTGCTATCGCAGCTTGACAGATCCTCTTTATGAAGAGATGTGGGGTCTATAAGACCCCACATCTCTCCTTTACAATGAAAAGCATTAGATCAAAAGAAAAAACATTGATACAAAGCTTTAAAAAAGAAAATGGCGTTGTTTACATCGGACCGGAACTGGATGCGATGCCATGACGTTGCTTCGGTCCTCCTATACCAGGGGTGTCCAAACTTTTTTCAAAGAGGGCCAGATTTGATGAAGTGAACATGCTTGAGGGCCGACCATTTTGCCTGACATTCTTTAAACCATTAAAATTCGGTCTAAGTGTGTTCCTCTGAGCACTAATACACTGCCCAACAAGAATTGTCTTGCCTTTGTGGCTGTGTGTGGTGAAGAGATGAGCTTGGGCGTGTTATTTGGATATACCGTATTTATCGGCTTATAACACGCACCTTCACATTAAAAAAGGAAGTTTCAGGAAAAAAAATCTTGAATTTTAAATAAAGAACTGTGAAGAAAAATAAGGGTCAGTGCCCATCAATGCAGCCTAATCAGTGCCCATCTGCAGCCTCACCGTTGCCATGAATGCAGCACCCACCGTATTGCAATGAATTCAGCACCCACCGTATTGCCATGAATGCAGCACCCTCCGTATTGCCATGAATGCAGCACCCACCGTATTGCCATGAATGCAGCACACACCGTATTGCCATGAATGCAGCACCCACCGTATTGCCATGAATGCAGCACCCACCGTATTGCCATGAATGCAGCACCCACTCCATTGCCATGAATGCAGCACCCTCCGTAATGCCATGAATGCAGCACCCACCGTATTGCCATGAATGCAGCACCCACTCCATTGCCATGAATGCAGCACCCACTGTATTGCCATGAATGCAGCACCAATTATATCTATCCAAAAATTGGTGATTACTGGTTACCAATAGCCAACAATCCAAATTCATACTTAGATACACCTTGGATCAAGCAGATGAATGTGCCTTAGGTGGAACGCTAGAGGCGCAAATATCGTCAGCCTGAAAGGATTCAATCGATCCAGGCCCGAAGTCCCATGAGTCTGCAGAGAGGCCATATCCCACCTACATTCAGAGCGATGATTCAGTCAAGTGTATTCTATTGTTACAAAAGAAAACCCCCCATTTACAATACACAATGTCCCAATACACCAAACTTGGCTCCCTAGCATGATCCCTAGAGTCCCTAGAGCCTAACCGACTAAAAACCTGTGCTCATCTAATGAGACTAATCTCATAGGGTGGTGGCCACTTGGCAGTGCCAACGGCTGCCACAGAGGACACCACCCATAAATGGATGCAGCTAATGGGGGATATTGCCCATATCACAGAGGGGCATAGCCCAATCCCTCATACTGAGTATAGTGGCAACTCCTACAGGAGGGGAGGGGGGGCCCGACCTCATACCTTTAATAACCCCACTGACCTCACTGTGGTCACACTATATCAAGACTCTAGACTTTGCCTTAAGACTAAACTACACAAGCTATGAGTAAGCATCTATCTTTGATGTGAAATGCGTCAGCTATCCACCCCTGCATGTCAGTTTTCTGTTTTTGTCTGTTTTTGGACTTTTGAATCTATGGATTAACTTTGGATTTTAATTTTGGAATTTTGAAAATAAATCGTTTATACAGAGTGCGGCAGTCCAGGGCTCTTTTCTTTCCCATGCATTAGTGCAGAGCCAGCACCTGTTCCAGTATCAGGGCGGGAGCATTCCTTGGAGCTTCACAGCTTGGAGCGGTACACACCTTTCACTAAACTACACTACCCGGGTTTGGCGAAACACCAGAGCGCAGGAGAATTTTGTTTTACACCCACTGTATTGCCATGAATGCAGCACCCATTGTATTGCCATAAATGCAGCACCCATTGTATTGCCATAAATGCAGCACCCTGTCAGGGAACCAACAGCAGGCGAAGGACTTTAGGACCCAGCATCTCTGGCAGGAGAAGGGCTCTAGGACCCAGTATCTCTACAAGCAGGTCACATGGGCCTATATAAGGAAGTCTGCTAGTGTCTGCATTTGCTGGATTATCGTCAGCTTCTCCTGTGTTCCTGTGTCTTGCATCTCCTGCCTGTCTGATCTCCTGTGTACCAAACCCGGCTTGCCTGACCTGCTCCTGTTGACTTCCTAGCGTATACCTGACCCCGGCCTGGCTAACGGACTCCGCTTACCTTGTCTTCTGTGCTAAGACTCAGCTCTGCTGTGTTCTCGGACTGTCTTGCTGTGTTTGACCCTCTGGCCTGGCTTTGACCCTGTTATCGGAACATTCCATTGGTCCTTACCCTTTGGACCTCCTAAGCACGCCTGCTGTCCTGCAGTCTGCCTGTCCTACCAAGTTCCTGGCAACCAGCACTACCTACCAGGCAACCCGTGCTTCTGTGGGCACCACATCCCCTGTGTCATCTTCAGGGCTGTGCTGCACTCGGCCGCAAGGGGCGCCCTCTCTGCTACTCGACCTCACATCAGAGACTTGACAGTATAATCCAGCCATGTCTGAGGCCGGCAGAGGAGCGTCCCCGTTAGAGGCATTATGTCAACAGGCCGCTACTCTGACCCAAGCAATCCAGACACTGCAAGAAGGATACCTCCAGCTAGAGGAGAGATTGCAACACCTGTCAGAGTCATCTGCTTCTGCGGACCCGGTCCCAGCTTCTCCCAGTTCCACCCACGTACGTTCCTCTGTGGCTCCTACGATGGTGTTCCCTCCTCCAGAACCCCGTGTTCCTGTCCCTGAACGGTTTTCCGGGGATCGAAGAAAGTTTAGATCCTTCAGGAATGCCTGCCTATTGTACCTATCCTTGCAGCCCCGGACTTTTGCTTTAGAAACTGTTAAGGTCGGGTTCCTCATCTCCCTGCTATCTAATGAACCCCAGACCTGGGCCCACAGTTTATGGGAACAAAGAAGCCCAGTCATTAACACAGTGGACACATTCCTGGCAGCCATGTCACAACTCTACGAGGACCCCCAGCGTACAGCCACCGCCGAAGCCGCTCTGCATTCACTACAGCAGGGTAGTCGACCAGTGGAGGACTATACCGTGGACTTCCGTCGGTGGTCTGCAGACACAGGCTGGAACGAGGCTGCCCTCAAGCACCAGTTCTGCTTAGGACTTTCTGAGTCTCTCAAAGATGAGCTGGCCAGGATTGGGGTCCCCACTACACTTGAGGATCTCATCCAGTCATCCATCCAGCTGGATCGACGTTTACGTGAGAGACAGTCCGAACGAGCTCAGTCCTCCAGGCCCGCCATGATGCCGCCTAAGGTTTCCACTTCATCAGTGCCTGCTCCCACTGGTACTTCTATCCCAGTTCCTAGACAAATCGGCCTGCTACGTTCCGCATTATCCCCTGATGAAAGGCGTCATCGTATGCAATCAAGGCTCTGCCTCTATTGTGGAGGAAGCGGACATTTCTTGTATAACTGCCCCAGAAGGCCCAAGAAGCCACCTTCCTACCCTCCGGTGTATTTCCAGGTTTCCGGAGCTTCTCCTTCACACCTAGTGCTACCCATTACGCTGCAATTTGGAAAAGAAGAGATCCGGCTGCAGGCCATTATTGATTCTGGAGCTTGCAGCTGCTTTGTGGACTTGAACCTGGTGAGAAACCTGAAGCTGCCCCTCCTCCAAAAGAAACAGGGACTTGAAGTCCGCCTGGCTGATGGCACATTGCCTAGTTCTGGCCCTGTTACCCAGGAGACTGTCCCTCTGCTTATCACCACTCCTGATGGCCATCAGGAATTCATACGCTTTGACGCTCTAAGCTCGCCTATGTCTCCAGTTATCCTAGGAATTCCATGGCTCCAAGCCCACAACCCTCAGATCAATTGGATCAAGAAGGAGGTCCTGTTCACCTCTCCCTATTGCCAGCAGCATTGCTTTATTCCTGAACCCAGAGACATTACCAGTTGCTTGACAGTCCACCCTGTATCTACCACTAACCAGAATATACCCCAGGCATACCAAGAATTCCTGGATGTCTTTGATAAGAAAAAAGCTGACGTTCTACCACCACATCGGCCATATGACTGTCCAATAGAATTACTTCCAGGGGCCGAGATTCCATTTGGACGAATATTCCCTCTCTCTGAAATGGAATTGGGAACTCTGCGACAATATATCGATGAAAATTTGGCTAAGGGCTTCATCCGAGCTTCCTCCTCTCCTGCCGGTGCCGGAATCTTTTTTGTCGAGAAGAAAGACAAGTCTTTAAGACCATGCGTGGATTATAGGGAGCTCAATAAAATCACAATAAAGAACCGCTACCCACTGCCATTAGTTCCTGAACTTTTCCAGAGATTCCGTACGGCCCAAGTATTTACCAAGCTCGACCTCCGGGGTGCCTATAACCTTGTTCGGATCCGTGAGGGCGATGAATGGAAGACAGCATTCAGAACGAGGTTCGGACACTTCGAGTATCTTGTAATGCCCTTTGGGCTCTGTAATGCCCCGGCGACGTTTCAGCACTTCGTCAACGATATTTTCCGGGAATATCTTGACTACTTCGTCATCATCTATCTGGATGACATTCTCATATTTTCGGCTACTCTGGAGCTCCACCGGACCCATGTAAAGACAGTGCTGCTCACACTAAGAAAACATGGACTTTATGTGAAAGCGGAAAAGTGTGACTTCGAGAAGAAATCAATACAATTCCTAGGACTGATCATCTCCACGGGCGGTGTAGCTATGGATCCACAGAAAGTGCAGGCAATCCTGGATTGGCCAACTCCATCAGATAAGAAAGGGGTGCAAAGGTTTGTGGGCTTTGCGAACTTCTATAGGAGGTTTATAAGAAACTTCTCCTCCATCATCTCACCCATTACCCAGTTGACCCGCTTACATACCCGTTTCCAGTGGTCCTCCGAAGCCCAAACTGCTTTCGAGAGACTAAAGTTATTGTTTACCTCTGCACCAATCCTTCAACACCCTGAGCCTGCCCTGCCATACATCTTGGAGGTCGATGCCTCAGAAGTAGCTACAGGGGCAGTCCTTTCACAACGCCAGGGACCCAAGTCCTTGCTTCACCCCGTGGCCTTCTCCTCGCGGAAAATGAGCCAGCCCGAGAGGAACTATGATGTAGGAGACCGCGAGCTCTTGGCCATTAAAACAGCCTTAGAGGAGTGGAGATACCTTCTTGAGGGGTCTGCTCACCCCATAATGATATTTACAGATCATCGGAACCTCGAATACCTCCGTACTGCCAAACGTCTGAGACCCCGTCAAGCCCGCTGGGCTCTGTTCTTTTCAAGGTTCAACTTCCACATCACCTACCGTCCCGGCTCCAAGAACGGAAAGGCTGATGCTTTATCCCGAATGTTTCCCGATACTCCGGAGGAGACAATATCTAGTACAATCCTGTCACCTCAGAACTTTCTTCTGATCCAACCCGATCTAAGATCTTCTCTTGAACAGGCTTCCCTCCAATGCCAGGAACCAGAAGCATCCTCTCTAAGAAACCAGGAAGGGTACCTCTGGCATCAGGACAAGATCTTCGTTCCGCAACAAACCCGAATACAGGTACTGAAGACCTTGCATGACCACCAACTCGCTGGCCACTTCGGAGTGCGGAAAACTACGGATCTTATCCAACGATCCTTCTGGTGGCCTACCTTGAAATCTGATTGCAGGGAGTTTGTTAGCTCCTGCACTACCTGCCAGCGAAATAAAGGGTCCAATGTCAAGTCGTGGGGTCTGTTACGTCCTCTGCCAGTGCCAGAACTACCATGGAGAAATATATCTATGGACTTTATAGTAGAGTTGCCCCCATCCGAAGAATCTACAACAATCCTGGTAGTTGTGGACCGTCTATCCAAAATGGCGCACTTCTTGCCCATGGCAGGAACTCCTTCTGCTGCAGAAACAGCAAAAATTTTCATAAGGGAGATAGTCAGGCTCCATGGCCTTCCTGACAGCATTGTGTCTGATAGAGGGGTACAGTTCACCTCCCGGTTCTGGAGAGAGCTCTGCAAAGCACTATCAATCAAGGTGTGCCTGTCCTCAGCCTATCACCCCCAAAGCAACGGTCAAACTGAAAGGACCAACCAGACCTTAGAACAATATTTGCGTTGCTTCTGCTCCTTCTCCCAGGACGACTGGATCTCTCTACTCCCTTGTGCGGAGTTTGCTTACAACAATGCAGTACACTCAACCACCAATCAATCTCCGTTTTGGGCCAACTACGGTTTCCATCCTTCATTTCTACCTAATGTCATTCCGGAAGCCTCAGTTCCAGCAGTTCAAGACAGGATAAGCTCCATTCAGGCTAATTATCAAACCCTCCGGCTAACCATGCAGAAAGCGCAAGAGGACTACAAGAAACAATATGACAAGAGGAGAGGAGAGAGTCCTAGCTTTGAGGTTGGAGATAAGGTCTGGCTCTCTTCAGCAAATCTCAGGCTCCCTTGCCCCTCCCGGAAATTGGGTCCAAGATTTATCGGTCCATTCGAAATTAAACGAAAAATTAACCCAGTAGCTTTTGAACTGTTACTACCAAGTTCGTATAAAGTGCATCCTGTGTTTCACGTTTCTCTTCTTAAATCTGTTGTCTCTAGTCCTTTTCCAGGAAGAGAAGAAGACCCTCCGCCTCCAGTCTCAGTGGGAGATGAAGCCGAATTCGAGGTAGAATCCATCCTGGACTGTCGCAAAAGAGGTAGGACTATTCAATTTCTTATTAAATGGAAGGGTTATCCAGCAGAAGAGAATTCTTGGGAACCTGCAGGCAACATACATGCTCCTAGACTTCTCCAGAGATTCCGTGCCAGATACCCTGAAAGATGGGCCCGGGTGGGCATCCGGAGGCTGCCCCTTGGGGGGGGGCACTGTCAGGGAACCAACAGCAGGCGAAGGACTTTAGGACCCAGCATCTCTGGCAGGAGAAGGGCTCTAGGACCCAGTATCTCTACAAGCAGGTCACATGGGCCTATATAAGGAAGTCTGCTAGTGTCTGCATTTGCTGGATTATCGTCAGCTTCTCCTGTGTTCCTGTGTCTTGCATCTCCTGCCTGTCTGATCTCCTGTGTACCAAACCCGGCTTGCCTGACCTGCTCCTGTTGACTTCCTAGCGTATACCTGACCCCGGCCTGGCTAACGGACTCCGCTTACCTTGTCTTCTGTGCTAAGACTCAGCTCTGCTGTGTTCTCGGACTGTCTTGCTGTGTTTGACCCTCTGGCCTGGCTTTGACCCTGTTATCGGAACATTCCATTGGTCCTTACCCTTTGGACCTCCTAAGCACGCCTGCTGTCCTGCAGTCTGCCTGTCCTACCAAGTTCCTGGCAACCAGCACTACCTACCAGGCAACCCGTGCTTCTGTGGGCACCACATCCCCTGTGTCATCTTCAGGGCTGTGCTGCACTCGGCCGCAAGGGGCGCCCTCTCTGCTACTCGACCTCACATCAGAGACTTGACACACCCATTGTATTGCCCTGAATGCAGCACCCATTGTATTGCCATGAATGCAACACCCATTGTATTGCCATGAATGCAGACTCACCATTATCATCAGTGCAGCCTGCAAAGGAGACAGGGAGGGGGCGGGACGAGCGCCAACAGACAAACAGGAGAAACTCCTGTTTTATTGACGGGCCTCTTTAATTGAAAGTCCCGCCTCCTGTGATGGACAGAACAGTTGTTCAATGGCAGCGCAGGAGACAGGACTTCCTTTTACACAGAACGCCATGTAAACAGGAAATACTCTCCTGTATGCACGGCCCTCGCCCATCCCCTCCAAGGCAGCCAGCATACTATCTTTTGTGGCACCTGGCGCTCGGGGATTCGTTGGGGGCCACAAAAGATATATATGCCAAGATCACCAGGCGGGCCGTCCTAGACCGTAAAGTTTAGCCAAGGCCATCTTTCCTCACCTAATCTCTGTAGTCAGATGCCGCAACTGCCTGATCGGTTCCCGGGCTCATCGATCATCCAGGTAAGCCTGAGAATCACTGGAAAGTGGAGGGAGGGAGGGGGCGACCCCTCCTGCCATTTTGAAAAGTGATCCAGCAGCTAATCGGCTGCTCGGATCACTTTTAGTGGTTAGAGAATCACCAGCTGAAAAAAACAATACCAGGGTTATGACCTATTGCTGTGGCCATTACCCCAGTATTCCACTTCAAACCGAGCACATCTTTTTACTATTTCCCGGTTTGGTAGTGGTTAAACCAAGCCCAAAAATGCTGAGCCAGCAAAAGAAAATGGGTCATTTTTAATGAAATGTTACATTGGTTTACATAACATTAGATGTTTTGTGCATTAAAGTGACGCTAAACTGGTTAACAAAATCTATTCAAGTACGTATTTCCATCTATTGCTTCCAGCCTCCTCCAAATCTCCAAGTTCCTTTATTTGCAGCTGTGACCTGACTTCCTGTTAGAGAGTACTAATGTTCAATCCCCATGGTCCCATTGTATGTAGGAATCTTGTTAACACCTTGGGGTTCACTTCAATCAGGGAAGTGTTGCATACACCCCTGAAAGAGCGAAAAGTGTATCTATTCCAGTCTTCCAAATCCCAGCTTTCCTGAAGATCACCCTCCCATGCCAGCATATTTGGCAGTTTAGAGTTGTTCGAAGCAAATGACAAATAGATTATAGAGATACCTCCCTTTGCTATGTAGTTTGACTGCACCATTGTTCATACGCCGTGAGCTTCGGGGATTGCTCCTGCAATAACTTAGAGAGAATGGGCCTAGGGGGGTAAGATAATGTCCAATGCGGTATAACCCCTTATCCAACCACCAACTGAAGGACTTGATGTTCATCCCTGGGGGAATTTGGGGTTATGAAATATATGCACTAACAGTTGCATGTCAGAGGTTAAGGAGGGGAGACCTCTCAGACTATCCCATAGGGCCATAGAGTGGGATAAAATGGGAGACATGATAGGGTGACGATCTTTGGGAGGGCACCATAGTAGGAAGTCCAATGTGTATGTATTGATGGCTTGCCACTCCTCATGCACCCAGTCAGGTTTCTCCAGGCGGGAGTAAATGACCGACAATTGTGCCAAGCCTGCTGCTTGGTAATACCACAAAAAATTTGGAACCCCTAGCCCGCCCGGGACCTTGGTCGAAAAAGCACCCGTCGTGATAAGCGGTGTCCAGAGGAACCTCAACAAAACGTTATTATTTTCTGGGGCTTTCCAGGTCTAGATACCCCTAGAACTAAAAATGTGTTTGCTGGGGATAATAGATGGCCTCCAGGTGAAGGATATCCCTAAGCAAGCCATTGGACGAGCGCTGTTCCAGGCTTGTATGATGATTTTGAGACACTGGAAGTCCACTGACCCGCCCACAGTGCAGGAATGATTACACGAATAGGAGATCAGTACTAAATATGACAAGCTCTGGGCCCCGTGGCTAAGTGTTCCTGGCTTGGCCCCGGTGGATCTGGTGTATGATCGTTTATTTTTAAGCTAATGGGGGACATGTGGATAGACCTAAGAAACTATGGTGGTTACCTGTTTGGCTATGCAGAGTTGTGTCATGGGGAACTTGTATTTATTAGAACAAGGGGAGATGTTTGTTTGTGGGTGGGTCAATTTGATGTAATATCTTGGTATTTACATGGGAGCAATGCCACACAGCGAAAGAGATATAGCAATCTGGGAAGTAAAGTCATCTTAGCAGAATTGATCTTACCTAACCAAGATATCTCATGTTGCACACAGACCTTGAGGTCAGATTCTAGTTTTTGTAGATAGGAGGGTAATTAGCCGGATATACTGTAACTGTTCAATCCTAGGGGTAAGGTTAATCCCTAAATAACGGATGGTCGAATCACTCCATTCAAATTTGAAGGAGCTTCTCAGATGAGCCACTGTTAATTGTGGGACAGAAACATTTAACAGTTGAGATTTGGAGAGATTTACATGTAAACCTGAGACCTTAGCAAAGTCATCCAGCAGTTTGCAGATGTTTGGGAGTGAGGTGACCGGGGATGTCACGAAGAGTCTGCGAAGAGCGCGCACTTGTGAGTTTGTTTGACCTCATTAAACCCCTTTAATATCCGGGTTGGAGCGGATTGCTATAGCCAGTGTTTCTATTGCTATTGCAAAAATCAGAGGTGAGAGGGGTCAGCCCTGTCTGGTGCCTCTCGCAATCTTGATGGGTACCGAGAAATAGCCCTGTAGGCATACTAGAGCCTCTGGGAAGGAATAAAGGGCTCTTAGAAAGCCCATGAAGTTCTGACCAATACCCCAGCGGTGTACAATCACGAACAGGTAGGACCCGGAGACAAAATGAAAAGCTTTCTGGAGATCGATCGATAGAAGCAAGCCCTCCTGGTGTTTAACTCTGTCCTAACCTGATTGTAAAAGGGAAACAATATTGACCGCTCTCCTGATCTGGTTTGGATCCTGTCTGCCTGGGATAAAACCGACTTGGTCCCTGTGGACATATAACCTGATAAATTAAGCAATGCGATCCACTAGGATCTTGGTCAGGATCTTCATGTCAGGATCTTCATGTCATTATTATTCACTTCTCCTTGGACTTTATTTGGTTTAGGGATTACGATTATAAAAGCAGTGGTAAGATGTTTATCAAAAGGATCTCCTTTACTTTTGGAATTAAACAAGCGAGCTAAGTGAGGTGCCAATGGTGTGAAAAAAGTTTTATAGTAGGGAACCGAAAAGCCATCTGGGCCAGTAGCAGATCTCCGCTTAAAATTTTTAATGGCTGTCTGCACTTCTTCAGTTGATATGGGGGCCTCTAATCTATCCTGGTGATGCTTTTCAAGGGATCGGGTTAGGGAGGGAGTCCAAAAACAATGTTATATGGTTTCCATCCCCATCGTTACCCGCGCTATATAAGTGTTCAAAAATGTATGGAAAGATTCCATAATGCGACTTGAATTAAGCGTCAAAACTTCTCCTAAAACCTGAATTTTAGGGAGAAAATGCGTACTAGACTTGTGCACAACGGAAAAATTTGTTTAGTTTCGGTTCGTTTCTTGTGCACAACGGAAAAATTTGTTTAGTTTCGGTTCGTTTCTTTTCGGTCCTGTTGATTCGTAATCATTCGTAATTTTGCTAGACGGGATTTTTCGTGTTCGGACTAATTCGTATTTTCGCAAGCGACATTTTTTGTTGAATTTTTAGTTGATTTATAATTCGTACTTTCGGTAGGGTACATAGTTTTTCGTTGATTCTGGACACAACTCCTACTTTCGTAACTTTTTTTGGGTTCGTTGATTCGTAATTTTCTGTGTCTCTCTTACGATGACGCTGCCTATTATGCCTAATGTGCTTTGAATGGATTTGTACTTTTCTAAATACATAGCGGTTATTTGTAACGATTCGAAATCTCGTATTTTACTTTCGTTTTTTACATGCGGCTATAGCCTCCGCCCCTGTACACCATTTTGAGAGGGTTCAGCATGGTGAGGGAGAGGCAGAGAGCAGAGCAGAGTGTTATTGTGCTTCGAATGGATTAGAAATCTCGTATTTTACTTTCGTTTTTTACATGCGGCTATAGCCTCCGCCCCTGTACACCATTTTGAGAGGGAGTTCAGCACGGTGAGGGAGAAGCAGAGAGCAGAGCAGAGTGAGTGTTATTGTGCTTCGTATGGATTCGTACATTCGTAACTTTTTTCATAACGAATAATGCCGAAGACATTCGGGCATTCACTATTTGCGGTATAATTTATTTCGGATTCGGTTTTATTCGTAATTGCTTTGTTCGGAAATTCGAATGCTTCCGAATGTGGGAAAGTTGCTAAATTCGGACGAATTTCGATTCGTTACGAAACGAATTGCACAAGCCTAATTCGTACTGTACGTAACTGAGGAGATAGCTTGGAGGCCAACGTGGACCCTATTTTATCACGTTGATAATAAAATCTAGCCCTGCTTCATCGAATGTTCTCTTTTCTGCCCTGGCTGTAAGAGATAGATATAGGGACAGGCAAGCTGCGTCTGGCTGGTTTGTGGTGACCTTGGAAAGGTTTTGTGTATGTGTGTATGTCACAAAGATTGAAAACCCCTCTCCAGTCTTTCTATGTCAATAAGTTTTTCCTGTTTAATCACATTATTAAGGAGAAAGTATTCATTGATAGCCTTCCCAATTTCAGTCACTCTGACCTGGTCACTGAGAATTGATTTGTTAATTTTCCAATGTGAGAGGCTCAAGCGTTTAAAACCTCTGCGCAGTGTTAATATGACAATGCAATTATCCGACCAGATCATGTCTTTAATATAAGATTTAACTATAGCCGAGATTTAAGACGTAGATATGAGGATATGGTCAATCCTAGCATATGACTGGTGAGGGGACGAGAAATTAGTAATCTCTTTTAGAAGGGTTCATCTCTTGCCTGGCATCCGCTAGGCCATACTGGAAGAGTAATTTAGCAATTTTGAAACTTCTCTTAGGTGGGCGGGTAAGCTGAGAGCCAGCGGGTCTAGACTTATCTAGCCCCTGATCAAAGGCCGTATTCGAGTCTCCCCACAGATAAGGGTTCCTTCCACTAATGGGTCTAATGTGTGAAGCCTCACCTAAAAAAAATCCGTAATAGGAAATTAAGAAATACAGTTGATCGTCTAGAATGCCCTTAACCAAGATAAATCTGCCCTTGGGATCTGTATGTTCCAGTTGCGGGGTACACCTTGGTTTTGTCTTCTGCATTTGCTAAAAAAACCAGAGGGTATTTGGCATGTAGGACGGAGGGGTTAAACCGCCCTGGAAAATGCATTTCTTAAAGTAGTGCAATATCTATTTTTTGAGAGTGGAGGGATTGTAGAACTTTCCGGCGTTTCACAGAGGCAATACGCAGAGGTGAAGAAGGGATATTATCCCCTGCCATTGAGCAACACACCCTAATATTTGAACTCTATCAAGAAGCAGTAATTGAACAATTACAATCCGCAGTAAACATAAAAACATATTAACCTATTAAATGTCCCGTTGTAAAAAAAAAAGAGAGAGAAAAAATAAAGTGGGGGGGGGGGGGGAGAGGGGGATGTAAAGGTAAGAATTGGCCAGAGGGGACCCAAGGGGGATATTTGGAGTCAAATCTGAAAGTTGCCATGGTATAACTGGGGAAAATGGCTATCCATAAAACCAGTGGTAGGCCAAAACGGGACATCCAGTCATTTCTAAAGGCTTATGCCGCGTACACACGATCGTTTTTAATGTCATTTTCAAAAACGAAGTTTTTCTCGACGTGATTTTTCTTGTTTCCTCTCAAGCCTGTCTTGCATACACACATTCATTTAAAAAACCGCTCGAGCAAAGCGCAGTGACGTACAACACGTACGACAGCACTATAAAGGGGAAGTTCCGTTCGAATGGCGCCACCCTTCATGTTAGTAAAGTTTGTTGAGCGACGATTCGCGCTTTTCAGCCTCGTGCTTTTCAGTCTGTTACAGCGTGACGAATGTGCTATTTCCATTATGAACGCTAGTTTTACCTGAACGAGCGCTCCCGTCTCATACTTGATTCTGAGCATGCGCATTTTTTTTCCCCTTGTAAAAGCATACACACTACTATTTTTCATGTCGTTAAAAAAAACGACGTGAAAAAATGGAGCAGGTTCTCATTTTTTGGGCCATTTTTCACGTCGTTAAAAATGCTCTGGAGCCTACACACGATCATTTTTAATGCCCAATTTAAAAAATGGCATTTTTAACGACGTGAAAAACGATCGTGTGTACGCGGCATTATAGTAACTTGGTGTCAGTTCTGCAAATTAAGCGGAGGCCTTATAAAGATAATTAACTGTCAAACTGAAATCCAAACTGTGAGAAGTAGAAACCAATCCAGATAGGAACGTGATATACAGTAGTTCACCCCTGAACGTGAGTAGTCTCACGACTAATAGAAGACAAGTGAAATTAGTCACTAGTGATGAGCCGAACACCCCCGGGTTCGGTTCGCACCAGAACCCGCGAATGGACCGAAAGTTCGCACGAACATTAGAACCCTATTAAATACAATGGATGCGAACGTTCGGATTCTAAAGTGCTAATTATAACGACTATTATCCATGTTATTGTCCGAAACAGAGTTTGGGAACCCGGGTTCTGCACCAGGGGACATGTATCAATGCAAAAAGAAGTTTTAAAAACTGACGTTTTCCGGGAGCAGTCATTTTAATGATGCATAAAGTGAAAAAAAAAAAGTCAAATATTCCTTTAAATATTGTACCTGGGGGGTGTCTAAAGTATACCTGTGAAGTGCCACGTGTTTCCCGTGTTTAGAACTGTCCCTGCACAAAATAACATTTCTAAAGGAAAAAAAGCCATTTAAAACTGCTTGCGGCTTTAATGCAATGTCTGGTCCCGGTAATATGGATAAAAATCTTTAGGAAGAATGGCATAGCTACCCCATCAACCCCCCCCCCCCTACCCCAGCCCATTACCAGCCCCTTTGGGTCTTGTATGGATATTAAGGGGAACCCCGCACACAAAATAAAAAAGGACCTATATACTCTGAACAGCCGTATACAGGCGGTGCATACAAGACAGGGACTGTAGGTTTGTTCTTATGTAGAATCTGTTTGTAATTTTGAACAGCTGCATTGTTTAAGTGTAGCTCCATGCCAAATTGCTTTTTTTTTAGCTTTTTGGAAAACATAGGGAACGGTTATCACCCCTGTCACATTTTTTTTGCTGTCTGTGCCTCTGTTCAGAACATTTCACCTCACTTTGCGTCCCAATGACAACTGTTTTTGAAATGTGGTGTTTTTATTGAAACAAGGATTGGTGATAAAGCATCAGTAGAGAGGAGACACCTTTCTCCCATATTAATTCTTACAGGAGAGAATTTTCCTTCCAAGGGGTAGATTTCCTCTCACTTCCTGTTGTCTTCTTCCGTTTGCAAGTAGTAGTCGTTTGTAAGTTGGATGTTTGAAAGTAGGGACCTGCCGTATATACTCTGCAGAAATTGGCCCCTTAGGTGTTGGTGTTGGCACAACACTGAAAGCACTCACAGTTATTCTTGGTGGGTGCTGGAACGCCCTGCTGTCAACTATTATATCAGGAATTGTAATAACATATAATTGTTGATCAGTGGTAGTAAAAATTGGGCCTTTGATGGTGGTGCTGGTGCCACAACACTGTAAGGCCTGACAGTTACTCTTGGTGGGCGCAGCAATGGGCCCTGCTGTGAATTATTCGATCAATAATTATAATTGCATGCCCCTGTTGAACAGGGGCTGAAAAATTGGGCCTTTGGTGGTGGTGGTGGTGGTGATGGTGGTGCTGGTGCCACAACACTGTAAGGCCTGACAGTTACTCTTGGTGGGCGCAGCAATGGGCCCTGCTGTGAATTATTAGATCAATAATTATAATTGCATGCCCCTGTTGAACAGGGGCTGAAAAATTGGGCCTTTGGTGGTGGTGGTGGTGGTGGTGGTGATGGTGGTGCTGGTGCCACAACACTGTAAGGCCTGACAGTTACTCTTGGTGGGCGCAGCAATGGGCCCTGCTGTGAATTATTCGATCAATAATTATAATTGCATGCCCCTGTTGAACAGGGGCTGAAAAATTGGGCCTTTGGTGGTGGTGGTGGTGGTGATGGTGGTGCTGGTGCCACAACACTGTAAGGCCTGACAGTTACTCTTGGTGGGCGCAGCAATGGGTCCTGCTGTGAATTATTCGATCAATAATTATAATTGCATGCCCCTGTTGAACAGGGGCTGAAAAATTGGGCCTTTGGTGGTGGTGGTGGTGGTGATGGTGGTGCTGGTGCCACAACACTGTAAGGCCTGACAGTTACTCTTGGTGGGCGCAGCAATGGGCCCTGCTGTGAATTATTAGATCAATAATTATAATTGCATGCCCCTGTTGAACAGGGGCTGAAAAATTGGGCCTTAGGCACTGGTGGCACAACACTGCAACCCCTCACAGATACTGTACTTGGAGCACAGCAATGAGGCCTGTTGCAAAGTATTGCATCAAAAATTTTAATTACACGCCCCTGTTAAACAGGGGCTGAAAAATTGGGCCTTAGCCACTGGTGGCGTCACCCATAAACCAAAATGATCTTCCAAGCTATCATCATTAATCGTATCATTGAGGAGGAGGAGGAGGATAGCCAGTCAACATAACAGCACAGGCACTCAGCATCAGCATCAGTCTTGAAGGGATGTGACATTTTAAAATCAATTAGTCTGTTATATCAGCATCAGGTGTGTGGTAGCTGGTGGGGATCCAAGGCTGGTTCATCTTGATGAAAGTCAGTCGATCAACCGAGTCGGTGGACAGGCGCACCCTGTGATCCGTGACAAATCCTCCAGCAGCACTGAATGTGCGTTCTGAAAGAACGCTGGATGCAGGACAGGCCAGTAGCTCAATTGCATACTGTGCAAGCTCTGGCCAGTGATCCATCCTCAAGACCCAGTAAGCCAGAGTATTTTGGGTGGGGAAGGTGTCCAAGTCTGACCTTGCCCCTAGGTATTCCTGGACCATGTATATCAGACGCTGGCGATGGTTGCTGGAACCGATCATACTTTGGGGCTGCGGACTAAAGAATTGTCTGAACGCATCGGTCAGACGGCCACCTTCCCCACCGCTCCTTCTTTGACTGCCCGAAGCCTCAGCAACTCGTTGTCCAGGACCAGGAGTTTGTAACCTCCCAGTCTCTGGGAACGCGTTGCACAGACCTTTCTGCAAGGCCTCCCGGAGTTGTCTCATCCTCTGCTCCCTCTGCGACGGTAAGATAAGGTCCGCAACCTTACCCTTGTACCGTGGATCAAGGAGAGTAACCAGCCAGTAATGGTCCCTCTCCTTGATCCGAAGAATACGAGGATCCTTCCGCAGACTTTGCAGGATCAGGGAGGCCATGCAGCGTAGGTTAGCTGAGGCATTCAGTCCGGAGTCCTCTGGGTCACTAAGGACGACATGATCCGCAGCCACCTCCTCCCAGCCACGTACAAGTCCACTGGTTTACAAAGGAAAAACTGCGCCACTTTTAAACAAAGTCTATTAGGAATTCGGAACTTATTTAGATGTGTATGGAAATCTATCAGGCATCACACCAGACTAGTCCAGTGGCATTTAACCAATCATCTTCATTAGTCCATAGGTCATTAGGGTGACCCCAAGTTTCACACCACCGTGATTACTCAAAGCAAGCCGTGAAAAATCCACCACCAGAGAGAGGGGGAGCAGCTTACCAGAAGCCAAACGGTTAATAGCATTGAACTTTTGACCCAGCTGCAGCCTTTGGTGATGCAAAACGTCCCTTCCACAGCCAGTATTCTCACTCGGATGGTCCGTACACACAGTATCCAAATCATACACCCAGCATGGAATAAAAAAGGGGCAGGCCAATAGCGTAATTCCGTATGGTAATTTATTAAAAGAATATATAGATCATACTCACAAAGCAAAATCAGCATGTAAACAATAAAATGCCGGCCGGCATGTCGGAAGCCTCACTCCTCGAACGTGGTGACGTCACTGAGCGTCCTCCTAGACGCGTTTCGTCATTCAATGGACGTTTTCAATGGACGTTTTTCACGGCTTGCTTTGAGTAATCACGGTGGTGTTAAACTTGGGGTCACCCTAATGACCTATGGACTAATGAAGATGATTGGTTAAATGCCACTGGACTAGTCTGGTGTGATGCCTGATAGATTTCCATACACATCTAAATAAGTTCCGAATTCCTAATAGACTTTGTTTAAAAGTGGCGCAGTTTTTCCTTTGTTTACTGTTTGAGGTGTTGTCACACTATTTCTGCTGCCTAATGTTTAGAAGTTTTTTAACTGTTTGCTAGCGCAGTTGTTACCTTTTATAAGTCCACTGGTTTCTTGGGACTGTAAATCATCCCTAAAAGACTGCTGCTGATGATGCTGAGTGCCAGCCTCCACCTCCATGCTGACACAATCCTCCTCCTCCTCCTCCTCCTCCTCCTCTTCCTGTGCGATGGGTGGGACAGAAGGAACACTGTCTGGGTAAAGGGGGCCTTGAGAGGCAAGGAAGTCCTCCTCTTCCTGCCTCTGTTCTGCCTCAAGTGCCCTGTCCATTATTCCACGCAGCGTGTGCTCCAACAGGTGGACAAGAGGTACAGTGTCACTGATGCATGCACTGTCACTGCTCACCATCCTCGTGGCCTCCTCAAATGGTGCCATGACAGTGCATGCATCCCTGATCATGCCCCACTGGCGTGGTGAAAAAAATCCGAGCTCCCCTGACCCTGTCCTGGTGCCGTAGTCGCACAGGTACTCATTGATGGCCCTCTGCTGCGTGTGCAGCCGCTGCAGCTAGCCAACATTGAGTTCCACCTGGTGGGCATGTCACATATAAGGCGGTTCTTGGGCAGGTTCAACTCCTTTTGCAGCTCAGCCAGGCGAGCACTGGCATTATAAGATCTGCGGAAATGCACACAGACTTTCCTGGCCTGCCTCAGGACATCCTGTAAGCCCGGGTACCTGCCCAAGAACCGCTGCACCACCAGGTTAAGGACGTGAGCCATACAGGGCACATGGGTCAGTTGTCCCTGTCGGAGGGCGGAGAGGAGGTTGGTGCCATTGTCGCAAACCACCATTCCTGGCTTAAGCTGGCGTGGCGTCAACCACCTCTCGGCCTGCCCCTGCAGAGCAGACAGGACCTCTGCCCCAGTGTGGCTCCTGTCCCCCAAACACACCAGCGCAAGCACGACATGGCATCTTTTTGCCTGCGTACTTGCGTAGCCCCTTGAACGCCTACGGAGCACCGCTGGTTCCGAGGACAAACCACAGGAAGAGGCCATGGAGGAAGAAGAAGAGGAGGGGGTGGAGGAGAGAGGTGTGTCACAACCAGTAGTAGCATTTTGGAGGCGTGGCGGTGGAACAACCTCCAACACTACTGCACCTTGTCCTGCATCCTTCCCAGCTGCCAAAAGAGTGACCCAATGGGCCGTGAAAGAAAGGTAACGTCCCTGTCCATGCCTGCTGGACCATGAGTCAGCGGTAATATGCACCTTACCGCTGACCGCCCTGTCCAGCGAGGCCAAGACACTGCCTTCCACATGCCTGTAGAGAGCCGGAATCGCCTTCCGTGCGAAAAAGTGGCGTTTGGGAACCTGCCACTGAGGAACCGCACATTGCACAAACTCACGGAAGGGGGCCGAGTCTACCAACTGAAAAGGCAGCAGTTGAAGCGCTAGCAATTTAGCCAAGCTAGCATTCAACCGCTGGGCATGTGGATGGCTGGGAGTGAACTTCTTTCGACGGTCCAGCAGCTGGGGCAGGGAAATTTGCCTGCTAGAATCGGACGTTGGTGTACTGCTAGCAGAGTGCCCGCAAGTACTTGCCTGTGACACACCTAATTCTACACCTTCATTCCTCTCAGAGCAGGTTTCAGAGAGGAGTGAAGGTATAGTGGGGTTGGAGATCCCAGCTGATGCGGTGCAAGAAGAGGTCAGCTTTGTTCTTTGGTGTGGGTCTTTAAGGTAGGCTTGCCAACGAGCTGCATGGCAGGTCAACATATGTCTGATCAAGCATGTGGTGCCCAAGCGGCTGATGTTTTGGCCACGCGATATACGCTTGAGACATATGTTGCAAACAGCAGCTGTGCGATCTGATGCACTCGCCTCAAAAAAGGCTCACACCAAAGAACTTTTTGAATGACGGGCAGAGGCAGCGCCCTGCACAGGCGGAGCTCTGCGGTGTGATTCCGTCGGTGTGCTGCCCATACGCTGGCCACTCAAGGGCATCCTGCCTCGTTGGAGATGTGCCTCCTCCTCATCCTCCTCCTCCTCCTCTCTCCTATTAGGCACCCACGTGGAGTCAGTGACCTCATCATCCCCTCCCTCCTCATCACTGGAGCCAATCTGGCAGTATGCTGCAGCTGCTGGAGCATGACTGCCAGATTGGTGTCCTTCTTGAGCATCCCCTCTCTCTGCTCTCACGCTGCTGCCTTCCTCTAGCTGGGTATCATCATCAGATCCTTCGAAACGCTGGGCATCCTCCTGGAGCATGTACCCAACACTGTGCTCAAACAGTTCGGGGGACTCCTCAGGAGGAGGACATGGTGGGTCTAGGGAAGGATTGACTAATGAAGATAATGATACCAGAGAAGAGGACGCTTTGGCAGCTGCTTTGCCAGTACCCTGAGCCTGGGTGAGAGAGGATGAGGAGGATGAGGTGGGCTTGGTCATCCACTCTACCAAGTCTTCGGCATGATGTGGCTCAACATGTCCAGCTGCCGAAAAGAAGGACAAGCGTGTCCCATGGCCATGTGCTGATGACAATGCACCGCGTCCACGACCAGCACTGTTGCCCCCAGACACAGAGCCTGCTTGCCCTCTTTTTTTGCCTCCTGACTGTCTGCCTCTCCTTGTTTGCCTTCCAGACATTTTAATGGATGGCCTGCAGGGAGATGGGAAAAAGAGCAATAAGGGCTACCTTCAGGTGTATACTGTGCAGGAGGCTTAGCAACAATGACACTGACACTGTCCCCTGCCTATCCTTCTCTGTCCCTAAACACAAGGATTGAAAATATGGTTCAGCAAAATTGGTTTAGAACAGAATAGCACACTGACACTTTCCCTCACTGTCCTACTCTGTCCCTCCCTACAAACAAGATTTAGCACAGAATAGCACACTGATAGTTTCCACGAGTGTCCTTCTCTGTCCCTAAACTCAAGGATTGAAAATATGGTTCAGCAAAATTGGTTTAGAACAGAATTGCACACTGACACTTTCCCTCACTGTCCTACTCTGTCCCTCCCTACAAACAAGATTTAGCACAGAATAGCACACTGATAGTTTCCACGAGTGTCCTTCTCTGTCCCTAAACTCAAGGATTTCAAATATGGAACAGCAAAATTGGTTTAGAACAGAATAGCACACTGACACTTTCCCTCACTGTCCTACTCTGTCCCTCCCTACAAACAAGATTTAGCACAGAATAGCACACTGATAGTTTCCACGAGTGTCCTTCTCTGTCCCTAAACTCAAGGATTTCAAATATGGAACAGCAAAATTGGTTTAGAACAGAATAGCACACTGACACTTTCCCTCACTGTCCTACTCTGTCCCTCCCTACAAACAAGATTTAGCACAGAATAGCACACTGATAGTTTCCACGAGTGTCCTTCTCTGTCCCTAAACTCAAGGATTTCAAATATGGAACAGCAAAATTGGTTTAGAACAGAATAGCACACTGTCAGTTTCACTCACTGTACCTCTCTGTCCCTAAACTCAAGGATTGAAAATATGGTTCAGCAAAATTGGTTTAGAACAGAATAGCACACTGACACTTTCCCTCACTGTCCTACTCTGTCCCTCCCTACAAACAAGATTTAGCACAGAATAGCACACTGATAGTTTCCACGAGTGTCCTTCTCTGTCCCTAAACTCAAGGATTTCAAATATGGAACAGCAAAATTGGTTTAGAACAGAATAGCACACTGTCAGTTTCACTCACTGTACCTCTCTGTCCCTAAACTCAAGGATTGAAAATATGGTTCAGCAAAATTGGTTTAGAACAGAATAGCACACTGACACTTTCCCTCACTGTCCTACTCTGTCCCTCCCTACAAACAAGATTTAGCACAGAATAGCACACTGATAGTTTCCACGAGTGTCCTTCTCTGTCCCTAAACTCAAGGATTGAAAATATGGTTCAGCAAAATTGGTTTAGAACAGAATAGCACACTGACACTTTCCCTCACTGTCCTACTCTGTCCCTCCCTACAAACAAGATTTAGCACAGAATAGCACACTGATAGTTTCCACGAGAGTACTTCTCTGTCCCTAAACTCAAGGATTTCAAATATGGAACAGCAAAATTGGTTTAGAACAGAATAGCACACTGTCAGTTTCACTCACTGTACCTCTCTGTCCCTAAACTCAAGGATTGAAAATATGGTTCAGTAAAATTGGTTTAGAACAGAATAGCACACTGACACTTTCCCTCACTGTCCTACTCTGTCCCTCCCTACAAACAAGATTTAGCACAGAATAGCACACTGATAGTTTCCACGAGTGTCCTTCTCTGTCCCTAAACTCAAGGATTTCAAATATGGAACAGCAAAATTGGTTTAGAACAGAATAGCACACTGTCAGTTTCACTCACTGTACCTGTCTGTCCCTAAACTCAAGGACTGAAAATATGGTTCAGCAAAATTGGTTTAGAACAGAATAGCACACTGACACTTTCCCTCACTGTCCTACTCTGTCCCTCCCTACAAACAAGATTTAGCACAGAATAGCACACTGATAGTTTCCACGAGTGTCCTTCTCTGTCCCTAAACTCAAGGATTTCAAATATGGAACAGCAAAATTGGTTTAGAACAGAATAGCACACTGACACTTTCCCTCACTGTCCTACTCTGTCCCTCCCTACAAACAAGATTTAGCACAGAATAGCACACTGATAGTTTCCACGAGTGTCCTTCTCTGTCCCTAAACTCAAGGATTTCAAATATGGAACAGCAAAATTGGTTTAGAACAGAATAGCACACTGACACTTTCCCTCACTGTCCTACTCTGTCCCTCCCTACAAACAAGATTTAGCACAGAATAGCACACTGATAGTTTCCACGAGTGTCCTTCTCTGTCCCTAAACTCAAGGATTTCAAATATGGAACAGCAAAATTGGTTTAGAACAGAATAGCACACTGTCAGTTTCACTCACTGTACCTCTCTGTCCCTAAACTCAAGGATTGAAAATATGGTTCAGCAAAATTGGTTTAGAACAGAATAGCACACTGACACTTTCCCTCACTGTCCTACTCTGTCCCTCCCTACAAACAAGATTTAGCACAGAATAGCACACTGATAGTTTCCACGAGTGTCCTTCTCTGTCCCTAAACTCAAGGATTGAAAATATGGTTCAGCAAAATTGGTTTAGAACAGAATAGCACACTGACACTTTCCCTCACTGTCCTACTCTGTCCCTCCCTACAAACAAGATTTAGCACAGAATAGCACACTGATAGTTTCCACGAGTGTCCTTCTCTGTCCCTAAACTCAAGGATTTCAAATATGGAACAGCAAAATTGGTTTAGAACAGAATAGCACACTGTCAGTTTCACTCACTGTACCTCTCTGTCCCTAAACTCAAGGATTGAAAATATGGTTCAGCAAAATTGGTTTAGAACAGAATAGCACACTGACACTTTCCCTCACTGTCCTACTCTGTCCCTCCCTACAAACAAGATTTAGCACAGAATAGCACACTGATAGTTTCCACGAGTGTCCTTCTCTGTCCCTAAACTCAAGGATTGAAAATATGGTTCAGCAAAATTGGTTTAGAACAGAATAGCACACTGACACTTTCCCTCACTGTCCTACTCTGTCCCTCCCTACAAACAAGATTTAGCACAGCATAGCACACTGATAGTTTCCACGAGTGTCCTTCTCTGTCCCTAAACTCAAGGATTTCAAATATGGAACAGCAAAATTGGTTTAGAACAGAATAGCACACTGTCAGTTTCACTCACTGTACCTCTCTGTCCCTAAACTCAAGGATTGAAAATATGGTTCAGCAAAATTGGTTTAGAACAGAATAGCACACTGACACTTTCCCTCACTGTCCTACTCTGTCCCTCCCTACAAACAAGATTTAGCACAGAATAGCACACTGATAGTTTCCACGAGTGTCCTTCTCTGTCCCTAAACTCAAGGATTGAAAATATGGTTCAGCAAAATTGGTTTAGAACAGAATAGCACACTGACACTTTCCCTCACTGTCCTACTCTGTCCCTCCCTACAAACAAGATTTAGCACAGAATAGCACACTGATAGTTTCCACGAGAGTACTTCTCTGTCCCTAAACTCAAGGATTTCAAATATGGAACAGCAAAATTGGTTTAGAACAGAATAGCACACTGTCAGTTTCACTCACTGTACCTCTCTGTCCCTAAACTCAAGGATTGAAAATATGGTTCAGCAAAATTGGTTTAGAACAGAATAGCACACTGACACTTTCCCTCACTGTCCTACTCTGTCCCTCCCTACAAACAAGATTTAGCACAGAATAGCACACTGATAGTTTCCACGAGTGTCCTTCTCTGTCCCTAAACTCAAGGATTTCAAATATGGAACAGCAAAATTGGTTTAGAACAGAATAGCACACTGTCAGTTTCACTCACTGTACCTGTCTGTCCCTAAACTCAAGGACTGAAAATATGGTTCAGCAAAATTGGTTTAGAACAGAATAGCACACTGACACTTTCCCTCACTGTCCTACTCTGTCCCTCCCTACAAACAAGATTTAGCACAGAATAGCACACTGATAGTTTCCACGAGTGTCCTTCTCTGTCCCTAAACTCAAGGATTTCAAATATGGAACAGCAAAATTGGTTTAGAACAGAATAGCACACTGACACTTTCCCTCACTGTCCTACTCTGTCCCTCCCTACAAACAAGATTTAGCACAGAATAGCACACTGATAGTTTCCACGAGTGTCCTTCTCTGTCCCTAAACTCAAGGATTTCAAATATGGAACAGCAAAATTGGTTTAGAACAGAATAGCACACTGACACTTTCCCTCACTGTCCTACTCTGTCCCTCCCTACAAACAAGATTTAGCACAGAATAGCACACTGATAGTTTCCACGAGTGTCCTTCTCTGTCCCTAAACTCAAGGATTTCAAATATGGAACAGCAAAATTGGTTTAGAACAGAATAGCACACTGTCAGTTTCACTCACTGTACCTCTCTGTCCCTAAACTCAAGGATTGAAAATATGGTTCAGCAAAATTGGTTTAGAACAGAATAGCACACTGACACTTTCCCTCACTGTCCTACTCTGTCCCTCCCTACAAACAAGATTTAGCACAGAATAGCACACTGATAGTTTCCACGAGTGTCCTTCTCTGTCCCTAAACTCAAGGATTTCAAATATGGAACAGCAAAATTGGTTTAGAACAGAATAGCACACTGACACTTTCCCTCACTGTCCTACTCTGTCCCTACAAACAAGATTTAGCACAGAATAGCACACTGACACTTTCCCTCACTGTACCTCTCTGTCCCCAAACTCAAGGATTGAAAATATGGTTCAGCAAAATTGGTTTAGAACAGAATAGCACACTGACACTTTCCCTCACTGTCCTACTCTGTCCCTCCCTACAAACAAGATTTAGCACAGAATAGCACACTGATAGTTTCCACGAGTGTCCTTCTCTGTCCCTAAACTCAAGGATTTCAAATATGGAACAGCAAAATTGGTTTAGAACAGAATAGCACACTGTCAGTTTCACTCACTGTACCTCTCTGTCCCTAAACTCAAGGATTGAAAATATGGTTCAGCAAAATTGGTTTAGAACAGAATAGCACACTGACACTTTCCCTCACTGTCCTACTCTGTCCCTCCCTACAAACAAGATTTAGCACAGAATAGCACACTGATAGTTTCCACGAGTGTCCTTCTCTGTCCCTAAACTCAAGGATTTCAAATATGGAACAGCAAAATTGGTTTAGAACAGAATAGCACACTGTCAGTTTCACTCACTGTACCTGTCTGTCCCTAAACTCAAGGATTGAAAATATGGTTCAGCAAAATTGGTTTAGAACAGAATAGCACACTGACACTTTCCCTCACTGTCCTACTCTGTCCCTCCCTACAAACAAGATTTAGTACAGAATAGCACACTGATAGTTTCCACGAGTGTCCTTCTCTGTCCCTAAACTCAAGGATTTCAAATATGGAACAGCAAAATTGGTTTAGAACAGAATAGCACACTGACACTTTCCCTCACTGTCCTACTCTGTCCCTCCCTACAAACAAGATTTAGCACAGAATAGCACACTGATAGTTTCCACGAGTGTCCTTCTCTGTCCCTAAACTCAAGGATTTAAAATATGGAACAGCAAAATTGTTTTAGAACAGAATAGCACACTGACACTTTCCCTCACTGTCCTACTCTGTCCCTCCCTACAAACAAGATTTAGCACAGAATAGCACACTGATAGTTTCCACGAGTGTCCTTCTCTGTCCCTAAACTCAAGGATTTCAAATATGGAACAGCAAAATTGGTTTAGAACAGAATAGCACACTGTCAGTTTCACTCACTGTACCTCTCTGTCCCTAAACTCAAGGATTGAAAATATGGTTCAGCAAAATTGGTTTAGAACAGAATAGCACACTGACACTTTCCCTCACTGTCCTACTCTGTCCCTCCCTACAAACAAGATTTAGCACAGAATAGCACACTGATAGTTTCCACGAGTGTCCTTCTCTGTCCCTAAACTCAAGGATTTCAAATATGGAACAGCAAAATTGGTTTAGAACAGAATAGCACACTGACACTTTCCCTCACTGTCCTACTCTGTCCCTACAAACAAGATTTAGCACAGAATAGCACACTGACACTTTCCCTCACTGTACCTCTCTGTCCCCAAACTCAAGGATTGAAAATATGGTTCAGCAAGATTGGTTTAGAACAGAATAGCACACTGACACTTTCCCTCACTGTACCTCTCTGTCCCTACAAACAAGGATTAGCACAGAATAGCACACTGACACTTTCCCTCACTGTACCTCTCTGTCCCTACAAACAAGGTTTAGCACAGAATAACACACTGACACTCTCCCTACCTATCCTTATTTGTCCCTAAACACAAGGAATCCAGGATTAGTAAAGGAAAAAAAATGACACCGTCCCTGCCTATGCTTCTCTTTCCCTGCTCCGGAACACACTACACAAGGCCGCCGCGCTGGCGGCCTTTTATAGTGTGGGGCGTGTACTAAACCCCCTCAGCAATAATTGGCCACAGGCATCCTACCTGTGGCCAATCATTGCTCTCCTCGCTGCCGGCGCTGTGATTGGCCAAGCATGCGGGGTCACAGTGCATGCTTGGCCAATCATTGCGCCTGGATGACACTGCGATGGCGTAGTGCATTGTGGGCCGTTCGCGTCACTCGAATTTGGCGCGAACGGCCCAAATCGTTCGATCTTCGTCGAACGATCGAACAGCCGATGTTCGAGTCGAACGTATGTTCGACTCGAACACGAAGCTCATCCCTATTAGTCACTGAACTCTGTGCATAGGTTGATCAAGGGGGTCTTCCATCCTTGGAACATTTAGGCTTGGTCTTGTTCCACACCGGAGTGATGGGGCTAGATGGTGGTGGGCATTTGGTTGCCCCAGATTGCGAATTTGAGGCAGTAGGCTGTGGATCTTGTGTGATGAATTTAAGGCCCAGAAGCAACTTTTCACTATCCTGAAGGCTGGAAAAAGAGTAGGTTTTGTTTCTGTAGTTAAACTTGAGCGCAAATGGGAAGGCCTACCAATACTTAATGTCCCTTTGGGAGAGGATATTGAGGAGAGGTTTAAGGGACCTCCACCTTTAGATAGTGAAAGGTGGTGGTTTTGGCAGAGCAGGCTGCCTTTTTTTCAGCTCCTGTTCTGGCACATCCTGATACCACATTACCCTTCATTCTTGCGATTGATGCGTCTGAGACTTGAGTAGACACCCTTCTGTCTCAATGTCCTACCTCTGAGAGCGCTATGCATCCTCGTGGCTACTGTTCTAAGAAATTGTCTCTTGCAGAATGCAATTACAAAATTGGGGACAGAGAATTGTTAGCTATCATTTTAGCTCTTAAAGTGGTTGTAAACCCATATAATTTTTTTTTCTTTTAAGCCAACCTGCAAGACAAAGCTATAATGAGCTAGTATGACTAGCATACTAGCTCATTATGTACCACTTACCTTAGATCGGGGCCCCCAAAGCCGTCCGTGTCCCTCTCTCCAGCCGCAGCCATCGCTGCGGCGATAGCCGGAATGGTACTTCCGGGTATCGCCGCTCCAGCCAATCACAGCGCCGCTCCAGCGCTGTGATTGGCCGGAGCGGCGAAGACGTGACTCCGCGCATGCGTGCGGGAGCCGTTAAATTTGGCTAAGCCCAAGCGTTGCTGGGACTTAGCTGAATTTGTGAATGGGATTAACCCCATGAATGCGCCGTTATCTACGGCGCGCATGCGCCGTAGACAGCGGCGCCTGTGATTTTAGTAAATATCTCCTAAACCGTGTAGGTTTAGGTGATATTTCTTGCACCTACAGGTAAGCCTTAATCTAGGCTTAGCTGTAGGTGCAAGTTGCAAAATTGGGTTTACAACCACTTTAAGGAATGGAGGCATCTCCTCGAAGGTACCACTGTGCCTGTCCTCGTTTTGACTGACCATAAGAATCTCACATTCTTGTCTGAGGCTAAACGTTTATCTCCCAGAATGGCGTGATGGGCTCTTTTTCTGTCAAGCTTCTAATACATAGTCTTATTCTTTCCCAGAACTAAGAATGTAAGGGCTGATGCACTGTCACAACAGTTTTTCTCCTCTTCCAAGATGGAGTCGGTTCCTTCTCCTGTGATACCTCCCAATCATATTCTAACCACTATTCGCACTAGTCTCACTTAACCTTTGGGTGACAGAATTCTTGCTGCTCAGATCCATTCTCTGCCTGAGAAACCTTGTGACTGCTGCTTTGTCCCTGAGAATCTCCGCACTGCTTTGCTCCAGATTTACCATTCTCCCACTGGTCACCCAGGGAAGAATCAACTCATCTGGTCTATTTCTCAACAATTCTGATGGCCTAGCGTCCGCGCTGATGTAACCGCCTTTGTAGCCGCTTGTTCTGTGTGTGCTCAGAGTAAAACACCTCAACACCTTTCAGTGGGCCTCCTACAACCCATACCCAATGGAGTGAGGCCTTGGACTCGCTTGTCTATGAATTTTATTGTGGAGTTACCCAACTCCCAGGGCAACACTTTTATTCTTATGGTGGTTGACCAGTTCTGGAAGATGTCACATTGCATTCCACTTAAGAAGTTTCCTACATCCAAAGAAATGGCATCCATTTTTACTCAGGAGATCTTTCGGTTGCAGGGCTACCTAGGGTAATCATCTCGGACCGGGGTAGCCAGTTTGTGTCCAGGTTTTGGTGAGTCTTTTGTGCACAGTTGGGAATTCAGCTTTCCTTCTCCTCGGCGTATCACCTGCAGTCCAATGGGGCCACAGAACGAGCCAACCAAGCCTTGGAGCAGTTTATACGTTGCTATATTTCTGACCACCATAACAACTGGTCAGATCTCTTACCTTGGGCGGAGTTTGCTAACAATAGTGCCGTTAATTCCGCTTCCTTATTGTCTCCCTTTATGTCGAACTATGGGTTCCAGCCATCCATGTTGCCTGACACATTTGTTCCTCAAAGAATTCTTGCATTAGAGGAGCATCTCCCTGATCTCCGTTCCACTTGGGTACAGGTCCAAGAGTCCTTGCGATGTGCTAGTGACAGGTACAGACTCCATGCTGACCGCTGACGTCTACCTGCGCCTTCCTACCAAGTTGGGGAGAGAATCTGGCTGTCATCTCATAACCTCCAAATCTGTGTTCCCTTACTGAAACTAGCACCGTGGTATATTGGGCCTTTCTTCATTCTCCGTAGGATCAACCCAGGGGCCTATGCTTTAGATCTTCATTCCAACATGCGTATCTCTAATGTTTTCCATGTTTCCTTATTAAAACCTTTGGTGTGCAACCGCTTGACCACCTCAGTATCACGTCCTAGTTTAGGTTAAGAACCATGAAGAGTATGAGATACAATCCATCATTGAGTCCCGTAGGTTCCGTGGGCGAATACACTACCTTGTTCATTGGAAATGGTATGGTCCGGAGGAACACTCTTGGGTCTTAGCCTCGGACGTACATGCTCCTGTCCTCCCCGTGCTTTCCATAGACGTTTTCCCCTCAAACCTGGTGCCCCTCTGAGGGGTAGGGGTCGTTGAGGAGGGGGTACTGTCAGGGCTGGGCTCTCAGCAGCTCTCTTCTCTGTGCTCAGGCTGCTCAGCTGTCGGATAATTGTCAGCACTCATTTATTCCTCATTACTTATGAATTCATGTATATACATATGTTCGCTTGGCAGCACCAAAACTCTTGGATAATTGAAGTAAAAAATATTGTAATATAGTAAGACTGAATAGACAATGTATCTAGATATAGTCCTATTGAGGCGTATAGCTACATCCTGAATTCCGACACGTTTCGTGTGTGAACACTTCCTCAGGGGCGGATGCTATAAGGTATCTATAAAGAACAATATATGATTAGATCTGATGTTGGAATAGGCACAACAGAAAAGAACAAGTTTGTCCGTCCTGGGTACTTACAAAAAACAGAGTACAATAGTATGTAGTGTGGGTAGGGCCAGAAGGATAGTCTATCCCGGGAGCTGAGGTAGTTTGAGGCCCCAAAGCAACAGGGCACACGTGCAGCATCCCCAGACCATAGGTTTCCAATCCCCATGATAATCAAAAAGTGATCGGCAGAAAAGATGATTGTCAGTGGGGTCTGTAATGGATAGAAAAATATCCATTATAGTAATGTGACAATTATAAAGATAGGTGCCGAATGAGAGCATAAAAGTGGTGAAGGATTGGTAGATAAGGTGATAATAAAAGAAAAAAGCACCAACCTAAATTATGAGAAATGGGAGTGAAAAGAAATATACAAGACCATCACAGAACAGGCGAACAAACACCAAGGAACCATGGGAAAGTAGGAAAAAGAGTAGCATACTGAAGAACAGTGTGTTAGAAATATATGATGATTACCTTAGGTGCGTGCATAGAGCACAGTGTTTCCATAGTATGCAGTGTCTACTCGTGTGAAACAGAGACAGCTATGTCTAGGGAGGTGCCTTAAATACGCCCAGCATGCACAGGGGCTGCTACCAATGTCACGCTGACTCGACAATTGCGGGGAGGAGCCACCAGTCCGAACGGCAGCCAACGCCCGTGACTGGCACAAAACATAGCCCACTAAGTCGGCTATGATGGAAAACCTTGTGCTCCTGCTGGGACACCGGATAATGACGTCACACGTGGAGCATGGTTCCAGTAGTCCATGTCCTTAGTCTGCTTGTCTTCAGCAAACTGTTTGCGGGCTTTCTTGTGGATCATCTTTAGAAGAGGCTTCCTTCTGGGACGACAGCCATGCAGGACCAATTTAATGCAGTGTGCAGCGTATGGTCTGAGCACTGACAGGCTGACCCCCCCCCCCCCCCCTTCAACCTCTGCAGCAATGCTGGCAGCACTCATACGTCTATTTCCCAAAGACAACCTCTGGATATGACGCTGAGCATGTGCACTCAAATTCTTTGTTCGACCATGGCAAGGCCTGTTCTGAGTGGAACCTGTACTGTTAAACTGCTGTATGGTCTTGGTCACCGTGCTGCAGCTCAGTTTCAGGGTCTTGGCAATCTTCTTATAGCCAAGGCTATATTTATGTAGAGGAACAATTCTTTTTTTCAGATCCTTAGAGAGTTCTTTGCCATGAGGTGCCATGTTGACAAGTATGAGAGAGTGAGAGCGATAACACCAAATTTACCACACCTGCTCCCCATTTACACCTGAGACCTTATAACACTCACGAGTCACATGACACCGGGGAGGGAAAATGGTTAATTGGGCGCAATTTGGACAGTTTCACTTAGGGGTGTGCTTAATTATGTTGCCAGTGGTTTAGACATGGCTGTGTTTTGAGTTATTTTGAGGGCATAGCAAATTTACACTGTTATACAAGCTGTACACTCACTACTTTACATTGTAGCAAAGTGTAATTTCTTCAGTGTTGCCACATGAAAAGATACAATAAAATATTTACAAAAATGTGAGAAGTGTACTCACTTTTGTGAGATACTGTATATCCACTTTTAGAGTAAAATGAAAGGCCAGTTATAGAGACCACTATTATTAGGCTACAGATGGGCAGAAATGCATTTGAGAAGAGCATGATCTGATGGACTTCTTATGCTCAATGAACAATAATGCTTGTTGATTCATAAAAAAGATTCAATAGTATTGTGGTCTGTGCATTT
The DNA here is from genome assembly GCA_029206835.1 of Rana muscosa. Taxonomy (NCBI): domain Eukaryota; kingdom Metazoa; phylum Chordata; class Amphibia; order Anura; family Ranidae; genus Rana; species Rana muscosa. Next base: position 97,939,257 of record CM055125.1, read on the forward strand.
TTGGACTAATAAAGGGAATGAGCAAACCCAGGGCAGCTGTTAGAAATCATGGGGCCCCATACAGCCAATCATGCAGGCCCCCCTTCCCCGTAAGAGTACCCCACCAATCATATGTGGGCAAGGCATTTCTCGCTCCGCAGCCATATGTATGCAAGAGACATGTATATGTGTGGCTGTGGGGCAGGGAATGCAGTGGCCACTTATAATTGTCAGTGGGCAATGACAGTTGATGAAGTCTTGGACTATCTTGGACTGCCTAAGATGTTCTAATTTCAGGTCTTGAGAACAGTGACTTGTAGAGAATTAGGTTCCTCAGGTTAGGTCACCTTAGGTCTTATTTTAATTTAGGTATCCTTACATCCACTGCTTCATAATGGATAAAATATGTGATCATACAGGAAATAAGAAAAAAAATGGAATGATTGCCAAAGCTGTGAAAGCACTTGTAAGAGTTTATGCTTCTCTCCTGACCTCAGTTAAGCTGTCTTTATAAGACAATATTTACATCTTGAAAAGAAAAGGGAAAATAAACTGCGCTAGGATAACTCTTAGACAAATGACTGACTATATTGTCTACACATGGGAAGCAGCAACTAACCTGAAAACAAACATCAGTGAGTAAAGTAGAAAAAATATAAATAGTTGCGCTAAACCTGGAATTGTGACTAGGGATCAAAGAAAAAAAACCACTGAGTGGCATGTACCAATATAAAAGTGCATCAGTGAAAATATTGCGTAGATGCTTATTGGTTATAAGCAATAAACAAAAAAACAATAACGTGAACACTAAACAATAATGTGTAAATAGTCCAAAGAAAGAAACAAAATCAAACAAAGTCCATGTAATAAAATCCAAGAAGACACCTGTGCAGATATCCAAAAAAAAGGGGGGCTCTCCAATCTTCATTTGAGGCTAATGACCAAACGTGAATTCCACCATCACCAGTAAATAGTCCTGCTTACCAGATGGAGTTGGTCCCCTATGACGGAGGACCTCAACAGGCATAGAATGAATCCCAGTTTGTTTAGCCAAACAGACCATGTGTCATCAGTTGGATGTCAGCACTTTCAACACTCAATTTGGAGCACCCGATCCTCCACACAGACAGCTCTTCACAGCATCTTCTCCCTTACGTTCCAGTGGTCTAAGGTCCTGACACCATTCTATTTACATCTTGCAGATTAGACTCCGCTAGGCTTTTGTCCAACAAGTTATCTTTTTTTTACTGCTTCCACATTTTTTCATTTACAAGCAGCTCTGGTATTTCTTGTATTAAAATGAAAGTGATATCGTAAAATAAAAACACATCTACCTTGTGTGACAGCAGGAAGGTAAAGTCACCTGGTTGCATCCAGGGGGGTAGATATATTTCGCCCAGATTCAGGCTTTACGCCGACTTATACAACTAGGTGGAGAGTTGTATAAGCCCAGCTGAGGCTAGTAGGCTCATGGATGACTCATACCTCTAGGGAGAGTGTGGGGCGTCGTACAGACAGGGAGTTGAAGAGACCAGCTGAAGCTTGTCAGCTCATTTAGGCCTCTATAAGAACTCCCAGCTTCATTAGATGTTAGCTCATGCCTGGAACCAGACCTGTGTGGACTGTCTAGGGAGAGTGAACCCCTGTGAGGTGAGACAAAGCCTGTGTGGCTATTTGCTTGGACATTTAAAACCAGGGACTTAGGGACTAGGACAGCACTAGGCTGATCCCAGTTGTTAGTTAGGAAACCTGTATGTTTAGTCAGAGGTCAACTTGACCAGGATTTATTTTGTTTATGTTTCTTTTGCTTTGCTGTGTTTTTGTCACTGTAAATAGAAAATAAACCGCACCTTTTTGATTTTGAAAACCACAAGCTCCGTCTGCTGGGCCTGTTTTTGTGTGGGGAGCCCATCTCGGGGGTCACCCACACCCGCTGCCGAGCTAACCCCCTCACAGTTGGTGGAGAACCAGTGGCAGTTTTTTTTAAGCCAGCATGGAGGAGATACTGAAACAGCTGGCTCTAGCAAATGCCAATCAACAGCAGACAAATGCAGGTTTGCAAAGGAGCCTTGCAGCCCAGCAGCAAGCTCATCAACAGAGCCTTGCAGCCCAGCAGCAAGCTCACCAACAGAGTCTGGAAGCTCAGCAACAAGCCCTGCAGCAATCTGAGGCCCGCTTCATAGACCTGTTACAGAAGCAAGAGCAGAGACTACAACAAATGGAAGCAGTAGTGCAGCAACGTCCGCAGACCAGTGAGGGAAGCCGTCCCACTAATACCGCGTCCTTTGGGGTGAGTCGTTTATTGACAAAAATGACTGGAGAGGATGATCCAGAGGTATTTTTGACCACATTTGAAAGGACTGCTGAAAGAGAAAAGTGGCCTGAGGAGCAGTGGGCTGGACTGGTGGCTCCTCTGTTAACTGGTGAATCGCAGAAGGCTTACTATGACCTAGAGCATGACCAAGCAAAAGACTATGTGATGCTAAAAGCTGAAATATTGGCAAGGCTGGGTGTCACCCTGGCTGTCCGGGCTCAGCGTGTGCATAACTGGACTTTCCAGCTTGGAAAACCCCCCAGGTCTCAAATGTATGATCTCATTCACCTGAGCAGAAAGTGGCTACAGCCAGAGACTTTGTCCGCACCAAAGATTGTGGAACGTGTTGTAATGGATCGGTTTTTGAGAGCTCTTCCTACTGCCATCCAAAAGTGGGTAAGCCATGGAGACCCAGAGACGGCCGATGGTCTTGTGGATCGTGTGGAGAAATACTTGGCTACAGAGAACCTGACGGCCTCTTCCAGAGACACTCGGACTTTCCACCCTAAGACCAGACCATCCCCAGGGGCGGATAAGATGATTCCAAGGGGTAAGGGTGGAGAGAGTGAGAGGGTGGGAGCTCTACCCCAAGTTTGGCGAGAACAGCCTGGGAAATCAGCGGCTCAAGAGGCGGCAAGAAGGATCGTTTGCTACCGCTGCCGGCAAGCGGGACATATTGCAGCAAATTGCCCGGTTGTGGAGGAACCCATGCAGTGTGACTTTCTGACGGGCAGACGTCAGTCGCTGTGTGCGACAGTCGCATGCACTGCCATTCGGGGAACTGAGAAACATTTATGCAAAATGTGTATTAATGGTAGAAATGTTGTGGTATTGCTGGATTCAGGTAGCCTTGTGACCCTGATAAAGGCTGAATTAGTTAAAACAGAGGTCTCTGGGAATAGCAAGGTAGCTGTTATTTGTGTGCATGGGGACACCCGAGAGTATCCAGTGACTACAGTGTGTTTCGAGACCCCCAAAGGTACCCTCTCTCATCCAGTGGGCTTAGTATCTCAGTTACCGCATGACGCCATTGTGGGAAGGGATTTTCCGAAGTTCTGGGAACTGTGGGATGATCCTGAGCCCCCCACTGGTGCCCCTATGTACCAGGAATGTGATAGCCAGAACTCCCCTGAGAGTGGTGAGGACTCTCCGGAATTTCCCTTGTCAGTATTGGCAGGGGAGACTCAAGAAACTGGAGAGGAGCCCACCTCCTCAGACGAAAACCTACCGTCTGTGGAGTTTTCTGATCTTGAGGTTCACAGGGAAAACTTTGCCACAGAACAGTTGAAAGACCCCGCCCTAATAAAGGCACGGGAAAACGTAGTGAAAATAGATGGCGAGTTAGTGAACCCAGATAATACCTGCACTTACCCATACTTCAGCGTAGAGAAGGACCTACTGTATTGGGTGGCAAAACGGGCAGAAGAAACCGTTGAGCAGCTTGTGGTGCCCAAACCTTACAGGAAGTTGGTGTTGGAGTTGGCCCATGGGCACATTCTTGGAGGTCATCTGGGGACAGAGAAAACCCGAGAGAGGGTATTACAGAGATTCTATTGGCCGGGGGTGATGAAGGACATAGAAAATTATTGTTCCTCCTGCCCTGTGTGTCAGAGGTCGGCCCCGATGCCACATTTCCGTAGCCCGCTGGTCCCTCTACCCATCATTGAGGTCCCGTTTGAGAGGATCGCCATGGATTTGGTAGGTCCTATAATCAAGTCCGCTAGGGGGCACCAGTACATATTAGTTATAATGGACTATGCCACCCGTTATCCAGAAGCGATCCCTCTCCGAAATACCTCGGCCAAAACCATAGCCAAAGAGCTATCTCTTGTGTTTAGCCGGGTGGGTATTTGTAAAGAACTGCTTACGGACCAAGGTACACCCTTTATGTCCCGGGTTATGAAGGAGCTATGTAAATTGTTCAAAGTGACGCAATTACGTACATCTGTGTATCACCCCCAAACCGATGGGCTGGTTGAAAGATTCAACAAAACCCTAAAACAAATGTTGAAGAAAGTGGTGGATAGAGATGGAAAGGATTGGGACTGTCTACTTCCTTATCTGATGTTTGCTATTAGGGAGGTGCCCCAATCCTCTACGGGATTCTCCCCCTTTGAGTTACTGTATGGGAGACACCCAAGAGGGCTGTTGGATATTGCCAAGGAAACTTGGGAAAGTGAGAGTTCTCCCCACAGGAGTGTGATTGAGCATGTCGCCCTGATGCAAGACCGAATTGCACAGGTAATGCCCATCGTGAAGGAACATTTGGCCCAAGCGCAGTTAGCACAGCAGAGAGTGTACAACCGTGGAGCCAAGACCCGTACCTTTTCCCCGGGGGATAGGATACTGGTACTTGTCCCTACGGTTGAAAGTAAATTCCTTGCCAAATGGCAAGGCCCCTACGAGATAATGGAAAAAGTGAGCGAAGTGAATTACAAGGTCAGACAACCAGGAAGGCGAAAGCCCGAACAGATCTATCACGTTAATCTGTTGAAAGCCTGGAGGGATAGAGAGTCCCTAGTCGCAGACACTTGGTCACCAGCTCAAACTGGTTGCGTGATTCCTGAGGTTGGAATAGCAGCCACCTTGTCACAACCCCAACAACAGGAGGTTAAGGAGTTTGTGCTTCGCAACAAGGAGGTATTCTCTGAGCTGCCGGGACAAACATCTGGGGTAGAGCATGACATCATTACCCCGCCCGGTGAAAGGGTGAAGTTAAAACCCTATCGGATCCCAGAGGCCCGACGGGAGGCAATACGGGAGGAAGTACAGAAAATGCTGAACTTAGGGGTGATAGAGGAGTCCCAAAGTGATTGGTCTAGTCCCATTGTGTTGGTGCCTAAACCGGATGGGAGCTGGCGATTTTGTAACGATTTTCGTCAGTTGAACAAAGTTACAAGATTTGACACCTACCCCATGCCACGTATAGATGAGTTGATCGACCGGCTGGGAACAGCCCGATACATGACGACTCTTGACCTCACAAAAGGGTATTGGCAAATCCCCCTGGCCAAGTCGGCCAAAGAGAAAACCGCATTTGTAACCCCAGACGGGGCGTTCCAATATAAAAGAATGCCGTTCGGGTTACAGAATGCGCCAGCCACATTCCAGCGGAAAATGGACCAGATGCTGAGGCCCCATCGGAAGTATGCTGCGGCTTACCTGGATGACGTAATTGTCCATAGCACAGATTGGGCCTCACATCTGCCAAAAGTGCAAGCAGTCCTGGACTCTGTTCGGGAAGCGGGGTTTACGGCTAACCCCAAGAAGTGTACCATTGGGCAGGAGGAGGCCAAATATCTTGGGTACACCATTGGGAGGGGAGTAATAAAACCCCAACTCAACAAAGTCGAGGCCATCCAGAGTTGGCCACGTCCCAACAGCAAGAAGCAGGTACGAGCCTTTCTGGGAATCGCTGGGTATTATCGGCGATTCATTCCCCACTTTGCTTCTAAGGCTGTGCCCCTAACCAACCTGACGAAGGGGAAAGGGTCGGTCATGATTAAATGGACCCCCGAGGCTGAGGCAGCATTCCAATTCTTGAAACAAGCCTTATGTAGCCAGCCAGTGTTGTACTCACCCGACTTCTCTAAAGACTTTGTCGTACAAAGTGATGCGTCAGATGTGGGGTTAGGAGCAGTATTGTCCCAGGTCTGGAACGGGGAAGAGCACCCAGTCATTTACCTCAGCAGGAAGTTGAAGTCCCATGAGGTAAATTACGCCACCGTTGAAAAGGAGTGTTTAGCGGTGAAGTGGGCTCTAGATTCCCTTCGGTACTACCTGCTAGGTAGGCACTTTGACATGGTTACGGATCACGCTCCGTTAAAGTGGATGGCTCAAAACAAGGAAACAAATAGAAGAGTGAATAGGTGGTTCCTGGCCCTCCAGGAATTCAACTTCACAGTAAAGCATCGCCCTGGCGTTCAAATGGGGAATGTGGATGCTTTGTCTCGAGTACATGAATGCCTGATTGCTGGTGTTCCAACCCCGAGGTTAAAACAAGAGGGGGGGTATGTGACAGCAGGAAGGTAAAGTCACCTGGTTGCATCCAGGGGGGTAGATATATTTCGCCCAGATTCAGGCTTTACGCCGACGTATACAACTAGGTGGAGAGTTGTATAAGCCCAGCTGAGGCTAGTAGGCTCATGGATGACTCATACCTCTAGGGAGAGTGTGGGGCGTCGTACAGACAGGGAGTTGAAGAGACCAGCTGAAGCTTGTCAGCTCATTTAGGCCTCTATAAGAACTCCCAGCTTCATTAGATGTTAGCTCATGCCTGGAACCAGACCTGTGTGGACTGTCTAGGGAGAGTGAACCCCTGTGAGGTGAGACAAAGCCTGTGTGGCTATTTGCTTGGACATTTAAAACCAGGGACTCAGGGACTAGGACAGCACTAGGCTGATCCCAGTTGTTAGTTAGGAAACCTGTATGTTTAGTCAGAGGTCAACTTGACCAGGATTTATTTTGTTTATGTTTCTTTTGCTTTGCTGTGTTTTTGTCACTGTAAATAGAAAATAAACCGCACCTTTTTGATTTTGAAAACCACAAGCTCCGTCTGCTGGGCCTGTTTTTGTGTGGGGAGCCCATCTCGGGGGTCACCCACACCCGCTGCCGAGCTAACCCCCTCACACTTGATAACCAATACAGTAAATAGTGACACTAAAAGTAATTAGCATATACCATGAACATCACCCAGTGAATAAATGAATAATTCAAAAATAAATAAATTAAATGAAAATCCCCAAAAAGTTTATAAAGTCCTCAAAAATTCAAATGTTTAATGGTATGGTTGTGAACAAAGGATCCTGCTTGACAGACTCATCCACCACACCACATGCAGATTGTGACCCTACTCCCCTATAGGGGTCAACTCACCGGGTATATTTGCCTCACACTCTCATGTTCAGCAAATAAGCATCAAACCATTAAGGGTTAAAAGGTGTTCAATTCAATCTCCGATCCTTAGTGGTAATCTCACAGGCAATCTATACCGTAGCGGTGTCATTATCCAGCCCTCATGACAGCACAGCCCCGGCTCTCCACTCCCTCACCAGCCAACCAACACAACAGAGATGAGACCAACAAAGATGATGTTTTATTTCCAGATGCAATCTACCTGCTCTCTCCTTGTATACCATTAAAAAGGATGAGATTATGTTTCTGATTTAAATATAAAATATAAACACAATACTGTATTTTTATTATGTCCAGATGCATAGTTACTCTGTCCTCAGAAATAGTGGCCTGTCCAAAAAAGGCTTAAAAGTTGTGGTGCAATTCAGTAAAAGTTTTAACTTCATTAACCTCTTGTCTACCGCCCACCGTCAAATGACGGCGGGCGGAAGACTCTCTCGTTCTGACAGGACGTCATATGACATCCTGCCTTTAAAAGGAGCTAGGGGGCGCACGCTGCTGGGGACCCGATGCGCGTGCCCGGCGGCCGCAATGGCCGCCGGGCACCTGGGATTGCCCAGTAACCGAGCAGGAAAGTGGATCTGTGTGTGTAAACACACAGATCCACGTCCTGTCAGGGAGAGTTGACCGATGGTGTGTCCCTTGTACATAGGGACAACCATCGGTCACCTCCCCCAGTCAGTCCCCCCCCCCCTACAGTTAGAACACATCTAGGAAACACATTTAACCCCTTCCTCGCCCCCTAGTGTTAACCCCTTCCCTGACAGTCACATTTATAAAGTAATCAATGCATTTTTATAGCAGGGATCGCTGTATAAATGTGAATGGTCCCAAAAATGTGTCAAAAGTGTCCGATCTGTCCGCCGCAATATCGCAGTCACAATAAAAATCGCAGATCGCCGCCATTACTAGTAAAAAAAAAAAATGCTATAAATCTATCCCCTATTTTGTATACGCTATAACTTTTGCACAAACCAATCAAAATACGCTTATTGCGATTTTTTTTTACCAAAAATATGTAGAAGAATACGAATCGGCCTAAACTGAGGAAAATTTAAATAAAAAAAAAATAAATAAAAACAAATGGATATCTATTATAGCAAACTGGACGCTCTTCTTTTGTTTATAGCGTAAAAAATAAAAACTGCAGAGGTGATCAAATACCACCAAAAGAAAGCTCTATTTGTGGGGGAAAAGGGACGCAAATTTCGTTTGGGAGCCACGTCGCACAACCGCGCAATTGTCATTCAAAGTGTGACAGCGCTGAAAGCTGAAAAATGGCTTGGGCAGAAAGGGGGTTTTCGTGCCCGGTAGGGAAGTGGTTAAGACTTGGAAAAAAAATAATTTTCTTTTATTTCCAAATGTAATGTGCTTGCTGTCTCTCTTTAGAAACTACATCTTATCCAGAGTCTTGTTGACTGCAAATCTGTAAAATGTTGCCATTTTCAGTTGGGGAAAAGAGACACTCATTATTTTTTTAATCCAGATGCAACATGGTTTAAAAGGTGTGCTGCAAATCCATACAATTTTTCTGTTTTCAATTAAAGGAAAAAAGACAATACTGTTTTTATTTCCAGATGCAATCTACTTGCTCTTTCCCTCAGGAATTATGGTCTATCCAAAAGGCTTCAAGAGGAAGTAAACTCATCTATAAAACAGTTTAATTTCCGGCACGTGCCGGAAATGTAACACTCCCATTGGTTGTGCTCTCAACCAAACTGTCAAACCATCCAATAGCTGGTGTCATAACTGATCACATGTGCAGCATCATGGCAGTTGTAGATTAAACAGAGGCAAAGATGGCAGCTTCCTTGCCTGAAAACGATAGGGGGGGTTTACTTACACTTTAAATGAGGTGGTGACAATTTTCTGTCTTCATTTTCTGTAAAATGACACACATTTTTATTCCAGATGCATTTATTCTCTTCTTCAGTAATTGTAACCTATCCAATAAAGGCTTAAGTGGTGTGCTGAAAATCAATGCATTTTCTTCTGTGTTCAAACATTATACGAAAGTATACCCATTTTTTATTTCAAGATGCAATATGCATGCTCTCTCCCTCAGAAATTGCGGCCTGTTTAATTAAAGCTTTGAGCCTAGGTTCATATTTGTCCGATTTGGCATGTGATTTGACATGTCAAATTGCATGCCAAATCGGCGGCTATTCCCGACAATGGCACTGTCCAAATCGTTGCAGCAAAAGTAGTTTCTGTACTACTTTTGGGGACTTCGGGGGGCGATTTGTATAGACATCTGTGCATGAACCCGCACAGATGTCTTTCAAATTGCCCCCTGAAGTCGGACTGCATTGCCGGGTTGAAATCGTGTGAGTTCAGCTCGCACGATTTGTAACCCTCAGCAATGTGAACCTAGGCTCAAGGTGTGGAGCACACACTGTATAATCTTCTGTTTTTAGTCTCGCACACAAAATGGAGCACACACTGTCCATTATATCAATTCAATTTTTTATGGCTTTTGGCTCTGAAAAAGTACACTCTGATTTTTTATTTTATGATAAATTTTGTGTATTCTCTCTCTCTCTCTCTCTTCCACTGGGAGCTAGTAAGAATACTTACATATTGTGCAGAGTGTGAGTTAAATTTTTCTGGCTGTTGACTGTGACATAACACACTGACATATTTTTCAAAATAAAATATACCTCTTTTCTTCCTCTAACAAAGTGACCAAGTACAAATACTTACGTAATGTGCAGCCATTCTGTACAATTTCTCTGGCTGCTGTGTTTGAAATAACATACTACAACTGTGTAACTCATCGCTTCTTCTTACAATGCTGTCCAGTGCCCAATCAAACTGCCTACATACTTTGCAGCCACAGTGCTATATGTTTGGCTGTTGTCTCTGCAACATGGTACTGTAATTTTTTCATTTGGCATAAAAACTACCTGGAATTTGTGTTTGTGGATTTGAGGTGTTTTGATGCACACCGTATTAACATTTTATTAAACTTTGTACACGATAAAGTGTGGTACTAAAAAGAGGATTACAAGCTATGTTATGAAACTTGTTTTGCCGCTGTTTGCCAATATGTAAGATATCGCTTTAGCTTTATATTTTTTTGGGGGTTATTTTTTCCAATATATTTCTTTTACTGCTCAATTCTGACCTGTTGCTGCTACAAAACAAATCTGTTATCTGCAAAACTACGTAGTAAACATTTTTTTAGTGGTAATAATTTTTATCGGGTTGCTGTTGCTGGATAAAATTATTACACATGAAATGCTTGTGGTGCCACAATTAGGTGTTGCTGATGCTGTCCCTGAGAATCAGAATGTTCTGCAAAACAAGCATGTTGGGGGTTTTATATTTTCAATGTTTCATTTTAGGTAGCCTGAAGAGACCCTCTCCCCGCTGAGTGACATTTTCTTTTCTTTTTTACATTGGCACATGTTCCCTAGGGCAGTGCTCAGCTCTCCATATTAAACATATATATTTTTTAACTTACCACTGTGATGTAATGACTGTCACAAATTTTTATAAGTTTTACATATGTATAAAAATACAAATAAACTCAATGTCAGCATCAATATTGGTACTAACCTGGCTACCTCTCTAAATAAATGTTGAATCTTTTGTCCACAAGCTAATAAAATGGGCAACTAGAAAAGAAAAGAAATAGTGCGTTGCCTTTTTCTGTCTGTTGGGTAATTTTGTAGCTAAAGCAAAGCTGTCATTAAAGAAATATGGCAGCTACCATTGCTGACCTCCTTCTAAAAATAGGATTTTTATAACAGCTTACCTGTAAAATCCTTTTCTTGGAGTACATCACGGGACACAGAGCAGCCATAGTAATAACTATGTGGGTTATATGCCACCTTCAGATGATTGGACACTGGTACACTCAAAGACAGGAAGTCCCCCTCTATATAACCCCTCCCATACAGGGAGTACCTCAGTTTTTGTAGCAAAGCAATATATATATATATATATATATATACAGTATATATATATATCCCAATAAGAGGGGAGGGACCTCTGTGTCCTGTGATGTACTCCAAGAAAAGGATTTTACAATGAGTAGAATTATAGGGGTCTGATAATGTTGAGTTATATATATATATAGATATCAGACGCAAGGATCTATACTGCTGCCTGCAGTACACTGCACCCAAAGGCGGCATCCTCTTGCTGACCTACATCCACCTGGTAGAATCTAGTGATTGTATGTACTGACGACCAAGTCACGGCCTTGCAAACCTGAGTCATAGAGGCTTGGTGATGCACTGCCCATGAAGCACTTACTGCCCTGGTAGAGTGCGCTCTAGGTAGAAAAGGCGGAACCCTTCCTTTCAAACCATGAGCCTGAATAATAACCTGACGAATCTATCTAGAAATAGTCGATTTTTGATGCTGCCTGCCCTCTCCTGGGGCCTTCTGGCAACACAAAAAAAGCGTCAGTGTTCCGTATCTGAGCTGTTGCTTTCAGATAGACCTTAACCGCTCTGCAGAATGGGGTTCTGGAAAAAACTAAGGTAGGGAAACATCTTGGTTCATATGAAAACTAGATTCAAATCAAACGGGCACAAGGGCGACCTAACTGGCAGATTTATATGCGTTACCCCTTGTATAAAGGCCCGGACCAAAGAATGTGAAGCAATATAATAAATGGTCCTAGAGGCTGGCTTTTTTGCAATAATCAGGGTAGTTATCACCAGGTGTTTCTGTTGCTGTGGGTGGTTAATGCCACCGTTGCTGTGACATTTAAAATCCGACCTGTCTGATCCATCTGATTGCAAGACCCCTTCAACTTTTGAAACCAGCTGTAATACTCCTGTTTCACCACCACGCTCTAATCCTCAGCTATCACGCCATTAAGCTTACTGCACTCGTGAACTTTGAACCGGATGGACTGTGTCACATGACCCAGCGTGCGAGGCAAGCGAGGCAGCTAACTGGATCTGCTTGCTCGGGTCTCTGAACATCCCGGTTCTCTACCCAGTGCATCACGGAGAGTCCCCCCCAGGCAGGGCCGCAAACAGTACGGAGCCTTAAAAGGGAAACTGTAACGGCACCCCATGTATGAAAGGGGTTAACGCCGTTTAGGATATTCCCTTTCCGAACACAAGGCAACTACTGACACTCCACAGTCAGGCGACCGAGACCCATAGGAATAATTTTCCCCCAGATACGAGACAAACGCTCTGTATTCAGGTTCCAAACAGGGAATTAATCTTTATTGCAAGCACATGGTAACACACTTCTCTTCAAAACACTTCCCTCCCATCCTTGGGGAACAGGGCGGGTTAAACTGTCCAATGACAATGGTGATACAGGTCAGGTGTGTTCAAACTTCTCCTTCAGTAAACAGTCTTAGCAGGAGGGGTTGCTGGAGTTATCCCCCCCCCCCTTTCCTCACAGCAAGACACTTAAACATTCCATAATAGGCAGCCAGACCAAGCTCCAATCCACATCACCACAAACAACAATGAAAAGGTCTTTGGAAGCTAATCTGGATTTAATCTACATTACACAGGCAGACAGGTGGTTGAAGTTGAACACATCAGCATCTCTCAATTAACCTGTTGAGTTCAGAATCAAACAACCAGTAAATAGTCCTTTACAGATATCCTGGGGAATCTTGTGGATTACTATTACAGACCCATTTTAAAGCAATCCAAGACATATTCTCAATGTCCATTATTTTCTGGCTCATACTTTCTAAGAACTTCTAGGTTCCACGGGCCCACCCGTTACAGAAACTATCTCTAACCGTGAGTAACACTTATCCACGTCGGTTTGGACGAGCTGAATACATCTGAATTGCTTAATGAGCGTAATCAATAGCAGCGTCCAGGACCAGTAAGCCTACTTCTATTCACAGACTGTTTTCATGCTACCAGAGACTGTCTGTATAGACACCGAATCATGAGATGCTGAGAGGTGACAGGAATCACTATAACAGCATAAGTTCTTTTGGTTATAGGAACTATTCTTCAGGATCTATGCATGCGCTTCAAATTCTATACAGCTTATTACTTTAGACCACTTCTTGAAATTAAAGGACTGCCTTATGTGATCTAATTTTTATATTGCTATTTTTTCACTGTTTCTGAAGCTGCCTGTTCATACATCTCTTTTGAACTGTTGTTTTGTAGATGTTTTGAACAGTGATATTGGACTCCTGAATTTTTGAGCATTTTTTCAGTTCCATTCAGGGCAATTTTCTTTCAATCACGGATGATGTTCTACATATACTACACATTATTTCTAGGTCCAGCATGGTGCTTGACACCCCCACATCTTTTTAATATTAACAACGTTGTACATTTTATATGTGTTTAAATTATTGATATAGTTATTTTGGAGGTACAGTTCCCCTCTGGGAGATTCTAGTGTTATACCCCATGGGAACTCTTCTTCTTCTTTGACTCTATTTGTGTATGTTCATTAATAAAAGTCTATATTTTTGCACCAGCTAATGTGTAGTAGATTCACTGTAGAGACCTTCTTTTGGGTCTTCTCTGTCCCAATTTCCCTTTTTCTTTAAATTAGTGTCCTGGTTTAAATCAGTGGATCCCGTCCTTAGGACGAATCACATATCAGGTGTTATTTTTATTAAATTTTTTCAGCGTGTTGTGATTCAGTAATTTTTACCTAAATTCCCTAGTTACCACCGACCCTGAAAGCCCCCCACTCTTTAGAATGTGGGTTTCAATAGCCAAACCATCAAATTTAGCATTTGTAAGGTAGGATGGAACACCGGCCCCTGCGAAAGCAGGTCTGGCCGAGATGGAAGAGTCCAAGGATCCCTACTGCCATCCTTACGATCTCTGCGTACCAAGATCTTCTGGGCCATGCCGGGGCAACTAGGATTACCGGCTTCAGTTCCTCTTTGATCCTGAGTAGAAGCCGCAGTAGCAGCTGAACTGGGGGGAACACATAAATCAGTGAGAACTGATCCCAAAGAGTCATTAATGCATCCGTCCCGTATGCGAGTGGATCCCTTGTCCTCAACACAAAGCTGTCCAACTTCTTGTTGAACCTGGACGCCAATAGATCTATGTCCGGGGTACCCCATTTCTGGCATATGGCCAGAAAAATGTCGGGATGAAGAGACAATTCTCCCGGAAACAATTGTTGGCGGCTCAAGAAATCTGCCTGCCAATTTTTCCACTCCAGGAATGAAGACTGCAGATATGCAAGGTACATGCTCTTCTGCCCAAGCCAGAATATGGTTCACCTCTTTCTGGCCCGCGCGACTTCTGGTGCCGCCTTGGTGATTGATGTAGGCCACTGCTGTGGCATTGTCGTATTGACAACTCCATAACCTGCCCATCCAGGCCCTTTAGAACCAGACGTGCTGCCCGAATCTCTAGAATGTTGATGGGCAAGGTTTTCTCAGACTCTGACCACTTCCCCTAGATAGTGTTCCCTTCCAGGACTGCTCCCCAGCCCAAGAGGCTGGCATCCATCGTTACTATCTTCCAGGTACCTGATATGAAGGTTTTCCCCTTCTGCAAATATTTGGCTATCAACCACCAATTGAGACTCGGCGCACCCTTGGAGCCAGATACATTGGACGATCCAAGACTTGGCTCTTCTTGTTCCAAGCAGACAGGATACTGCTTTATAACAGTCTTGAATGGAATTGGGCATAGGGAACTGCTTCGAATTAAGCTACCATCTTCCCTAACAACCTCATGCAAAGTCGGATGGAAGGACCCTTCCTTGTCCTGACTGCATGAACCAGATCTTTTATAGCGCTGACCTTTGTCTGAGGCAAAAACACCCTTTTTTGGGCTGTGTCTATAACCAGACCCAAGTACTCCAGCCTTTTACTGGTCGTAAGGATGATTTCTCTAAGTTGAGAATCCAGCCCAGATGTTCCAGATACTTGACCGTGCTGACCACATTCTGATCTAACCTTGCTATGAACTGATCTATCAGCAGCAGGTAGTCTAGGGATGCCATTACCGCTATACCCTGGGCCCTTAGTCTTGCCAGAAGCGGAGCCAGGACCTTTGTAAACACTCGAGGCACGGTAGCCAATCTAAAGGGCAAGGCCACAAACTGAAAGTGGCGCTGTTCTACTGTGAACAGCAAGAACCTCTGGTAAGCGGGAAAAATTGGCACATGTAGATATGCATCCTTGATGTCTATTGACGTTAAAAGTTATCCTCCCCGCAGGGTGGACACTACTGACCTGATTGATTCCATGTGAAAAGAGCGGATGTTTAGGAACCGATTCAGACCTTTGAGATCTAAAATGGGTCTGACATCTCCATTCGGTTTTGGCACCGTGAAGAGATTTGAATAAAACCCCATGCCCTGCTCTTCTGAGGGGACTTCTATGATCACCCTGAGCGCCTGAAATAAACACCCTCTTTTCACTGGGTTTTTGGGAACATTCAATCTTAGAAAGCGAGATGGTGGGAACTCTCGAAACTCTAGTTTGTATCCTAGAGATACTGTGGAGATGACCAATCTGTCCTGGATCTCTTCCCACCAGGCTCCTGAAAATTGCAGAAGCCTTCCCCCCACTCGATCGAGCGGGGGTGCCCCTTCATAAGGAGGCCTTGGGACTCTGCTTTGCAGACTTTTGCCCCAAGGGGTTTTTCTGTCCCTGAGCTTGTTTACCTCTTGGACCTGACGGCGGAGGCCGTCGCGACGGCCTGGAGGCTGTCGTTCCTGGAATTGGAGAAGCAGAACGTTTAAATGGAGGACGTCTACTCCTTCTTTTAACCAGAAGAATGGTACTCTTACCACCTGAGATTTTTTGGATGTACTTATCGAAATAATCCCCGAACAACCGTTGCCCATGAAAGGGAAAACCAGCCAATAGCTTTTTACATGGTAACTTAGCTGACCAATGCTTCAGCCACAGAACTCTCTGCATATGTACTAACAGGAGAGCAAGGCGTGACGCCTGATGAATAGAATCTTTAATAGCGTCAAAACCGCAAAACATAGGGCCCTTGGTAGCTCAGCTAGATCCGGGACCTCTTCCTCTTTGACAACCTGCTTAACTTTGTCTTCTAGGGTTTGACAAATGCCTATTGCTGCTACTTCAGGCTGTGCTACTGCACCAGCCACAGCAAATGAGGCCTTAAGCAAAGATTCCAGCCTTTTATCTGGATGATCCTTAAACACCTGGACATTGTACACTGGACAAGTGAGACTCTTATTCAGAGAAGAGATAGCAGCATCTACTGCTGGCAAGCTCTATTTCTTAGTTAACTTTTCCTCCATAGTATAAAGAAGACAAAATCTCTTGGGAGGAATAAAATGCCTGTCTGGATGATCCCAGTCAGCATATATAAGCTGTTCTGGCAATGTGTGCATAGGGAATGCATGTAAACCCTGAGGAGGCTTTAGAGAACTCAAAGAGGAAAAGGAAACTTCAGCCATCTCTGCTAGGGGCAACTTATATCCAGAACGGACTGACTCCGTAAGGGATTGAACTAGCAACCTTTGAGATTGCAAGGCTGAGAAGGGTTCTTCTGAGGCTGAATCCTCAAAGAAGGAGCCATCTTCCTGCCCTTCTACTGGGTCCCCTAAGGGTATATCAGCATCCCCTGCCCACTCCTTATCTCCTGATGACGGGCCCAGGGCAGGGGAAAGGGACCTATCACGCTCCTCCCAGCCTGGGTGGAGGATGCGAACATACCAGCTATCTTCCCTTCAAACCAGCTAATGCTGTAGCCAAATCGTCTTTAGTGACGTATGCAGAGGCTGGAATGTTGAAAGTATCTACAGTGCCTGACAAGCTCAATGGCTCAGCCTGGCCAGCCGCTTCAGGTCTTTCAGGGGAGGATGATACTGTGGAAGCGTGACTAGGATCCTCAGACCCTGACCGCGGCACCTTTGCGCTCCTCCTCCTCCTTGTTCCTCTTTTTCAGGAATACATAGTCCTAACCACAAAGCAGAGGTACTAACACCATGCATCTACTACTGAGCTTTAGTCCAGCAATGAGCTTTATATGCCACTATCACTGCTCAGCCTGATGCTGAGTAGATGTTCCTTGAGAATGCCTGTATCCAACACCCATACAGCTCTTATGTGCCCGGATATGCTTCTGTCTGTGCCCCTCCGTCAGCCACCAGATTCATTACAGCATGAGAACGTTTAAAAGCCAGCCAGCCAGCCTGTGCCTGCGCTGTGAATAACGTGCACACTGGATACACGTGCACGCCCACTGTGCTAAGCCACGCCCCTGTGATATCCTCTATTTTTATTTTATTTTTAAAAGGAGGGTAACTCCTGCACGCGCGGCAGTGGCGGGGGGGAGCTTGCAGCAGGGGGATGCCCAGTGCCTTGCATGAGGCAGGGGAGTCCCCTAAACCCCCGTAGGTGGTTTGATGGGAGCGGAGTGAGGAGCAACGCTGTCCACAAGCGATGCTGACACACAGAACAATACAGGTAAGCATGGAAGTGTTGACACCAGGTACATTTATGCTTTACACCGTCTAGTGGTAAAAACAGGCAAGACATCATCCACTCAAAAAGTAAGTCCATAAGAGTTCCTTAGGATCTTCTTTAACTTACCATTCCCGCCGCAGGATACTGCTGAAAATCACAGACAGACCCAATCTTCACCCATCACGGTGGGTCATGTCATGACAGACCTTCAAGGACCGGGTCCCCTTTGCATATAGGGTCCACTCCCTTGGACCTGTACAGCACCCTGCCAGAGCGACCTGTGGTATAGTAATGCGACCAAGGCGCTGGATTCCAGGGTCCAGCTCGCAAAAGAGAAGCATTAGAGGCAGAAACCTCGTTATTCCTTTTTGAGGCTCGGGTACCATCTGTTTAGCCTTTCTTTGTTTCTGGCTCTTTGAATGGATCCGATTGCATAGCCTCCTGATCCTATCCAGGATCACCTGTGGAGCTCTTCTTAGCACTTCATTAACCGTGACCAACACCTTAGACACTGGCGAGGTACTTCCTGTATGGGAGGGGTTATATAGAGGGGGGACTTCCTGTCTTTGAGTGTACCAGTGTCCAATCACCTGAAGGTAGCGTATAACCCACATAGTTATTACTATGGCTGCTCTGTGTCCCGTGATGTACGATAAAGAAATGCCACTTTCCATGTTGTTTTGCTGACCCATGTATGTGGATCAGGAGTTCTGACATCGCTGACTGCATGCTTGTTGCAGATCTGAATGATGTAGAAACTTTTGAAGGAATCTACGAAGCCCCACACCATGCTGTTGTAATTTACATACAAGTTTATTCCAGTGCAAAATCAATTGAAAAATGTAATAAATCCAGCGCATCTTAGAGGAAAATTATGCTTCCTTCATCAGGGCTTAAAAGATATGGATTAATGTATGACAGTAGACTTGGTAGAGGATGTTTTGTTAGTATTATGACTACATTTGGATAGGCAGCAGCTGGTTTTGTCAGCTTTGGTTGGAATTTAACTGCACTTTGGAATATAATAGTGTAACAAGTTAAATACAGTATATAACACCAACAATGTATAACTTCTACCTTTCTAAATATACATGCTAACAGGGACCTCTGGAGTTTCGCTTTCTACATGTCTGAGGATTTACTATGAGTTAAATGCACAAGACAGAATGAAAGAGAGCAGGAGTTTCTGCCAGAAAGATGTGTGCCAAAATTCTCCACTCCAATCCCACAGTCATGTATGCTGACATCTCCCTAAGGAATAAACAGAGGCTATAAGAAAGAAAGCAGACCTTTCAAGCTATTGCTGTAGTACAAGGAGAGGAAAAAGCATTTTGGAGCCCGGAGGACATATTTTATTGTGGTAAGCAGCTTTAAATTTGTATAAAAAATCTTTCTACCACATATTCATTTCTAAAGGCTTTTCTTAGTTTCAACCCTCCTTTTTATCTTACGAAAATTATGCGAGTTATGTCAGACTATAATAAAACAATTATAACCTTTGTAGGTATAGTTAATGTAGGCTCTAATGTAAGATAATTTCTGATTGATTGCTATAGGTAACTGCTCATTAATCTTAACATAAAGTATTTCCAAGGTATTAATAAAAAATAGAATTTGCATAATTGTTTTCATGGTTTTCTTTTGTAAGCTATGTAATTTTTATGAGAAAATCAAGCCTAATGTATTTGAATATTTTTTTGTGCCCTATGATGAAGAATATTTGCTATAAAAAACAAATCATTATGTGAGAATATGACATTCACATTATGTGATATATAGAATGTCAGTTTATAATTACAAAGGTTTTGTTGGTTGGATTTTAAATTGCAGCTAAATTTAATTTAATTTTAATTAACAACAGTCTAGGTTTACTTATTACAGGAGATGCAAAATGCAGTGGCACAGATCATAGTGTAATAACCCATAATTACTAAGCGGATGACAAATAATATCTGTAAAAGAGACTTTTTCTGTGGTAAAGTACACATAACACCTAATATAACAATCAAATGCCACAGTTCCTAATGCCGCGTACACACGGCCGTTTTTCTCGTCGAAAGAAAAACTACATTTTTTCCTTTTGATGAGAAAAACGATCGTCTGTGGGCTTTTTGCCGTTTTTTTCGACATGTTTCCCGCGGCAGTTTTCCCATAGGGAAACACTGCCGCGGAGCCCACAGACAATCGTTCTTCTCGTCAAGAGAAAAAATTACGTGAAAAACGACCGTGTGTGGGGAACAAGCCGTTCCCTCGTTTTTAATGTCATTATTCACAGCGTTTTTTTAACCGCCGTGAATAATGATCGTGTGTACGCGGCATTAGAATTAATATATTGAAACCACATCCCTATTTCACACTTTAGATATACTATCACGTAAAACAGATTGTCTTTACTTTCCGTCTGAATATCTTATTACAAGACTTCAAGCCCTAAATAATGTTTGAAAAAGCATTTTGATGCATAATGAACATTTATGTATTAAGCTATTTTCTCTATGTTATCTGCTGTTAGGAACCTTTAGTTCCCATGACCTTCTGCCTGTAAGCAGTCTGTGATATACCCCAAATGTACATGTATGAATAATAATATTCATCTTCTCCTTATTCTTCTTAATACTCAATAAATTTATGTTATGCTTACATATTTACATAGAGTATATTATGTATAATAATATTTAACTTTATTTTACAGATAAGTAATGAGCTGTTGCAGGTCAAAAGCTACATATCTTCTGCCATCCACAAAGGAAAATATTCTATTTTGGTCACCATCAGTGAAAAATTAAAGACTATGTCTGAAAACCTAACCAGCAACTTAACTTCTACATCATCATGTATCAATAATACAATCGCAGGCTATCAGATGGATTTGCTTCCAGTATTTTACTCCTTCATTTGTATTTTTGGTTTTATAGGTAATAGTATAGTCATTGCAGTCCTGTGTCTCCAGAAAAAATTGAAAACCGTGGCTAACATCTATATGGTAAATCTAGCCACAGCTGACCTGCTATTCCTCATAACATTGCCTTTCTGGGCCACATATTATGCATTTGGTTTAAAATGGATGTTTGGCACAGTGATGTGCAAAGTTTCAAGTTCCATTTTAGTTTTGAATTTATTTGCAAGCATCTTCTTCATCACTTGTATGAGCATAGACCGCTATATGGCAATTGTATATCCGCTACGTTCACAAAGGAGAACATTAACCCAGGCCGCCATTGTGGCAATTTGTGTTTGGGCTTTGGCCATCATGGCCACTCTTCCTACATTCCATTTTCGGAACACATACTACCTTGAGAACCTTGATGTTCACGCATGCATAATGGACTATCCAGAAAAAAATTATTCAAGCTGGAGTGTGGCCATGTCCTTGGTAAAGATTACTTTTGGGTTCTGTATGCCAGTAACAGTCATCATCACCTGTTACTTAAAGATTGGATTGCATTTAAAAAAATCTAAAGGGCCTATACTCAACAAGCAAAGCAGAAACCGGGTCCTCAAAATTGTCACAGCAATTGTTGTCTGTTTCTTAGTTTGTTGGCTTCCATTCTATGTATTGACTTTCCTTGATGTCCTAACAAGAATGGAGGTTATTAAGGACTGCAAGACAGAGACTCTTGTTGAAGCAGCTTTGCCAATAAGTATTTGCCTTGCCTTTTCAAACAGTTGCATTAATCCTTTGTTGTACTGCTTTGTTGGGAACCAGTTTCGAGAGAATTTTAGAGATGTGATGAGCAGTATCAAACTTTTACAAAGCACAAACAGCCAACACAGCTTGTCCAGAAAGGGAAGTGACTTAAGAGAGATGGAATCAAATGGACCAAGGGGCAATCCACCAGCATGACCAAATTGGATAATATATTATGATGTGTCAGTAGGCTTTATTCATACCGTGAAACCTTGGTGTGTAAATAGACACATTGTACTGGTATTATTCATGAAAAAGTGAATGAAATGAGCACAAGCATGCAAAAAAAAAAAAAAACCTCATGAGTTTGGGTGCAGTGAAATCAGAGTAATTTCACTACAGAAAAAGGAGCCCGTACAACTGTAAGACTGAAGGAAAGAGAGGAGTTATGCGTTAATCCAGTTTGCATTTAACACAGAAAAAGAGTCACTTTAGATTCTTTCAAACCAAAACTTTGATTAACATTTTGGATAGGGTGGGGAAGAGTTAGAACCCATGTCAAGTTTTGTATTGCTGTCTTTGTGGATAATAATGACAATAAATAGTTGTAAGGGGCTTTAGTCATCTACTCTCTACTTCCTTCATGTCCTATCATTGTCATTGTGATAAAAAGTGAGGAAGCTTCCAAGTGGAGCCACAAATAACAGCATAAAGAAAGGTAACAACTGTTCCCCACTCAATCAAAAGCTTAAAAAAAAATTTGACTTAAGACTTACTTTCAGTTGGATCTAAGGCCATTTTTTCTGTTTTGGATAGAGAATGGAAGGTTTATAATCCATGTTAAATTTTTCCTGCTCATAAAACTTAGGCCCTTTTCACACTGGGGCGGGCAGGTGCGGTGGCGGTATAGCGGCGCGATTTTCAGCGCCGCTATACCATCGTTATTACTGCGGTATGCGGCCGCTAGCAGGGTGAATTTAACCCCCGCTAGCGGCCGAAAAAGGGTTAATACCGCGGTGTCCCATTGATTTCAATGGGTAACCGCGGTAAAGGAGCGGTGAACACACCGCTCCTTCACCGCTGTAAAGATGCGGCTAGCAGGACTTTTGGAGCCTTCGGGCTTTCACATTGAAGAATACAGGGCACGATTTTTTCAGGCGGTATAACAGCGCTATTATTAGCGCTAAACCGCCTGAAAAACGTGCCAGTGTGAAAGGGGCCTTATAGACTATTGTCACCTGTACTGAAAGTAAAGGAAATCTAAAATTCTGTGTTGTTACAGGGTCAGAAATAGAGGTGAAATTGTCAGTGACACTTGTAGGGATTTCCTTTACTTTGGAGATTTTTGGATTTTTTACTCTATACAAAGCTACATAATCCATTAAGATGATCTGCACAACCGCTTATGCTCTAAAATCTTGCTTTAATTCAGGAAACTACAGTGTACAGTACGCAAATGCAGTCAGTAACTTACTACATTTGCATAATGTGCACTGTGGTTTCCTGCATAAAAACAAGATTTTAGAGCATAAGCGGTTGTGCGGATCATCTTTATGGACTATTACTCTCAGATGGGCAACTGTGGATCAAGCACCTGTAAACTCTGCTGATGGTGGATTATATGGGTAGCAGCACTGAAATCTTTGTTTGTTTGCAACAAAGCTAAATAAACAAACGTTTTGGCTTTTAATATAGATTATTGATTAAAACACTAGTAATTCTTCATTTGGAAAACAAGTTGAATATACAAAGATTGTGCTATGTTAACAACATTTCCAGGCAGAAACTGGCCATTTATCAGCATAATTGGCTGTACTGCACATTTTTGTCCTTGGCTGTGTAAAACATACAATATATAGTATAATGGTGGCTACATCAGACAGATATGGTCATTCCTCAAGAGCATTGAATGCAGCAGATACCAAAGCAGTCCTTACATTATCCAGGTGGTTTGATACGGTATATATAAAGATGTTATTCAGCCAGGAATATAACGGAGATGGGAGTATGTAAATTCGTTAATTATCAGCAGAGAGAAAATTCAATTGTCAATTTCTCTGTCAATCTCTGTATGGTAAAATGACCAGATGATCATTTTCATCAGGGATACATATTATATACATGGACTTTGGGCCTAGATAATTGGGGACAGTTGATATGATTAGTTATAAGCTTGCTAATGATTTTATATGCTCAAAATTAACCAGCCTAAGAACCTGTAAGCCATCTCTAGAACCTGTGTAAATCATATGCTTACCCAATAGGTTGATAAGCCTATTGTATTGTCATTGTAAGAAAAACTTAAAACGCCTAATAACTCAGCTCATTGTGTTGAGTTCAGTTCACTTCTCAAATATCTGTTCTGATAAGTTCTGAAAACATTTCCACATATGTTTGGATTTCTGTTCATTAATACTAACATTAAAGTGTAAAACATGTGAACAGTATCTTCCAGTTATGATCCTGTTCCCTCTCAAATATAAGCCCCCTATTTACTGTAGGTGCTCGTCTTTAATCTGTTGATTCTATTCACAAATGTAACATTATTATTTGTGGATTGATGTGCCTACAGGGAGTTTTGCACAAGACGAATCTCTGATTAGGTTCTTCCAACCCATAAATGATGATAGGGGCAAAATTAAAATCTTTTAGTAGTTAACACAGATTATGTGACTTTGCTGAATATGTTTAACATGATAAGCGATTATGACTATATTTTAATACAGTTTTATACGCATGAAAAATATCATGTGTGTGGCTTATTATTTCCTTCCAGCTCTCTGGCCCAATTTATTCATACTGTGTACTATTTATGTTTCTGTATGTTGACTGTCTTTGTGGAAGATAAAGAAGGGGGTGGAGGCGCCAACTAAATTAATCCTACTGTAATCATTAATGTAAGTATAGTATATATACTTACAGTATCTGTGAAAACACCGCCGTGAATCATGACAGGAAAAACGAGGGAACGGCTTGTTCCCCCACACACGGCCGTTTTTCCAGTCATTTTTTATCTTGGCGAGAAAAACGACCGTGTGTAGGCTCCACGGCAGTGTTTCCCTATGGGAAAACTGCAGCGGAAAAAAATGACAGGAATCACGACGAGAAAAATTAGAGCATGTTCTAATTTTTCTCGTCGTGATTAATGCCTTTTTTCCCGTCGGGAAAAATGACAAAAAGCCCACAAAGCCCACAGACGATCGTTTTTCTACTCCAAAGGAAAAAATTTAATTTTTCCCGATGGGAAAAATGATCGTGTGTACGCGGCATTAGAAGTGCCATTAGAGCCACTATTACATTCATTTTAAAGGCATCACATCGCTAGGAGCGCCGGAATCCCCCCCCTTTCTATGAAAGTCTTTGTGGAAGATGACTGCCGATATGGTATTATTTTTCTGTTCATGGCATTTACATTTGTAGCCAATATTGATACCTCTTCCTTGTGACAGTGAGCAGACACTACCTTTCAGCAAGAAATGCTAGAAATTTGAGATTCACTTGAGATAACCACTTATTGTAATAGCAATAAGCTATAACACCCCTTAGGGGAAAAAGTTCCAAATAGCAAATATATGTGATTTTTGGTAAAGCTCCATTTTTTTTTTATCTTATTATTTTTATTAAAGTTTTACTGGTTGACAAGAAAATACACGTAAAAGGTGCTTAATCTACACCCCAACTACTATATTAAAACCTCATACATATTAAAACAACATGATACAGTTACTCTTTCAATGGATGGCATGTATTAAAAGACAGATACTATTCTGTATAGATAGGTTTCCTATTTATTTTTCCCTATAGATTTTGAAAAACAAAGTCACCTCCCTCTTTAACATTTAACACACAGTCCAAAAGAGGTCATTTGTAAAGCTGGCTATCCACTATTAGATTGGAAGACAAAACCAGAGAAAATTCCCAGCTCAACCCACCAACCGAATCAACCTGTCCAACAGTATGAATTAAAAACAGGGGTTTAGTTAGCACACATTTGCAAACGCATGCGTAAGCTGCAAGGCCTCTTTATGGCCCCCTATATCACTAACAGTCTTAACTGTTCTAATGATATACATATTAGATTTTCAACTAAAAATGAATACAAAAATTCTCAGTACATTCATCGACTTGACAAATGTGGTTTGAAGGTAGTCAATAAATGAGTTTGCTTTTAACATTCAGGTTTAAAGTGAATGGACTTTCCCAAATGAAAACCACATTCACTGTTAAAAATTAATTCATTCAAGAGAAATTTTCCATCCTTCTCTTTCGAATATTCTCATTGCTGCAATTGGAACGGAACGTTGATTTGATTGACCCTACTAATGATTAGAAAACCGAACAAATGTTCTTAGAGTATAAGTGGTGAACCACAGGGAAAAGTAAACAAAGTATTTTTCTCTCAATTGTTGCCAGCATCCCAACTATATAGGAACAAACCCTGAAAGGGGATAAGTACCCCCCGGTACAAGCGGAATTTTGTAGGCGAACACAGAAAAAATCTAATATTATAAAAATTATTTATTTAGAAAAATGGTTTGTTTAAAATGTATATACATGTAGCGGCCTCACCCCCTTCACATGTTTATCGGTTGTCCGAAAGCTCTTGTCTAGGGGTACCTGGGTTTCGAGAGTGAGGTGCGCTACGGCCCATGTCCTCCCCATGGCTGTGGGTGAGGTGAAGGCCAGCATCAATATCTTCCTCGGGCCAAATGTGCATTGGGTTGCGGAACTTAGCCCTGCTATGCTGGAATCTCCCTTTGCTCCCATCAACAGAGTCCATACACCGATCACAGTCCAACTGTTAGTTTTATTCCGTAGCTCCACAACAAACAATATATGGCAGGATACGGTGGGATGAGCAGGCCGAGGCACTATCCGGATTGTAGTCCCTACACCCCCTGTGCTATGACCAGGGGTTGCAGGAGTCTTGATTAGAACAACTTCGCTGCGCTGCGGCCCCTATCAGGGGAAGATGACCCTCCAAGGGAGTTACCGGAGGCCCGTCCGTCACCGGGTTGACGCTGCTCCGGAGTCTTCAGACGGGTGACCTCCCCAGCCTCCTCACCTCAGATGCGGGTCCCCTCGCAAGGGGCACCCTGGAATCACTTCACCCTCGCGGGACCCGGTCGAAGTCACCAGGTCCCAGGCCTTCTACAAAGTACCTCACCCCAGGCTGAAGGTGCCTGGGATGGACTCCAACTCCAGCTTCATTCCGGCCAGGCCTAGGGTGCCCAGGCCGGAACCTTGAACCGCCCGTACCCAGGCCGAGGGTGCCTGGGTACGTGAAGAGATGATCCCCCAAAAGACCTCGTGGCGAGGGCGTCTCCCCCTTTTATCTCCTCCCATCGACACCACTGCGGGTTCCCCGCCCCAGCCGTACCATCTCCAGGAAGGGACAAAAGGGGTAGCACTGTGGTAGTGATTCTACCTCGAGCCTGTAGGTACCCCGCCACCCACAGGCCAAGGAGAATATTGCACCACCCAATCCTCCACAAATAACAAAAAGGGGTCTAATCCCTGACATAATTACACACCTGGGTCTCTCTACCCCCAGGTGTATCCCACTAACTTTGAAGACCCCGCTACACACTCCCCCTTGTGATTTGACGCTGGTCCCCAGCGTCAGGTGCACACCCATGTCTCCCAAGGAGTGGTCACATGAAGTGGGCCCCAGAGGCTATCCCTCAAATTTTGGATACTGTGTGTGCCAAGACCTGCTCCAGGGAAAGGGAACTATAAAACATTAAAACTTTTGTATAAAACATCTGTCATGTACACATATGCAATCCCTCCCGTCACTGTCTAAGAACCACCCCATACTCAGTAGTCTTGACCGACGAATCTCCTGCAGAAGGGAAACAACTAAAAAAAAACACATCCTAACACTCTGTGTTAACTTGGCATGAGTGGGTCCGTCAGCCGAGAGACCCACTCACTCCAATAAGTAAGTAATGCATGTGTAACATTTCAAACAACCGTTGCACAACACTGCCACCTGGTGACAGCGCTGCGGTAATGACACTTGGTGAGATCTTCATTCTTCCTGCTTTCCTACTCTGACTCTACCCCAAAAGTCTCTGCCTTTGGCACATGAAGAAAAGGGAGAAAAAAAAACAACAGCTCCCAAGTCTCCAGTGAGTAAAAGAAAAGCCCAAATCAAAACAAAAGTAGGGCACAGTTCTAGGCGTCTGGGAATGTCTCTTCCAGAAAGTTTCAACAGCAACAAGATAGGAGCTCACTTCTCCTATAAGTAGAACCTTGGATCCGGCAGAAACAGGGGCTTCAGGTGCCCGTCAAACACTTCCACCGAATACTCAACATCCTCTCCTTCTTTCCTGCAGATGAGCACCTTATCGGCATGAATATGGCGCCCAAGTCTCCAA
This sequence comes from Rana muscosa, assembly GCA_029206835.1. NCBI lineage: Eukaryota > Metazoa > Chordata > Amphibia > Anura > Ranidae > Rana > Rana muscosa. The sequence continues at coordinate 97,966,856 of CM055125.1, forward strand.
TCAGCTCTGCAGTCCTTGAACTTTTTAGACACAGGCGGCGAACATGACAGGTATCGCCTGGCATGGGGTACTTTAAGCTTTTCCCATACAAACTCGTCATACCACCTTGGTCGCAGGACCTCGACTTCATACAATAAGTCCCGAGGCAAGTAGGGGTACTCCCACCCATATTCACGGGCGACTCTCTGGGAGAAAAGTCTCTGCAACCTGGCTAGAGGCGGCATCACATCTCGCTCACCTTCTCCTGGCTGCACGATGGCCTCCGGGTGCCGAGGTACCTTCACCATCTCGGGTTGCTTTGTCTTTGGTGCCCGCAACGAAGCACGCTGCATCCCCACCATCAGAGCGGGTGATGTAGTTGAATGAGGAAAGTTGGCCCGAGGACTAGATTTCCTCGGGAACTCCGGGGCCTTCACCCGGAGCGTACTGTCTTCTATGGACATGGGGGAATCCTGCGGTTTACTCAGCACAGGTAGTGGGCGTCTGTCCCAGCCCTTCCGGTGAAACAGTTCGTCTATCTCTCCGTCATCCCCACAGTCTGACAATGACTCTAGGTCGGAGGTGTCATACATCTCAGCGGGAAGGTAGTCTCTAGTAGACGGAAGGCTACCCTCCCTTGCGGGCTCCACCGACCGCGGACCCCAGACACCTCCAACCAACACCACAGTCCCAGCCCCTGGCTCACCTGGACCTTCTGAAGAACTGGGATGTCCGGGACTCTCTTCTCTACCGGCTCCATCCAGGCCAGGCAAGCGGCGGGGTGAAGCTCGACCACGACCATAGGATGCCTGTACCAGGCCGACTTTCCTCTTCGGAGGTGGGAGCAGGGAGTCTATAGTGACCGAAGCAGCGTCCTCGGATTTTCCTCTCTCAGTCTCTGATTGGGCAGTCCCATCGCCCTGGTCAGCGTGCACGGGGACCTCCGCAAAGGCCTGGATCTCTCCCTCCGGAGTGGCGGTTCCTGTGATGCAGTTGAGGCGAAGGGCCCGGGGCCTTACTGTGGATGATTCGACCTCAAAAAGAAATTCTTTGCACGCTTCACATCGCCCGAACGGCTTCAGTTGGACCACCAGTCCCGAGCATCCGGGACAGATCACACCGAGGGCCTCCGTGTCTCTGCATGAATACAGAGCCAACTGTCCTCGGGGCCTGAGCCTTATCCCCGTGTCTGTAATGGGCGCAGCAAATGCAGTCATTTTCGTGGGGTAAGGTACCGGCATCCACGGGGAGCTTGAGGCCATCCCGACCACCTGCTGTTCCATCACGCGCTCACCTCGCGCCGGAGTCTCCACGTGTATCTCCACACGTGGCCAGACTCCTCCCATGACTTGCACGTTTTCGCGGGCTTCCTTCAGTCTCCTTCCACGAATTGCGCAGTCATGGGGTGCCTCGTGGCGCAGTGCATTAACAGTCCCCACATGTAGTACTTCACACGGCTGGACCTCTCCCTTTTTCCGCTCCTCCGCGTGGGCCTTTCCCGACTTAGGGTCATGTCCACAACTCCGAGCAGGGATGCACTTTGGCCAATCACATGGCCGACCTGCTCGGACCTCCTCCGGGCAGCAAAGTCCAGACACAGCCGTTCCAACCCTTAGGATCAATACACATTTCATAACGGACTCACGAGCCCCCACGTGTAGCGGCCTCACCCCCTTCACATGTTTATCGGTTGTCCGAAAGCTCTTGTCTAGGGGTACCTGGGTTTCGAGAGTGAGGTGCGCTACGGCCCATGTCCTCCCCATGGCTGTGGGTGAGGTGAAGGCCAGCATCAATATCTTCCTCGGGCCAAATGTGCATTGGGTTGCGGAACTTAGCCCTGCTATGCTGGAATCTCCCTTTGCTCCCATCAACAGAGTCCATACACCGATCACAGTCCAACTGTTAGTTTTATTCCGTAGCTCCACAACAAACAATATATGGCAGGATACGGTGGGATGAGCAGGCCGAGGCACTATCCGGATTGTAGTCCCTACACCCCCTGTGCTATGACCAGGGGTTGCAGGAGTCTTGATTAGAACAACTTCGCTGTGCTGCGGCCCCTATCAGGGGAAGATGACCCTCCAAGGGAGTTACCGGAGGCCCGTCCGTCACCGGGTTGACGCTGCTCCGGAGTCTTCAGACGGGTGACCTCCCCAGCCTCCTCACCTCAGATGCGGGTCCCCTCGCAAGGGGCACCCTGGAATCACTTCACCCTCGCGGGACCCGGTCGAAGTCACCAGGTCCCAGGCCTTCTACAAAGTACCTCACCCCAGGCTGAAGGTGCCTGGGATGGACTCCAACTCCAGCTTCATTCCGGCCAGGCCTAGGGTGCCCAGGCCGGAACCTTGAACCGCCCGTACCCAGGCCGAGGGCGCCTGGGTACGTGAAGAGATGATCCCCCAAAAGACCTCGTGGCGAGGGCGTCTCCCCCTTTTATCTCCTCCCATCGACACCACTGCGGGTTCCCCGCCCCAGCCGTACCATCTCCAGGAAGGGACAAAAAGGGTAGCACTGTGGTAGTGATTCTACCTCGAGCCTGTAGGTACCCCGCCACCCACAGGCCAAGGAGAATATTGCACCACCCAATCCTCCACGAATAACAAAAAGGGGTCTAATCCCTGACATAATTACACACCTGGGTCTCTCTACCCCCAGGTGTATCCCACTAACTTTGAAGACCCCGCTACATACAAAAATCAGATATATCTATATATCAATGGTTTCATAGTACATTGTTGAAAATACAGACATTATGTAAGAATAAATTTAAACAGTTTCCAGTCAGAAATTATTTTTCTCCTTTGGTCTGACATGTTTCAGGTTTTAACCTGTCTTCAGAGACACTGCAGGAGAGAGTAAATGTATTCTGAAATAAAGCAAAAAAGGCGGAGAAATACTCAGAACAATGTTCCAAAGCAGCAATCACATTGAGGCATACAAGCATGTCCGTGATACATAGCGGTACTGGACTTATAAAATTATTCGCATGGGTGTATTTTATATTTTAAAACAAAAACTGAGAAGGCAAAACTTCTGAGATGAAATAGAACTGCCGCTGCCCGTTCATCAATGAGCGATTGATGAACGGGCAGCGGCAGCTCTATTTCATCTCAGAACTTTTGCCTTCTCTGTTTTTGTTTTAAAATATAAAATACACCCATGCGAATAATTAAAACCTGAAACATGTCAGACCAAAGGAGAAAAATCATTTCTGACTGGGAAATGTTTAAATTTATTCTTACATAATGTCTGTATTTTCAACAATGTACTATGAAACCATTGCTATATAGATATATCTGATATTTGTATATACATTTTAAACAAACCATTTTTCTAAATAAATAATTTTTATAATATTAGATTTTTTCTGTGTTCGCCTACAAAATCCCATTTGTACCGGGGGGTACTAATGCCCTTTCAGGGTTTGTTCCTGAACAAATGTTCTTAAAACAAAAAAAAAATCAAACTAAATTCTACTAGTTTATAGCCATCTTTACCCAGAAAAACTCAAAAGGATCTCAAACTCAAACATCATAAAGCTGTGTTTTTAACCACTTAAGGACCACCTCACGCCGATATACGTTGGCAGAATTGCACGGCTGGGTACATCAACGTACAGGTACGTTGCCCTTTAAGAGCCCAGCCATGGGTTGCGAGCGTGCCGCCGGCGGCGCGCTCGCGACCCGGTCCTGAGCTCCGTGACCGCGCCCGCGGGACCCGCGGACCTGATCGACGCCGATGTCCCGCGATCGGGTCACAGAGCTGAAGAACGGGGAGAGGTGAGTTTAAACAAACCTTTCCCCGTTCTTCTCCGTGGCATGTCAGTGATCGTCTGTTCCCTGTCATTGGAACAGACGATCAGTGACGTGTAATGTGTAGCCACACCCCCTACAGTAAGAATCACATCCTAGGGAACACTTAACCCCTACAGCGCCACCTAGAGGTTAAACCCTTCACTGCCAGTGTCATTTTCACAGTGACCAGTGCATTTTTATAGCACTGATCGCTGTAAAAATTACAATGGCCCCAAAATGGTGTCAAAAGTGTCCGATGTGTCCACATTATTGTCGCTGATCGCCGCCATAACTAGTAAAAAAAAAATATTATTAAAAATGCCATAAAACAGTGCCCTATTTTGTAGAAGCTATAACTTTTGCGCAAACCAATCAATAAACGCCTATTGCGATTTTTTTTACCAAAAATATGTAGACGAATACGTATCGGACTAAACTGTGGAAAAAACTTTTTTTTTATATTTTTTGGGGGATATTTATTATAGCAAAAAGTAAAAAATATTGCATTTTTTTCAAAATTGTCACTTTATTTTTGTTTATAGCTCAAAAAATAAAAACCACAGAGGTGATCAAATACCACCAAAAGAAAGCTCTATTTGTTGGAAAAAAAGGACGTCAATTTTGTTTGGGAGCCACGTTGCACGAACGCGCAATTGTCAGTTAAAGCGATGCAGTGCCGAATCCCAAAAAGGGGCCTGGTCTTTAACCAGCCAAAATGGTCCGGGGCTTAAGTGGTTAAGCTAATCACACACAAACTAAACATTTTATATTCAAAACCCAATGCCCAAACATAAGAAAAGTAATTTGGTGTATACAATTCAGTGTAGTGAAAAATACAAAGATGTACCATGGGGAGACAAAACAAGCACTAAACAAATTGATGGCCCAACATAGAGGGGCAAAAAATACAGGTCAGAACTTAGCAGTCTTCTTACACCATAAGGAAAAGGGAACATTTTTACAGGACAGTGATGTGTACATCTTGGACAGAAATAATAAATATTGTAAAAGAGGAATGAAAGAAACCAAATATGGCTACGTGGTTATCACTTCCACATAGTAGCACTAGGGCCATGGATTCGACTCGCAAACCGGACACTACCTGTCATGAGTTTGCATGTTCTCCCTGTGCCTACGTGGGTTTCCTCTGGGTACTCTGGTTTCCTCCCACACTCCAAAGACATGCTGGTGGGTTAATTGGATCTTGTCTTGTATAAATGTTATCCACACCCCGCCCCCCCCCCCCCCTCCTCCCAGACAAGGTTAAGGTTTTTTTTTTTTGTAACTGTGCCTATTGAAATAATGTATTGTATATAAATGTTGTTCATAATATAAAATCAAATACAATTTAAATAAAAACGAAAAAAATGGATCTTGTCTAAACTGAATGTGAGTTTGGAACCTTGGATTGTAAGTTCGTTGAGGGCAGAGACTGATGTGAATGTACAATATATAATATTGACGGCACTATATACTGTAAGTACCTGTGATAATAATAAATAATATATTTAAAACTGGAGCAACCATCTTTATTGGGGGGGGGGGGGGGGGTGGGTTGACACCACCTGCCATCCATTTCCTGTATGTTGCTGGAAGTCCCTCTGTCCCTCTTTCCTACACATTTGTCCCTCATTTTAATCTGATGTATATACCTGTATGACAATGCACTGTTTATCTATCAAAAAGTATTTTACAGTGCTTAACCTTTCACCCAACTTTTAAATTGTTGCATTTGTGAATTTCAAAAGCCAGTAAAAGTGAATAGTGATGGTAAAAAAAGGACTTGTGGGCTTAACCAGGCTGTTTTTGTGCAATAATTCTCCATGTAATGGAGGTGTGGCAGGGGTGTGTCTTTTGCCTACATGCTTTTTGCTAATAGGTGTCCCTTTTTCCAATCTCAGAAAGTCAGGAGGTAATACTCACCTTTCCAACAGTCTTTCACCGGTGCGGCAACTTCTCCTGTTTGCCGGTTTTCGGTCGTCTTCATTGGCCGACTGAGGATGGGGTCAATCTTGCATACAGTGCCTTGCAAAAGTATTCACCCCCTTGGCTTTTTACCTATTTTGTTACATTACAGCCTTTTGTTCAATGTTTTTTTTTAATCTGAATTATATGTGATGAATCAGAACACAATAGTCTAAGTTGGTGAAGTAAAATTAGAAAAATATATACATACAACTATTTTTCAGAAATAAAAAAATGATAATTGGCATGTGCGTATGTATTCACCCCTTTGTTATGAAGCCTATAAAAAGCTCTGGTGCAACCAATTACCTTCAGAAGTCACATAATTAGTGAAATGATGTCCACCTGTGTGCAATCTAAGTGTCACATGATCTGTCATTACATATACACACCTTTTTGAAAGGCCACAGAGGCTGCAACACCTAAGCAAGAGGTACCACTAACCAAACACTGCCATGAAGACCAAGGAACTCTCCAAACAAGTAAGGGACAATGTTCTTGAGAAATACACGTCAGGGTTAGGTTATAAAAAAATATCCAAATCTTTGATGATCCCTAGGAGCACCATCAAATATATCATAACCAAATGGAAAGAACATGGCACAACAGCAAACCTGCCAACAGACGGCCGCACACCAAAACTCACGGACCTGCAAAACTCACGGACCGTGCAAGGAGGGCATTAATCAGAGAGGCAGCACAGAGACCTAAGGTAACCCTGGAGGAGCTGCAGAGTTCCTCAGCAGAGACTGGAGTATCTGTACATAGGACGACAATAAGCCGTACGCTCCACAGAGTTGGGCTTTATGGCAGAGTGGCCAGAAGAAAGCCATTACTTTCAGCAAAAAACTAAATGGCACGTTTTGAGTTTGCGAAAAGGCACGTGAGAGACTCCCAAAATGTATGGAGGAAGGGGCTCTGGTCTGATGAGACTAAAAATTTACTTTTTGGCTATCAAATGAAATGCTATGTCTGGCGCAAACCCAACACATCACCCAAAGAACACCACCCCCACAGTGAAACATGGTGGTGGCAGCATCATGCTGTGTGGGGATGTTTTTTAGCAGTCGGGACTGAGAAACTGGTCAGACTTGAGGGAAAGATGGATGGTGCTAAATACAGGGATATTCTTTAGCAAAACCTGTACCACCCTGTGTGTGATTTGAGGCTAGGGCGGAGGTTCACCTTCCAGCAGGACAATGACCCCAAACAAACTGCTAAAGCAACACTTGCGTGGTTTAAGGGTAAACATGTAAATGTGTTGAAATGGCCTAGTCAAAGCCCAGACCTCAATCCAATAGAAAATCTGTGGTCAGACTTAAAGATTGCTGTTCACAAGCGCAAACCTTCCAACTTAAAGGAGCTGGAGCAGTTTTGCAAGGAGGAATGGGCAAAAATCCCAGTGGTAAGATATGGCAAGCTCATAGAGACTTATCCAAAGCGACTTGAAGCTGTGATAGCCGCAAAAGGTGGCTCTACAAAGTATTGACTTTAGGGGGGTGAATAGTTATGCACATTTAAATTTTCTGTTATTTTGTCCTATTTGTTGTTTGCTTCACAATAAAAAAAAACATCTTCAAAGTTGTTGGCATGTATTGTAAATTAAATTATGCAAATCCTCAAACAATCAGGTTGTGAGGCAACAAAACACGAAAAATGGCAAGGGAGTGAATACTTTTGCAAGGCACTGTATGTGCAGGAGATATTTATTTAGGCACACAGGGATCGGGCTGGCTGCTGTAAGCTGAGCCACACACATGCAGCTCAGATTACAGTCCAGGGAACACTGTGAGTAGGTGGGTATGTGTAGTTTATTGCAGAAGAGGCATTACATCTCTCTTCTTCTGCACCAAAAAAACAGCCTGCTCACAATATATAACAGCAGAACTTTAGATCCACCTTAACATCCAGGAGGCCAGGTTTTAGATCTTTAAAGGCTAAGTTTACCTTTTTTTTTTCTAAATTCCAGCTTCCCTATGTACCAATATAGCAATAAAGTATATATTTTGCAAAAAAGAAAACACCTTCTCTTTTTCCTATACTAGGCCTTACCTCAGCCTCCAATTCATTGTGTAAAAAATCTTCTCCATTACTTCCTGGACGGTCTTTAGGTTGGGAAAACCGGTCATACACAGGAAGGAGTTCACTAGCTGACCTCATTAACACACACCCTGCACCTGCTCTCTCCTTCCAAGGGGTCACTGCCTCCCACCTCTGCAGGCTCATGCTATTCCAATGCAATCAGCAATCACTGTTCTTAGTAAATACACAGCCATCAATTTTTTTCTACCTTACCTTCTTCTTGCATAGTTTGTTCATTTGGCAGAGTGTGCAGGAGCTGAGCAATCAGAAGATAACAGCTTATGTGGAGCAGAGCTGTAGTATTGAAAACAGGAGAGGTGTGTCCCTGAAAAATCTGATTGTACAATCTCCTTTAGATCTACCATCAACTATGTAGTGCAAGGGCCTACCTGATTGGATACAGAGTGAATGGATAGATGGTGTATCCTCCTATTATATCATTTTGGTAAAGCTAAAGGAGATTGTACAGAGTATTTAAAATTAGATTGTATAGTATAAGGTATCCGCTCTCACTACGCTAGGGGTGAATGGGGCCTGAAACTGAAATTGGTCTGTTTACGCAAGAGCAATGATGCTCCATTCACATCTGTGTGTTTCCAAATGCACGGCAAACTGCACAGAAAACACATGCTTTGCTTGACATTTTGGAATAGTGCTGCAAATATGCATCGCACAAATATAAAAAAATTAGGAACTCTATCATCATTTAAATGTTACAAAGAATATAACGGAATATGTAAAATGGAAATCAAGGCTGCAAAAATTCAAAACGAATGGCAGATTGCAAAAGATAGTAAGACAAACCCTAAAACATTCTTCAAATATATTAATAGTAAAAAGAGCACGCCTGAGCATGTAGGCCCTTTACAAAATAATCTAGAGTGAGTGACTGGGGACAAATAGAAGGCATTATTAAATACCTTCTTCAGATCTGTGTATACAAAGGATCCTGGGGGAACTCATGTCCATAATGGAGATGGTATTGATACAGCCCCAAATGGCTCAAAAGTGATATGGTCCAGAAATATTTAGACAGAATAAAGGTGAATAAAGCACCTGGACCAGATTGCATATGCCCACAGATCCTAAAAGAAGTGAGCTCTGTTATTTCAAAGCCATTGTTTCTAATTTTTAGGAACTCTTTAATGACTGGAATAGTACCACTGGATTGGAATAAGGCCAATGTGGTGCCTATATTTAAAAAGGGATTCAAGTCTTTACCAAGTAACTATAGACCTGCTAGTTTACTTTCTATAGTTGGGAAGATGGAGAGTTTAATAAAATACCACATAGATGAGTTCTTTCTGGAAAAAAATATTTTAAGCAACAGACAGCATTGATTCATGAAAGACAGAAGTTGTCAAATAAACCTGATTCTTTTTATGAGGAGGTAAGTAAAACCTTGGACAGAGGGGTGGCTGTGGACGTAGTATACTTGGATTTTGCAAAAGCTTTTTTCCCCAACACTTTTGAATGGCCTTTTCCTGGCAATCCTCTTCAGGCTGCGGTCATCCCTGATGCTTGTGCACCTTTTTCTTCCACACTTTTCCCTTCCACATAACTTTCTATTAATGTGCTTTAATACAGCACTTTGGGAACATCCAACTTCTTTTGCAATTAACTTTTGAGGCTTTCCCTCCTTATGGAGGGTGTCAATGATGGTTTTCTGCACAACTGTCAGGTCAGCAGTCTTTCCCATGATTGTGATTCCTACTGAACCAGACTGAGAGACTATTTAAAGGCCCTTTGCAGGTGTTATGGCTTAATTAGCTGATTAGAGTGGGACACTTTGAGCCTAGAATATTGCACCTTTTCACAATATTCAAATCTTCTGAGATTGTGGATTTGGGGTTTTCATGAGCTGTAAGCCATAATCATCACAATTATGACAAATCACTGCTTGAACTATCTTGCTTTGTATGTAATGAGTCTATCTCATATATTAGTTTCACCTTTTAAGTTGCATTAGTGAAATAAATGAACTTTTGCACGATATTCAAATTTTTCGAGTTTCACCTGTATGCAGTTTAATTTTTGGCACCAGTTGACTAAAAGGATACCAGGGAACTGGAGAAAGTGTTGAGAAGAGCAACCAAAACTGATAATAGGCATGGAGGAGCTCAGCTATGAGTAAATATTAGAGGAACTGAATTTATTCTCTCATGAGAAGAGGGGGGATATGATCAACATGTATCAATACTGTAACACGGGGGACCATTAGCTCTAGTGGTAGATGCATTTTAAAGCGATTCACGTCAGTACATTTTTATTCAGAAAAAGGCTAAAACAAATCAAAAGTCCAACGTATAAAGGTTTCCCACCGAGGTTCTTCTCCAGTAATATACACAAATTAATAGAAAATGCTAGCCCACCTGGCTCTTAAGCTCTCACTCAGCTTCAGTTACAGTACCTATGCTCTTTATGCTGGTCACCCAGACCATAGGTTCTTCAGTGCAGACGGCTTCACGCTAGTGCCCACAGGTCCGCTCTGGCCTTAGTCCTCAGGCCATTATCTGTCTCTTGCAGACACCCATGCTCTGGATGCTACATGCAGCCTCTGCCTCTTAGAGATCTCCTGTCTGTCTTGGAGCCCTAAGGTATTCCAAAAGCCCCATTATAAGGGCTGTGTGCACCTGCTGGTCCTCCACAAAACCCGGACACAGGGTTGGAGATTCCCTCCCACCCAAGACACTATGGAAACTTCAAACTACAGAGCCCCTTCCAGGAATGCCAAAACCTGGGGAAAGCTGCAAAAGCAGTTTTCTCCACTTTACATCTATGCCCTGTAGTCCTGGACTGAGCCAATGTGCACACCCTGTGTCCTTTAACTCAGCCTTTTTCAACCAGGGTACATTCGGGGGTTTTCAGGGGTGCCTTTGCAGAAAGAAAAAAATTGCTCCAAATTGCTCAAAATTGTGTACAAGCCAACAGGTAGATCACGATTGCTTTGTGTTAAGCCAAAGGTTTTTAATGTACAAAATTATAAAGAGCGGTGTCTCAGATGCATGGATATGAAGAGGTCAGTCTACCCACATCCCTAAATACATACAAAAAAAGAGAGTGCGCTCCGAAGAGGGCGGTTCCTCGTGGGACTTTTGAGGGTGACTGTTGAAAACCTCTATATAAAGTAATAAAGTACAACAGTGGCGTCACTAGGGTTGGTGTCACCTGGTGCGGTATAACATGGTGTCACCCCCCCCCCAATAATTTTTTTCACCCTAATAACACTGCATATATTGGCAACAGTAGTGCCGTTAATAACTATCAATCAACTAGCAAATTTGAATAACAAAATCATATGAAAATAATAGAAATCAAAGCTTAAACTGTTAAAGAACTGTATTTATTTTAACTTTAAACTTTACTGAATTAATAAATAAATAACACAAAAACAGGAACAAATATGAAAGCATTTAGTTAACATCTAAATCAAAACTTTGCTTTTCTAGCCTTGACAGCTGCAAAATTGTGAACAACATCATCAAAATCAATACATTTCGCTAGTTCACTTTCAACTGATAATATTGCAAGATCAGAAAGCCTTGCCTGTCCCATCGTTGAACGCAAATAGTTTTTTATCAGCTTCAACTTTGAAAAGCTCCTCTCACATGAAGCCACAGACACACAGATTGTCAGAAATATTTTTAGACATAGTGAAAGGGTTGGAAGAGATTCAATGAAGTCCCATTCTGCTATGAAGGTCAAAACTTGTAAAGCCGACCAATCTTTGACTTCTTCTAGGTTGATCTTGGCTGCTTTGAGATGTCTCCTCAGTCTGGGTATTTCCATTAACAGCTCACTCTCAGATATTTCGTCATAAAAAGTGGTCAGTTTTGGAATGGACACCTTTAATGTTTCTTCAGTTTCATATATGAGACTCTTTGCTTGAACAGCCTCAAACATGGCTGCAACTTCCATGATGGCTCTTAATCTGATCTGGAGTTCAGAATGGAAGCGATCAATGCACTCAAGCATTGCCCTCTTGTTCTCGTCTTGTAGACTTATGCCTCCAGCATCACGTGCCTGTTCCCCTGCCATCCTCTTCTTAAACCTGGCTCTTCAGAGTCTACGGCAATTCCATATTCTTTAGATTTTAAATGTGCCTGCTTAATTGCATGTTCCACTAGGTGACTGCGCTCTTCAAACAGAAAAAGTCTTAGTGACTCTAGCTTTGTCACCACCTTGTCCAGACTTAAGCCTTTGGTCTGCAGGTACTGTTGTGTAACATCAACTTCTTGAAGTACATCACCCCAGAAGTATAGGTAGCACAAAAACGTAAAATCACAGACAGCAGGCAGTAGACATTCTGCTGCTCCTCTTGTGTCCATATTTTCAGAAGGATCACAAAGCGCTTCGATTGCAGACACAAACATATTCAATTTTTCTTTTACTGGCTTAACTGCAGCATGATGAGCACTCCAGCGTGTTGTTGATAATCTTTTCACTGACACTCCAGTGTGACACTACAGTGCAGTGTGATGATGTGACAGGCTGAGTCGCTCGCTGGCTCTGTAGGGTAGGGAGGAGGATTGGAATTTAGGAATAGGAAGAATAAGGAGCCGGAGGACACACACCAGGCGCGGCCGCGGCGCTGGAGGTGTTGTTCCAGGCTTCCAGCCCAGCGGGGTGAAATTAATCAATGAATGGGTCAGCTGTAAAAAAAAAAAAAAAAAAAAAAAAAAAAAAAAGGGAGGGTGTCACCCCTCTAGCGGGTGTCACCCGGGGGCGGACCGCACCCCCCGCACCCCCCTAGCAACGCCTCTGAAGTACAATAGTATTTGTCATGAAGACTTGTTTATTTGAAAAAGTGTTGTACAAAAATATATAATATGAGGGGCTGCTACTCTATACGCACAACACGTATCCAAATGACCAATGTATACATGATGAAAAAGAACAATCACAACGCATAGAAACAGATATCATTGATTGCACAAAAAAAGGGGAAGGAAGAATGTAGTACAGGACCCGGCTCTGTCTCAAGGGTGGGACAGGTACCCAACAATTCAAGGCCTTTTGATTGTACATCCTCTTCTTCAGGGGTGGGGTGCTGCACCTTTTAGTGATGAATGATATCCTATGTGTTGGGTGCATACGTGTTACTTGGTAGTAGCAATAAAAAATAATAAAAAAGCACTGTAGTTCTGATTTGATTTGATGATGCTGTTATTCCCTGGAAGGTCGGACCGGCGGGTGACAGCGGTGGACCCTAAGTCCAGATGGTCTAGTCCCGATGGATGGTTTGGCCCACAGAGGGCGTAGGAAATATCCAGCACTACCCCACGTCACAGGCGCAGTAAAACTGTTATCTATTTAGTAGGGGTAACTTGCCAAGATTCAAAACGTGCCTGAATTGAAAATTGCAAAAGCCACACCAGGAAGCTGAAACTAGAGCCTAGACACTAATACTGACCCAAAATGGTAGTGTTGCCTGGCATAAGCCGCACCAGGAGACACAAAGAGGACCCAGAAGGCGTAGTGCCCATACTGCTCACAGTTAAGCCGCACCAAGACAAACCACTAGGACCTGAACAAGATTGTCAGGTACTACTCTTTATTGGTGACACTTGGCCAGCAGGAATCAGCTTTTGGTGGACATATTTTTGTATCCGCCATAGCTCTTGGACCAGGAACCTGCTATATTATTGTATGGGCACTACGCCTTCTGGGTCCTCTTTGTGTCTCCTGGTGCGGCTTATGCCAGGCAACACTACCATTTTGGGTCAGTATTAGTGTCTAGGCTCTAGTTTCAGCCTCCTGGTGTGGCTTTTGCGACGCAACACTACCAATTCAGGCACATTTTGAATCTCGGCAAGTTACCCCCACTAAATAGATAACAGTTTTACTGCGCCTGTGACGTGGGGTAGTGCTGGATATTTCCTACGCCCTCTGTGGGCCAAACCGTCCATCGGGACTAGACCATCTGGACTTAGGGTCCACCGCTGTCACCCGCCGGTCCGACCTTCCAGGGAATAACAGCATCATCAAATCAGAACTACAGTGCTTTTTTATTATTTTTTATTGCTACTACCAAGTAACACGTATGCACCCAACACATAGGATATCATTCATCACTAAAAGGTGCAGCACCCTACCCCTGAAGAAGAGGCTGTACAATCAAAAGGCCTTGAAACGTTGGGTACCTGTCCCACCCTTGAGACAGAGCCGGGTCCTGTACTACATTCTTCCTTCCCCTTTTTTTGTGCAATCAATGATATCTGTTTCTATGCGTTGTGATTGTTCTTTTTCATCATGTATACATTAGTCATTTGGATACGTGTTGTGCGTTTAGAGTAGCAGCCCCTCATATTATATATTTTTGTACAAAACTTTTTCAAATAAACAAGTCTTCATGACAAATACTATTGTACTTTATTACTTTATATAGAGGTTTTCAACAGTCACCCTCAAAAGTCCCACGAGGAACCGCCCTCTTCGGAGCGCACTCTCTTTTTTTGAATGTACAAAATTAGAACCTTGGGCACTGGGCCGGTTAGCCACCAGTGTCCTAGCAACCGCTGACATCATTGGTTGAAAAGGAGAACATTGGATACCTGCACAGACTCCTTGTTTGACTCCCCTGCCCCTCTCTATCAGCACTGGGATCACGTTAGCTGTGTGAGGGAGAATAAATTAGGAACAAGTGCTGGAATACTTGTTAGCACCAGTGTGCAAAAGTGTATTTGCTTTGAAAGAATAAGTCACCTCTAAGACCCCTTTAACACTGGGGCAGTTTTTAGGCACTTTAGCGCTGGAAATAGCCTCTGCTAGGCGCATAAAAACCACCTCCCATTCATTCCAGTGTGACTTTTCACACTCAGGCGGTTTGCTTGCGGGATGTTTTGAAAAGTCCTGCAAGCAGCATCTTTGGGGGGGGGGGGGGGGGTTGGGAGCACTGTATCTATGTAACTATGTAACCCCCCAAGTGCGGGTAGCAGGCATGAATATGGAATGCCACAAACAAGCTACAAGTGCAAAAGAAAAAAGGGCGTAAAAAATGTGACAAGGTGCACTCTAAACAAAAGCTATAGAGCTTTTTGGGGGCATTTGTTGCGCACAGATAGGGATGAGCTTTATGTTCGAGTTGAACATGAGTTCGGCGAACAGCGAACGATTTGGGGTGTTGACGGCAAATTCGAAAAGCCGCGGAACACCCTTTAAAAGTCTATGGGAGAAATCTAAAGTGCTAATTTTAAAGGTTAATATGCAAGTTATTGTCATAAAAAGGGTTTGGGGACCCGGGTCCTGCCCCAGGGGACATGTATCAATGCAAAAAAAGTAAATTGCTTCATTTTTTTTGGTGCGGGGTTCCCCTTAAAATCCATAAAAGACCTGAAGGGTCTGGTAAGGGTTTTTGGGGGGGACCCCTGCCATTTTTTTCAATGACATTGATCTGTATTGCCGGGACCCGACAATTCATGAATAGCCGCGAGTAGTTTTAAATGACTTTTTTTCCTTTAGAAATTACATTTTGTGCAGGGACAGTTCTAAGCACGGGACATGCGCTACTTTACAGGCATGCTATACACACCCCCAGGTACGAAATTTAAAGGAATATTTCTCTTTTATTGTTGCACTTTAAGCATTATTATAATCACTGCTCCCGAAAAAACTGCAGTTTTTAAAACTTTTTTTTTGCATTGATACATGTCCCCTGGGGCAGGACCCGGGTCCCCAAATACTTTTTATGACAATAACTTGCATATTAACCTTTAGAATTAGCACTTTTGATTTTTCATGTTCGTGTCCCATAGACTTTAACGGTGTTCGCGTGTTCGAACAAATTTTTTGCCTGTTTGCATGTTCTGGTGCGAACTGGGGGGGTGGGGGGGGTTTGTTCGGCTCATCCCTATGAACAGAGCAGCCCATTCAAATCACAAGCAAAAATTTTCAAAAACAAAAGCGCCCAGCTATGTGAAGCTGTAAATGGGGCCTGAAAGCTGAGTGTCTCTGTCCACTCTCTCCTATTTACTTGTATAAACATGGCAATACACTATGCATTCCGATTGTACAATCTCAGTACAATTTCCTTTAGATTTACCAGAACTATGGAATAGGAGGACCAACCTGAACAATCCATTCACATTCCATCAAATCAGACATGCCTTTGCACAAGATACTGTAGCTGTTGGTGGATCTAAAGGAGTTTGTGCAATCAGATAGTACAATGTAAGGTGATGGTCACCTTAAAGTGGATGTAAACTTTCTTTACTGACTTTTAGCTATAGGTAAGCCTATAATAAGGCTTAACTATAGAGTAAGCCTGTGTAGTGTAGTGTAAATATCTCTTAACCACTTCCCTACCCAGCCATAGTCAAATGACATCCACAGATGGGATCTCCCATTCTGGGTGGACGTCATATGAAGTCCTCGGCTTTGTAGGGGGATATCTGAATAATGCCTGCAGCTAGAGGCATCATTCAGATATCCTTTTAAAGTGCCGGTGATTCTGTGTACCATAAGAACGATCATAGCGGCGGTTCCGCCGCTTGATCGTTCTTATAGGCGGCGGGAGGGGACATACCCCCCCTCCTGCCGCCATCCGGTGCTTCTCCGGGCTCTCCCGTGCGTTCGGGGACCCGGAGCGAATCTTCCGGCGCCGTTGGTGGGTCACGTGACGAGCATAGAGATGACTGGTGACCAGATGGTCACCAGTCATCTCTATGATCGTCGGAGGCCCGGGCGCGATGTGATGACGTCACGCCCGGGCCTCAAATGTAAACAAAGCCACCTTTGCGGCTGTAAATATGAGATCAGTCTTATTGACCCCGCATCTCTCAATAAAGAGGACCTGTCACACACATTCCTATTACAAGGGATGTTTACATTCCTTGTAATAGGAATAAAAGTGATCAAAAAAAAAAAAAGTAAAATAATTGTAAAAAAATAAATAAATAAGTAAAATAAATAAAAAAATAATAATAAAAAAAATTAAAACGCCCCTTTCCCCGGTAGATCGCGATCAGAAGCGAATGCACACGTAAGTCGCTCACATATGTAAACGCCGTTCAAACCACACATGTGTGGTAACGCGGCGTGCGTTAGAGCGCGTGCAACAATTCTAGCACTAGACCTTCTCTGTAATTCTAACCTGGTAACCTGTAAAAAAAATTAAAGCGTCGCCTATGGAGATTTTTAAGTACCGAAGTTTGGCGCCATTCCATGAGTGTGCGCAATTTTAAAGCGTGACATGTTAGGTATCTATTTACTCGGAGTAACATCATCTTTCATATTTTCTCAAAAAATTGGGCTAACTTTACTGTTTTGTTATTTTTTAATTCATGAAACCATTTAAAAAAAAAAAAAGGCGTTTGAAAAATTATTGCGCAAATATCGTGCAAGAAAATAAGTTGCAATGACCGTCATTTTATTCCCTAGGGTGTCTGCTAAAAAAACATATATAATGTTTGGGGGTTCTGATTAATTTTCTAGCAAAAGAATGATGATTTGTACATGTAGGAGAGAAGTGCTAGAATAGGCCCGGTATTGAAGTGGTACAAAAAGCCCTGTATTGAAGTGGTTAAACGTGCACCATTTTGAACATATTTACATTACATGCAGCCAGTGACATCACTGGCGCATGCGCTCTGAAGGCACTGCCACCCGTACCATTCCTTCCGAGACCTGTGAATGGTGGCTCCAAAGTGCATGCGTGGGAGTGACGTCATTGGGGCTCTGGCCAGTCACAGACCTGAAGCCCGTGAACCCGGAAGCAAGACAGTGAAGATGGGATCACCTGCAGGGCTGACATCGTGGCACCTGAACAGCTTGGTTTTAAGGTAAGTTTTACATAATGTGCTAGTATATGACTTTACTTTGCAAGGAAAAATTAAAAAAAACGTCCAGGGGTATACAACCACTTTAAGAGAAGAATTAGGAAAGTGAGTGGAAATAAAAACAAGAGGTGGTATAGTAATGGTTTGGGTGTGGTCCAGACAGGTGAAAACGCCCTATCACACCCTATTCTGTAATGCAGCAAGGCAGTGCATGATGGGAGATGACCAACAGGAAGTGATGGTAGCAGAAAGCAATTTTCAAAAACTCAAAATTTCAAAACATCGGTGGATGAGGTAGGTGAGAGAAAAGCATATTGGGATAGCTGGGGCAGAAAGGACATTGGAAAGGGCTTCTGTTTATTATAAAAAGTGAAATACTGCCCAAAAAGTTAAACTTAGCCTTTAACTTTTTTGGAAAGATAGTCTTTAAAGCGGTGTTCCCCCGAAAAAAAAAAAATTAAAAGTCAGCAGCTACAAATACTGCAGCTGCTGACTTTTAATATATGGACACTTACCTGTCCAGGGCGCCCGCGATGTCGGGTCCGGAAGCCGATTTGTCTCTCGGGTGGAGGAGCCGCCATCTTCGGTAAGGGAATCAGGAAGTGAAGCCTTGCAGCTTCACTTCCTGGTTCCCTACTGCGCATGCGCGAGTCACGCTGCGCTTCCTCACTGGTCCCTGCTGTCTTCTGGGACCTGTGTGTCTCCCAGAAGACAGCGGGGGGACAGACGGAGTAGGCGCCGGACGTGGCGTAGGTCACCACGATCACCTTGGTGATCTATGCTAGGAAGTGGGAGCAAATGCCGTGTATTACACAGGTATCTGCTCCCTCCTCCCTCCTGAAAGGTGCCAAATGTGACACCAGAGGGGGTAGGATTCCAAAAAGTTCAACTCTATTTTACAAATGATAAGGAGATCTGCCAACACAATACAGAAAGTTATGGAACACATTAACTTCCCAACACCCCTTGCATTCCACAGGAAAATTCACTTTAGGTATAAAATGTAAAGTAAGTAAAAGCAAGTCAAAACCAAGCAAGAATTTTAAATAAACATGCAGCAAATATCACAATAAATGGAAATACACTTTAAGTCTATTTAGTGAATAAACATTTTTTCAAAACTTCTCACAAAAAGATTACAAAGCTTTATTATGTCCATGCTATCTGAAGTACTGGGCTGGTTTTAAACACAGCATCTAACCTCTGGATTATTACATTTGAGGCTTCATCTCTTGACACTCCCCTCCCATACCTCCAAACTTTTTGAGATGGGAATGAGGGACACCTATCAGCAAAAGTATGCAGCAAAGGACACACCCCTTGCCACGCCCCTTTAAAGAAGAATTGTACAAAAAAACAAGATTGGTTAAACCCACAAGTGCTTTTTTTTACCACTACTATTACTTTATACTGGCTTTTGGAATTTACAAATGCAGCAATTTAGAAATCAGATGAAATGTTTAGCGCTGAAATCACTTTTTGATAGATAAAAAGTGCTTTTTATATACAGCTATACAGATCAGACCAAAATGAGGGACAAATGAGGAGGAATAAGGGACAGAGGGACATTGTTCCAAATCAGGGACAGTTGGGAGCTATGCCCTCCCACAGCCACTACTGTGTATGTGATGAAGCTCTGCAGTTTTATTGTACTTGTAAGTAGTTGTTTAAAAAATGTATTCAACAAAAAATCAAGAAGTACTGCACTATATGAATGTGCTTTTATATTTGGTTGAAACAGAGTTCCGAAAAAGAGCAATGCAAAATTAATTTACAATATCCTGAATAGATATGTTTGATTTTTGTGTTTGTATGTACCCAAAATAAATTGTCATGCTCTCCACAGTATTGGGTCTGTTGTGTGAAATAAAGCCTGTTTTATGCAATATCCTGCTTTTGTGTGTCGTAGGCAACAGATTAGCCAACATATTTGAAAATGTCCTGCCCCATTTGTCATCCATTACAATACAAGAAATCTACATACCTGATATAATCTCACTGCCATTTTGCAATTCACAATTAAAGGAGTAATTTCAAGTATGCATAATCTATAAAATGTGTTATCTTGAGTCGAAATCTCCTTTAATGAATATTAAGCCTATAAATTAATTGTATTATTTGTTGTAAAAAAAAAACACATGGCAGTTCTACAACCTCTACATTCTGAGATACCATCATTTGCAGCTTTTAAGAACTGGGTCACTGAATAATAAGAATGCATACATTAACATTTGGCATTTCAGCTATGCATGCAAGCAATAGTTGTTTTTTTTATTACTAATTGATAGGCACACTTCTAGACAGTGAAGATCCAAAAAATTTATATTTGTCAATTTTTTTCTTTTTTTTACAGGTAAGG
Organism: Rana muscosa; assembly: GCA_029206835.1. Classification (NCBI taxonomy): domain Eukaryota; kingdom Metazoa; phylum Chordata; class Amphibia; order Anura; family Ranidae; genus Rana; species Rana muscosa. Next base: position 97,986,811 of record CM055125.1, read on the forward strand.
AAAATATTATCGTTGATTGAAGCTAAGGTATTACTAAAACCAATATTCCTTCATTTTTTAGCATAACTATTGGAAAGGTTAAAACTCCTGACAGTTTATTTGTTTTTTGCAGCACATACTCAACTTTGTCTTCACTCCCGAATCCATTGAGCCATCAAGAGCAAAGAAAATTACCCAGTACTGCCAGACATTGTGAATGCTTTGAAAATACATTTAAAGTGCCTTGAAAAAGTATTCATAGTCCTTGAAATTTTCCACGTTTTGTCAAGTTACAACCAAAAACATAAATGTATTTTATTTGGATTTTATGTGATAGATCAACACAAAAGTGGCACATAATTGGGAAGTGAAAATTGGGAAGTGAAAGGAAAATGATAAATAGTTTTCAAAATGTATTCACAAATAAATATCTAAAAAGTGAGGCGTGCATTTGTATTCACCCCCCTTTACTCTGATACCCCTAACTAAAATCTAGTGGAACCGATTGCCTTCAGAAGTCACCTAATTAGTATATAGAGTCCACCTGCGTGTAATTTAGTCTGAGTATAAATACAGCTGTTCTGTGAAAACCTCTGAGGTTTGTTAGTGAACCATAGTGAACAAACAGCACCATGAAGGCCAAGGAACACACTAGACAGGTCAGGGATAAAGTTGTGAAGAAGTTTAAAGCAGGTTTAGGTTATAAGAAATACCCCAAACTTTGAACATCTCACGGAGCACTGTTTAATCCACCATCCGAAAATGGAAAGAGTATGGCACAACTGAAAACCTACCAAGACATGGCCATCCACCTAAACGGACAGGCTGGGCAAGGAGAGCTTTAATTAGAGAAACATCCAAGAGGCCCATGGTAACTCTGGAGGAGCTGCAGAGATCCACAGCTCAAGTGGGAGAATCTGTCCACAGGACAACTATTAGTCATGTACGCCACAAATCTGGTCTTTATGGAAGAGTGGCCAGAAGAAAGCCATTGTTGAAAGAAAGCCATAAGAAGTCCCATTTGTAGTTTGCGAGAAGCCATGTGGGGGACACAGCAAACATGTGGAAGAAGGGGCTCTGGTCAGATGAGACCAAATATGAACTTTTTGGCTTAAAAGCAAAACGCTAAGTGTGGCGGAAAACTAACACTGCACATCACCCTGAACCCACCATCCCCACCGTAAAACATGGTGGTGGCTGCATTATGTTATGGGGATGCTTTTCTTCAGCAGGGACAGGGAAGCTGTTCAGAATTGATGAGAACATGGATGGAGGCAAATACAGGGCAATCTTAAGCCTCGTACACACGATTGGATTATCCAACGGGATTTGTGTGATAACAGGCTGTTGTCGGAAAATCCGACCGTTTGTATGCTCCATCGGACAATTGTTGTCGGATTTTCCGTGGACAAATGTGGGATAGCATGCTTTAAAATTGTCCGCCAACAAATGTGTGTTGTCGGATTATCCATTTGTGTGTACACAAGTCCGTCGGGCAAAACTCCAAAGTACAAACACACATGCTCAGAAGCAATGCTCACCATAACGCATGATTAGCAGAAGTTGCCCAAAGGGTGGCGCTAAAGAGCTGAAAAACCACATAGTTTCGTGTTTGTTGGCCGACAATTCTTTGCCGTTTGTATGCAATACAAGTTCCTGGCCAACGCCTTTCGGACAAAAGTCATACGCTTTGTCCGATGAAAATCCGATCGTGTGTACAAGGCTTTAGAAGAAAATCTTTTAGAGTCTGCAAAAGACTGCACACTTGCACATACTAGCCAAAATATGGTGCACATTGGGTATTGCCTCCAATTCTAGAGCCATTATTCACAGTTAGCTCTACAGTGATGTTCTCAATTGGGTTTTAAAATGTTGCCTATGGAAAATTCCAGTTATCATACATAGCTTATCATGGTTGCACACAATTTTAATTCTACCATGTTTTTATTCAATGGGTTCTCTGCCCCACGTTTAATTGTTTTAAGTACATATCATTTTAAAAACAATGCGCATTTTAGCATGTGTGTGAACAAATGGCTCTGCCAGTGAACTGGTTGCCTTTCCATATCTAACAAAACTGAAATATCAGTTTTGGGCTCTTTAAAGCAATAGCCAGTTACATTATCTATAGCTAACTGAGACGGGAATACAGATGGTATTAAACTGTTCAGTTTGTTGCTCTTTTTTTTTTGTTTACAAACTTTTTTATTGTGTACAAAATAATGGTACAAACATTATGTCATGACATCAGAGAATTACAGTATTTTCAATCAATAATTATAATGATTTATGACAGAGTAACCGCCTTTATTTATTTATGAGAACATCTATTACATATAGAAAATAAATGATTCAGTAGTATTTTGAAATGCAGGGTTATTTTTGTGTATAAAAGAATTGGATGTGAAAAGGGGATCTTCCTGTGTTTTCTTTCACGTCTTTAAGAGTTAATTTGGCAAAGTTCCTATAATTTGGAGTATGTATTTATAAATAGCGGAAGTTATTACTTTCAGCAACAAGCATAATAGAAGAAACATTGCAGCTCAAGTTTGTTTTGTCAAATTTTTATGAAAGTATAAGTACAGTCTGTACTTTCTCTGTAGGACAATTACTGTATTTATTGGCGTATAACACTCACTTTTTTACCCTGAAAATAGAGGGTAAACTGTGCCTGCGTGTTATACGCAGGGGGCTGTGGAAAGTTTTTTTCCTGAAACTTCCCTCTTAAAGTTAGGGTGCGTGTTATATGCCCGTGCGTGTTATACGCCGATAAATACGGTATCTTCCAGGCAATTGTCTCTCGTCAGCTCACTATCCCAGTTGTCCATAATGTTCCCTCTCTGCCTCCTGTACACTCCAGCTTCACAATCAGTACTCTGTTTACCCATGAAAATTCTAATGAGATAGCACTCTTGACCATGCATGTCCAGCTAAATTATTGTCTGATTGTCCAGTTATGCACATCAGTGTTTTATGAATCTTTTAGAGGCACCTACTGTGTTCTATAGTTAGGTAGAGGTTAGAGGGGGCAAACACAGAATGCAGATGGGAGCCAGGCATCCAACACTTCTGGAAGTTGAATACTGAAGATACTTTAGGCAAGCTCTGCAACAGAGCCCGCATTGGTGGAGCAGGCAACACGACAGGTATTTATTAACTGTGTTCTTTTACAAGATGGACTTTGGTTGTTTTTTGGAAGTGACAGGTTCACCATATGACCATATAAGGTCAATGATGTTACCAGCATCCCAACCCATTTTATAATTAGCCTAGAAAATTTTATGGAAAAAAAGGTTCTCAATAGTATCAGACATGGTGCCCAGAGGGCTGGCCCATAGAACTGCTAAGAACTGGATATAACTTAATGGATAGCACACACACATATAACAAAAGGACTATATACATTATATATATATATATAGTGTTATGTTGTAAGGTTATGTGATTAATTGCATTGGAAACCAAGGGTCGAAGCTGCAAGTGTGATGACTAAATGCTACCCCACTCTCCTAAAGAAGTATACTAACCAAATGTGTTGGGTGGAGAGAAGCTACCTCATCACATACAAGGAAACGGTAGCCTGCACTAACCGCACATTTGGGGAATGTGTAAATCATGGCACCTCAGGGATCTCTGCTGCAAAATACTGCATACTTGTGAATATTGATAGTGCTGCCATGCACTTACAGTACTTTAATTGAGTAGGCTTTAACTTTGCATTATTGGTTTAAACAAAAACTGGATTTTACTATTGCAAGTGGTTCTTCCTTCTTTTTCTGTGACACATAAGTATGGTAACTGGCAATGCATCTGCACTTGTTTACATTGCACATTGCACTGAAGGCAAAACTTTTTCTTAGTTTTGAATAGAGTGGAGGAGGATTAGAACACCTGTCAGTTTGTTGTCTGTCTCCCCGTTACGGAGATATACCCTCTCTATTTTGTCCTGTTTACCATTTGCACTGAAAACGAAACTGAAAGAAAATCACAAATTTTAAGTGGTCACCAGAAAAGGAATAAAGGGAAATTCTTCCAATTGGAATGCAAGTTCTGTTGTTTCTGGTGACTAATAGAGATTTCTCTCACTTTCAAGAGATTTCCTCTTACTTCCTACTGTGGCTTTGGGATAGGAAGTGAAGAAAAACCTCCCCAATGGGCCACAGATGGCAAAAAAACAGACAAGGGTTATAACCCCCTCTTACTCTATCCAAAATGGAAAAAAAGTTTTGCCTTCAGTTCTACATTAAGCACATTTCAGTTAGGGTTTGCATTAACCTTAGGAGAAAGTTGAAACCCGTTTAACATTTCTATGCAATATTTCATTTTAAGACTTACTGTATTGTTACCTCAAAAACACCAATACAAAAAAGTGTTTTCTTTTTATTAATAGAAGGTATTTTTATGTACATTTGCCTTTCATTTAGCACTTGTAACATTCACACAATATTTTACACTTTCCATGTCCCTTGTGTGTACATTGAGCTTTCCATACAAAAAAGTGACTTTTGCATGTTTACATGGCTCTAATTAGGATCCCTGTTACTTTAGCAAACCTCTTGATGCCATTTAGCAGTTAGGCCAGCCATACACGGAGCAAATTACTTTCCTGCAACTTGATTCCCCCATCAACACAGACAGTGTCTCAGTCTTAGTCTCTCTGAAATGAAACATTATCAAATCCTTTAATGTCAGGAATTTCCACTCCTTTGTCCTCCTCCTTGACTGTGTTATCCTTCATATCTTTGTACCTCTCCCCACGATTCTTCACCAGGGCAGGTCCCCAGTTCTCATCTGGTCTACAACAACTTGTAATACGCTGCGATTACAAAAGAAAATGAGCTTAGTGTAAAAGTTCACTGACATGTTATAGGAGACCATTCTGCACTAAAAAAAAAGCTTCTTAATTGATATACCGTATATACTCGAGTATAAGCCGACCCGAGTACAAGCCGAGGTACCTAATATTACCCCAATAAACTGGGAAAACGTATTTACTCGAGTATAAGCCTAGGGGGTAAATGCAGCAGCTACTGTAAGCGGAAAAGAGGGTCAACAATGCCCATTTGCACGCATCACTATGCCCAACCTCACTGTGCCCATTGCCAGCTTACTGTGCCCATTGCCACCTCACTGTGCCCAACCTCACTGTGCCCATTGCAACCTCACTGTGCCCATTGCCACCTCACTGTGCCCAACCTTACTGTGCCCATTGCCAGCTTACTGTGCCCAACCTTACTGTGCCCATTGCCAGCTTACTGTGCCCATTGCCACCTCACTGTGCCCATTGCCAGCTTACTGTGCCCAACCTCACTGTGTCCATTGCAGCCTCCCTGTGCCCGAGTCAGTGTACCTGAAAATCTTCTTAGACTGCAAGCGGCGTCCATTGTTTAAATATCGCGGCTTCCTCCTGGTCTTGTTCCATGATAGGTGTTTCCAGCAAACACTGTGTTGAGTGTTCCGCCTATCATGGAGGTCCTCTCATTATCGGACTCAGTTTCCCAGCAGGCACTGTGTTCAGTGTTCCGCCAATCACAGACGTCTTTTCATCCTCGCACAAGAGAACGTCCATGATAGGCGGAACACTGAACACAGTGCCTGCTGGGAAACGGAGTCCGAGAATGAGAGGACCTCCGTGATAGGCAGAACACTCAATACAGTGTTTGCTGGAAACGCCTATCACGGAAGGGACCAGGAGGAAGCCACGATATTTAAACAATGGACGCCTCCTGCAGTCTAAGAAGATTTTCAGGTACTGACTCGAGTATAAGCCAAGGGTGTATTTTCAGCCCTAAAAAAAGGGCTGAAAAACTCAGCTTATACTTGAGTATATACGGTAATAGTTCTATATTTTGTGCTTACTGGGTTCTGCGTTGTAAGAGTTCATATTTTTTGGGCTTGTTTTTAGATAGCAACGTTTTTATACTCCAACCCAGATCTAGCATAGGAAATGCTTTTACATACCTGAAAAATATTCCCTTTGGCTTGAATGACCTTCACAATAGCGATTATGGGAATCCATATAAGGCAGAAGACGACCATTAAAAATCCTACTATAATTGCCCATTGTGGGTAAACTACACCACCATATGTTGTAGTTTCATATGTGACCAAAGACCAGATTAAAATGGCCTGTAAAAAAAAAATAATGCATAAAGTAAAATGGTTTATATTTAAAAAACTATTCATGAATGTAACAATTGCAGTGTTTCTCAACTCCAGACCTCAATTTTCCAGAATTTCTTAACGGATACAAAGAAATGTATTCTAAGTTCTTGGATCATTAATTCCCACAACTTTTGACACTATGTGATATTACCAAACATGTGGAAAGGCTATGAATATTGCGCTAAATGAAAAACATTTAGCGCAATATTCATTCCCTTTCCACAGTTTACTATTGACACTTTTTATATTGCTGCTATTTTTATTTGTTCATCCTGGTTACTATGGATGTGTTTGACTATAGAATATCCAGGTCATTTAATGTGGACGGTGTGTTTACTACCATTGGACCTGACACTGAAATCAGTGGCATGTTCATCAGATTAAAAAATCTGATGACCATAGAGGTACATCTGCAATGGGATACAGCTTTCCTGGAACAGTACATCAAGGAACACATGATTCAGAGAGGCCTCCCTTGGGATGTATCTCCACAACAGGGAGATCCAGATATCAATTCTTGATTTCAGTATTTCAATGAAGTGAGTATTAAACTTCTTGCCTTTTTGGTTGAGAAGAAACGTCTCAAACTCTCACTCATTGATAAGGAGATCAAGGACTTGAAAGAGAAATTGACTCCCCATAGAACATCTCTAGAGTATATCTCTCTTTCAACAGGTTTGAAAAACCACCTGGAGAAAGAAGAGAAAGATCAGAGACTTAAAAAACAAAATAAGTATAATAGGGACGTTACGGATTATAAATCCAATCTGGTTTTCAATTGGCAAAATAAATTAAATCATTCCTTGCCTTCTGGAAATTAGATATCTGGGATGGAGATCACACAATCTGATACCCAGAATCCTGATAGAATACTTACTTTTGAGCCCATTGCTAAAGACGGCCCTGTACGGGTGTCCAACCCTTTACAACCCCTTAAGGGGAGACCTTTGAGGCTTCCGGACCCCTGAAACAAGCCCCAAACTCAGAATCCTTACCCTGTTCACCCCCCCAAATAGGGATAGAGGTCCTATGAATAGAGGAAGGGGTTCCCAACGGGGACATTCAGGGGACCCTCATTACTATGGGAGCCCTAGGAGACCCCCTTCTGGTTGGCATAATCGTCGTGGTGATTATCACCATGAGGACCGTGAGTACCAATACAGAACCCCCACTCGGGTCCACAATAGGTTTCTCCCTTTACAAGAGAACTACATGAGAGATGATTACCATGACTCCCGTGGCTACCGGGATAGAGATGATGATCTACTCTCTCGGTCACCATATAACTAACCATAGTTATCCAGGGTCCTCTTGCCAGTCGGGTTTTCACAGGGTAATGCAGGAATACCCGGGAAGCCCAGAAGGAAAAGAGGTACCCGAGGGGGGCGGAGGGTCCAAGCCAAAAAGAAAAAGAATCTAAGTGGTTCTGGTGTCTTTAATCTAAGCTCAGTTAGTCTAACGGATGAGGAGAAGCTTGTTCTTGACAAGGGTCTGAAATATGTCCCTCCCAGGACATTGAACAAGTTCTCCACGTTCATTGACGTACAAAAATTTGTCCGTAAGCTTAGTATTCAGAGACACTTTCTGACCCCACCAACCAACATTGTTACTACAGTGCCTAAACCACCAGATGATCATGTACATACGGGGCTTGCTAACCCATGCCTGTTCAACCCCCCGGGAACCATGGCTCCAGCTATAAATGTGTTCCGCAGTTTAGTTTTACAAGATTTGGAAAAATTGCCCAATAAAAGGATACACATGAATCCCAAAGTCAAGGCAGGTTTGAAACAACTCTGTGAACAAAAAGATTTAATCATTCGTCCAGCCGATAAGGGCGGTGCCATTGTCGTGTTGGACAAAGTGGATTATAAAAAGGAAATGGATAGAATACTGGGGATTCGGAAACCTATACCCTAATCCATGTCAATCCCACTCTTCAATACAAGAAGGCTCTGGTTGAGTTGATCGATGAGGGTTTTTCTTTGGGGATTCTAGACCAAAAGGAGAGGAGTTTCCTGGTACCTGTCACACCGAGGATTCCAGCTATATATTACCTTCCTAAGGTACACAAAGACCCAGTCAATCCCCCTGGCCGTCCCATAGTTAATGGGATTGACTCTGTGACAGCCAGGATAGGAAAATATATAGATTTTCACCTCCAACCCATAGTTAGACTCATGCCTTCTTTCTTGAAGGACACTGGGGATACTATTAGGTTATTTGAATCAGTCCGTTTCCAGGAAGGTATGATCCTGGCAACGGCTGATGTTGCTGCACTTTATACTAGCATTCCCCATGAGTTAGGTTTCAATGCAGTTGAACACTATTTATCCTCTAGTACCACCCTGGCCATTATTCAGCACAATTTCATCATGCAGCTTCTTAGGTTTGCAGCCAAACATAATTATTTTTGGTTTCAGAACAGTTTTTATTTGCAGACCAAGGGGGTGGCCATGGGGGCAAAATTTGCCCCCAGTCTGGCCAATTTGTTTATGGCCAAATGGGAGGAGGATGTCGTCTGTCAGGGTCACCTGTGGCCAGGTGACAGATGCACACCGTAGGGGGACAGGAGTGCACCGCGAGGTAGTGAACCCTATGGCTGGCTTCGGTGGATAGGAAACTGGGTGGTTGTGGAAAGCGGGACCAGAGGAGCACAACCGGGATCCCAACGGAAGCGAGAGCCAAGATTCCCCAGGGCGCGGAGTCTAAGACCCAGCTGGTCTTCTCCAGGGCCTCTAGTGGTGAGGATGTTACGCTGCAGGCTGGGACCAGGTCGCGGCCCCTGGAGTTTCCTAGCTCACGCCCCGTAGGATAAGGGGAAGCAGCAGCACACGATAGAGAGAACCGAATAACAAGCCGAAGGTCAGGGGCCACAAGCAGACAAGGATAACGAAGAACGAGCCGAAGGTCAAGGGTCACGAGCAGACAGGGATGGTCGGGGACAAGCCAATAACGTAACAGAGAGACAGACGTAGCACACGGCAGGCAGGAACCCAAACGCACAATGCCTAACAAACACGTTGATCAGCAAGGCAGGCTTGCAGTGCACAGGTTAATATAGTGTTCAGTGATAGGGCCTGGGGTGGAGTCAGGCTGGGAGGAGATTATAAAGGAAGCCAGGTGAAGGAGGTCTGGTCTCTAGATGAACACATGAGGAGGAAGGTAAGATGGCAGACAGACATTAATGCATATCCATGACAGTACCCTCCCTCTTACGAGGCCTCCCCCTTCCCCGCCTGGGCCCAGGTTTAGAGGGAAACTTCAGATGAAACTCCTTTAACAGACGAGGTGCAAAGACCTCAGATGCAGTGATCCAAGACCTCTCCTCAGGACCAAACCCTTTCCAATGAACGAGGTACTGAAGAACGCCTTTACAGAGTCGGGAGTCCAGAATTTGACTGATCTCGTACTCCTGATTATCCTCCGAGACAGGCGCCACGGTAGGAAGAGGACGAGAGAATTTATTGAGGACTAAAGGCTTTAGAAGAGCAACATGAAAGGAGTTAGTGATTTTAAGGCTCTTAGGAATCTGGAGTTTGAAACAAACCGGATTCAGTTTAGCAGTTACCGTGTATGGACCGATGAATCGTGGAGCAAACTTCAGAGAAGGAACTCGGAGCTTGATGTTCCTGGTAGAGAGCCAGACTTTGTCCCCTGGCTGAAGAGAAGGCGGTTTACGCCTGCGGCGGTCGGCAAAGCCTTTGAATTTTTCAGCAGCTGCCCGGAGGGAATCATGAACGTGACCCCAAACTGAATTGAGAGACTCCTGAACCGAAGCCAAAGCTGGAATGTCTGGAGAACAGATCATAGGAAGAGGAAGTTGAGGGTGTTTTCCATAAACTGTGAAAAAGGGTGTCTTCTGCGAACTGGTATTCACATGATTGTTATGGGAGAATTCTGCCCACGGGAGTAGAGAGGACCAATCGTCATGGTGAGAAGACACAAAGGTGCGAAGAAAGACCTCTAACTCCTGATTAACCCTCTCAGTCTGTCCATTGGATTGGGGATGGTAAGAAGAAGAAAAATCCAAGACAATATTGAGGGATTTGCAAAAGGCTCTCCAAAAACGAGACGTGAATTGGACTCCCCTGTCGGAAACAATATGAGAAGGGACCCCATGTAGGCGGAGAATTTCTCGAATGAAAATGGGAACCAAGGCAGGGGCAGAAGGAAGACCAGGAAGAGGAACAAAATGAGCCATCTTGGAGAATCGATCGATTACCACCCAAATGACTGTATTATTCTCAGACAGTGGGAGATCGGTGATAAAATCCATGGCAATATGGGCCCAGGGTTCCTTAGGAATAGGCAAGGGCATGAGGAGACCAGCAGGAGCTTGTGTGGAGGATTTGGACTGAGCACAGACATGACAAGCTTTAACGTAGTCTTTGACGTCTGAGCGGAGATTAGGCCACCAGTAGTGACGACTGATGAGTAGGAAGGATCGGAGGAATCCAGAATGCCCTGCCACCTTGGAATCATGTCCCCAACGAAGGATCTTAGCTCTTAGCTCAGTGGGGACAAAGGTCTTACCAGGCGGAATTTTAGACTTCAGGGTGGTAGAGTGGGCAACAATGCATGAGGTGGGAATGATCGGCTCAGGTTCAGGGGCGGACTCCTCGTCCAAAGTGTCAAATGACCTAGAGAGCGCATCAGCCCGACCGTTGCAGGAACCAGGTTTGTAGGTAATCGTGAAATTAAAACGGGCAAAGAAGAGACTCCACCTGGCCTGTCTAGGATTCAGACGTTTAGCATTCTGTAGATACTGTAAATTCTTGTGATCGGTAAAGATCGTTATGGAGTGAGGGGAACCCTCCAAGAGATGACGCCACTCCTCTAACGCCAATTTAATTGCGAGAAGTTCCCGATCACCGATGGCATAATTCCTCTCTGCCTGAGAAATTTTTTTGGAGAAGAACGCACATGGTTGGTGTCTCTTCTCAAAGATTTGAAGAAGCACAGCTCCCACCCCCATTGAGGAAGCGTCCACTTCAATAAAAAATGCATTCCCAGGATTTGGTCTCCTCAAGAGGGGGCCAGAAACAAAGGCCTGTTTCAGGTTGTGAAATGCAGAGACAGCTTCGGGAGGCCAGTCTCTGGCATTCACACCCTTCTTGGTCAAAGCGATAATAGGCGCGGCAATGGAAGAGTAATTCCTTATGAACTGCCTATAATAATTAGTGAAGCCAAGAAAGCGCTGTGTGGCCTTGAGGCTAGCAGGAAGAGGCCAGTTGGTGATAGCCAAGACCTTCCCAGGGTCCATACGAAGCCCCGAACATGAGACAAAGCACCCCAAAAACAGGACCTCAGAACATTCAAAGGAACATTTCTCCAGCTTGGCATAGAGATTGTTCTCTCTAAGACGTTGAAGTACAGTGCGGACATGGTTTCTGTGGACGAGCAGATTTTCAGAAAAGATCAGAATGTCATCCAGATAGATGACAACAAACTGGTACAGCAGATCTCTGAAGATTTCATTGACAAAGTTTTGAAACACGGCTGGAGCATTACACAGACCAAAAGGCATCACCAGATATTCGTAATGCCCGTCTCTAGTGTTAAATGCAGTCTTCCATTCGTCACCCTCCCGTATTCGAATGAGATTGTACGCGCCTCTGAGATCCAACTTGGTGAAAATGGAGGCACCCTTCAACCTATCGAATAGCTCAGATATTAAGGGTAAGGGGTATCGATTTTTAATAGTAACCGCATTTAAACCCCGATAATCGATGCAGGGTCTTAAGGTACCATCCTTTTTGGCAACAAAAAAGAACCCTGCCCCTGCAGGCGATGAGGATTTCCGGATGAACCCTCTCTCCAGATTCTCTGCTACATACTCCGACATGGCCTGGGTCTCTGGGATGGACAGAGGGTAGGTACGACCCCTGGGTAGAGTTGCTCCGGGGACAAGATCAATAGCACAGTCAAAAGACCTGTGGGGAGGAAGCACCTCAGCTGATTTTTTACAGAACACATCCCGGTAATCGCTGTATGCGGCGGGAAGATCAGAAGAAACAGAAGTGGCAGCAACCGGAAGACTCTCCTTGGGGGTCACCTTGAGAAGACACGACGAGAAACATGAGGAACCCCAGGCCAGGATCTGCCCAGAGACCCAGTCCACATGTGGAGAGTGGAGCTGTAGCCAAGGGAGGCCCAATACAACTGGGGTAGAGGCCTTGGGTAGAATAAGAAAGGATATCCACTCCTGGTGGAGAATCCCTACCGACATCCTAATGGGTAGCGTCTGGAAGCGAATAGGGCCCCCTGGGAGAACAGTGCCATCAATTGCCGAGACTACCAATGGGGTAGTGAGAGGTGAAAGGGTAAGCTTCATAGAAGAAGCAGTTCTCCAATCCATGAAATTGCCGGCAGCCCCGGAATCCAGGTATGCAAGGGTTGACTGAGGAGAAGTGCCTACATGAAGGGACACCGGCAAGAGCAGGCGAGAAGGTGATGTTTCTGGGTCCAATACTCCACCTTCCAAATGTATTAGACCCGAGCGTTTCCCGGACGAAGCGAGCAGGAGTCACGAAAATGACCCTTGCCCCCACAATAGAGGCACAAGCCCAGAGTTCTGCGCCTAGCACGTTCTTCGGGGGTTAGTCTGGTCCGGCCCAGCTGCATAGGTTCTTCAGCAGGTAGAGGATGCTCCACGGAATGAAGGGAGGGGAGCTCAGACTGGCTAGGACCCAGAGAGTGCTGGCGTCTTTTTTCTAAGGACCTCTCTTGAAAACGAATGTCGATCTGGTTGCATAATGAAATTACATCGTCCAGACCGACGGGAATGGCTCTTCCCGCTAATTCGTCTTTCACTCGGTCAGAGAGGCCATGTAAAAAGGTAGCGACCAGGGCCTCATTATTCCAGCTCAATTCAGCTGTGTGGATACGGAACTGAAGAGCATATTGCCCCACTGAACTAGATTCTTGGCGAAGACGTAAGACAGCACTAGCCGCTGAAGAAGCCCGAGCCGGCTCTTCGAAGATATTACGAAAGAGCTTCAAGAATTCGGACAGACTGGAAACCACCGGATCGTTCCTCTCCCACAGGGGGGCAGCCCAGGCCAAAGCTTCACCGGAGAGGAGGGAAATGATATAGGCTACCTTAGCCCGGTCAGATAGGAAGCTTTGAGGCTGAAGCTCAAAATGAATAGTGCATTGGCTGAGAAACCCCCTGCAGGCCTTGGAGTCCCCAGAGAAACGGAACGGAGCTGGCAATCTTAGTGAGTGTGAGGCTGCGACTGGTGCGATAGGTACAGCCGCTGGTAGTACTTGGGGTTGCGGATTCGGGGTTCCCAAGGAGACCTGAAGCTGCTCGAATCGAGAAGCCAGATCCTGGAGGAATCGCATCACCTGGGTCTGATTTGATTCCTGGGTCTCAAGTCTGCGAACTATGCCCTGCAATGGATCATCCGCGGGAAGCGGGATGTCAGCCGGGTTCATGGCTGATCAAACTGTCAGGGTCACCTGTGGCCAGGTGACAGATGCACACCGTAGGGGGACAGGAGTGCACCGCGAGGTAGTGAACCCTATGGCTGGCTTCGGTGGATAGGAAACTGGGTGGTTGTGGAAAGCGGGACCAGAGGAGCACAACCGGGATCCCAACGGAAGCGAGAGCCAAGATTCCCCAGGGCGCGGAGTCTAAGACCCAGCTGGTCTTCTCCAGGGCCTCTAGTGGTGAGGATGTTACGCTGCAGGCTGGGACCAGGTCGCGGCCCCTGGAGTTTCCTAGCTCACGCCCCGTAGGATAAGGGGAAGCAGCAGCACACGATAGAGAGAACCGAATAACAAGCCGAAGGTCAGGGGCCACAAGCAGACAAGGATAACGAAGAACGAGCCGAAGGTCAAGGGTCACGAGCAGACAGGGATGGTCGGGGACAAGCCAATAACGTAACAGAGAGACAGACGTAGCACACGGCAGGCAGGAACCCAAACGCACAATGCCTAACAAACACGTTGATCAGCAAGGCAGGCTTGCAGTGCACAGGTTAATATAGTGTTCAGTGATAGGGCCTGGGGTGGAGTCAGGCTGGGAGGAGATTATAAAGGAAGCCAGGTGAAGGAGGTCTGGTCCCTAGATGAACACATGAGGAGGAAGGTAAGATGGCAGACAGACATTAATGCATATCCATGACATCGTCTTTGCCCCCAATGGCCAGAATTGGTCCTTTGGGCCAGGTATATAGACGACATCCTCCTCCTATGGAAAGGTGACCATGAATCATTGAGTAAGTTCATGTCTGTACTTAACTCCAATGATAGAGGGATAAGACTGAGCCATGAGACTAGTTCTACCTCTATACATTTTTTAGATCTGGATATTAAGGTGGTAGACCAACATTTAGAGTTTACCACCTACTTTAAGCCCACAGACCGCAACAGGTATATCCCGGTTGATAGTTGTCATCATCCACAGTGGCTTAAATCTGTACCTTGCAGTCAGTTTCTCTGGTTGAGCCGAAACTGTACCAGGGTTGAGGACTTTGCCACCCAATAGGCCATTCTGAAGGACAGGTTTATAGAGAAGGGCTATGTGGCTAGCGACTTTGATGTTGAAATCGACCGGATCTCACAGATCGATCGAGGTTCATTATTACAGGTGCGCCCCAAAAAGGCAAAGGACAAGTCTTTTTTTACCACATACTCAGTCCAATCTAGACAAATAAAAGAAATCCTCAAGAAACACTGGGGTGTCCCCCAAAATTACAGAATATTGGGACCGGCCTTACCAGAACGATCCGGTGTCATTTTTAGGGGTGCCTGATCCATTCAAGGCCAGATTGCGTCCAACATTATTGATCCCCCTAAAAGGGTTACTTTTTTCCAAGATTGCAAGGGATATTTTTCCTGCCGCAGGTGTAATGTATGTTTACATAACACCCATGGCAGACGTAAGAGTAAGACCTTTCAGTCCATGGTCACCCTACGAGTGTACCAGATGAAGCGTTTCACCACGTGTGCTACACAATACATTGTCTATCTTTTGACTTGTCCCTGCAAAAAACAATATATTGGCCGCACCATTAGGACTTTTTCTATTCGGGTCAATGAACACATAGGCAATATCAAGTTAGGCAACACCAATCACAGTGTTCCCCATCATTATCTACAATACCACAATCGTGACCCCATGGGGAAACAATTTCTGGTAATCAATCAATTTGTCCCACACTGGAGGGGAGAGTCCCGTATACGTGGAGTGTCCCGCTTGGAAACCTATTCAATCCTTGAACTCCGTACATAACAGCCTTTTGGTATGAACGTAGAGTGGAACATTAATTATTTCATTAATTTGGCCTAACCACTATATATGTCATTATGTGGTCTAGTATGTACTTTTTTGCTCCTGCCACCTTTTATGACATGGTTGTATACAATTCCCTTTCACCATTTAGATTCATTGACCTGGTCACGTGTGTTTGTGCTGACGTCAATTCCGACGCTTTGGTTGCTGTAACGGCGGGTGGAACGCACGCCACCACGGAGGTGATAGTGGAGCGGTATCCAGACGAGCCTGCAGCCCCAGTGCCGGGTAGGCACATTTTAATGTAAGAGGCCACTTGGCGCATAATTTATATTTTGAATTTTAAATTAAAACAGTATTATGCGATGGATTCTCTTATTCTTATTTGCATATCCTACTTGTAACTCCGGGAAGAGGCTTTCGGATCTACTCCTGTCCTATTGATATGTGTGCAGGCACAATCCTGCGAAAACTATTTCTGACTTTCTTTTTAAGTAAAGAGGTCAGAGTCACCTGGTAAGCACAGCCATTATCTGTGCACTTTGGGTGTCGATATCATTCAGTGTGTGGTGAAGGATTTTTTCACATAAGCAAGACTTAATTCAACAAGCAAATCTTTGATTGGATTGATTGATTGGAACATTTATTTCACATATGTTGGGACTTTATGTTGTGGTTTACTCCACTTAGATGGTGAATCATCACGGACGCAGATTCATAATTTTACTTACTATTTTATATGTTTTGTCTATATTTGTGTATTCACTTAATTGGTTGCAATTTTGCATAGCGCCCTCTATATTTTTTCATTCATTCAACTTGAAGTCACACTTCTTTTGCAGGGGAGCAGCTTTAATAATCACTCTAATCATATAATCAGTATAATCATTATATTAATTATCACTCAATAATATTGTTATAATTTGGCGCAGAATTATTTTTTAATATTTAGATTTATGTGTATCCGTTTATTATTTTTAGTACTATTTTATATATATCGCCTCTCTTTTGCATTACATGGTTTCATTACCATTATGCTTGGTAGGGATTCATTATTAGTCCCATGTAAACATTTTATGTATTTTTGATTTGGACATTGGCATTTTCCTTTATGTCCACAAGATGGCGTTGCGTACATTGTTCCCCTACCATTTCACAAAAAAAAGTGTCAAAATGTTAAAATCCACAGGAGACGGCTTGGGACAAGTCCTTTATTAAAAATAAAAAATAAAAAAGAGATTTCAGCGATGTAATCCAATTAATCCATCCTTGATCTCCAGCGATGTAATCCAATTCTCGTTCTCCAGCAAAGGATAATCTGCAGCGACTCTTGCGAGGAACACGCACACGATCCTGCCTCTACCGGAGGCACCCGGCCAATGACGCGGTGCCTGTCTGATAGCTCTTATGTAGCTGAGGGCGGGGCCACCCGTCACGTGATCCCATCCCCCTCTGACAAGGGTAAACGCCAGGGTTTCCCAGTGACGTGTACAGCTGACCCCGCCCCCTTTGATGCAACGCAGGTTTCCCGTTGCATCAGAGGGGGGCGGGGTCACCCGTACACATCACTGAGAAACCCCGGCGTTTCCCCTTGCCAGAGGGGGACGGGGTCACGTGACGGGTGGCCCCGCCCTCAGCTACATAAGAGCTGTCAGACAGGCGCTGCGTCATTGGGCGGGTGCCTCCGGTGGAGGCAGGATCGTGTGCGTGTTTCTCGCTGGAGTCGCTGCAGATAATCCATCGCTGGAGATCGAGAATTGGATTACATCGCTGGAGATGGAGTATGGATTTATTGGATATCATCGCTGGAATCTCTTTTTTATTTTTTATTTTTTTATTTTTAATAAAGGACTTGTCTCAAGCCGTCTCCTGTGGTTTTTAACCACTTAAGCCCCGGACCATTTGGTAGCTAAAGGACCAGAGGTGAATTCCGAATTTTGCACTGCGCTGCTTTAACTGTAAATTGTGCGGACATGCAATGTTGTACCCAAACGACATTTGCGTCCTTTTCTTCCCACAAATAGAGCTTTCTTTTAATGGTATTTGATTGCCTCTGCGATTTTTATTTTTTGCGATATAAACGGAAAAAGACCGAAAATTTTGAAAAAAAATGATATTTTCTACTTTTTGTTATAAGAAAAATCGAATAAACTCAATTTTAGTCATACATTTAGGCCAAAATGTATTCAGCCACATGTCTTTAGTAAAAAAAATGTCAATAAGCGTATATTTATTGGTTTGCGCAAAAGTTATAGCGTTTACAAACTAGGGTACATTTTCTGGAATTTACACAGCTTTAAATTTATGACTGCCTATCTCATTTCTTGAGGTGCTAAAATGGCAGGGCAGTACAAAACCCCCCCAAATGACCCCATTTTAGAAAGTAGACACCCCAAGGAAATTGCTGAGAGGCATGTTGAGCCCATTGAATATTTTTTTTTTGTCCCAAGTGATTGAATAATGACAAAAAAAAAAAAAATTACAAAAAGTTGTCACTAAATGATATATTGCTCACACATGCCATGGTTATATGTGGAATTGCACCCCAAAATACATTCTGCTGCTTCTCCTGAGTACGGGGATACCACATGTGTGGGACTTTTTAGGAGCCTAGCCACGTACGGGACCCCGGAAACCAAGCACCGCCTTCAGGATTTCTAAGGGCGCAAATTTTTGATTTCACTCCTCACTACCTATCACAGTTTTGAAGGCCATAAAATGCCAAAATAGCACAAAACCCCCCAAAATGACCCCATTTTAGAAAGTAGACACCCCAAGGAAATTGCTGAGAGGCCTGTTGAGCCCATTGAATATTTTTTTTTTGTCCCAAGTGATTGAATAATGACAAAAAAAAAAAAAATTACAAAAAGTTGTCACTAAATGATATATTGCTCACACATGCCATGATTATATGTGGAATTGCACCCCAAAATAAATTTTGCTGCTTCTCCTGAGTACGGGGATACCACATGTGTGGGACTTTTTAGGAGCCTAGCTGCGTACGGGACCCCGAAAACCAATCACCGCCTTCAGGATTTCTAGGCACAAATTTTTGATTTGACTCCTCACTACCTATCACAGTTTCGAAGGCTATAAAATGCCAAAATAGCACAAAATTTGCTGAGAGGCATGGTGAGTATTTTACAGCTCTCATTTGTTTTTGAAAATGAAGAAAGAACATTTTTTTTTTCTTTTATTTTTCAATTTTCAAAACTTTGTGACAAAAAGCGAGATCTGCAAAATACTCACAATACCTCTCAGCAAATAGCTTGGGGTGTCTACTTTCCAAAATGGGGTCATTTGGGGGGGGGGGGGTTTGTGCCATCTGGGCATTCCATGGCCTCCGAAACTGTGATAGGCAGTGAGAAGTGAAATCAAAAATTTACACCCTTAGAAAGCCTGAAGGCGGTGATTGGTTTTTGGGGTCCCGTACGCGGCTAGGCTCCCAAAAAGTCTCACACATGTGGTATCCCCGTACTCAGGAGAAGCAACAGAATGTATTTTGGGGTGTAATTCCACATATGCCCATGGCATGTTTGAGCAATATATCATTAAGTGACAACTTTGTGCAAAAAAAAAAAAAAAAAATTGTCTTTTTTCCGCAACTTGTGTCAACATATAAAATATTCCATGGACTCGACATGCCTCTCAGTATATAGCTTGGGGTGTCTACTTTCCAAAATGGGGTCATTTGGGGGGGTTTTGAACTGTTCTGGCATTTTATACACAACATTAGGAAGCTTACATCCACTCTTCTAACCACTTGAAGACAAAGCCCTTTTTGACACTTTTTGTTTACATGAAAACATATTTTTTTTTGCAAGAAAATTATGTTGAACCCCCAAACATTATATAAATTTTTAAAGCAAAGGCCCTACAGAATAAAATGGTGGGTGTTGCATTTTTTTCCTACACAGTATTTGCGCAGCGATTTTTCAAACGCATTTTTTGGGGAAAAAATACACTTTTTTTAATTTTAATGCACTAAAACACACTATATTGCCCAAATGTTTGATGAAATAAAAAAGATGATCTTAGGCCCTGTACATAGATACCAAACACGACATGCTTTAAAATTTCGCACAAACGCGCATTGGCGACAAACTACATACATTTTTAAAAGCCTTTAAAAGCCTTTACAGGTTACCCCGTTAGATTTACAGAGGAGGTCTACTGCTAAAATTACTGCCCTCGATCTGACCTTCGCGGTGATACCTCACAAGCATGGTGCAATTGCTGTTTACATATAACGCCAGACCGACGCTTGCGTTCGCCATTGGGCAAGAGCAGGGCAGGACAGGGGTGCTTTTTTTTATTATTATTAATTTTGCTTTTTTATTTTATTTTTAAACTGTTGCTTCCATATTTTTTTTTTTTTTTTTATCATTTTTATTGTTATCTCAGGGAATGTAAATATCCCCTATGATAGCTATAGGTAATGACAGGTACTCTTTTTTGAAAAAACTGGGGTCTATTGGACCCTAGATCTTTCCTCTGCCCTCAAAGCATCTGACCACACCAAGATCGGTGTGATAAAATGCTTTCCCAATTTCCCAATGGCGCTTTTTATATCCGGGGGGGGGACATTCCCTCCCACTGCTTGTAAAAGCAGTCCAGAGGCTAATTAGCCACTAGGATTGCTTTTACATGAAAGCCGGCCGCTGGCTGAAAAGAATGATACCAAGATGATACCTAAACCCGCAGGCATCATTCTGGTATAAACATTCAAAGTCCAGCAACATACCAGTACGTTGCTGGTCCTTGTTGGACATGAATTGTAATCTTTTTTTTCATGCAGCCTGTTGGCTGAACGAAAAAAAAAGATTGATTGGTGGGTATGCCCACCATTAGAATACCGCCCTTCATCCACCCACTTCTAATGATGGGCATACATGCACCATTTATATATGCCGAAGCATGGGGGCATCTTCCCGCAAAAGTTATGCCGCGTACACATGGTCAGACTTTTCCACGGGCAAGCCTCCGTCGGAATTTCGACCGTATGTACGCAGCATTAGGAGCAAAATCGCTCCTCCGCTCCTGCTGCCCAATGCTTCGGCATATATGCTTTTTTTTTTTAACTGTGGTGGCGAAATCACCTCCTACAGCACTGGAGTCGCAGGGATCAGGCCTGTCTCTGCGAACGCTGCAGTTATGTGTGTTGTGTTTTGCAAGTGACAGTGATCGATCGAAACTGCACTTGGGTGGCCTGGGCTGGACGGAGGGGCAAAACGCAGGTGCTAGCAGGTATCTGGGCTGATCCCGCTAACACTGCGTTTTTGGGAACCCTAAACTGCTGGGGACGCTAGTATAGATCTGATCAGATCAGATATTGATCTGTTCAGATACTATACCACTAAGGGGGGTGTATGCTTCACGCGTGGGTGTTAGCGTTACTGGCACTAACCTGAGGCTGCCTGGGGTGTGACGCAGACCCTCTCTGACGCTAAAACCTAATTGATATCACCCGCCGGGCGATCAGGGGGTTAAACCTTTATTGGGTTATATACGGCGGGTGCCCTGACACTATAAAAAGCAAACTAACTAACCAGCGTCCTCCGTAACACTTATATGATGATCACTGGTGAAAGGGTTAACTAGGGGCAATTAGGGGGTTAAAACCTTTATTAGGTAATATATGGGGGTACCTGACGCTATATAAAAACCTGACGGCGAACCTAAAAAAAAATGACTGGCTACCGATCTGCATCACCGACACTAAGACAACGATCATAAAAACGATTGCTTAGCGACAGTGGTGATAGGGGGTGAAAGGGTTACCTGGGGGGCGATCAGGGGGTTAAACCTTTATTAGATAATATATGGGGGTACCTGACGCTATAAAAACCTGCGGCGAACCTAAAAAAAATTACTGGCTACCGATCTGCATCACCGACGCTAAGACAGCGATCAGAAAAATTATCGCTTAGTGACAGTGGTGATAGGGGGTGAAAGGGTTACCTGGGGGGCGATCAAGGGGGTTAAACCTTTATTAGGTAATATATGGGGGTACCCGACGCTATAAAAACCTGCGGCGAACCTAAAAAAAATTACTGGCTACCGATCAGCATCACCGACGCTAAGACATCGATCAGAAAAATGATCGCTTAGCGACGGCGGTGCTAGGGGGTGAAAGGGCTATCTGGGGGGTGATCAGGGGGTTAAACCTTTATTAGGGGGGTTAGGGGGCTACACTGGACCTAAAACTGAATGTACTGACACTTTTACAGTCACAAATGTCACTGATTGCAGTGATCACTAAATAAATGGTCACTGCAATCAGTGACACTGTGACTGGGGGCTGGGGGGTGATCTGGGGGTGTCTGGGGGGGCCTGGGGGGGCTATTTATGTGCCTATGTGTCCTGGTGTCAGTGTAGTGTTGTGTGCACTAACCTGCATCTTCTCCTGTACGGCGCTCGGTATATGTGAGCGCCGCAGGAGAGATGACATCACTTCCTCCCGCCTGTGTAAACAGTACACAGGCAGGGGAAGCTCTCATTCGCCGGGAGCGATCGAGAGGGGGGGCCGGAATCGAACGGCCGTCCCCTCATGCCGGATCGCTCCCGAAGGTAAAACGACCACCCACTGTAAAGAAGGGGGGTCCGATCGGACCCCCCAACTATACAAAGGCAATCACGTATATGTACGTGATTCTGCCTGTCGGTGCCATTCTGCCGACGTATATTTACAGTGGGCGGTCGTTAAGTGGTTAACATTTTAAGACTTTCTTTTTGTGAAATGGTAAGGGTACAATGTACCCCTTACCAAGTCACATAGGAGGGGGGTCCGGAATCTGGGGGTCCGCTTTGTTAAAGGGGCCTTCCTTTCATTAAAGTAAAAAATGTTTAGGTGTCAGCATCCCCCCTCACCCCCCCTTTTACTTAGTTAAGCCCTCAATCGATCCAGTGCTGTGCACGTTTGCAGCTCTTCTCTCCCCTCACTTTTGGGTTTCGCTGGCTTTGCTGTCAACCAAAGCCAGTGATGAGGAAGTAGGGGCTGAGTCCCGCTGTCTGTGTCAACGGACACAGCAGTGGAGCTTGGGAGTGAGCACGCATTGGACCAAGAGGAAGGGTCAGGAGCGCCGGCGGGGGACCCGAAAAGAGGAGGTCCGTGACACAGGTAAGTATAGACATGTTTGTTATATTTAAACCTTTAACATCACCTTTACAATCACTTTAAAACGGACATTTAGTAATTTTTTCAACTTTCCATCTATTAAATCTTCTGTCCTTGTTGTTTTAACTTTAGATAGTAAAACTTTTTTTTTTCTGCCAATACTTACCTTATACAGCCCACTTCCTGCTTCTTGTCTGGTCATTAGCCTTGGCTTATGACATCATGCATAGCTCTCTCTCTCTCACTCTTGTGAGAGTTTGCCAGGAAGGGAGGGGGATGAGTCATAAGAGGGCCAATGAGAGCTACAAGTGAACAGGCAGCAGCTTCAGCTGCCCACAGTTAAAATGGCTGCAGCCAGACTCAGTGGGGGGAGATTTTTGCAGCATATTTGGCAAGTACGGAATCACAGTATAGCTAAAATAATATGCAAAGTGGTTGGAGGGAAGCTTCAGAATGGCAAAGATGTTTTTATTACAAATGATGTGAGCAGACTGCAGTTCCTCTTTAATGTCGCGCTTATCTTCCTATAGAAAGGAATATGAGTCACTCTTCAAACTCATTCAGCTGTTCTTGTAATTTTAGCTGTAACTTCTGAATTTTGTGCACAACAGACATCCTTTCAGTAAAGCAATTTATCTGCCTTCGTTGCAGTCTCCCCAACCCCCCCCCCCCCCCCCACTACACACACACATGTAAAAATGTACAAATGTACAGTAAAATTTATCAGAAAAATTTGAGAAAAATTGTAGAAGAAAATCTCATCTTGCACCCTTACCCTAGGCCCGCTCAGGGGATTCTAAGCCAAGCCTAGTGTTCCAAATCCCATGAGCAATTGCTTCTAAACAGTGCTGGAGTGTCTTTATATGGCATCATTAGTGCCTACAGGAAGCAGACATAAGATAGACATAATTCAGGGTGCGCACCTAGCATCGGAGCTTCTGGCCTTCCCAACCCCGCCACTGCAAGCAGTGTGATCTCCGGATCTCCCCTCCCCCCAAATCGAGAGCATAGCTGCCGGGGATTGAGCCCACACATCTAGGATCGGTCAGGAGAGACCCTTTCCGCTTTTGCCTTCCTGGTCCCGCCGCGGCCTATTCGATCCCGCCACGGCAATCAGCCTGCACTCCGGTTTCCTTATCTGGGGACAAGCAGCAGCAGAGAAGCAAGGGACTGATCACATGAAAGCGTTGTCGGTAAGGAGAGATCTATCCCGCCACCCCGGATTCAATCTCCTGGCCACTGAAGCAGCAAAGATGCCCGGAGCCCGGCACGAGGAGCAAGACAGGAGAGAAGACATGGAGGCAGGCACAGATGGAGGCCCTCAAGCCACTACTCCTGGGCCTAAAACTATGAGTAATCATCTCCCCCAGCTATTGTTGCCTGCATCCACAGTATCCCTCCTAGAAAGAACGCTGGATGAGCTAATCACCACCCCATTGAGAGATCATGCAGCTAGCCCAGCAATGTCAGATTTATTGGGCACACGGTCCCAGGCAGACCAGATAGACTTTCACTTTATGATGTATACATTTTCTAAAATGCTCTCCAGGGGCTTAGCCCAAACGGCATCTCAAATCACTTCCACCATTCAAGAAGACCTATACAACCTGGGAACCAGGACTGAGACCATAGAACAAAAGACGAAACAGACAAGCTTCAGAACTAACCAGAACACGGCCCGCATACAAAATTTACAGGATCAATTGGACACGGCCCTCTCCAAAATTGATAACCTGGAAAATCGTTCCAGGTGTTACAACTTTTGGATTAGAGGGCTTCCTGAAACAATTACAGAAGTTCAAGGGGCAGTCCGTGCCTTTATCAAAGATATCATGTCCGATATCTCGGACCACCGCCTGAAATTGGATAGAGCTCACAGAGCTTACCTAACTTCCTAGAGACATAGTAGTTAAACCACACTTTTATGGGGTGAAGGAGGAAGTTATGTGTATTTCCAAAAATACAGATCAGCTTTCCATTCAATGACACCCTATCCAAGTCTTTGCGGATCTGTCCCCTTCTACTATTCAACAGAGATCACTGAAGCCCCTTCAATTTTATCACAAAAGTCCATTAAGTACTGGTGGTCTTTCCCATTTCATCTTTCTTTCGTGTATAGAAGCAAGGCACATAGTTTCTCTACGTTCCAGGGTGGGGAATGCCTGCTGGTACAGCTAAGCCTCATCTCACTGGATTCGTCCTCGACCTCAAGCCACAAGAACACTGGTTCCGCCAAACACCCCTCTCCTCAAAGTCCAATTACCCCATTTTGGTGCAAACAGCAATCCAAAAGGTCCAAGGACTCGTATCCATCATGACCTCAAAGATTCCTTGTCGGTTGTTTTTCTATTTCACAGGTTTCTTCTTGGGATCTCAATACCTTGAGATCCCTCATCCTTCATTGATGGACTGACTAGTCCCTTGGACATCCTCGGTTGTTACCTTGGTCCCTATTATGCGGGGACAGTTCATTTCAGGACAAATTCTGTTTTGTTCTTCCTTTCTATAAAACTGGTTGTTTTCTTTATTGGTTGTTTTATAAACTGACTGTCTTGTTGTCAGGGAAAACCATGGATTTGGGCGTAGGGAGAGTACTTCCCTCCTACAATCCCCCCCCCCCCGGTTCTTCCTGAGGTAGAGACAGCTGGTTATAAGGTTACAATAGAAGTTGTAGTTTATTTGGGCTCCTGCTCATCGTTAGTTTGACTTTTTCCGCCTAAATAGCAATAATACTATTTGCTGTCCTTTTGCCCTGGGGTGTTAGGAGGTGGGTGGTACTCTTTTTTTCAGGATGCCTTGCTCATTCCGGATACCCATGGGCAACGGCCATCCATCGGGAGGGGGTAGAAAGAATGTTTCAAAAGCTTACATTAACAACTACTCCGTAACATATGGGGTCTCACCCAAAATTGCTCATTAACAGCTGGTTGGGGAGACAGGAGCGGAAGTTATGCTCCTCCCTCTGGGATCTGAATGTTTGTCCTTTTGAAGGCAGTGGTTGGTCTGCCATTTAGGTGGACTATTGTGTTGTTACCTACTGGAGTGGGAGTAGATAAAACTGCCCCCACGTTTTGGTTTCTAGGGAGGGTTGCAGGAGGATTTCCCTGTGCAATTCTTAGACCCCTTTTCTTTATTTATCTTTACCCTTTTATCCTGCTTCTTTCACTTTTCTTTTCTAAGGCACCAAGGATGCACCACAAGTATAAGGCTTGGGGCAGTTGTCCCCATCTCTCTCCCGCCCCTCGTGGTCTCAGTCAACGCTGATCAGGAGATGGGTAGGTCTCTACTTAGTGATGCATAGTCTACCCTCTTTGATCCATGGCTTCGCATAAAGGTCACTCAACACCATTAAGAATAGCCTCACATAATGTTCAGGGTTTGAATTAACCACTGAAGTGCCAAAAATATTTCCAACATTCCCATTCACAGTACCTAGGGGTGCTTCTCTTACAAAAAAAACATTTTCCCAAACAATATAACCCTAAATTTATTCACTCTAAATTTCCTCAATTCTACTTAGCCAATGCGTTTGATAGGACTAAAGGGGTGGGCAATGGCATATTCTTCTCCAAAAACACCGCTTTCTCCCTCCAGCAGGAAATCAGAGACCCAGAGGGCAGGTATATTCTCCTTGTGGGATCTTTAGAAGGGGTTACATATACGTTTATTTCCTCCTATGCTCCGAACCGCAATCAGGCCACCTTTTTCTATTTCATAATGGATACCCTGTCCCTTCATTTTCTGGGCACGGTAATTTCTGGAGGAAGACTCCAATATTGCCCTGGATCACATGCTAGATAAATCAGGGAGTGGTCAACCTCGTCAGCTCCGTCCCCCCAAGCAAAGTCTAAGGATCGCCAAACTTTTCCATTCACATGGGTTGGTGGACATCTGGAGGGAACTTAATCCAACAGCAAAGGACTACACTCACTATTCTGTCCCCATTCAACATTAGAAAGAATAGATAATATTTTTACAGCGACCTCAACAATTTCTTTTGTCTCTAAGTCACTCATCAGGGACTCCCCATTGTCTGATCACTCAATAGTAGTACTTTATATTATGACACCGCATGAATCTGACGGCAAGTTCCGTTGGCGTTTGAATGAATCTCTGTTGAGTAATCCTGTCCAATGTACCATGCTAGATAAATATATTGGGGATTACTTTCAAGCTAATGACACTGGGGAGGTCTCCCCTACAACTCCATGGGCGGCCCATAAGGCGGTGATAAGGGGAAAGATTATTCATATTATTGATGTAGAAAAGCTAGAAAGTGAATTTCACAAACTTTCCAAAAAGCCATAAGCGTAACCCAGCGCCTCAATCATGAACGTTGTTGGAATCTAATAGGAGAGCTCAGAATCTAGCTCTGACCACCAATGCCAAAAAGCACCTTCAGTGGACAAATGCCAGTTTCTACCTTCAGAAGGACAGAATAGGCCCCAAACTGGCTGCCAAGTTGACTCCTAGGCCCGGCTCTTTCCATTTCTCTGAAATACATGACTCTGCGGGTACACTCACACAGATTAAGGAGAAGGATTACC
Source organism: Rana muscosa (assembly GCA_029206835.1). Taxonomy (NCBI): domain Eukaryota; kingdom Metazoa; phylum Chordata; class Amphibia; order Anura; family Ranidae; genus Rana; species Rana muscosa. The sequence goes on from CM055125.1 coordinate 98,013,863, forward strand.
GCTCTGAAGCCTCTGGATCCATATAGTGCTACCGCCCCACTCTAAACACTCACAGGTGCTGGCTCTGCACAATGTAGTCGATAAGAAGAAAATTCCTGGACCGCCGCACTCTGCAAAAAATGCTGATTTATTGTATAAAATCCACGAAATACAGCAAAAACACACAGGGGTGAACACAGGGACTGGCTAACGCATTTCACATCATGAGATGCTTACTCATAGCTACACTCACACAGAGTCCTCAACGGATAATGGCCGAATTTCATGAATTTTATGCAAAATTATATAAGGCGGAAGAGGGTCCCTGTTCTCAAAACCTTAAAGATTTTTTAGATGAGATCCCACTCCCTAAATTAGTAAGGGGGCACAAAACGACTCTTGAAAAACCCACAGCATAATCGGAAGTTATGGAAGTAATGAAAAACCTTAAGAAGGGTTCTGCTCCAGGCCCTGACGGGTTCTCCCCTTCCTATTACAAAGCGTTTGGTCCCAAACTCTCCCCATACTTGACGCAGTTCTTTAACTCCCTTGGACAGTGAAGCTAACCTGGTATATGTTTCGGTCATACCCAAACCTGGCAAAGACCATTCCAACGTAAGCAACTATAGACCCATCTCATTGATCAATAATGATCTAAAAATTGGAACCAAAATTATGGCCAACAGACTGTCAACATTTATAGGAGGTTATATCCACAAAGTCCAGGTGGGCTTCATCCCGGGAAGATAAGGCCCAGACCAGATAAGTAGAGCAGTAGATATAATTTCCCTTTTGCGGACAAAATGGGATGGGGGCTCTCCTCAGGAGGGATACTTATTATCAGTGGACTTACAGAAAGCTTTTGACAAAGTTGGTTGGTCATATTTGTTTGAAGTTCTCAGCAGATGGGGGTTTGGTCCACAGTTTTTTCAGATTTTATGGGTTCTATACTCTAACCCGATTGCCCAAATCAAACTTCAAGGCTATTGTTCGGACCCCTTTCCAATTTCTAAATGTACCAGACAGGGGTGCCCTCTTTCCCCTATTATTTTTACCATCGCAATCGAAACATTGGCTATTGCTATTCAGAATCATCCTGATATACATGGGTAAAGTGTGGCCCCCGCACGCATAAATGTGCTTTATTTGCAGATGACTTGCTTTTATTCATTACTTCCCCCCTTATCTCTACTCCAGTTATTTCTAAACTCCTACAGGAGTTTGGGAGGGCTTCTGGACTTCGGGTAAATATGACCAAACTGGCCACGTTAAACGTTACTACTTCCAGCTCTTTGGTTGAGAGGCTTTAGGAACACTTCACATTTACCTGGAGCAACAAGCACATTCCTTATATAGGTATCAACTTGTTGGCCAGCATCGACCAGCTGTATAGTGCTAATTATCTCCCCATGTTCAAAAAACTGAGTGCAGATCTGTCCGGCTGGGGGCAAGGCGACCTCTCTTGGCTGGGTAAAATGAACTCTGTTAAAATGACCCTCATCTCAAGGATCCTTTACTTATTTCGCTCACTCCCTATCCCGGTCCAAAATTCACACCTGCAGAAATTTCAGTCGCAGATAACAAAATTTATCTGGGGAAATAGTGCATGTTATATAGAAGACGCACTTAAGGAGGCCTGGGGTTATCCAATCTCAGCAAGTATTATTAGGCAGCCTAACTAACACAGTTTTCAGTCATTTATGCCCAAGGCAGTAAACCAGATTGGGAGGACATGGAGAGACAGGCGGTCCCTTTGCACACCATTGACTTTTTGGTATGGTCCCCCCTAAAAACAGACCCCAATCTTAGCCCCCAATTTATTTCATTCAATTGCCCTATGTGACACTTTATAAAAGTTCCCCTCATTGGTCTCTGGTTTCCGTCCGCCTGCACACCTTTTTCATTACCCCCAGTTTCCTCTAGGCCAGGACATTCAGGCATTCCAGTGGTGGACGAATAAAGGCTTGTACAGGATTGCTCACTTCCTGTCCTCTATGGGTCCCTTGACGGCAAGTCATTGTATCAGTAAGTTGAACATGTCCTCCTCAGAAAGATTCTGCTTACACCAAATTTGCCAAAGTATTTTTATGCAATAACAAAAAAATATATTTTTATGTTTTAAATGTTAATGTTGGATACATAAATTAGGGAAAAACATACACAGATTTGTAAACTTTTTGTATTAAAGTGGTCAAATAAATGTGTTACAGAAATAATTACTGTTACAGAAATGATCACTTTATGTGAAGATGTGCTTCAATACATGACTGCACTCTATTGCTGTTATAATTAGATAAAACCATAATAGAACTTACTGCTAGTAATACCGGGGATACAAAATACCAGCATACTCTCCACCACAACCAGAAGATCCAGTGCTTTTTCCCAATCATCATCTCTATATCCAGGATAACTCTATTCCCACCTGTTAAAATGAACAGTAATAATATTTATCACCTTTTGTCAAATGTATGATGTGCAAAAGTTAATCTTATGATAAAATATAGTTAAAAATGTATTTCCAATGAGTATACATTTGGAAATTGGATTGATATTTTTACTCTTACCTAAATGAAATTTTGATGTGACATTTTTACATGCTTACTATTTTGTATTTTCATTATTGTAATAAAACAGATAGGCAGGCTTTTTCTTTTGTTTGTTTAGCTAACTGCTCATAAAAAATGCAGTCAACAATCCGGTTGGACTGCTATGGCTAAGAGTATTACAGATTTTAGGCATATGAGGTATGTAAAGTGTGGTATTCAAAAAATGATAGCTACTCAATGGATCAGCAGCTTTGTGAATTGATCCTAGTATGTTGTTATGTACTGTACATATGCATGGTGCACAGCCATATTACTGGTAAGTGAGAACATTTTATAGTACCTACCATATATCCAGATTACAGCCACCAGCTCCAAAACAGCAGCAAATAGAAGAGCCCATCCACCGCAAAATGAGTCAATGAGGTTTACCCAATATATTCCTGCCTGTAGACATAATCAGTTAAATGTTTGTCTGCTATTCCTTGTACACCATGTTATAGAGCTTTTGATTTATATAATTTATTTGCTTATACTATGTAGCCTGGCTCTAACCAACAGATAGTTAAATATATTTTGTACAAGGAATTTATTTGGTATAGGAATTTAATTGAGGAAGAAAGAAATATTCTCTCTCAACTTTTTAAAGACACCCCAAACATACTGTATGTGTCAGTTTTTGGTAGATGGCTGTATGTGTCAGTTTTTGGTAGATGATGCAGAGTAAAGCCATCTACTAGCTTTGTATATTTGTAGGGAACGCCAAAGTTGGCAGACTCACCTTTGAAAGCACAGGTTGGCAGACCTATGGAAGTCATTGCCTGGGGGTTCCGCTCACTGTATTAGATTATTTATTTGATTTATACTATTTACTATAAAAATGCAAAAGGAGTGGAATCACCCAAAAAGAAAAACCCAACACTCCAAGATAGGAGGTAACGTTTATAGCATATATGGTATTGTGATCTCACTCCACAAAATTACAGATGATATTTCAGCTCACCTAGAACTAAACTATAATTTTTTGGTTGGACTGACCCTCTGATTAACTAAGAATGCTCTTAAATCTTTCCAAATATAAGATAAAGAACACCACAGTCTACCCAAGCCATACAGATGTTTGTAAAGCCATTCTTATTCAGTAGGACCATCCTTGAGAAAAATTGATTAAGGATTAGGGTATCAAGAAAACTGTGCTGTTTCAAAAAAAGATTCACTTTCTTATAATTATTTTGATCTTTTTTTATATATATGATGTTTTTGTTGGAAATAAATCCACAATTTCAAGAAGAAAAGGAATAATTTTCAGTGTTTTCAATTTTCCTGGTGTTATTAATCATGAAGGATATTTAAATGTATTTATTTTAAGGCATGCAGCAACAGTCAGGCAAACATTTACCTGTGTAACACACGGGAGCCCCAGTAAGAATAACACAGCACATATTGCAGCTGTCAAAGGAATCCTTATTTTTTTCATTACTTTTGGGAAAACATCTTGTATTGTTGTTGTAAGAGTTTCTATAAGGAAATAAACATAAGTAAGTTGATTAAACATACATGACCATATCCAAACAATAACCCAATATTAAGTATAGTATATGTTTTTACCACCAAAAAGGTTTTCGGAAAATTCCACTTTTATTCAGTAATAATTTCACCCCTACACGTTTTCAAATGTACTATTGTAAGGAAACTTTAAGTGTAATCATGCATATGCCACTGTTTTTAAAATGCAACCTTGTGGAAGGATTAAAATATCTGCATAATGCCGTGTACACACGATCAGTTTTACCGATGAAAACAGTCCGATGGACTTTTCTCATCGGACAAACCGATGGTGTATGGGCCCCATCGGTCTTTTTTTCATCGGTGAGAAAAAATAGAACATGTTTTAAATTTATCCGATGGGAAAAAAACTGATAGCAAATTCCGATCGTCTGTGTGGAACTCCATCGGACAAAAAACCCACGCATGCTCAGAATCAAGTCGACGCATGCTCAGAAGCATTGAACTTAATTTTTCTCGGCTTGTCGGAGTGTTTTACGTCACGGCGTTTGGGACGGTCGGATTTTTGACTGATGGTGTGTAGGCAAGACTGATGGAAGTCAGCTTCATCGGAATTCCGATTGAAAAATCCATCGGATTAGAATCCATAGGAAATCTGATCGTGTATACAGGGCTTAAGGCATTTATTGCTTTTGTGTTGTCATCTGAAAGAATCACTCAAAGAAAGTGAATTCAAAACATCACAACTGTCAGAAGAGCATAAGGAGAGGGAAAAACGGTTCCAGTGACAACTGTTAAAGCTGGGATCTACCCTCAGTTTGTTTCTTTCTTCCTGTTCTGTCTCTGGAAGTAGACCCGAGGAGAAATATCCCCAAGATATATATATATATAAAACTAATAGAGGTTCTAAAACTAGAAAAAAAAAGATTTGCCTGAAGTTTAATTGTTGTTGATAATAAACGGTACAAATTTAATGGAAATTCTATGATCTGATTGAGAAGGTATGTTCACGTGAAAATTTTCCAACAAATTCGAAAATCTGCTTAAGTGCTTCTGCTTAAGTTTTTCTTAACTGATCTATTTGTAACTGGCAGGCTGCCACTAACACACTACAGATGTTATCAACATTGATATTACTGGGAGGCTGCTACTAGAAAAACTAGATCCACCAGCCATTTTTTTGCTGACTTGAGAAGGCCTGATATATTTTTTATGGTTTTATTGACTGTATATAGGCAATCCTGTGCCCTTAACCTGCTCTCCCTAGACACTCAAGCCATCAGAGCAGGTCACTATTAAGGTGGAAGATCCCAACAAAACAGCTTGAAAGGTCATTGCTACATACATATTGGTCAGGCTATTTTACTAGAGAAATAAGGGGAAATCACATTGAAGTGAACATTGTATTAACATGAAAGGAGCATAGAATATTTATGTAACTCACCAATTAGTGCAAACTGAGAGTCAAGCCCCAATGCCAGGAGCATACAGAAGAACAAAATAGACCAGAGGGGTGATACTGGAAGCCTGGCCAATGCATCAGGGTAAGCAATGAATGCAAGCCCGAATCCTGTAGGATGATAGATATTAGGAGAATTGTTTTTATTCAATACAAATATTATTGTGCACGTTAGGTGTTTTAAAGTAAACCTGTTAAAAAATGTAAATATGGCAGTTACTGCTTGGTGACTGGGGCTTTCATCTTGATTCTGGTTTCACTTCCTTCTGACTTACTGACCTGGAATTAACGTACAAGCGAGTTTAGACCTTTTAGACTAACTGGCCACATGTTTGTTCCAGGTCAGTCCCTTATAAGATAGTGGAGCCAGGATCTTTTGATATCTTGGTTTACAAAAAACTGACAAAAGTAAATTTTGGCCATGTACTCATAGGTGGTGACCTGTAAGGACAGAAATATGTTACCTGGCATTGTTGACTTGTTTTTTTAAAGTATAAAGTACAAACCATACATTTATATATGCAAACTATATATGAGAGGCGTTTAAGTCAAACAGGGACTTTTGAGTTTATATAATAAAAGGAGGAGTGGAAACGGCATTTATTTTTCAACATACTCCCCTGATACATTTATACACATATCCCAGTGTTTAACTAATGCCTAGAAAGCTGTGGTATAGATAGATTTGTCAGTACACCTGAACCATCCTAGGACTGTCTGCTTCACTTCATCATCAGTGCTAAAAAGCTGACCTCCGAGGAACTCTTTTAAGAGTCCAAACAGTAGGAAATCACTTGGAGTGAGGTCCGGCTGTAAAGGGATGTGGCAATACCCTACAGCCGAGTTGCTGTAATGTGCAGTGAGCAGTATGAGTTTGTGTGTTGTCCTGGAGAAACAAGACACCTTTAGTGATCAAACCAGGATGTTTTTTCTTCAGACGCGTATGCACATTATTCAGAACACAAGTTTTCAAAAATGCAAATGTTCGTGAATGATTGTGTTCACCGTTCCCACAGAAAGATTAGTCTATTTCATGGTTATATTCCATCGATTATCCAGGTTCAGGCGTTTCACGTGCTGAATGTTCCCAGGAATAACTGCTGTGGTCTGGGAACCACCATGGCTGGGATCCTCACTGACGGACGAACGGACATCTTTAAAACGTTTACAACATTCAAATGTCTTATTGCGGCTGAGCAACTCATCAACGAACTTCGTTCACAAGAAACTTCATCACACATGCTGTTCAGTGCATGCACTAACACTGTAGTCTGTCATCTTGATTAACGGTCTCTGGACTGGCCAGCAATATGTGCGCCACCTATCAGTAATAGGACACAATTTCCACCACGCTAGCATCCATTTTTAATTCTGTAAAATTAAAAGTCCTTTTTTACTTGAACACTCCTCGTATATACTGTATAACCTTGTCTGGCCATGGGCTGGGAAGACAGAAGGTTTGCGGTGTCTGTGCCTCCTCGGAGTGGTTGCCCTAGATTCACAGTTGTGCCATACTCTTTCCATTTTCTGATGATGGATTGAACAGTGCTCCGTGAGATGTTCAAAGCTTGGGATATTTTTTTATAACCTAACCCTGCTTTAAACTTCTCCACAACTTTATCCCTGGCCTGTCTGGTGTGTTCCTTGGCCTTCATGATGCTTCTCTAACAAACCTCTGAGTGCCGGTTCACACTACCGTGACTTGGGATCCGACTTGTGTCGCCCCAAGTCGTGCGACATGAGAAATGACATGTTAGTCAATGAGAGCCATCTTAATGTACACTACTGAAGTCGCTCCGACTTCAGAAAAGGTTCCTGTACTACTTCAAGGCGACTTCTAGGCGACTTGTACCCATTGATTTCAATGGAAGTCGCCTCCAAGTCGGATCCCCGTCTTAACTGAAGCAACTTTCCAGGAAGTGAAAATAGTTTCCTAAGGCAAACCCCTCCCTCCCACAGAGCAGATTATTATGTGATTGCCCACTGGCAAAGTCGCCTGTCCTGGAGGCGACTTGAAGTCACGTTGTAAGTCGCTCCAAGTAGCGCTGAAGTCGCGCTCAAGTCGTCTCCAAGTTGCCTTGTAAAGTCGCGCTGGAAGTCGTGTTGCCCCTGTGTGAACCGGCACTGAGGGTTTCACAGAACAGCTGTATTTATACTGAGATTAAATTACACGCAGGTGGTCTCTATTTACTAATTAGGTGACTTTTGAAGGCAATTGGTCCCACTAGATTTTAGTTAGGGGTATCAGAGTAAAGGGGACTGAATACAAATGCACGCCCCACTTTTTACATATTTATTTGTAAATCATTTTGAAAAACATTTATCATTTTCTTTCCACTACTAAGCGCCAGTTTGCGTTGGTCTATCACATAAAGTCCCAACAAAATACAATAATATTTTTGGTTGTAACATGACAAAATGTGGAAAATGTGGAAGGATATGAATACTTTTTCAAGGCAATGTAAATGCAATTGAGAATCTGTGGCAAAACTTGAAAACTGCTGTTCACAGACAATCTCCATCCAATCTGACAGAACTTGAACTTTTTTACAAAGAAGAATGGACAAATATTTCACTCTCTGGATGTGCAAAGCTGGTAGAGACTTACCCAAAAAGACTTGCAGCTGTAATTGCAGCGAAAGGTGGTTCTACAAAGTATTGAACTGAATACAAATGCAAGCCACACTTTTCACATATTTATTTGTAAAAAAAAATTGAAAACCATTTATCATTTTCCTTCCACTTCACAATTATAAAACCATTCCCATTAGACTCACTCAGCACATGGACTGGTACTGCTGGTATGCCAGCACCTGCAGATGCTACAGTACGTAGGAGCACTTCAGATCTAGATCTAATTTTCGGACTAGAGCCTCCTTGAATGTGAGAGTAATGTGACATGTCTTGCCAGCTACATTAATGATGCATCCACCATCGGAGGAGACTACAGCAGGTTGACCCTAATGCCGCATACACACAACCGTTTTTCACGACGTTAAAAATGCAATTTTTTAAATTGGGCATTAAAAGCGATCGTGTGTAGGCTCCAGAGCATTTTTAACGACGTGAAAAATGGCCTAAAAAAATGAGAACCTGCTCTATTTGTTCGCGTCGTTTTTCACGTCATGAAAAACGGTAGTGTGTATGCTTTTACGTGGGGAAAAAATGCGCATGCTCAGAATCAAATATGAGACAGGAGCGCTCGTTCTGGTAAAACTAGCGTTCGTAATGGAATTATAAAACAAAAAACATCAGCGCTAAAAACCACAGCAGAACTAGTCACAAATATGGTGGAGTGGGAAGGAAGGGAAAGGGGGGGGGGAGGGGGAGGAGAATTTAATAAGGAATGATCAAAATGCCCAGTGCTGCATGGAACCTATGGCTGGAGCACAAACATGAATAAAATGAAACTAAAAACCAGCGCTCAATGGACGAAGATCAGATAATAAAAATTCAATTGATAAAAGTGCCTTTTAATTTGAGTTCATAAGGCAAAAATAATAACAAGTTCAATAGTTCATACACGGTGACATATAAAACCAGGGAGAGGTCAATAATAGTAATCATAGAACCTGAAATCCATGGAGGTGGGAGCTGAATCCAGGTTTAAGAGTGTAGTGAAGAGAGGGCTCAGCCGTCTGACTCGCTGGGACTCGAATGAGCCAATGGGCAGTAGTCCGGCAGGAAGGAGGACTTCCCAGTGATGTATAGTGCGTTAGGGAAGGCGGATGGCCTTTGGTGAAAAAAAGGCAATGAAAGAATCCAATCCGACAGACCGCGCTAAGTGCTGGGGATAGCGACAGGCTGCAGCTTCTGAATCCTCCTGTGATGAGAACAGCGCGGAGGGTGCTGTGATGAAATCACTACACTAGCACTTCCGCTGGTCAGAACAAACCAGCTGTGTGGCCGGCGGCTGAAAGCAAGGGGGAGGGTCTGAAACAGAAACTCGGTAACCACAGCAGAGGGAAAGTCCTTCTTCCGGAGGGCACAGATACAATGGTGGGGGGACAATATTGCCCAGGTGATGTAGCTTCCTAAGAAACTTCTCAAAGGATCTAGTGCCGTACTGCAGATCATTCAAGCTCAGCCAGAGCTGCAATTACTGGAAATAATTTCAATGCGATATGGCTCCACTGAAAAATGGGATGAAATAAAAAGGGAATGTGGGGGTCCTGAGTGAGATAGCACATTCGTCACGCTGTAACGGACTGAAAAGCACGAGGCTGAAAAGCGCGAATCGTCGCTCAACAAACTTTACTAACATGAAGGGTGGCGCCATCCGAATGGAATTTCCCCTTTATAGTGCCGTCGTACGTGTTGTACGTCACTGCGCTGTGCTCGAGCATTTTTTTTAATGAACGTGTGTATGCAAGACAGGCTTGAGAGGAAACAAGAAAAATCACGTCGAGAAAATTACATTAAAAACGATCGTGTGTACGCGGCATTAGCTTTTTCAGGGTATACAGTTTTGACAGTCTGTTTATAGGGGAATTTTTTTCTGACCCCTTCAATTCTTCCTGGTGTAAGATTGGGGGTTGTTAGCTCTCGTAGTAGATGCGTTTTTTCAGTGATGCAAGCCAGTCAGGAACTCTGTTTAAGGGCATGGTAGCCCATGTTTATTTAAAAACACAAAAGTTCACAAGTACATCTGTAGTATTCACAGGGGGTTCCACCATTCCTGTATCTTGCATACTTAACAGTTTAGCCTCGTAGCTTTACCTTCTTGCTATCCAGGCCTTTTAGCCTTGGGCCTGCTCTTCAGACCCAAACAGTTTCCAAGAGTTTAAGCTTTCTCCTTGCTTACCCCTGGTCAGCACCTTTGTTGCTGTATCACTAATGATGTCTGCCTCCTGCAGACATGCACCGCCTCTGACTCCACTCAGAGGATGAGAGTCCACCTGACTCCCATGCACACAGACTTCCTCTCTGTTGGGTGGAGCCCTGATCCATAATCACCTCTGACTCCACTTCAGAGGATGAGAGTCCACCTGACTCCCATGCACACAGACTTCCTCTCTGTTGGGTGGAGCCCTGATCCATAATCACCTCTGACTCCACTTCAGAGGATGAGAGTCCACCTGACTCCCATGCACACAGTCTTCCTCTCTGTTGGGTGGAGCCCTGATCCATAATCATGTCAGAACTAAATAGCCCAAGACACAGCTGTTCCATCAGCGTGTCTTTCTTTACCAAATCTGGCGTAAACCAACACTCTTGAAGGTCGCACAAAGTCGCACCCTCACACTGGATTAACTCCTTCAGTTGTTCAGTGAAGGAAATTAGTGCTTTTTAACCTTGTGGAGAGTTTCCTCCACTTCACCCCAGGCAATTGCGTCCTTAACTGCCCTTGCACAAAGTCTCTATTGGGCGATCTTCAAAGCTTGTTGCCCCTTTAATGATTTCTTCCCATGGCAAGCTTTCCAATTTGGACACCACCTACTGGCTCTGGCTGGAAGTGCTAGGCAATTCATGCACTGTAGCTTGTCAAGCAATGACTTTCCACCAGGAATGCAGCAACCATTAGGGCTGGTAACCTGTGGTGTTTGTAAATGGGGAGCAAACATAATGAGAGGTGAGATGATGACATTGATCAATGTTGCCTGTATGTCTGCGCCTTGAACGGGGACTGTTCTGGCTTTTAGCAGGCTCTCTTCATCTTGAGGTCCTTGCAGGGCTGTATAGTGCTTGGTCCAGGCAGATTTGACATGCTAGCTTGGCAGGCAATGACTTTCCACCACAAATGCAGCGACTACTGGGGCTGGTAATTTGTGATGTTTATAAACGGAAAGCAGTGATAATGAGGGGTTAGATTATGAGCTTAATCAACATTACCTGGATGTCTGTTCTTAGATGGTGACTTTTCTTGACCGTCAGAAGGCTCCCTCCATCTTGTGGTCCTTACAGGACTATAGATATTGGCTCTCTTTTTCTTAATCTTCATTACTTACCAATCCCTATACCTTAAAAGCAATGGGTGGTCTGACTGGACAGTGTTTCCCATAGAGACAGAACAAAGCAGCAGACTGAAATGAAAAACAGCAAAACACTAAGTCTCCACTATTGCGACCTGAAAGTCGCATGATTTTGCCGCAAATTTGATGCGACTTGAAGCCATGCCTGTGTATTCTTGAGGTCTATGGACACAGATATAAACGTTACTCATTGGAAATCGTGGGGTATGGCTTGTCATGCGATTTTGCAGTGACAAGTCGCACTAGTGGAAACTGAGCCCAACACAGTGATCCTAGAGCAAGCATTGAGAAGGAGATAGGCAGAGCCCAGGTGAAAACAAAAAAGAACACAATGATCCTGGAGCAACACTGAGAAGGAGATAGGAAGATCCCAGGTGAATGCCATAAAGAGCACAATGATCCTAGAGCAGGGGTGTCAAACTCAATTTCATCGTGGGCCGCATCATCATTATGATTGCCCTCAAAAGGGCCGGTTGTATCTGTAAGATAGACGTCCAGCGGATACACTCCCCTTACATTAGATGTCAAGAGCCACCCCAAGAAATTGAGTCCCCCACTCTCCCTTACATCACAGTGTACCCCCCTTTTCTTATGCTGCTGCTAGGAAGAAGCTGGATACATTGCTTGAAAGCAGAAATTACAGGGTCTGGAGGAGTACCAGAGGAGGTCTGGAGCTCTCCTGCAGGAGAGGTGCTAGGGCCACATGAAATGGTCTGGAGGGCCGGATTCGGCCCCCGGGCCTTGTGTTTAACACCTGTGTCCTAGAGCAACTCTCAGAAGGAGATAGGAAAAACCCAGGTGAATGCCGTAAAAAGGGAAACATACCTGTAAACAATGACCACATAAGCATCCAGCATGCATGAGTAGATTGCCCAAAAATGCCATGAAACCATTTCGAAATCACATTTGCCATTAGTGATGATATCAGTGCCTGAGCATGATCAGATCACCATCCTGGAAAAGCTCTAGCCAGGAAACACAGAGGCCGCATCACTTCCTGCCTCTCATGTTCAGTGTACTTGCACTGCTGCAGCCATCTTGGTAATTGCAAACGCCCATAACACAGAGAAAGAAGTAAAAAGAATATGGAAAACAAAAGGTAACGCTGTCACTTACGTCAAAGCTTGTTTAAAGCTTTCTCTGAGAGGCCTGTACCACCAGAGTGGGGCTTCAACCATATAGCTCATTTAGAGACTGTAGAGGAAGGACTTCCACCCAGGAGAGGCTGAAATATGCCCCCCAGACCACCAGAATGGAGCTCCAACTATATAGCTCATTTAGAGGCTGTACAGGAAGGACTTCCACCCAGGAGAGGCCAAACCTGGATGGGGCGACAAACGGTAAGGGATACCTCACGATCCCAGTCCTGATCAGGTGAGGAAAAAAAGGAGAATGCTGTGAGCCGGGTCTGTCTTTGATTTATATTAAACCAGTCCTATCAGGTTGTGGGGGCGGAGTCACAACCCATTTGTATGCTGCCATTAAGATGCACCAGGAAATATATATATACAGTATATATATATATATATATATATATATATATATATATTGTGAGGGGGTTAGCTCGGCAGCGGGTGTGTGTGACCCCCGGGATGGGCTCCCCACACAAAAACAGGCCCAGCAAACGGAGGTTGTGGTTTTCAAAATCAAAAAGGTGCGGTTTATTTTCTATTTACAGTGACAAAACACAGCAAAGCAAAAGAAACATAAATAAAATAAATCCTGGTCAACTTGACCTCTGACTAAACATACAGGTTTCCTAACTAACAACTGGGATCAGCCTAGTGCTGTCCTAGTCCCTAAGTCCCTGGTTTTAAATGTCCAAGCAAATAGCCACACAGGCTTTGTCTCACCGCACAGGGGTTCACTCTCCCTAGACAGTCCACACAGGTCTGGTTCCAGGCATGAGCAAACACCTAATGAATCTGGGAGTTCTTATAGAGGCCTAAATGAGCTGACAAGCTTCAGCTGGTCTCATCAACTCCCTGTCTGCACGACGCCCCACACTCTCCCTAGAGGTATGAGTCATCCATGAGCCCACTAGCCTCAGCTGGGCTTATACAACTCTCCACCTAGTTGTATAAGTCGGCGTAAAGCCTGAATCTGGGCGAAATATATCTACCCCCCTGGATGCAACCAGGTGACTTTACCTTCCTGCTGTCACATACCCCCCCCTCTTGTTTTAACCTCGGGGTTGGAACACCAGCAATCAGGCATTCATGTACTCGAGACAAAGCATCCACATTCCCCATTTGAACGCCAGGGCGATGCTTTACTGTGAAGTTGAATTCCTGGAGGGCCAGGAACCACCTATTCACTCTTCTATTTGTTTCCTTGTTTTGAGCCATCCACTTTAACGGAGCGTGATCCGTAACCATGTCAAAGTGCCTACCTAGCAGGTAGTACCGAAGGGAATCTAGAGCCCACTTCACCGCTAAACACTCCTTTTCAACGGTGGCGTAATTTACCTCATGGGACTTCAACTTCCTGCTGAGGTAAATGACTGGGTGCTCTTCCCCGTTCCAGACCTGGGACAATACTGCTCCTAACCCCACATCTGACGCATCACTTTGTACGACAAAGTCTTTAGAGAAGTCGGGTGAGTACAACACTGGCTGGCTACATAAGGCTTGTTTCAAGAATTGGAATGCTGCCTCAGCCTCGGGGGTCCATTTAATCATGACCGACCCTTTCCCCTTCGTCAGGTTGGTTAGGGGCACAGCCTTAGAAGCAAAGTGGGGAATGAATCGCCGATAATACCCAGCGATTCCCAGAAAGGCTCGTACCTGCTTCTTGCTGTTGGGACGTGGCCAACTCTGGATGGCCTCGACTTTGTTGAGTTGGGGTTTTATTACTCCCCTCCCAATGGTGTACCCAAGATATTTGGCCTCCTCCTGCCCAATGGTACACTTCTTGGGGTTAGCCGTAAACCCCGCTTCCCGAACAGAGTCCAGGACTGCTTGCACTTTTGGCAGATGTGAGGCCCAATCTGTGCTATGGACAATTACGTCATCCAGGTAAGCCGCAGCATACTTCCGATGGGGCCTCAGCATCTGGTCCATTTTCCGCTGGAATGTGGCCGGCGCATTCTGTAACCCGAACGGCATTCTTTTATATTGGAACGCCCCGTCTGGGGTTACAAATGCGGTTTTCTCTTTGGCCGACTTGGCCAGGGGGATTTGCCAATACCCTTTTGTGAGGTCAAGAGTCGTCATGTATCGGGCTGTTCCCAGCCGGTCGATCAACTCATCTATACGTGGCATGGGGTAGGTGTCAAATTTTGTAACTTTGTTCAACTGACGAAAATCGTTACAAAATCGCCAGCTCCCATCCGGTTTAGGCACCAACACAATGGGACTAGACCAATCACTTTGGGACTCCTCTATCACCCCTAAGTTCAGCATTTTCTGTACTTCCTCCCGTATTGCCTCCCGTCGGGCCTCTGGGATCCGATAGGGTTTTAACTTCACCCTTTCACCGGGCGGGGTAATGATGTCATGCTCTACCCCAGATGTTTGTCCCGGCAGCTCAGAGAATACCTCCTTGTTGCGAAGCACAAACTCCTTAACCTCCTGTTGTTGGGGTTGTGACAAGGTGGCTGCTATTCCAACCTCAGGAATCACGCAACCAGTTTGAGCTGGTGACCAAGTGTCTGCGACTAGGGACTCTCTATCCCTCCAGGCTTTCAACAGATTAACGTGATAGATCTGTTCGGGCTTTCGCCTTCCTGGTTGTCTGACCTTGTAATTCACTTCGCTCACTTTTTCCATTATCTCATAGGGGCCTTGCCATTTGGCAAGGAATTTACTTTCAACCGTAGGGACAAGTACCAGTATCCTATCCCCCGGGGAAAAGGTACGGGTCTTGGCTCCACGGTTGTACACTCTCTGCTGTGCTAACTGCGCTTGGGCCAAATGTTCCTTCACGATGGGCATTACCTGTGCAATTCGGTCTTGCATCAGGGCGACATGCTCAATCACACTCCTGTGGGGAGAACTCTCACTTTCCCAAGTTTCCTTGGCAATATCCAACAGCCCTCTTGGGTGTCTCCCATACAGTAACTCAAAGGGGGAGAATCCCGTAGAGGATTGGGGCACCTCCCTAATAGCAAACATCAGATAAGGAAGTAGACAGTCCCAATCCTTTCCATCTCTATCCACCACTTTCTTCAACATTTGTTTTAGGGTTTTGTTGAATCTTTCAACCAGCCCATCGGTTTGGGGGTGATACACAGATGTACGTAATTGCGTCACTTTGAACAATTTACACAGCTCCTTCATAACCCGGGACATAAAGGGTGTACCTTGGTCCGTAAGCAGTTCTTTACAAATACCCACCCGGCTAAACACAAGAGATAGCTCTTTGGCTATGGTTTTGGCCGAGGTATTTCGGAGAGGGATCGCTTCTGGATAACGGGTGGCATAGTCCATTATAACTAATATGTACTGGTGCCCCCTAGCGGACTTGATTATAGGCCCTACCAAATCCATGGCGATCCTCTCAAACGGGACCTCAATGATTGGTAGAGGGACCAGCGGGCTACGGAAATGTGGCATCGGGGCCGACCTCTGACACACAGGGCAGGAGGAACAATAATTTTCTATGTCCTTCATCACCCCCGGCCAATAGAATCTCTGTAATACCCTCTCTCGGGTTTTCTCTGTCCCCAGATGACCTCCAAGAATGTGCCCATGGGCCAACTCCAACACCAACTTCCTGTAAGGTTTGGGCACCACAAGCTGCTCAACGGTTTCTTCTGCCCTTTTTGCCACCCGATACAGTAGGTCCTTCTCTACGCTGAAGTATGGGTAAGTGCAGGTATTATCTGGGTTCACTAACTCGCCATCTATTTTCACTACGTTTTCCCGTGCCTTTATTAGGGCGGGGTCTTTCAACTGTTCTGTGGCAAAGTTTTCCCTGTGAACCTCAAGATCAGAAAACTCCACAGACGGTAGGTTTTTGTCTGAGGAGGTGGGCTCCTCTCCAGTTTCTTGAGTCTCCCCTGCCAATACTGATAAGGGAAATTCCGGAGAGTCCTCACCACTCTCAGGGGAGTTCTGGCTATCACATTCCTGGTACATAGGGGCACCAGTGGGGGGCTCAGGATCATCCCACAGTTCCCAGAACTTCGGAAAATCCCTTCCCACAATGGCGTCATGCGGTAACTGAGATACTAAGCCCACTGGATGAGAGAGGGTACCTTTGGGGGTCTCGAAACACACTGTAGTCACTGGATACTCTCGGGTGTCCCCATGCACACAAATAACAGCTACCTTGCTATTCCCAAAGACCTCTGTTTTAACTAACTCAGCCTTTATCAGGGTCACAAGGCTACCTGAATCCAGCAATACCACAACATTTCTACCATTAACACACATTTTGCATAAATGTTTCTCAGTTCCTCGAATGGCAGTGCATGCGACTGTCGCACACAGCGACTGACGTCTGCCCGTCAGAAAGTCACACTGCATGGGTTCCTCCACAACCGGGCAATTGGCTGCAATATGTCCCGCTTGCCGGCAGCGGTAGCAAACGATCCTTCTTGCCGCCTCTTGAGCCGCTGATTTCCCAGGCTGTTCTCGCCAAACTTGGGGTAGAGCTCCCACCCTCTCACTCTCTCCACCCTCACCCCTTGGAATCCTCTTATCCGCCCCTGGGGATGGTCTGGTCTTAGGGTGGAAAGTCCGAGTGTCTCTGGAAGAGGCCGTCAGGTTCTCTGTAGCCAAGTATTTCTCCACACGATCCACAAGACCATCGGCCGTCTCTGGGTCTCCATGGCTTACCCACTTTTGGATGGCAGTAGGAAGAGCTCTCAAAAACCGATCCATTACAACACGTTCCACAATCTTTGGTGCGGACAAAGTCTCTGGCTGTAGCCACTTTCTGCTCAGGTGAATGAGATCATACATTTGAGACCTGGGGGGTTTTCCAAGCTGGAAAGTCCAGTTATGCACACGCTGAGCCCGGACAGCCTGGGTGACACCCAGCCTTGCCAAAATTTCAGCTTTTAGCATCACATAGTCTTTTGCTTGGTTAGGCTCTAGGTCATAGTAAGCTTTCTGCGATTCACCAGTTAACAGAGGAGCCACCAGTCCAGCCCACTGCTCCTCAGGCCACTTTTCTCTTTCAGCGGTCCTTTCAAATGTGGTCAAAAATACCTCTGGATCATCCTCTCCAGTCATTTTTGTCAATAAACGACTCACCCCAAAGGACGCGGTATTAGTGGGACGGCTTTCCTCACTGGTCTGCGGACGTTGCTGCATTACTGCTTCCATCTGTTGTTGTAGTCTCTGCTCTTGCTTCTGCAACAGGTCTATGAAGCGGGCCTCAGATTGCTGCTGGGCTTGTTGCTGAGCCTCCAGACTCTGTTGCAAAGTTGCGTTTGTCTGCTGCTGGGCTGCAAGGCTCTGTTGATGAGCTTGCTGCTGGGCTGCGAAGTTCTGTTGTTGAGCTGCAAGGCTCTGTTGATGAGCTGCAAGGCTCTTTTGCAAACCTGCATTTGTCTGCTGTTGATTGGCATTTGCTAGAGCCAGCTGCTTCAGTATCTCCTCCATGCTGGCTTAAAAAAAAACTGCCACTGGTTCTCCACCAACTGTGAGGGGGTTAGCTCGGCAGCGGGTGTGTGTGACCCCCGGGATGGGCTCCCCACACAAAAACAGGCCCAGCAAACGGAGGTTGTGGTTTTCAAAATCAAAAAGGTGCGGTTTATTTTCTATTTACAGTGACAAAACACAGCAAAGCAAAAGAAACATAAATAAAATAAATCCTGGTCAACTTGACCTCTGACTAAACATACAGGTTTCCTAACTAACAACTGGGATCAGCCTAGTGCTGTCCTAGTCCCTAAGTCCCTGGTTTTAAATGTCCAAGCAAATAGCCACACAGGCTTTGTCTCACCGCACAGGGGTTCACTCTCCCTAGACAGTCCACACAGGTCTGGTTCCAGGCATGAGCAAACACCTAATGAATCTGGGAGTTCTTATAGAGGCCTAAATGAGCTGACAAGCTTCAGCTGGTCTCATCAACTCCCTGTCTGCACGACGCCCCACACTCTCCCTAGAGGTATGAGTCATCCATGAGCCCACTAGCCTCAGCTGGGCTTATACAACTCTCCACCTAGTTGTATAAGTCGGCGTAAAGCCTGAATCTGGGCGAAATATATCTACCCCCCTGGATGCAACCAGGTGACTTTACCTTCCTGCTGTCACAATATATATATATATATATATATATATATATATATATTTATATATATACTGTATATATATATATATATATATATATATATATATATATATACTGTATATATATATATATATATATATTTATATATATATATACATATACATGCAAACTATACACTTTATCGCCCACAATAAAATGTATATATGTATTACATCATTAATGACATTTATTACGTCAATCCTGAGGATAGGGATGCCAAGATGGAGAAGTAAATATACTACACTCCAACAGAAACAGCATAGGTTAATTTATGTACTTTTTTCCATTGGAGCCATGATTTATTTTTGTAATTGTTCAAAAATATTCTCTCAACATTCTGAATAGCTCATTGATATTAAATATCTAAAGCAATATACTATACATATATGAGTATAGGTGTGTTGATTTACATATTTACAATCATCAATCCATTTTTAATATTGGGAGAATACGTTTGAACATGTTATCCTAAAACACAACTGTAGTTTTATTTTTATTTTTTCTTTAATTGATTCCCCCACCCCACTTAGTGTTGCTCACTAAAGCCGTGTACACACGATAGACTGTTTTCATCTGACAAACCGATCGTTTATGGGCCCCATCGGTCTTTTTTCCATTGGTGTTTAAAAATAGAACATGTTTTAAATTTATCCGATGGTTAAAAAACCGATAGCAAATTACTATCGTCTGTGGGGAACTCCATCGGATAAAAAACCCATGCATGCTCAGAATCAAGTCGACGCATGCTCAGAAGCATTGAACTTCATTTTTCTCGGCTCATCGGAGTGTTTTACGCCACCGCGTTTGAAACGGTCGGTTTTTTGACTGATGGTGTGTGGGCAAGACTGATGAAAGACAGTTTCATCGGATTTCCGATGGAAAAAACCATCGGATTAGAATCCATAGGATATCCGATCGTGTGTACAGGGCTTTAGTCTTATAATCACTTTCAGCGCCAATCAAGATGTATTAATTGTGTGGCCCTGCTTGGAGCTGCACAGCCTTTCTTCCAAAAATGGCAGCTTCTTACAGCCACAGCCCTATTTATTACTGTGGGAAAGCTGCACTCTGAGGCCTCGTACACACGACCGATTTTCTCGGCAAGAACCAGCAAGAAACTTGCTGGCAGAGAGGTCTTGCCGAGTAAATCGGTCGTGTGTACGCGGGTATCGGGTTTCTCGTCGAGAAAACCGACAAGTAACCTCGACGAGAAAATAGAGAACCTGCTCTCTATTTTCTCGTCGAGATTCTCCTCGGCATGTTTCTCGACGAGAAAAGTGAGTGTGTGTACACTTACCTGTCCTCCCGGAAGCCCGCGCATGTTCGAAATGAATTTGACGCATGCGCGGTAGCTTCCTAGGCATACGTAGGGTATACCAAGATGGCGGCGACGGCATCGAATGTGACGAGCGCATGCTCGTCGTAGTCGATGACGTCACCGCGTACGCTCCATTCAAAGAACCGCGGGTTCTTTGAAACGAGCGTGTGTACACTCGGCCGGGACAAGTTTCTTGTCCAAGAATCTCGGCGAAAAAAACGACATGTTTTTTTCAACGAGAATCTCGGCCGTGTGTACGAGGCCTGAGAGACCGACTAAGGCTGCCATAAGTACAGCTTTTCCATAGAAATGGATGGGGATGGAGGTGCACATGTGCAATGAGAAGCAGCTTTTTTTTTTTGAAGGTAAGGCTGTGGGATGTGGGGAATCTAGTAAAAGGAAAAAAAAAATAATACAATTGAGCTTTAAGTAGGACCTATCGCTTAATAAGAGAAAAAATATTCTGGGCCATGAGGGGTTTGATAGCTGAAGTGATTAAGGAAGAACTGCAGGCAAAACATTACTGAGAACATGTGTATGTTTTTTTTTTTTTTTTCAGATTCCACTTGCCAGAAAAATACCAGTCCAAAAAATGATGGGACTGCTGATAAAAACTCAGTTTTAAGAAATTAATATAAAAGTGAATTACCTTCATCCACAACATCAGGAACTTTCTTGCCTGACACTAGGGCCATGTGACCAAGGATGGAGAAGATAGCAAATCCTGCGAGGATGCTGGTCAGGCAGTTTATAATGGAAACCACTATGGAGTCCCAGTAACAGTTGTTTTGGAATTTGTTATAGGATGAAAGAGCAATCAGTCCTCCCCAAGCTGTGCTAAGAGAATAAAATAGTTGGGTTGCGGCATCTCTCCACACCTAGAAAGGAAAAACAAACTTTTAAAGCACTTACGGTAAACAGTAACAGTAACTAACAGTATTGATTTCAAAGGATAATTATCGAATTCACTCAAAGTGTCCCTAAACATTTTCTTTTTCATAGAGTGGGCAGGCAGGTGAGCTTAGTGATATTTGGTCAGTGATGTCAGTGATAACCCTACACCTTTCTTGACATGCTGAAGTTTATGTGCTTCTGCCAACCCTACCGCTAGCAATCAGAGTGATTTAAAGAGAAACTTTAGTAGTTTATATACCTAGCGTGAGAAAAATATAAGGTTGCAGCTGCTGACCTTTTTCTGAAAGTGCTAGTTGCATGTCTATGCCTAACTTTTATATTACTGAGTTGTAGACACAAAACATGCATGCACCAAATGAAAGAAAAATATATTTCGTTATACTTTTCCAGGTCAACAACTCAGAAAGTATGGAAGCAAAAGCATCAATATGACAGATAAACAGCAACTGGAGCATCATTTATTTAATGAAAGGTGTTTATTATTGAAAACAATATTATCTTTCCATGTTAGTGTTAAAGTGATATTAAAGTCTTGTTTTTTTATATAAAAAAAAAAAAACACAAACATGTTATATTTACCTGCTCTGTGCAGTGGTTTTGCACAGAACAGCCCTGATCCTCCACTTCTCGGGTCCCACGCCAGTGCTCCTGGCCTCTCCCTCCTGCCAGGTGCCCCCACAGAAAGCAGCTTGTTATGGGAGCACCTGAGCTGAGCCGCTGCTCTGCATTGTCCATTCACACATGGAGTCACAGTTTGGCCCCGCCTCTTCTGTCTCCTGACTGGCTCACTAGCTGTGACTGACAGCAGCGGAAAACCATTGACCAAAAACCAATCAAGAGTGTGAGTCCCCGGAGAAGCAAGGCTCTCGTGGACATCGCTGGATCAAGAGGGGGCTCAGGTAAGTATGGGGGGCTGCTGCACACAGAAGCTTCTTTGTCGTACACCACGAGACACAGAGCCTTTAATCATTACATAGTGGGTTGTAGAGTTCACCAGAGGTGATTGGACACTGGCACACCCAATGAATACGAGTTCCTCTCTATATAACCCCTCCCATAAGGAAAGTACCTCAGTTTTTTTTCCGCCAGTGTCTAAGGTGAAGGGCACGATTAAGGATGTGCTGAGAAGGAGCTCTGTTGAATATCCCTTCAGGGGTTAAGGAGCTACGTCACCGGTTCCATCCAAACCGCTTACTAAGTTACGCCAAATGGATGGTTCTCGGGCCTCGCCGAAGACCGAGGTGGTGCCTGTAATGTCTCTCTTTTGAGGACTGGGCTCTGGGATCCAGCATTTTCGCTATTAAAAGTGCAAAAGTATTCTGGCATAGTCTTTTACAAGGCCCAGGGAAGAGGCCTCCTTTTAGTAGGAACCCATACCCCTGAAGGTTGGCACAACACTACCCGCCGTGATGGGTGAAGATTGGTACTGTCTGGTCTTCAGCAGACCTGCGGCGTGGATAAGGTAAGTGGGAAAGGTCTAAGTTAAAAACACTTAAGAACTTTCCCCTTTTGAGTATAAGTGTCTTGCCTGGAAACCCCCACTAGAGGAAGTAAAGAGTTAGAATTCCACTCACCATGTCAGGAACGAAAGCTCAGTGTGATTTTAGCACTTCATCTTCTGCAAGGCTCTGCAAGGCAGAGATGTGGGTCTCTTCCCAGAACAATGTCTTCAGAGGTGCGGTGGATGTCTTTGCCATGGGGCAGGTCAGTGCATGTTGCCTCTCTCTCCCTCACGCCGCCATTCCCCATAGGCGCGTGCATGCTTTTCACTTCAATGAGCTCTCGGCCAGGGGCAGAGGGGGGCGTGGTCACGCGAGCGGGCACGACGGCGTGCGCGCCGCTCTACTGCGCATGCGCGAGGCGGAAAGCTTTGAAGTCAGCCTCAGACACCTGACAGACTCCACAGAAGAGACACAGCAGCTTTGGGGGCACGTGAGTTCTCTGGGTGGTTGGATTACAGGCACTCTTAAAGACACTTACTCAGCTTTAGACTGTGTGATAGTTGCATACTTTATGTAGATTGCTAAACTAGCACAGTAGTGTATGCATTATTGTACCTCTGCTTTGGCTTAGGAATATGTCTTCCCAGAGAAGGAATTCAGGGACTAAAAAAAGACAAAAAGGGGTCGCCGCCTAAAACAGGGGGCTCTAACCGTTCTGGCCGGGTATTATCCTCTCCTGAGGGATCAGAAGCACCCATACAGGATGAGCCATTGCCTTTATCAGGAATAGCAGCCTCTCCTGTTGTGCCAGCTCCTGCTTATGTGACTGAAGACACTTTGGCAGCAGCTCTAGACAACTTGGAAGGGAGGATCGCTACATTAATCGCTAGATCCACACTTAAGGAAAAAAAGCGGAGCAGGTCCCCTTCTGTTGTTCTAGATCCTTCTTCAGAAAAATCTGATGAGTACAATGAGAATAATGTAGCACCTTTAGAGGATAAGGATGACGAGCAGTCGGATGGATCAGGTGGATCAGAGGAACCTTTCTCTGCTTCACAAGTTCTTAAATTACAGGTGCAATTTTATGCTGAAGCAGTGCGTTCCACATTCAAGTTGCCCTCTACGGGGTTAACTGAATCACCTGTCTCCTCCCTGGGTTCATTAAGGTCCCCACAGGCTGCATGCTCCTTTCCGGTTCATCCTTTATTGGAGAATCTTATTTACGCAGACTGGCAACATCCAGATAAGTTTTTCTCCTCCCAGGAAATTTGATGTTCTTTATTCTATGGAGGAAAAGTTTACTAAAAAATGGAAGCTACCGGCGGTAGATCCGGCCATTTCTTGTGTAAATAAAAACCTAACTTGTCCAGTAGACAATGCCCAGGTATTTAAAGATTTTTCTGAAAAGAAGTTGGAATCTTTACTTAAATCTTCCTTTCTTATGGCGGGCGCTGTGACCCAACCCGCTGTGGCGGCAGTTGATATGTGTCAGGTCCTAAAGGAACAGGTGAAACAAGGGCTCAAGGATCTTCCTCCTGACCAGGTCAAACTTTGGGAGAACCTGCCTAAGGCCTTATGTTTTATGGTAGATGCCATTAGATATTCTATTCAACAGGCATCCCGCCTCACGTTACAACTGGTGCATATGCACAGAATCCTTTGGTTAAAACATTGGTCAGCAGAAGCTCCATGTAAGAAACTTTTGTCCGGTTTCCCTTTTCATGGGGAACGACTCTTTGGGGATGATCTGGATAAGTACATCCAGAAGATCTCAAGTGGTAAAACTACATTGTTACCAGAGAAAAAGAAAAAGAAATGCCCATGTTTTAAATGTTCTCTTTCCCCAGTTCCCGGGACCTCTGCCTCCAGGCAGTGGCGACGGCATTCTCAGCCAGCCACAAGATCTAAGACCCAGAATCAGACCCAGGGTCACAAAAAGCTGTGGGTACAGAAAACTAATAAAAAAAACCCTAAAGCTTCCTTATGAAGGGGCGCCCCGGCTCGGCCGAGTGGGGGGAAGGTTTTGGCAGTTTTCAGCAGTTTGGCAGACAGAGATACAGGACAAATGGATAATTTCCACGGTATCACTAGGATACAAAATAGAATTCCGGGAGATCCCAACTTATCGGTTCCTAAACTCAAATATCTCCAAAGATCCATTAAAGAGAAAAGCCTTCTTCCTAGCATTGGATCACTTGCTGTCTCAAGGGGTAATCATGGAAGTTACCCTAAAAGAGCAAGGTTCGGGGTTTTATTCAAACCTATTTGTGGTTCCAAAACCAAATGGAGACATCAGACCCATTCTGGATCTAAAAGCTCTGAATCAGTTTCTGAGCATTCGCCATTTCCGAATGGAGACTATTCGATCGGTGGTCTTCATCCTACAAGGCGGAGAATTCTTGGCGACGATAGACATCAAAGACGCATACTTACATGTGCCTATTCATCCTGCTCACCAGAAATTCCTAAGGTTCGCAGTAGAACACCGCCACTACCAGTTTGTGGCTCTGCCTTTTGGCTTGGCTACTGCACCTTGGTTATTTACAAAGGTTCTGGCCCTGCTTTTGGCAAATTTAAGGGCGCAGAGCATATCGGTGATGGCTTATCTAGACAATCTACTTCTGGTAGAAGAGTCAGTAGCACAATTAAATCACAGTGTGCTCAGTACGGTAAAATACCTAGAGCATTTAGGATAGATCCTAAACCTACAGAAATCCTCTCTGCAGCCTCGAAGAAATTTGGAATATTTGGGCATGATCATAGACACGGCCCAAAGCAGAGTATTCCTTCCAGAGCCAAAGATCAAATCTTTAAAAGAACTAGTTTGCATGGTCAAGGCAAAGAAGGGGCCTCCCATTCGCATTTGCATGAAGTTATTGGGGAAGATGGTGGCCTCCTTCGAGGCCGTTCCTTATGCCCAGTTTCATTCAAGACTGCTTCAAAGCAGTATCCTGACTGCCTGGAACAGGAGAATCCAAGCTCTAGATTTACCAATGCGCCTATCTTCAGTGGTGCGCCAAAGCTTCAGTTGGTGGTTAAACACCATCAACATATTGGAGATTCGGGAAGTATACCTAGCCCTCAGAACCTGGACATGCAGGTTACAGGGTTACCCTGTTCGGATTCAATCCGACAGTGCTACTGCACCCGGAGTCGGGATGCTCAGAAATAAGTGAACCAGATATTGATATGGGCAGAAAGTCATGTTCCTTTCATTTCTGCAATCTTCATTCCAGGGGTAGAGAATTGGCAAGTGGATTACCTGAGCCGCCAGCAGCTGTTACCAGGAGAATGGTCTCTCCACCCCGACATTTTTCAGACTATATATCGGTAATGGGGGACCTCGTATGTAGATTTACTAGCCTCCAGGTTCAACAGGAAGGTGTACACCTTTGTGTCAAGGATATTAGATCCTCTAGCCTTCGGAACGGATGCACTAATGATTCCTTGGGATCAGTTTTCTTTGATCTATGCATTCCCTCCAGTTCCGCTCTTAGAGAGACTGCTTTGTTCTCCTGGTGGCCCCGAATTGGCCCAGAAGATCCTGGTACACCGAGATCATAAGGATGGCAGTGGGGGAACCTTGGATTTTTCCACTCCGACACGACCTGCTCTCGCAGGGTCCAGTGTTCCATCCTTCCTTACGAAAGCTAAGTTTGACGGTCTGGCTGTTGAAACCTACATACTGAAGAAACCTTCTTTCCACTCTCATTAATGCTAGGAAGCCGGCCTCCAGGCTAATTTATTATAGAATCTGGAAGGCATATGTTTCCTGGTGTAAATCCAGAGGGAGTAACCCTCAAAAGTTTGTCATTGGTAGGATTCTGGCCTTTTGTCAATTGGGGGTAGATATGAAATTAGCCCTCAGTACTATTAAGGGTCAAATCTTGGCTCTGTCAGTTTTCTTTCGGAGACCGTTGGCGTCTCATTCCCTGGTCTGGGCATTCATTCAGGGAGTGTTGCGGGTAAATTCGCCAGTCAAACCACCCTTGTGCCCCTGGGATTTGAATCTAGTTTTGTCCGGCCTGCAGAAGCAGCCTTTTGAACCTATTCGTCATATTCCATTGATTCTCTTGAGTCGGAAGTTGGCATTTTTGGTTGCTATCTCCTCTACTAGGAGAGTATCTGAACTAGCAGCTCTTTTCTATAAAGAGCCTTATTTAGTCTGTCACAAAGACAGAATTGTTTTACGGACACATCCTACTTTTCTTTCTAAAGTGGTCTCGCCGTTTCATTTAAATCAAGATATCGTTTTACCTTCCTTTTTTTCTGAAACGCAGTCTACGGGGGAAAAATTGTTGCACTCTCTAGATGTAGTGAGAGAAATTAAAGTTTATCTTTAAGCAACTGTTCAGATACGTAAAACTGATGTTTTGTTCATTCTGCCAGAAGGTCCCAAGAAGGGCCAAGCGGCATCGAAATCGACGATTTCTAAATGGATTCAACAAGTGATTATTCAAACTTATGGTTTAAGGAATAAAATTCCTCCTTTTCCTGTTAAGGCTCACTCGACCAGGGCAATAAGTGCATCCTGGGCAGTGCTTCATCAGGCTTTGATGGCTCAGATCTGTAAGGCTGCAACTTGATCTTCAGTCCATACATTTACCAAATTCTACCAAATAGATGTAAGTGGACATGGGGATTCTGCCTTCGGGCGTATAGGGCCTCACATCCGATGGCGGTCTGCTTGATCTGTGTCTCCCTCCCCTCATATTGAGCATTGCTCTGGGACGTCCCACTATGTAATGATTAAAGGCTCTGTGTCCCGTGGTGTACGATAAAGAAAATAGGATTTTTAATAACAGCTTACCTGTAAAATCCTTTTCTTGGAGTACACCACGTGACACAGAGGTCCCGCCCCTCTTCTGGGGTACTTACTGCTTTGCTACAAAACTGAGGTACTTCCCTTATGGGAGGGGTTATATAGAGGGGAACTCGTCTTCATTGGGTGTGCCAGTGTCCAATCACCTCTGGTGTACTTTACAACCCACTAAGTAATGATTAAAGGCTCTGTGTCCCGTGGTGTACTCCAAGAAAAGGTTTTTACAGGTAAGCTGTTATTAAAAATCCTATTTTTTTTTTACCTTCAATCACCAGAGTGCACCAGTTTCAGTAAATCTCAACCTATGTGTCTTTAGGATTGTATCAGTAATTAATCACAGAAGCTACAGGTAGCTAATATTAAGGAACAACCCAATAAACTTCTGGCAATAATTACCATGTGATAAAGTAAACATGTAATTGTTAGACATTCCTATTAACCATGTGATAATTGTAGCCACACTTCTTTAAGCAAGAGTGTCCATAGATAGTGCTGCTTTCCCTTGGTTTCCCTAGATTAGATTTCCAGATTAGGGAAGAAGGTGATCTGAAGTGAATGCTACACAATAATTTCTCTAAATATGGACTGGAAAGAAAATATAGTTTATGCTAGTTTATGTGTAGCCTAAATATTTTTTTCAGTTTTGGATAGAGTAGGGGAAAGCTAAAACCACTGTCAGTTTATATTATAATGCTTGTCTCCCATTGTAGAAGCTTTTTTGTCATTCTCAAACTGGAGACACAACAGAAAATGCTAAAAATTATCTACAAAGTGAGAGGAGTTCCTCTTTTAGATAGATGTCATCAAAACAGGTATCCCCATTTGAAGAATTTCACTTTTCTCCTTTTCTGGTGACAATTGTAAAACCTTGGATTTTACATTAACTTCTGTCTTGGTGACAATTTTACACTTAGCAAAATACTAAGGACCCTTTACATTTTTGCAGTGCTTTAATGAAAGTGCGCTAACAAGCATTACCATGCGTTGCATTAAGGTAGCCTATTCAAAATTAATGGGCTGTCAATGCACCCTAACATGCCTAAGATGCCTCTTTCTTGTAACACAACACATGGCAACACACTACAAGGAGGTGTGTTGCGGTGTCATTAAAAACAAATGGCGCTGCAATGCAGCAGTACATGGTCTGTGCCTTACGGCACACGTTACTACACCCTGAAAGTGTGAAGCTGGCCTATAGGCTTGCATTGCATCATGGGACCTAGGACTTTTTTCAGCTGTAACATCCATTATCAGTAGAAATATAGTCTTATAAGTTATTTTACCCACAGTTACATTATTCAATTTGTCTTTGTACTAATTGTATATGTGTTATTAGCGTTTATATACATTTAGTGAATACAAATGTATCTGCCAGATGCATAGTGACTGTAGTTTTGTCCTAGTTTTCATGGATGTCTTCAGGATTCCCTGGTTTCCTCCCACAATGCAAAAAAAAAAAACATAATGGTGGTTTAATTGACTTCCTTTGAAAATTGACCATAGGTTGTGCATAAATATAGAAGGGACATTAGATTGAACACCTTTAGGGGACTTGAAAGACAATCAAAACACTTACTTCTCCATTGGAAAGCTTTGAAATATCAGACTGTTGTCCAATAAAGTATTCAATGCCATCCCTTGCTCCCTCCAGCGTGACTCCTCTAATAAGAAGTATGATGAGGACTGCGTATGGAAACAAGGCTGTGAAATATACCACCTGAAAAGAAAAACAATTATTACACCTTCACTCATTTATTACTATAATTTTATTCTGCATCAGACCACAAAGCACTGCGGGTAAAATTTTAATATTGAAACAAAAACCATCAGAAAACAAAAAAAACTTTACAGTGTATTTCCATTCTTGCAGTCAAATTTGAGAAAAACCAACTATACCTTTGTTATGGGGTTCCTATTTGCACAGCATAACTAAAAACTAGGGTTCTTCAAAAATGTTCTGCACTTTTTTGCAGCCATCTTTACCACAGCATGACAACTCATGCAAGCACGCCAGCTGCCATGGTCATTTTGATTGTTTACGTGAAGCGCTGATTATTTGATATACACGTGAGTGTGCATTTTTTAATCCAGATACTGTTGATTTTAAAAACATATTGCACTATGGTATTTTTTATACCTTTGTGAGGTGATCCATACTAGCATTGGATGAGGATGTATGCTTTGGTGCTGGCCATTGGAGGTCTACATGGTTGTCCTTAGGGTGCCGACTCCCTGACACCTGTTGGAGTTTTCCATCTGATTTGGTCACAGTTCCTTTGGATTGAGGACTCAATCTGATGGCTACCAAATGAGTTTGAAGTAAAAGAAAATAAATATTCCCACGCTACCAGAAGAAAAGATGTAAGGGCTAACTGCTGCAAACACCGAAATGGTCACTCCATAGCCACAAGAGAAATATACAAAGTGAATGGTGCTGCTCTGTTATTGATAGGTGCAACAGTGATACAATTGATGATGTAATAAGGTTTAGTATGGCGATAATAATAACTACATAAAAAACAAACAGAAATAAATTATAAACCGTTGGTAAAGTGCTAGGTGCCTAAAGTGGCAATACAATCGTGATAAAGTCCAAACTGTATATCAATAAAATTAAACAATCGTTCTGAATCGATAAATATGTAATATATAGAAAGGGAGTGAATAAAGTGCTGGATTCCCTCTAACACTCTATGCAGAACATAAAATCAGTAGATACAGTGACTTTTGCTCTTCTGTGCAAAAACACCTTAGTGTAAGGTGGCCCCTTACCTTACAGCTGTAAGGAAACAGCGTATGCAGATAACAGTAAAGGTCCTGGATATTATAGTAAATCACACTGTAAACTTCTTATAGATAATGTAGAGTGGAAATCATCTAATGGGCCTCTTTCTCCTCTTTCTTCCTCTCTTCATTGGTGCCAGTGAGCGCCATTGATGTCCCTCCCAGGTTTGTCAGTACGTTATATATGAAGGGAAAAAGGGGTTCCAGATAGTGTAGTATGTAAAAACTAGATAATGGTTTATTGATAAAACAAATGTGGTACTCACATAAAAAAGAAATACACAAGAGCTATTCACCACGAGCGCCAAGCTCGCACGCTGACGTCACTTCCAGTGCTTGTCTGTCCCATCGCGTAGCGTCATGCCCACGTGACTTCATTAGAGGATACAGACTGGCACTAGAAGTGTCCCTAAATAGGATTGGTGTTGAAATAATCCGGCAGCTATTTTCTTGTAGTTCAGTAGTCAGGAAGTGATACAGCGGCCATGTTCTACTGGATTCCCATAAAGACCTATTATCGTGACCATTTTCATGTGGTCCTGACTACATGCTGGCCATTTTCATGTGGACCACGATCAAGGACATGTTAGCACCCATTTTCCAAGTGAACTAGTGGCAAAGCAGCTAACTGACGAGTCTTGGATAATATGTTTTTATGGGAACCCAGTAGAACATGGCCGCTGTATCACTTCCTGACTACTGAACTACAAGAAAATGGCCGCCCAATTAGTTCAACACCTAGCCTATTTAAGGACACTTCTAGTGCCAGTCTTTACCCCTGATGATGTCATGTGGGCCTGACGCTACACGTTGGGACAGACAGGCATCGGATGTTATGTTAGCGTGCAAGCTTGCCGCTCGTGGTGAATAGCTCTTGTGTATTGCTTTTTTATGTGAGTACTACAGCTGTTTTATCAATAAAGCATTATCTAGTTTTTACATACTACACTATCTGGAACCCCTTTTTTCCTTCATATAACGTATGGACAAACCTGGGAGGGACATCAATGTCGCTCACTGGCACCAAGGAAGTTCAGTTTGTATACACTACAATAGTGAGAAGCATCCATCAGGAGTAAGAGGCCTCTTAGATGATTTCCGCTCTATGCTATCTATAAGAAGTTTACAGCGTGATTTACTATAATATCCAGGACCCATACGCTGTTACCTTACAGCTGTAAGGTAAGGGGCCACCCTACACTGACGGTTTTTGCACAGAAGAGAAAGTCACTGTATCTACGGATTTTATATTCTGCACAGAATGTTAGAGGGAATCCAGCACTTTATTCACTCGCTTTCTATATATTACATATTTATCAATTTAGGACAATTGTTTAATTTTATTAATATACAGTTTGGACTTTATCATGATTTTATTGTCACTTTAGGCACCTAGCACTTTACCAACGGTTTATAATTTCTTTCTGTTTGTTTTTTATGATGTTATTATTATTGCCATATTGAACATTATTACATCATCACTTTTATCACTGTTGCACCTATCAATAACAGCACAGTACCATTCAATTTGTATATCCCAAATGAGTTTGACCACTCTATAATTTGAGGGCCCACTCCTTTCAGTAAGGGAAATTACCTGATCACAGTGGTGTTGTGTGGTTACTGCTGTCACACTGAAGCTGGTGCTGGGAAATTCCTTCTTTTTTTGCTGGTTCCTAAGGACTTTTCCATGTTATGCCATATAGTCCTACTTGTATTGAGCACTGCATCTTATTATAAGTCAAGCAATATAGTGCTCAAATCACTAGTAGCGCTACTAGCTATTTGAGCACTAAGGTCAACAACAGATGCTCCCATGTTTCTTTTATGACAGGTTATCTTCAGGCAAAATGTATACTATCATGATTACTGATGAATTTGGCATGTTTGGATGCACTTCCAAACCAATGGGGCCAAGCCTGCTGGGAAGCTGTCACCTGTAATCAGGGTTGGTAAACGTCAGTAAATTTCTGGACAGTTTGTAAAAATCTGTAATTTTCTACAACAGTTTGTAAATATCAGGGACTGATAACTTGTCATGCCGTGTTGACTTTTTAGGTATAAACTAGGCATATTTCTTGTTATGGTTATTGTCAGTGTTTCCATATTGTGTCTATACTGTTTAAATATTGATGTCTTCGTTTTTAATAGGAGTTCTGTAAATGTTCAGCTTGTCAGTAAAAAATGTGCTCCGTCAGTAATTTTCTATGTTTTGTCAGAATAAAATGCTGCGGGAGGGAGGCAACACTGCATGTCATGGGAAAATCATTTGTATACCTATAGCTGCAGGGTGGGGATGGCCTTGGTGCAAATGATTGGCCCATTACAGGTGACAGTACGTGGGTTTGGAAGTGCATCCAATACTCCCAAGCTCATCTCTAATCTCGACAATAAATACTATCTCATCATGGTAATCACTACTTTCAGATTAATACTAATGAGAAAATACTAGGGTGACAAAAAGTGATGTAATAAAAGCCTTTTTGGCTTTTTTCAGTTCTCAAAAGGAATTTACAAAGAAAAACCGATGTGCTAAAATGAACTTCTCTGTGTTTACCAGTGAAACCTTTGCTCTTAGTGACAAAGATGGATTTTACAGGGTTAAAATATTTTTTGTGTTTATCCAAACATTTTGAAGACATAGTACAGAGCACAGTGATACTATCCAGAGCTGGATCACCCAAAAGGCAACATAGGCAGGAGCCTAGGGCTCAGTGAATGTTTCGGAGGATCAGCTACAACCTCCATGCTCCTGCAGTAAACCAGGAAAAAAAAGGTGAACCTACCAGACATTTCACTAGGGAGGATATGCTTGTAGCTAGTTGGTATCTGATGGGATGGATCATGTCAGAACAAACAATTTGCATGGAGTGCCTTTCCTGTACCTATTGCAATTCAGATGGGATTGGGAGGGGGGGGGGGAGCAGGAAAGCGGTTACCTTGCCTAGTGCCCCATATTGCCTTAATTAATATCTGATACAGTTTCATGTACAAATGGAATATATGCTTTTGATAGGTGCAAAAAATTTGCAACCTCCATTGTAAACACTGTCCTGATCCTGTTTTGTTTATTGCACAAGTATAACCCACAAAGTTTTATTTTTATGTCATGTTCTTGTCTGATGATCTGGCACAGAAGGACTTTATGTACCAGATCTCTGTGAATGTCTGTGTCCACTGGGTATAGAAAAACATGTGTTTTGCCTTCTTATGGTCTGCATAAAAATGCTGCCAGTTCCTTCTCTAATGTTTCTCAGATGTGCTATTCTGTTTGCATTACACAGCAGTAATATTTATATAGCACATTTAAACCCAACTGAACTTTTAGTTTAAATCAGCAAAACACATTCCTGGTGGAATAAAACAAATGGTGTTCAAAGTTTAACAGTTTGTTTTCTTAGGAAAGCAAATTCAAGATGCCAAGTCTGTGTACTCTCTTGGTGAAAGCAGCAGTCTCTATACAGAGGTCCAATATACCACCTGCTGAATCAGAACCAAAGCTCTCCAATCATTAGCAAGAATAGGCTTAAAGTGGTTGTAAACCCACTTTGAAAAAAAAAAAAAAAAAACACCTGCAAGACAAAGGCATAATGAGCTAGTATGCATAGCATACTAGCTCATTATGTAATACCCCCCTGAGATCGAAGCCCTCGCTTCGGTGCCCGTACACAGCACTGGCCGGTGACATCACTCCCGGGGGTTACGTCCGGGTATCGCGGCTCTGACAAAGTGATTGGCCGGAGCTGTGATGATGTCACTCCCGCGCATGCGCGTGGGGGCAGCCGGTAACGGCACACTCACTGAAGCAACGGCACATACATGCCAATGCTTCAATTTGTTTCAGTGCGCATGTGCCGATGACATCGGCACATGCAGGGGACAAGGGATATCTCATAAACCGTTCAGGTTTAGGAGATATCCTGGGTAGCTACAGGTAAGCCTTATTATAGGCTTACCTGTAGCAAAGAGTGGTCTGTAAGGGTTTACAACCACTTTAAAATTATACTAAACACACACTGTTTAGGTTACATTGCCCCTTCTATTTCTGTATGTGGATAATGCCACTGTAATTATTTTGCTAAAAAAATCACCTATGTATCTTTTTCCCAATCGATATACAGCTGTCACATGACCCAGATCTTTCCCAGCCTGTTTGCAGGGAAATATAAGCAGGAGGAGTTTCTAGTACTCTACTGCTGGTCACATGTTCAAAATAAATATACAGCCATTGGAATACAGAGTACAAATTAATAATTAATATCAATAAACTGTATTAAATTGCCATACAAATATATATTTGAAATTAAATCTTTTTTTTTTTTTTGCAATAACATGGAGTGGGCTGGTTCGTGGACATGGAGGAAGAGGGAGGGAGTGGCCTGTCATTTATCACTGTGTATACACTCACATGTGTGACTCTATAGTCACATGGGCTGCTCAGATGTGATATGAAGGAAATGCTCAGCATACAAACTCACTGAAAGCTGAGCATGTGCAGAGTTTCCACCACAGCTACAAAATCCCTAGCTTAATTGGGGATATGGACAGAAGGCGGAGATAGAGAGCTGAGACTGAGTACGTTTATACATAATTTATTTGAATTTTTTTATGATGTGGGGTTAGTGAGACTTTAACCACTTGCCGACCACCGCACGCCGATGTACGTTGGCAGAATGGCACGGGCAGGCAGATTGGCGTACAGGTACGTCCCTTTAAATCTGCTGCCCTGCGATTGCAGTCGGCAAGAGCAGAACAGTGGAATGCCTTTGTAAACAAGGCATTCCCCTATTCTGCCTAGTGACACTGTCACTGATGACCGTTCCCCGGTGATCGGGAACAATCATCAGTGATGTGTCACGTGTAGCCACGCCCCCTCACAGTAACAATCACTTCCTAGGAAACACTTAACCCCTGCAGCGCCACCTAGTGGTTAACCCCTTCACTGCCAGTGTCATGTTTACAGTAATCAGTGCATTTTTATAGCACTGATTGCTGTAAAAATGACAATGGTCCCAAAATGGTGTCAAAAGTGTCCGATGTGTCCGCCATAATGTCGTAGTCACGATAAAAATTGCTGATCGCCGCCATAACTAGTAAAAAAAAAATTATTAATAAAAATTACATAAAACAGTCCCCTATTTTGTAGAAGCTATAACTTTTGCGCAAACCAATCAATAAACGCTTATTGCAATTTTTTTAACCAAAAATATGTAGAAGAATACGTATCGGCCTAAACTGTGGGAGAAAAATGTTTTTTTAATATATTTTTTGGGGATATTTATTATAGCAAAAGGTAAAAAATATAGCATTTTTTTCAAAATTGTCGCTGTATTTTTGTTTATAGCGCAAAAAATAAAAACCGCAGAAGTGATCAAATACCACCAAAAGAAAGCTCTATTTGTGGGAAAAAAAGGACGCCAATTTTGTTTGGAAGCCATGTGGCACGACCGCGCAATTGTCAGTTAAAGCGACGCAGTGCCGAATCACAAAAAGGGGCCTGGTCCTTTAGCTACAAAATGGTCCGGGGCTTAAGTGGTTAAATAATAATAATGTAGAGCTATACAGTAGGTCTGACTCAACACAGGATGTGTTTGCAGATGGACCACTTCTCCAAAGCATGCTGGCTGCTTTCAGTAAGACATTGAACATCTATTATTTTGATGTACCCAAATGTATTCAGCTGATTTAAACTGAAGGTTAACGTGATTGTAAAGCTTTGTTTTTTTAGTTTTTTAAATAACAAACATGTTATACTTACCTCCTCTGGGCAAGGGTTTTGCACAGAGTGGCCCCCATCCTCCTTTCCTGGCTCCCCCTCTTCTTGAGTGCCCCCACGGAGAGCCGGATTCCATGGGGGCACTTGTGCGGGCGCGCTCACGAGCCCCTTTAAGTTGTTCTTTAAAGCTAAATTTAAAGTTAAATTGTAAAAGATTTTGCCAAAGTACCAAAGGTTGTAAAGTCAGTATGTGAGTCAATAGCACAATAGAAATATTTACCTTTCCAGAGGATTTTATTCCTTTGAAGAGCGCAGCTGCAGTTATAATCCATGCCAGTAGCAGACATAATGCTAAGTGCCAAACCACTTGACCTGTTTCATCTATACCGCTTGATCGCTTAAGAGCTACTTTACTGAAATTACAAAAACATTTGCTGAAATATCCAAGAGTACCGTATTTAGCTTACTCCCAAAAATTCCCATTTTTCGTTGTTTCTACTTTTTCAGCCCCCCCCCGGAGAACTGAACATAAGTTAAGGTGTAGAAATGGGAGAGGAGTGCTATGGCTTTTAGGAGGAGTCACAAGAAACCTTACAGTTCCACAGAAAGGCAGCCATTCCCTCTTTCTTTTTTAGTAGTATAATACAGTGGTGGCTGGTTGTATATTTTTTTTGGGGGGGGGGTGCGGCAAACAATCCACCCGACGCTACTCCCCCTGGTCGGTCGGGTCATAGGCACTCTCCCCTGGTCGGTCAGTCGGCCACCAGCCTTTTCACTTACCCCATCTAGGTCACGGGCAGCACTTCCTCCGAGCGGCGGGTGGCGTCTCCTCCTCCGGGTGCTTTATGGCAGCTTCCCCTGCATCTCCTCCCTACTCCTTCTCGGCAGCCAATAGGATCGTTCCCCTCTCGGACAATCTGGTGACCAGTCTGAGGACCCACTTCCTGATTGGCTGGGAGGAGAATCAGGAAGACACTAGCGAATATTAATTTATTTTAATATTAACCCTTTAAGTAGTGGCCTTGCTTCATTACCCGAATTTGCTTTACTGGCCCAAGTTACTTGCATATGCCATGAGCCATCATGCACTCATTTGAATAACTTCAGACCAGACTTAGAACAGTTAATGCAACTTTTACGTAATGATTTGCAACACAGTCCAACATAAACAATAACAAGCAGCGTTCCCTAACTCACTAACCTAGGTGGGCTAGGCACAACTCAGCAAGATGTCAGTCCATCTCTGGCATTTGCCATGATGTGGAATTTGCCTGGTCAACTGGTTTCCATAGCTCCATGAGATTCCGACATCCCGATTAAGCAGGGGCTTTATGAAATAGCTTAATATGACATCTTTTTGGTTTGTCTCTGTCTCCTTCCTATGCAGACTGACCTGTGAGCAGAGCCCTCACCTTTTTATTACAGCACAGGGGAGAGAGCAGAGCCCAGAAAAGACCATGAAACTGCAGAGGCAGGTTTAACCTCTTCCCAGTCTTGGCAGACTTATTCTCTTGCTAACAGAAAACATTCCCCTTGTAGGCAACCGGCCTACATGCTGACTAACCTGTGTAAGAAAGATGTATTTACTTACTTAGTTTCAGGCTGCTCTAATCAGGTCATATGATCCCCTGTGTAAGCCAAGGCTGGTTACAGAGTAGAGGAAAAAACTCTCCAACAACGGATGGGCCTTTGAAGCCTGTGGTTGACACCACTGTTCCAGGCTTAACGAGCCATTGTTTGGTAGCTCTCTGCTGGCTGACACAGGGATCACGTAAAAATAGGTAAGTATAACATCTTTCTTAAAAAAGGGGGGGTGTATCCGCGCTAACTCTGATCTCCTGAGGATACTCTAAAACCATATAAGGTAAAAAGAGTAAGTGGAAAAAAAAACGTGAAGGGTATCATGTATATGATGAGATATACATGAAAAAAAATAATATATATATATATATATATATATATTCTATTTGGCTTTAAGTGCTGCAAATGAATAACTGGAATATGCAATTACAAATATATGAGAAATAAAGAACAAATGCGCAACCTCTTAGTGACAAATACTATACTAAAAATTTGCAGCTGACATAGTGCTGCAATTTGGTGTATGTAAAACAACAAAACAAACTTTTCATAAAAAGCACAACAAAGTTCATAGAAGGGATGGCCACTCGGAATATTATCCTATATTCCCCACATTGAACATGGGTGCAGGTAAAAATTCAACACTTCCCAACTTGCTCAGGTAGAAAATGGATGTACAAACTGCTTACCAGATCAGACGGATCCCCATTACAGGGATCTTTTGAGGCTCAATGTCCTTCACGGATCACTCAGATGGTAGGAACCCAGCAGCACATCCAGCAGGAACTCCAAGGAACACGTCTGCAGAGGCAGGGAAAAACCGAACCACCTTTCTGTTGCTCAGCTTGTCAATTCCCCCTCCAGGCGTGTTAGATTGTATAGTGGGATTTAAAAGGAAAAAAGACGCTTCATGGTGCAGTATTCTTAAAAATAAGATACCCTTTATTTGCAATCCTGGGTATTATACATGAAAGCGCCAAAATTTTCAAACGAAAAAAAGGATTCTCAGCTGCGGTGTAATCCGATCAGCTGATGCGTGGTGACGTCAGGATCTTACAGCTCCGCGGAGCTGTAAGATCCTGACGTCACCACGCATCAGCTGATCGGATTACACCGCAGCTGAGAATCCTTTTTTTCGTTTGAAAATTTTGGCGCTTTCATGTATAATACCCAGGATTGCAAATAAAGGGTATCTTATTTTTAAGAATACTGCACCATGAAGCGTCTTTTTTCCTTTTAAATCCCACTATACAATCTAACACGCCTGGAGGGGGAATTGACAAGCTGAGCAACAGAAAGGTGGTTCGGTTTTTCCCTGCCTCTGCAGACGTGTTCCTTGGAGTTCCTGCTGGATGTGCTGCTGGGTTCCTACCATCTGAGTGATCCGTGAAGGACATTGAGCCTCAAAAGATCCCTGTAATGGGGATCCGTCTGATCTGGTAAGCAGTTTGTACATCCATTTTCTACCTGAGCAAGTTGGGAAGTGTTGAATTTTTACCTGCACCCATCTTCAATGTGGGGAATATAGGATAATATTCCGAGTGGCCATCCCTTCTATGAACTTTGTTGTGCTTTTTATGAAAAGTTTGTTTTGTTGTTTTACATACACCAAATTGCAGCACTATGTCAGCTGCAAATTTTTAGTATAGTATTTGTCACTAAGAGGTTGCGCATTTGTTCTTTATTTCTCATAACATCTTTCTTACACTGTTTAGTTAGCAAAGGTGTTAGGAGAGGTGAGGGGACAGTTTTATAAGGCTAATTGGGTGTAACCTGGAATTCCAATTTAGATTCGGAGGAAAGTCAAACTTCTAATTGTTCCATATTTGATAGGCAGGCACATACTCCCTCCTAACACCTATGCTAACTAAACAGTGTAAGAAAGATTTTACACTTACCTATTTTCAGACCGGTGCAATCTGGTCACGTGATCTGGCTCCCCAGTGTCAGCCAGGGAGGCTTCAAGGGAGAGAAGGGAGCCCTGATAACGGATGGGCCAATCAAAGCCTATGAGTGACATCAGGGCTCCAGATTTTGCTATCTGTTGTCAGGGCAAATTTCAACCTAGGTTTTCCCAATCTGAAGGTCATAGCTCAAAGTCTCATTGGCTGGGGGCCTAGCCAACTTCTCAGATTATAGGTCAAATGTGTCTTGATCGAGATTATCATAGAAAGGCCAGGTTATACAACATGTTAATATAAGCAGAATGGAATTTTAGTGTGGGGGGGCTGTGATTTAGGGGAGAGAGAAAAGGGCAAGCTTCTAATGCCCTGTACACACGATAGTTTTTTCCGATGAAAAAAGTCTGATGGACTTTTTTCATCAGAAAAAACGATCGTGTGTGGGCCCCATCAGACTTTTTTCCATCGGTGTCAAAAAATAGAACATGTTTTAAATTTTTCCAATGGAAAAAAGAACGATAGGAAATTCCGTCTGTGTGAAATTCCATCGGAGAAAAATCCACGCATGCTCAGACAAAATTACAAGACAGGAGCGCTCGTTCTGGTAAAATTAGCGTTCGTAATGGCGATAGCACATTCGTCATGCTGTAACGGACTGAAAAGCATGGAGACTGAAAAGCGCGAATCGGCTAACACCAAACTTTTACTAACACGCGGTAATACGAAATCAGCAAAAGCAGCCCAAAGGGTGGCGCCATTGGATTTGAACTTCCCATTTATAGTGCTGTCGTACGTGTTGTACGCCACGGCATTTTGGACAGTCGGAATTTTGTCTGATGGTGTGTAGGCAAGACTGATGAATGTCAGCTTCATTGGAATTCCGACGGAAAATTCCATCGGATTTTTTTCCATCGGAAATCCGATCGTGTGTACAAGGCATAAGAGTATAATAGCTATCATTCATCTGATTATTTTGTGTCATTTATTTTCTGTCATCTGTCACCTAACCCAACTTTGCCAAGAAAAAAAAAATCCATGAAACTTACTCCCAGTATTGCTTGCTTGGGAGCTCTGTTGTGTTGTCTGAAATACAAGTCAGATTTTGTTCATGTACTGAAGACATGTTCATAGTTATTGTAGCATTGTCCAAAGTGACGTTGCAGAAACCTGGAAAACAAAACTTTCAGTTCTCATCTGAATTTTCATGATTTATACAGTTATATTATATCATGAAAAGGGCTACTTACCATTTATGGTGCCTTGACAGTTACTATCTGCCCATTCAAAGCAATCACCCCATGGCAGATAGCTTCGAAATGAAGAAAATAAATAAAATAAGCTGTAAGCAATGATAACATTGTAGTATATAGATACAAGGGTTGATATAATCACCATAGTATATCCAACACCTAGAATAGAAAAACAGAATACACTGATTTATAATATTTCTTATCAGAAGGAATATTTATGCAGTATATAGTAATAAATGATACTTAAAAAGTAAAGCTGTTAAAGTGGTTGTAAACCCACTTTTTCAACTTGCACCTACAGGTAAGCCTAGATTAAGGCTTACCTGTAGGTACAAGAAATATCTCCTAAACCTACACGGTTTAGGAGATATTTAGTTAAATGACAGGCACCGCTGTCTACGGTGCATGCGCGCCGTAGACAACGGCGCATTCATGGGGTTAATCCCATTCACAAATTTGGCTACTTCCCAGCAATCGCTGGGCGTAGCTGAATGTGACGGCTCCCGCGCGCATGCGCAGAGTGACGTCTCCGCCGCTCCGGCCAATCACAGCGCCGCAGCGGCGCTGTGATTGGCTGGAGCTGCGATACCCGGAAGTAACCATCCGGCTATCGCCGCAGAGATGGCTGCGGCTGAAGAGGGAGACGAGGACAGCTTCGGGGGCCCGATCTAAGGTAAGTGATGCATAATGAGCTATTATGCTAGTCATATTAGCTCATTATGCCTTTCTCTTACAGGTAGTTTAAAAAAAAAAAAAAATGTTATAAGGGTTTACAACCACTTTAAATGTAAAGATACATATTAAATTGTGTTTAACATTTTTCCAGGAGCTTATGGTTTTCAAAAATTTCTGGGGTTGGGTGCGTTGAAGGCCTTCCTGAACGCTCATCATCTTCCAGTGATGTTCTTCTGCTTTCAAAGCGCGCGCCACTCAAAACACCTCGAACGACTCATTGTAGCATCACCGTTGTTGTCATCATTGACATCATTGCTGTCCATAATGAAATAGCACACGTGGTAACACACACGGTAAGTATAGGACCAGTTGCACAGCTCCCGATGTACACAGGACAATGGGGGAGATTTACTAAAACTGGTAAACTCAGAATCTGGTGCAGCTGTGCATGGTAGCCAATCAGCTGCTAACGTTGCTTGTTCAGTTAAAGGGGTTGTAAAGGTTTGTTTTTTATTTTCTAAATAGGTTCCTTTAAGCTAGTGCATTGTTGGTTCACTTACCTTTTCCTTAGATTTCCCTTCTAAATATTTTTTTTCTTTGTTTTCTTTGTCTGAATTTCTCACTTCCTGTTCCTCCTCAGTAAGCTGTTCAGTAAGCTGTTCTGGCTGACTAAACACCACTCGGATGATGGTGTGAAGTTTAGTGAGGAGAAACAGGAAGTGAGAAATTCAGACAAAGAAAAAAAACATTTAGAAGGGAAATTGAAGGAAAAGGTAAGTGAACCAACAATGCACTAGCTTAAAGGAACCTATTTAGAAAATAAAAAACGAACCTTTACAACCCCTTTAAGCTTTGCCAATAAAACCTGGAAACTGATTGGTTTCTATGTAGAGTTGCACCAGATTTTGCACTCTGCAGTTTTAGTAAATAATCCCCAATGTCTTTTGGCACACTGACTCATGAAGGTCGGTGCTTCCTGTGACAGTGCGTAGAGCCTCGTGCTGCCATTTATTGGCGTGTTACAAAACTAGTCTCAAAACTTTTTGATACCACCTTTATCGTGCTATCTTTTCACATGCTTATTTTCTGTCATTAAAGTTTTTATAACTAAAATCAATATATAATATAGCATAGCATTTAGCCTACCAGCTTATGTACTATAATGTAATGATGTATAATAATATAATATAATATGATTTCAGTATAACCTCACTCTATAAAAATTCAGTAGTATCGAATCGATATTCTGATATTCCCATCACTCACTTGTGTGGATAAGGCTTTAGGAGTAGCGGGTGCTGCAGCAACAACCAGCTGGAACTGGAAACATCACAGATCAAATGCACATATTCGCCAACACACCACAGATCATCATCTACGTTCAAATCTTTATTGAAAAATGATGACATCACAGAAGACATAGTGCAATGTTTCAGACATTTAGGACCCCTTCGTCGCGCATGTGATAAATGATTGACGTGACTCCGAAACATTGCACTATGTGTTCTGTGATGTGATCATCGTTAAATATAGATTTAGACGTAATTGACGATCCCTGGTGGGCTGGCAAATATGTGCATTTGACCTTTAAGAATTCTAACACCTCTACCATACTTCTTGTTGGGGTTTCATGCTTTTACATGGGTACAAAACTCATTAAAAAAAAATCTTAGGGGGGGCGTGGCCTGGACGTGAGTGGCAGCGGACGTTTTCTGGAGGAGCTCCGGGTATCCCGAGCACAATCCGCCACCATCTGTGGATTTAATTAATAATCCTCAACCCAAAACATCCCTGCAGGATCAGCACAGTCCCCTGCAGTATCCTTCACTACTATTCCGGGGAAATTCGGCCAGAAGACACCGGAGTTACACCTCCTGGGGACCCGGAGGCCGCAGCCATCTTGTAGGCCAGAAGCCCTCCTGAGGAACCCATCTCCAGCAGTTGAAAAGGTACAGAAATCAGCACCTGTCTCTCCCTGCCACCCATCCACCCATCTAGGGTAGTCCGGAGCTCGATCTGAGTCTCGGGGACATCCGCGGCAGGTGCGGCCTGGTGAGGCCTCCGGATCCCCAGACTTTCCTAAAACTGCGCCCCGCGGGAGCGCACCGCGGCCGGTCCGCTTCCGCCCCAGAAGTGCGGGCCTCCTCACAGCACTCATCCAGACACCCCCCCTGGGCCCATCCACAGCTAAGGGTGCCAGTAAGCACTACCTACCTGCCTGAGCTATAAAAGACTGTAAGGCAGATATACGGCGGCCATCTTGGTACACCTTTGCAGACTTCCCGGGCCTTCAAACCACCTGTAGCCTGATACAGATTCAGTCCCTCCACCAAAGTCTCTGATCTGGTCAGTATGGCGCCCTGGTGGAAGTTTGTGGTGGGTTTCATCCCTTAAAGCGGATAGCAACTGCAGCCAGGACCCCAAAGCTCCGCTGGGCGGACATCTTGCTACACCCGGCCACAAGTTCACAAAGGTCTCCCTTACCCATTTGCAATTGATCTCCTCCCTGTAACCAAATAAAAGTGACCTGGCCTGAAAGACTATAAACAGAAGTCACCAGCAAAAAAGGGGGAAGGGAAGAGAAAAAGGAGGGGGAAGTAGAAAGAAAGAAAAGAAGGGAGGGGAGAAAAGAGAAAAAGAAGGAGAGAAGAAGCAACTCTAACCACCCATTCCTTTCTATAGGGAACAGTGAACAGCCCTATTATTATCCTCTCCCCAAGACCATTGCAGAGATTCCTTCCTCAATAGGCTGTGCAACACAGCCATTGAACAGCGGACAGTTTACTGCACTCAGAAGCGCTATCATGGCCTCCTTGCCTCCTCTCTATTAGAGCTACTCATCCCCCCCTCTTCTAACCACCATGGCAAATGTGTGATAAAACCCTGAGCAGAGGGGGCGCATGCACGATGCGATGTGGGTAGGACGTGAGTGATCAGAGCTCCGTTATACCCGTTCAAAGCAGGCCAGATACCCACGGCTATATCGCTTGAATATCAGCACAAACTCTCGGACCCCCCGTGGGAACAATCCGTGTATGCCAGAAGGGAGAAACAGGCGTTCCCTCCGCTCCGTCCACAACCTAACTAACTTTCTCCTAGAATCTGAATCCAAGCAGCA
The DNA here is from genome assembly GCA_029206835.1 of Rana muscosa. Taxonomy (NCBI): domain Eukaryota; kingdom Metazoa; phylum Chordata; class Amphibia; order Anura; family Ranidae; genus Rana; species Rana muscosa. The sequence goes on from CM055125.1 coordinate 98,058,071, forward strand.
CAAGATGTCTCAGGGCGGCACGAAGGCCAGCACACACACGGCCACGGGGAAGAACCTACAAGATCATCCCCCCTCAGAACCAAACTGTGAGTACACTATACCATTATCTAAAGCTGAATTAGATGCAAGTTTAACATTCATATTTGACAAACTAGTAGACAAAATAGAAACAGAAGTACACAAATCCACAACCGCCCTATCTCAGGAGATTGCATGCATAGGAAATAGAACCGATCTATTAGAAGCAAAGCACGATGAACTTTCACTGGCCCATAATGATTTGAGAAAGGACTATGAAACTTTGGCGGATAGCTTTGCGTTTATGCAGGCACAAGTTAAAGACCTAGATAATAGAAAGCGCAGACAGAAGATCAGAGTACGCGGGGTTCCGGAATCGGTCAACGATCTCATGCCAACTGTATCAAAAATCTTTCATAATCTCCTTCCTGATAAACCAAAGTCAGCTTTCACCTGTGATAGAATTCATAGGGCCCTCCGCCCTAAACCCACACCTGATAAACCGCCTAGGGATATCATCATGTGCTTGAAGGATTTCCTGGTCAAAGAGGATATCATGCGGGCAGCTAGGAACTCTCCTAACATAGATTTGGATGGCAAAATAATTCAAATATACCCTGACATCTCCCCAGCCACATTAGACAGGAGACGTAGGATGAAGGAAGTCACTAATGTTTTACAAACAGCAAGGATAAGATACAGATGGGGCTTTCCTTTCAAGCTCACCGTCCCACACAATGGTTCTACATATACGGTTTATAATGTGATTGAGGGAAAAGAACTGTTGGTGAAACTGGGCTTGTTGGATCCGGAGCCTCCTAGCCGCCCGCCATCACACCCCAGATCTTCCCCGATATGGTCAACACCTTCCTCACACCGCAACCAAAAAGACCAAAGAGATCAGAGACGCTGGAGACAATCATTTCAGGACCAGAGTCCCTGATCAATGCTTCTACTCCAGAAAGCCTGGAAATATGATCTTAAATAAGAGGCTGCTTTGATCACATAATGCCGGAGTTTCTACTGTTTGAGGAGACTGCAGTATGTCTGAGTAACGCCGTCCCATATTCCTCAGAAATGACTATTACTGTTATCATTGCAGAAAGAACTTTTTAGACATGGGAAAGTGGACTCTAAATTACTTACCTCCCTTTTCATAGGCTACCTGAAGTCCTGTCTCATAGACTGATGTAGAAACTCGGCAGAACTCCTGAATATTATCATCTTATTTTCATTTCAATCCCCTCAGAAATGACTCTCCTCAATGTTGATTATTTTATATGTTTCCCTTACATAGCGAACTTTATACCTGACAGCAATGCCTCTCTACCCTCTATTGGTAGTTACACATCTCATGTTTTTCTAGGATGCCTGCTACATCCGTCCTAGTTAGTTTGTCCCCCGGTTCTGCTCTCCCGGATGGAGCCACAGCTCTCGCTTTTAGAGATGCGGTGCCCTTCCAGGTTTGCAGGAATTTGACTTATTTGTCCTCTTGTTGCTTACGCAAGTTTTTTTGACAGGTTATATCTTGTCCCCTTCTTAGTTCTGTTCATGTTTCTCATTTTTGAAATTTTAGCCCATAAGGCTTATAATGTTTTCACTTTAAAAAAAGGAAGTCCTGTTATCTACGTACGGGTATTGATGTTAGACATAGATTTCATAACTCTAGACTACTTTGGTAATCACATAAGGTATAATGTACATTACTCTGCTAGTATATCACCCCTTTTTCTTACAATACCTCCGGTCACAATCACAACCTTGGCTTTAGACTTAGTCACTATCTATATCCAGAATTTACATTACACATATAACCCAAGCCTGTTATTTCTCCATCACGGAATCATAAAGCCTCACACCCTTAACCGTTTCAATGGGTTTTAAAATAATATCGCACAATGTGCAAGGTTTCAATTCCCCCCACAAACGTAAAAAGGCTTTTCAGCATTATAAAAGAATAGGAGCAGACGTCATACTCATTCAAGAATCCCACTTTTGCACGACCAATCACCCGAAATACTTTGATAAAGCATACAACCAAGTATACTATACAACATTCCACAATAAGACTAGAGGAGTTGCAATCTTCATACGCAACTCGATTATATTTGATATTCACAGCATATTCAGAGATATGGATAGTCGTTACATTATCTTAAAAGGCACTATTGATAATAGGGCCGTAACAATAGCATCAGTATATGCTCCCAATGAATCACAATCCTCATTCTTCACAAACTTTTTTGAAACACTAGACCGCTATACCTCCCCCCACATCATTTTGGGCGGGGACTTTAATCTAACCTCACATCCGGCCCTAGACAGGAGTAGAGTCGCACCCTCATCTAAGGCATTTCCAAAGTCCCTGAACCGCTCTCTCAGTAATTTTCAACTTATGGACTCATGGAGAGCTCACAATGTTGGCATCAAGGCGTACACTTACTATTCACATCCCCATAATGTACATATATGCCAGATTGGATTATTTATACTGCACCCCTATCCTGTTAGCAAACTCTTCTAAAGCTGTCATTCACCCCTGCCCGTGGTCGGATCATGATATTACCTATCTTGAAACCGCTTATATTGGTCTTAAACCATCCCCTTTCAACTGGCGTCTAAATTACTCCTTACTATCTGATCCTACAATAGCGCAATCTGTCTCTACACATATAGAGAATTATTTCACTGAGAACATTAATGACGAAACACATCCCTCCTCTATCTGGGTAGCTCACAAGGCAGTCCTACGAGGTCAATTAATCAGTCTCGCTGCCAAAAAAAATAAAGAAAGGCTCTCAGACATTAGATGTCTTACTAAAGAACTCGATAACTTATACAAAAAATTACAACACACCCCCTCCCAGGATCTTACAGATCAGATCAAATCCAATTGCCTTGCCTTAGACCAAATTTTATCTGCTAACACCGAAAAATCCCTCAGATTCTCTAAGGCTAAATTCTTTCTCCATAGCAACTCCTCCTCCGCTATGTTCGCCAGAAAACGTAATCAAGCCAACAATCCACCTCATGTCTATAAACTTAGAGATAACGCAGGTAACATCGTTACTCACCCACAAGAGGTGCTGAATATCTTCTCCTCTTTTTACAAAGACCTCCTTTCAGGTCCACAATCCCAACCTAATCAGTCCTCCAAAATTTGGTTAGATGATATCCCTTTACCCTCCCTCAATACCCAACAGATAGAATCTCTCAGTGCACCATGTACAGACTTAGAAATAATAAATATAATTAAATCCCTTAAGACTTCTACAGCCCCAGGCCCGGATGGCTTCTCCTCCACATATTATAAAAAATTTGCATCTCTTTTAGCCCCCAACTTATCTAAACTCTTCAATTACGTGCTAGACGGACATCAATTCCCAAAAGAAATGCTCTTGGCGAACTTATCTTTAATACCCAAGCCGCTTAAAGACCATTCTCTCCCGCAAAATTTCCGCCCCATTTCAGTTCTCAACAATGACTTAAAAATCTTTGGGAGACTTCTTGCAGATAGATTGGCAGCAGTAATCACTAGCTTAGTACACATAGATCAAACAGGATTCATTCCTGGACGCCAAATAACGGACAATATTAGGTTGGTGACCAACATCATACAAGATGCCAACATACACTCCAAAGAGCTTTGCCTCCTCAGCCTAGATAACCACAAGGCCTTCGACAGCGTATCTTGGTCGTACCTTAATCATATCTTACCCAAATTTGGTATCCCGGATAAGTTCCTCTATGGCTTTAATGCACTATATCATTCCCCCCAGACCCGTATAAAGATCCCAGGACATAACTCAGAATTCTTTCCTCTTAGTAGGGGAACTAGACAGGGATGCCCTCTATCCCCACTCCTGTTCGCACTAGCAATGGAACCCCTGGCCCACAAAATTAGAAACAGCCCTGATATAAAAGGAGTTGTCAAGGGTGAAGACGAGTACAAAATTAGCCTTTATGCGGACGATGCATTAATCTTCCTTACTAAACCTCACATATCTATTCCCTCCCTTCTTAAAGAGTTGAAATCATTTCATAGCATATCGGGTTTAAAAATTAACATGAATAAATGCTCTGCCCTACCCATCAATCTCTCTGAACACTCAAAGACCATGTTGACGAAAAATTTCCCTTTCATATGGTGCCCTCACTCGTTTAAATATCTTGGTGTCTCTATCACCTCCTCACACAGCCTACTATTTAAAACCAATTATATCCCTCTATTCAATAATATATCTACACTCCTCAAGACCTGGTCAACCCTTCATATCTCATTTCTAGGCAGAATTTGTGCCATTAAAATGACAATTCTTCCCAAACTACTATATTACTTCCGTTCCCTTCCCATTAACATCCCTAAAACTAAACTTGCTTCTCTCCAAAAAGAAATCAATAAATTCATATGGTCAAACAAGAAACCTAGATGCAGCCACGCACACATGCACAGACCTCAAAATATGGGCGGGATGGGTCTCCCGAACCTGTGGCATTATTTTCTTGCCGCCAAGCTTTCTCAGTTAGCACAATGGTTCACGCCCATTCAATGTATCCCTTGGAAAAAGTTCGAATCATCCTCAATCTCCCCCTGGTATCTACAGGGAATCCTTTGGTCCAGAACAACCTCATACAGCAAACTATCCAAATACAATGTAATTGTAGCCCACTACTACCAATTGTGGCTCAAAGCCCAACATACCTTTGAATTATCTTCACTCACCCCCCCCCCCCCTGGCTTCCTTCCTAGGTGACCCGAGATTTACCCATGCCTATGGAAATTGTCAATCTTTTGCCTGTTGGATCAATAACAATCTTACTACACTCAAATCTTTACAATCTAAATGGGAATTCTCCTCATTCACCGCTTTGCAAGATAAATATGGCATTCCCCTATCCGAATTTCAACACTACAACCAAATCAAAGCTTTCTATGCAGAATATTACTCTCTCTCCATCCTTCCCACTGTAACAATCTTTGAACGGATTTGCATATCTTCATATAGAGATAAGGGCATCATATCCACCTATACAACCATCTCAATACTTTTCACTCACCTGACAAGTCATTTCAAATGCTCCATTGGGAATCAGACATAGTTAGCACCTTCACAGTGGATGAATGGCATAGCATGTCAGATAATCTACGTAAGAGTAACAAAGCTATCTCCTTCAGAGAGACTCCCACAAAAATACTCTCTAGATGGTATCTCACCCCGTCCAAACTTCACACCTTCTATCCCTCAATCTCCCCAAACTGCTTTAGGGGTTGTTCAGAACCAGGCAATATCCTACACATATTTTGGAGCTGCAAACACCTACTTCATACATGGCGCAACGCAGTAGAAATCTTTGAAAACTCCACCAAACAGAGGTTCCCCATATCCCCACAAATATGCCTTTTATATGCTAAGGTTCCTAATATTACAATCCCTTGCATGAGACTCTTTCACACTTTATGCAGCTCCATCCAATGGATGATTGCCTCTAATTGGAGATCCAAAGATCTCCCTTGGTCGCAGGTACTGGCTAGGATGGAAATGATGAAACTTTCGGAGAGAATCTATCACACTCTCCATGATACCTTCCATGTATATGAAAGGAAATGGTCATATTGGCGTACAACATAACTTAACAATTTAGTCCCTAAGGCTCCACTTACACTCTTTCGCGATACCCTGAAATCTTGACCTATAGTGCTTGTTTTGTGTGTTAGTGACATATACCCGTGAACTATATCTTTGTACCTTATTACTATGTCTACAACCAATATTTGCATATAAGAACTCTACGTTTTTTTATATTGATTACCTTTATCAACACCTTATGTACCTGTACATTTGAACTTCCAAATAAAACTTTGTAAACAAAAAAAAAAAATCTTAGGAGCTGGTTCAAAAGCTCTTGTATTATGAGTCAAACAAATTCCCCTTTTGCCTTGAGTCGCTCACAGAATCGTGGCAATGCCATGATCAATAATGATCAAATTAGGTTAGTATTCCAAAATGAGTTAGCGCCCGCTTTGAGCATTGCACTCTGGAGTTCTCTAGTGCAGGTTGATAACTACAAGGGCCTCATAGATATTTGAAAATATTTACCTTGTGTTAATCAGCCTGATCTGTCTTGAATATTGCATTAGGTGGATTGATATTCTTATCTTAATCATTTTAACACATGAGCTTCTTATTAGGAACCTGATATGATAGAAATACAGAAAGCTCTGCAGTTGTTCTGTTTATAATTTTTTCACTCATTGGTTTTGCTGACTCAGAACAAGGATATACAGTATATATATATATATATATATATATATATATATATATATTTATATATATACATGTCACTTTCTGTATGGTTATTCTGGGCTGGGTCACTAACTCATTTGTTAGTAAAGTAATGCCTTAACACATTGTCTCTTTGCCAAGTCAGCAATGGCAATTTACATATTTATGTCCTTAACGATTCATTTTAAATGGTCAAATAAGGTTATAAGTAAAGAGATATTTATGACACGATGTGGCAATTACTGACAGTAAATGCAAGATAGACTTAAATGCTCAATAATTACAATCAGTGGAATTTTTTTTTACGACAATACTTATAAATGTCAAAATATAAATTTGAAAGCTCAGAAACAGGTTCCTCCAGCCTGCTTACTTTTTCAATAAAAGAATACTGGAATATAAAATAGTCTGTAATAACAAAACAGTAGATGAATATGAAGATAATGAGGATAGAAAGGTGTATAGCTAAAGAAACAAGTTTGACGTAATACACAGGAAATATACTGAAACTTATGAAATATGGGGCAAATGTTGGGCAGCTCCGGCCAAAATTCAAATTGCAGGTTGATCGTGTAGCGCACCCACCCCAGCCTTTACCTGCTTTTCTTATATGTTAGCTCCTTCGCAGGGAAGACTGAGGCACACCGCACCACAAGCCCATACCCTCCTGGATGGGGAGGTTGAGCGGTGTTAGTTTCTCGGGCCTGCTTGCAGCCAGTGTTTAAAACCTCCAGAGCTGACCTTGTTTCTGGGGTAGCCAGAAACAAGTCCTTAGTTCTCCCCAGTAAGCAACTGTCCACACCAACTGAAAGGTCCAACTTCTTATTTATTCTTAAGGGCAATAAATAGTCTCTTTGAGAGCAGACAGGTTGAGACAAACTCGGGTCAGATAAGGTGGGAGAAGGTCCAGGCACAAACTTAATTCAAGGTTTCTCCTATTCTGATTTGCACGAACAGGCTTGGTGCACAGTCCCTGCCACGGACCATGGGGTTGGTCACTGTCACTGACCCGGTGAATAGTTGCAAGTCATTGCCACTGACCTGGTGTGCGTAGAGTCACTGCCACTCTGACATAAAGAACCCGCACTTCCTTCCTTGAGTAACTTAGCCCTTTTTTCGGATAAGAACATCCCTCCGGAGAGTTACCAGAGGCCCCTTCTGTCACAACGACTCTGCGCTGGGTAATCAGAAAGGGTCACCTCCCTGGCCTCCTCGTCCTGGATACGGGTCCCCTAACAAGGCAGATCCCTGGGAGCCTCGATCCTTAGCGGACCCCAGCCGAAGGTTGCTGGGTTCCGGCCCACACCAAAGTACCTCACCCCAGACTAAGGGTGTCTGGGATGGAACAGCAGCTCCGTCTCCGGGCCTAGGGCACCCGAAGACAACCCACACGCACCCAGGCCTAAGGTGCCTGAGAGCGGAACCGACCAAGCCTCCGGGCCTAGGGCACCCGGAGGCGACACACACCCAGGCCTAAGGTGCGTCGACCCCTCCTGGAAGATGGCCGCCCCCTTTTATATCCTCTCCCGACAGGCACAGCAGGTTCCCCGCACTGCCGAGAGGGGACAAAAAGAGGCACAATCTTGTACTGCGGTTCAACCCGGGCCCTTGGCAACAGCGCCACCCATAGGCCCCAGGGAACTGCACACCAGTACTATCTCCCAGGGATAGAAATGGTCCATGAAACCCAACAATTAGTGCATCTGAGCCTAGTTACCACTCAGATGCTCCCCCTAAATATGACACACCGCGACAATAGTATTACAAGCTGGTTTGGAAGACAGGCTCCTGAGGGTCTATAAGCAATATTTTGATTCCTCCTTAGATATACACTATATTCCCAAAAGTATTGGGACACCTGCCTTGGAATCCCTGCATGAAGAGGTGCACGGTAAACCACATACACTATATTGTCAAAAGCAGGGTCGTTTGAAGGAATTTGGGGGCCCCCAGCAAAATAGACATGAGGCCCCCCCGCACTCACGCACGCGCACAAAGCGCAGAACCACAGCAAGCAGAAAACCAACAGCCGGGTGGATGGAAGGGGTGATGGTGGGGCAAGATGAATCACTAGTGCCCCAGCATAGCATGAAATATAAAAGAGGGCTCCATATGGTGTAGATCAACCAATAAGGTTTATTTATAAAAATATCTTACAAATCTGTGTAAAATATAGCCAATAAAAGTGATCACAAAATGGTAAAATATGAATAAAAGCATCTTTATGCTTCCCACATTGCTTTTATTCATATTTTACCATTTTGTGATCACTTTCCATCCACCCGGCTGTGCCAGTGTGCCAGTGAGCTCTCTTCTTTCTATTCACAGTCACTGAGAGACTCTTACTATCACCATATATCATCACTTGTTACAACTTTCTATTGTATTATCATGCACTTGTGCTTATATATATGTCACATTCATTTATTATGAGTTGGTGATCCATTATCACCGTGGTCATTCTCACATTCTTTTTACCCCCCCCATCCTATGTTTTCTATACTCCCCCGGGCCCTCCCCTAGGTTCTTTTTACCCCCCCTATGTTTTTCTATTCTCACCTCCTCTTCTTCCCTGTAGGCTGTAGCGTGGCCGAGCTCCTCTTCCTCCTGTCAGTCCGGCCGGGTCCCGCGCGGTACAGGAGATTCAGTTTCCTGTTCCCGGCTGGACTGAAAGGAAGTGAGCACTGAGTGTGCACTTCCTGTCAGTCCGGCCGTGAACAAGCTAACTGAATCTCCTGTACCGCGCGGTACTCGGCCAGACTGGCAGGAGAAAGGAAGAGGAGCTCGGCCACGCTACAGCCTGGGAAGGGGAAGTTGGGGGCCCCAGGCCAGCTCGGGCCCCAAGCAATTGCTTGTTTTGCCTGTCCTGTAGCGACAGTCCTGGTCAAAAGTATTGGGACACCTGCCTTTACACGCACATGAACTTTTATGTCATCTCAGTCTTAGTCCGTAGGGTTCAATACTGAGTTGGCCAACCCTTTGCAGCTATAAAAGCTTCAACTCTTCTGGGAAGGCTGTCCACAAGGCTTAGGAGTGCGTCTATGGGAATGTTTGACCATTCTTTCAAAACACATTTGTGAGGTCAGGTACTGATGTTGGACAAGAAGACCTGGCTCGCAGTCTCCATTCTAATTCATCCCAGAATTCATCCCAGAATCCTGACCTCGGGTTGAGGTCAGGATTCTGTGCAGGCCAGTCAAGTTCCTCCACCCCAAAACTCGCTCATCCATGTCTTTATGGAACTTGCCTTGTGCACTTGTCCAAATCATTTGGTGAAGAGGGGATTATGGTGTGGGGTTGTTTTTCAGAGGTTGGGCTTGGCCCCTTAGTTCCAGTGAAGGGTACTCTTAAGGCATCAGCATACCAAGACATTTTGGACAATTTCATGCTCCCAACTTTGTGAGAACAGTTTGGGGATGGCCCCTTCCTGTTCCAACATGACTGCGCACCAGTGCACAAAGCAAGGTCCATAAAGAAATAGACCCCCTTTGGGATGAATTAGAGTGGAGACTGTGAGCCAGGTCTTCTCGTCCAACATCAGTGCCTGACCTCACACATGTGCTTCTGGAAGAATGGTCAAACATTCCAATAGACAAACTCCTAATACTTGCGGACAGCCTTCTCAGAAGAGTTAAAGCTGTTATAGCTGCAAAGGGTGGGTGTCAGGAAAGATTCCATCCGCTGGTAATATTTATTATTTTGCTTTGCAATACTGTGGTCCACCAGCAGGTGTCTCCTGGCAGTTTGGAACTGTCAGGAGAACTTCTCCCTGCTGGTGTTATATCATCTTTGGGACGCAGTACTGGTCTCCACCAGCAGATGGATCCTGGCAGTGTGGAGCGGACTGCTCTTCCTGTGGACAGGTGTCACCTAGCCTAATCACTGGCAGATACTTAAATACCCGGCAAGCCCTCACATGTTTGCCTTGGTATCTCTCTCCCTGACCTTGACCCTGCGATCCTGACTTCTGAGCCTGTATCTGACCTGATCTGATCCCACCTGATCCCTATCCCGAGCCCATCCTGGTTCTGTCCCTCCTGCTTCCCCATTACCTTGGAAACCTGTCCCCCTGTTACCTGATTACTTTGGATCCCTGCTCTGCAGCCTATCCATCCGTCCTCTCCCTGTTCCAGTTGATCTCCCGTCCTTACCTATCTTCTGATCTCCTTGTGTATGACCTCAGCCTGGCTTGTTTACGGTTACGGTATCTCCCATCATTGTAAATATATGTCTATTGTTATCTGTGGGTCTTGATTTTAGGGTTGGTTATTGCACTGTGGTTATTTGAGGTGGTTGTATTCATATTTACTTACTTACGTAAATAAATTATCATTATATTTTCACTCACATGCGTTTTTGGTTTCCTCTGTGCAGTCCACACAGTCTGGTCTGCTAACTTCCCTGACAATATACCAAGGCGATCTCTGATCAGACGTGGCTGCATAGAGGAACCATCCTGGTGTTGTACGTTTTTGCTGATATGGATTTCGATGCAATCGTTTACTTTTCTCTGCTGGCAGCAGAGGATGGTGAATATTGTCGCCAGATTTTAAAAGGGTGGACTAGTGACCAGCTGATGGAAGCCATCCGATAAGCTCATTCCCTAGTGGATCAGGGTCATGTGTTGAAGGGAGAGGGGGAAGGAAGGTGGGACTTTAAATGGATCATGCAGCCAAGGAGAGAGCACGTCAAAGTGTGTCTGCTGGGTAGTACATATTAAAAAATAAAATAAAAAATATAAGAACCACATATGTTGCATAATGACACAGTACACAGCTAATGTAAAAAACATAAAATATGTTGTATTTGTCATAATAACATGGTAACAGCATGGCATGATAACATATGGGTTCATTGCCACTAGTGATGAGCCGAACACCCCCGGGTTCGGTTCGCACCAGAACCCGCGATTGGACCGAAAGTTCGTACGAACATTAGAACCCTATTAAATACAATGGATGCGAACGTTCGAATTCTAAAGTGCTAATTATAACAACTATTATGCATGTTATTGTCCTAAAAAGGGTTTGGGAACCCGGGTTCTGCACCAGGGGACATGTATCAATGCAAAAAGAAGTTTTAAAAACGGTCGTTTTTCGGGAGCAGTCATTTTAATGATGCATAAAGTGAAAAAAAAAAGTCAAATATTCCTTTAAATATCGTACCTGGGGGGTGTCTAAAGTATGCCTGTGAAGTGCCACGTGTTTCCCGTGTTTAGAACTGTCCCTGCACAAAATGACACTTCTAAAGGAAAAAAAAGCCATTTAAAACTTCTTGCGGCTTTAATGTAATGTCTGGTCCCGGTAATATGGATGAAAATCTTTAAGAAAAATGGCATAGCTACCCCATGACCCCCCCCCCCCTACCCCAGCCCATTACCAGCCCCTTTGGGTCTTGTATGGATATTAAGGGGAACCCCGCACATAAAATAAAAAAGGCCCTATATACTCTGAACAGCCGTATACAGGCGGTGCATACAAGACAGGGACTGTAGGTTTGTTCTTATGTAGAATGTGTTTGTAATTTTGAACAGGTACATTGTTGAACTGTAGCTCCAGCCCAAAAATCTATTTTTAAACTTTTTGGGAAACATAGGTAAGGGTTATCACCCCTGTAACATTTGTTTTGCTGTCTGTGCCCCTGTTCAGAACATTTCACCTCACTTTCCGTCCCAATGACAACTGTTTTTGAAATGTGGTGTTTTTATTGAAACAAGGATTGGTGATAAAGCATCAGTACAGAGGAGACACCTTTCTCCCATATTTATTCTTACAGGAGAGAATTTTCCTTCCTAGGGGTAGATTTCCTCTCACTTCCTGTTGTCTTCTTTCGTTTGCAAGTAGGAGTCGTTTGTAAGTTGGATGTTTGAAAGTAGGGACCTGCCGTATATACTCTGCAGAAATAGGCCCCTTAGTTGTTGGTGTTGGCACAACACTGTAAGCACTCACAGTTACTCTTGGTTGGTGCTGGAACGCCCTGCTGTCAACTATTATATCAGGAATTTTAATTACATATAATTGTTGAACAGTGGTAGTAAAAATTGGGGCTTTGATGGTGGTGCTGGTGCCACAACACTGTAAGCCCTGACAGTTACTCTTGGTGGGTGCAGCAATGGGCCCTGCTGTGAATTATTAGATCAAGAATTGTAATTGCATGCCCCTGTTGAACAGGGGCTGAAAAATTGGGCTTTTCGTGGTGGTGGTGGTGGTGGTGGTGTTGCCACAACACTGTAAGCCCTCAGAGTTACTCTTGGTGGGTGCAGGAATGGGCCCTGCTGTGAATTATTAGATCAAGAATTGTAATTACATGCCCCTTTTGAACAGTGGCTGAAAAATTGGGCCTTTCGTGGTGGTGGTGGTGGTGGCGTTGCCACAACACTGTAAGCCCTCAGACTTACTCTTGGTGGGTGCAGGAATGGGCCCTGCTGTGAATTATTACATCAAGAATTGTAATTGCATGCCCCTGTTGAACAGGGGCTGAAAAATTGGGCCTTAGGCACTGGTGGCACAACACTACAACCCCTCACAGATACTGTACTTGGAGCACAGCAATGAGCCCTGTTGCAAAGTATTGCTTCAAAAATTGTAATGACACGCCCCTGTTAAACAGGGGCTGAAAAATTGGGCCTTAGGCACTGGTGGCACAACACTACAACCCCTCACAGATACTGTACTTGGAGCACAGCAATGAGCCCTATGGCAAATTATTGCTAAAAAAATTGTAAGTACACGCCCCTGTAAAACAGGGGCTGAAAAATTGGGCCTTAGCCACTGGTGGCGGCACCCATAAACAAAAATGATCTTCCAAGCTATCATCATCAATCGTATCATTGAGGACTCGGAGGAGGAGGATAGCCAGTCAACATAACAGCACAGGCACTCAGCATCAGCATCAGTCTTGAAGGGACGTGACATGTTAAAATCAATTAGTCTGTTATATCAGCATCAGGTGTGTGGTAGCTGGTGGTGATCCAAGACTGGTTCATCTTGATGAAAGTCAGTCGATCAACCGAGTCGGTGGACAGGCGCACCCTGTGATCCGTGACAAATCCTCCAGCAGCACTGAATGTGCGTTCCGAAAGAACGCTGGATGCAGGACAGGCCAGTAGCTCAATTGCATACTGTGCAAGCTCTGGCCAGTGATCCATCCTCAAGACCCAGTAAGCCAGAGGATTTTCGGTGGGAAAGGTGTCCAAGTCTGACCTTGCCCCTAGATATTCCTGCACCATGTTTATCAGACGCTGGCGATGGTTGCTGGAACCAATCATACTTTGGGGCTGCGGACTAAAGAATTGTCTGAACGCATCGGTCAGACGGCCACCTTCCCCACCGCTCCTTCTTTGACTGGCCGAAGCCTCAGCAACTCGTTGTCCTGGACCAGGAGTTTGTAACCTCCCAGTCTCTGGGAACGCGTTGCACAGACCTTTCTGCAAGGCCTCCCGGAGTTGTCTCATCCTCTGCTCCCTCTGCGACGGTAACATAAGGTCCGCAACCTTACCCTTGTACCGTGGATCAAGGAGAGTGGCCAGCCAGTAATGGTCCCTCTCCTTGATCCGAAGAATACGAGGATCCTTCCGCAGACTTTGCAGGATCAGGGAGGCCATGCAGCGTAGGTTTGCTGAGGCATTCGCTCCGGAGTCCTCTGGGTCACTAAGGACGACATGATCCGCAGTCACCTCCTCCCAGCCACGTACAAGTCCACTGGTTTCTTGGGACTGTAAATCATCCCTAAAAGACTGCTGCTGATGATGCTGAGTGCCAGCCTCCACCTCCATGCTGACACAATCCTCCTCCTCCTCCTCCTCCTCCTCCTCTTCCTCTTCCTGTGCGATGGGTGGGACAGAAGGAACACTGTCTGGGTAAAGGGGGCCTTGAGAGGCAAGGAAGTCCTCCTCTTCCTGCCTCTGTTCTGCCTCAAGTGCCCTGTCCATTATTCCACGCAGCGTGTGCTCCAACAGGTGGACAAGAGGTACAGTGTCACTGATGCATGCACTGTCACTGCTCACCATCCTCGTGGCCTCCTCAAATGGTGCCAGGACAGTGCATGCATCCCTGATCATGCCCCACTGGCGTGGAGAAAAAAAACCAAGCTCCCCTGACCCTGTCCTGGTGCCGTAGTCGCACAGGTACTCATTGATGGCCCTCTGCTGCGTGTGCAGCCGCTGCAGCATGGCCAACGTTGAGTTCCACCTGGTGGGCATGTCACATATAAGGCGGTTCTTGGGCAGGTTCAACTCCTTTTGCAGCTCAGCCAGGCGAGCACTGGCATTATAAGATCTGCGGAAATGCACACAGACTTTCCTGGCCTGCCTCAGGACATCCTGTAAGCCCGGGTACCTGCCCAAGAACCGCTGCACCACCAGGTTAAGGACGTGAGCCACACAGGGCACATGGGTCAGTTGTCCCTGTCGGAGGGCGGAGAGGAGGTTGGTGCCATTGTCGCAAACCACCATTCCTGGCTTAAGCTGGCGTGGCGTCAACCACCTCTCGGCCTGGCCCTGCAGAGCAGACAGGACCTCTGCCCCAGTGTGGCTTCTGTCCCCAAAACACACCAGCGCAAGCACGGCATGGCATCTTTTTGCCTGCGTACTTGCGTAGCCCCGTGAATGGCTACGGAGCACCGCTGGTTCATAGGACAAACCACAGGAAGAGGCCATGGAGGAAGAAGAAGAGGAGGGGGTGGAGGAGAGAGGTGTGTCACAACCAGTAGTAGCATTTTGGAGGCGTGGCGGTGGGACAACCTCCAACACTACTGCACCTTGTCCTGCATCCTTCCCAGCTGCCAAAAGAGTGACCCAATGGGCCGTGAAAGAAAGGTAACGTCCCTGTCCATGCCTGCTGGACCATGAGTCAGCGGTAATATGCACCTTACCGCTGACCGCCCTGTCCAGCGAGGCCAAGACATTGCCTTCCACATGCCGGTAGAGAGCCGGAATAGCCTTCCGTGAGAAAAAGTGGCGTTTGGGAACCTGCCACTGAGGAACCGCACATTGCACAAACTCACGGAAGGGGGCCGAGTCTACCAACTGAAAAGGCAGCAGTTGAAGCGCTAGCAATTTAGCCAAGCTAGCATTCAACCGCTGGGCATGTGGATGGCTGGGAGTGAACTTCTTTCGACGGTCCAGCAGCTGGGGCAGGGAAATTTGCCTGCTAGAATCGGACGTCGGTGTACTGCTAGCAGAGTGGCCGCAAGTACTTGGCTGTGACACACCTAATTCTACACCTTCATTCCTCTCAGTGCATGTTTCAGAGAGGACTGAAGTTATAGTGGGGTTGGAGATCCCAGCTGATGCGGTGCAAGGAGAGGTCCGCTTTGTTCTTTGGTGTGGGTCTTTGAGGTAGGCTTGCCAACGAGCTGCATGGCAGGTCAACATATGTCTGGTCAGGCATGTGGTACCCAAGCGGCTGATGTTTTGGCCACGCGATATACGCTTGAGACATATGTTGCAAACAGCAGCTGTGCGATCTGATGCACTAGCCTCAAAAAAGGCCCACACCAAGGAACTTTTTGAATGACGGGCAGAGGCAGCGCCCTGCACAGGCGGAGCTCTGCGGTGTGATTCCGTCGGTGTACTGCCCTTACGCTGGCCACCAAAGGGCATCCTGTCTCGTTGGAGATGTGCCTCCTCCTCATCCTCCTCCTCCTCTCTCCTATTAGGCACCCACGTGGAGTCAGTGACCTCATCATCCCCTCCCTCCTCATCACTGGAGCCAATCTGGCAGTATGCTGCAGCTGCTGGAACATGACTGCCAGATTGGTGTCCTTCTTGAGCATCCCCTCTGTCTGCTCTCACCCTACTGCCTTCCTGTAGCTGGGTTTCATCATCAGACCCTTCGAAACGCTGGGCATCCTCCTGGAGCATGTACCCAACACTGTGCTCAAACAGTTCGGGGGACTCCTCAGGAGGAGGACATGGTGGGTCTAGGGAAGGAGTGACTGATGATGAGTCTGACATTGATACCAGGGAAGAGGACGCTTTGGCAGCTGCTTTGCCAGTACCCTGAGCCTGGGTGAGAGAGGATGAGGAGGAGGAGGAGGGCTTGGTCATCCACTCTACCAAGTCTTCGGCATGATGTGGCTCAACATGTCCAGCTGCGGAAAAGAAGGACAAGCGTGTCCCATGGCCATGTGCTGATGACAATGCACCGCGTCCACGACCAGCACTGTTGCCCCCAGACACAGAGCCTGCTTGCCCTCTTTTATTGCCTCCTGACTGTCTGCCTCTCCTTGTTTGCTTTCCAGACATTCTAATAGATGGCCTGCAGGGAGATGGGAAAAAAGCAATAAGGGCTACCTTCAGGTGTCCTTCTCTGTCCCTTGAAACAAGGACTTGCACAGTGAAAGAAACTGACACTCTCCCTACCTACAGTTTTCTGTCCCTAGAAAAAATGTTTTTTTTAAGCACAATATAGCACAAGGAGAATTCACTCACTGTCCTTCCAGGTCCCTAGAAACAAGGACTTGCACAGTGAAAGAAACTGACACTCTCCCTACCTACAGTTTTCTGTCCCTAGAAAAAATGTTTTTTTTAAGCACAATATAGCACAAGGAGAATTCACTCACTGTCCTTCCAGGTCCCTAGAAACAAGGACTTGCACAGTGAAAGAAACTGACACTCTCCCTACCTACAGTTTTCTGTCCCTAGAAAAAATGTTTTTTTTAAGCACACTATAGCACAAGGAGAATTCACTCACTGTCCTTCCCAGTCCCTAGAAACAAGGACTTGCACAGTGAAAGAAACTGACTGTCAGGGTCACCTGTGGCCAGGTGACAGATGCACACCGTAGGGGGACAGGAGTGCACCGCGAGGTAGTGAACCCTATGGCTGGCTTCTGTGGATAGGAAACTGGGTGGTTGTGGAAAGCGGGACCAGAGGAGCACAACCGGGATCCCAACGGAAGCGAGAGCCAAGATTCCCCAGGGCGCGGAGTCTAAGACCCAGCTGGTCTTCTCCAGGGCCTCTAGTGGTGAGGATGTTACGCTGCAGGCTGGGACCAGGTCGCGGCCCCTGGAGTTTCCTAGCTCACGCCCCGTAGGATAAGGGGAAGCAGCAGCACACGATAGAGAGAACCGAATAACAAGCCGAAGGTCAGGGGCCACAAGCAGACAAGGATAACGAAGAACGAGCCGAAGGTCAAGGGTCACGAGCAGACAGGGATGGTCGGGGACAAGCCAATAACGTAACAGAGAGACAGACGTAGCACACGGCAGGCAGGAACCCAAACACACAATGCCTAACAAACACGTTGATCAGCAAAGCAGGCTTGCAGTGCACAGGTTAATATAGTGTTCAGTGATAGGGCCTGGGGTGGAGTCAGGCTGGGAGGAGATTATAAAGGAAGCCAGGTGAAGGAGGTCTGGTCTCTAGATGAACACATGAGGAGGAAGGTAAGATGGCAGACAGACATTAATGCATATCCATGACACTGACACTCTCCCTACCTACAGTTTTCTGTCCCTAGAAAAAATGTTTTTTTTAAGCACACTATAGCACAAGGAGAATTCACTCACTGTCCTTCCCAGTCCCTAGAAACAAGGACTTGCACAGTGAAAGAAACTGACACTCTCCCTACCTACAGTTTTCTGTCCCTAGAAAAAATGTTTTTTTTAAGCACACTATAGCACAAGGAGCATTCACTCACTGTCCTTCCAGGTCCCTGGAAACAAGGACTTGCACAGTGAAAGAAACTGACACTCTCCCTACCTACAGTTTTCTGTCCCTAGAAAAAATGTTTTTTTTAAGCACACTATAGCACAAGGAGAATTCACTCACTGTCCTTCCCAGTCCCTAGAAACAAGGACTTGCACAGTGAAAGAAACTGACACTCTCCCTACCTACAGTTTTCTGTCCCTAGAAAAAATGTTTTTTTTAAGCACAATATAGCACAAGGAGAATTCACTCACTGTCCTTCCCAGTCCCTAGAAACAAGGACTTGCACAGTGAAAGAAACTGACACTCTCCCTACCTACAGTTTTCTGTCCCTAGAAAAAATGTTTTTTTTAAGCACACTATAGCACAAGGAGAATTCACTCACTGTCCTTCCAGGTCCCTGGAAACAAGGACTTGCACAGTGAAAGAAACTGACACTCTCCCTACCTACAGTTTTCTGTCCCTAGAAAAAATGTTTTTTTTAAGCACAATATAGCACAAGGAGAATTCACTCACTGTCCTTCCAGGTCCCTGGAAACAAGGACTTGCACAGTGAAAGAAACTGACACTCTCCCTACCTACAGTTTTCTGTCCCTAGAAAAAATGTTTTTTTTAAGCACAATATAGCACAAGGAGAATTCACTCACTGTCCTTCCAGGTCCCTAGAAACAAGGACTTGCACAGTGAAAGAAACTCACACTCTCCCTACCTACAGTTTTCTGTCCCTAGAAAAAATGTTTTTTTTAAGCACAATATAGCACAAGGAGAATTCACTCACTGTCCTTCCAGGTCCCTGGAAACAAGGACTTGCACAGTGAAAGAAACTGACACTCTCCCTACCTACAGTTTTCTGTCCCTAGAAAAAATGTTTTTTTAAGCACAATATAGCACAAGGAGAATTCACTCACTGTCCTTCCAGGTCCCTAGAAACAAGGACTTGCACAGTGAAAGAAACTGACACTCTCCCTACCTACAGTTTTCTGTCCCTAGAAAAAATGTTTTTTTTAAGCACAATATAGCACAAGGAGAATTCACTCACTGTCCTTCCAGGTCCCTAGAAACAAGGACTTGCACAGTGAAAGAAACTGACACTCTCCCTACCTACAGTTTTCTGTCCCTAGAAAAAATGTTTTTTTTAAGCACAATATAGCACAAGGAGAATTCACTCACTGTCCTTCCAGGTCCCTAGAAACAAGGACTTGCACAGTGAAAGAAACTGACACTCTCCCTACCTACAGTTTTCTGTCCCTAGAAAAAATGTTTTTTTTAAGCACACTATAGCACAAGGAGAATTCACTCACTGTCCTTCCCAGTCCCTAGAAACAAGGACTTGCACAGTGAAAGAAACTGACACTCTCCCTACCTACAGTTTTCTGTCCCTAGAAAAAATGTTTTTTTTAAGCACAATATAGCACAAGGAGAATTCACTCACTGTCCTTCCAGGTCCCTGGAAACAAGGACTTGCACAGTGAAAGAAACTGACACTCTCCCTACCTACAGTTTTCTGTCCCTAGAAAAAATGTTTTTTTTAAGCACACTATAGCACAAGCACAAAACACACTGACACTCTCCCTACCTATCCTTCTCTTTCCCTAAACTAAAGGAATCCAGGTTAAGCAAGAAAGAAATAAAAGTCACTGTCCCTGCCTATGCTGCTCTATCCCTGCTCCGGAACACACTACACTAGGCCGCCGTGCTGGCGGCCTTTTATAGTGTGGGGCGTGTACTAAACACCCTCAGCAATAATTGGCCACAGGCATCCTGCCTGTGGCCAATCATTGCTCTCCTCGCTGCCGGCGCTGTGATTGGCCAAGCATGCGGGGTCACAGTGCATGCTTGGCCAATCACAGCGCCTGGATGACACTGCGATGGCGTAGTGCATTGTGGGCCGTTCGCGTCACTCGAATTTGGCGCGAACGGCCCAAATCGTTCGATCTTCGTCGAACGATCGAACAGCCGATGTTCGAGTCGAACGTATGTTCGACTCGAACACGAAGCTCATCCCTAATTGCCACCAAGAACCACACGTGCTAAAATTAGACACAATGCATAACCGGTAATAAAAGTACATAGGGTTAACTGTATGTATATTGGTAGCATATAATAGACATAACATAGCAACATATAGGTTCATAATGTAGATAAAAGTAAAAGCCAAACTCACTGATGTGTCTCTCCATAGTGGGGATAGGGTAAAATTTAATATCATTGATGAACTACATTGGGCCCAATAAGTGTAATGATGATATAATGGTAGTCTATACGACGTTAGAAAGGAGCAAATGAAGCTCAGGGAAAGGCACGGCAGATGTGTCTGGTAGGTAGTATATAGTCACTGTGAACCACATATGTTACAAAGTAGCCCAATGCATAGCTAGTAATTAAAATACATAAAGTAAATTTCAAATTGGTTAATGACCTAATAATAGCATAGCATGGTAACATGTGAGTTCATCTTGTTCAACCTCTAATCCAGTTATGTGTAAAGCCAGCCATGTCATGTGTTCCCGAAGGAAGTGATAATTTCTCTCCTCCCTTCAGTCGTGACCAAGTTGAATCCCTGGTATGGTTATTGGAGGACGATCTGGCCTTTTTTGATGAACATTATTACTCCTTTTCCCAGCAGGTGCTATCTGATTGCATTTGTTCAGTACAATCTCTGATTAGACAGGGTGTGTGTGAACCAGCTTTTGTTCAACCTGTGCTACAGGCACAGTCAGATCTCCTGTATTTAGCCAAGCCACAACAACCCAGCCCTGCCATTAGTCACCTGCCTTCCCAAGAATCTATCTCCCCGTCACCCATGGCAACCTCAGCTACAGCCCAGTATACTCAGCTTCCCACCAAGTACTATTACCCAGTCTCTACTTGCTGAACTTATCCTGCCTTCAATCCACCTGCCTCTTCCCTTCCACCTGTAACTATTCCACAAAAATCTCCTCCAGCCACTGTCCTCGTGTCTTCACCGCATTCCAGCCCTTCCTTTTGCCCAATTACATCCTTTTCTTACATTTCTCCAGTTACTTACAAATCTGCAGCGGCTAAGCCAAAAAAGAGAGACAAAAGTTCTTTCCGACCCACACAATCCTGCCAGTAACCCAACCTGCCTCCACACCGACCAACCTGCTCCAGCCTGCGTTCACGCCAGTTGAACCTGATGACCCACCTATTTCTACCAACTTTTTGCCTGTTACCCAGCCTGACGTCCCAGTGCCTGTTACCCAGCCTGACGTCCCAGTGTCTGTTACCCAGCCTGCGTCTCAGTGCCAGCTACCCAGTCTGAAACTGCAGTACCTGCTGCCCAGTTTGGAGTGCCAGTGTTCCAGCCCGAGGTGCCAGTGTTCCAGCCCGAGGTGCCAGTGTTCCAGCCCGAGGTGCCAATGTTCCAGCCCAAGGTGCCAATGTTCCAGCCCGAGGTGCTAGTGTTCCAGCCCGGGTGCCATCGTTCCAGCCTGGGGAACCAGTACCAGCATTTCAGCCTGAAGAGCTAGAGCCAGCGTTCCGGCCTGAGGTTGTGGTGCCCGTTTCCCGGCCTGAGGTTGTGGGTCCCATTTCCCGGCCTGAGGTTGTGATGCCCGATTCCCGGGCCTGAGGTTATGGTGCCCGTTTCCCAGCCTGATGAGCCTCTGTCTGCTGCCCAGCCTGATTAGCCACTGTCTGCTGCCCAGCCTGATGAGCCACTGTCTGCTGCCCAGCCTGATGAGCCACTGTCTGCTGCCCAGCCTGATGAGCCACTGTCTGCTGCCCAGCCTGATGAGCCACTGTCTGCTGCCCAGCCTGATGAGCCACTGTCTACTGCCCAGCCTGATGTGTTCCTGTCTGCTGCCCAGCTTGATGTGCCCGTACTTGCTACCCAGCTTGATGCCCCAGTGTCTGCCTTCCAGTCTGATGTGCCTGCCTTCCAGTCTGGTGTCCTGGTGCCTAACTTCCAGTCTGGTGTCCTGGTGCCTACCTTCCAGTATGGTATCCTGGTGCCTGCCTTCCAGTCTGGTGTTCTGGTGCCTGCCTTCCAGTCCGATGTGCCTGCCTTCCAGTCTGGTGTCCTGGTGCCTGCCTGCCAGTCTGGTGTCCTGGTGCCTGCCTGCCAGTCTGGTGTCCTGGTGCCTGCCTGCCAGTCTGGTGTCCTGGTGCCTGCCTGCCAGTCTGATGTCCTGGTGCCAGCCTTCCAGTCTGATGTCCTGGTGCCTGCCTTCCAGCCTGATGTCTCAGTGTCCGCTTTTTCTCTGATGTGCCCGCTTTCCAGTCTGATGTGCCCGCTGCCTGCCCGAATGTGCCCGCTGCCTGCCCGAATGTGCCCGCTGCCTGCCCGCTGTCTGCCCGGATGTGCCCACTTCCCAGTCAGATGTGCCCGCTGTCTGCCCGGATGTGCCCGCTGTCTGCCTGGATGTGCCCGCTTTCCAGTCAGATGTGCCCGTTGTCTGCCCGGATGTGCCTGCTGTCTGCCCGGATGTGCCCGTTGTCTGCCCAGATGTGTCTGTACCCGCTGCTCAGCTCAAGCTGCATTTTATTCGGTTTAAAGCCATGGACTTTCCTCAAGCCCAACCTGATATGACTTTGCCTGTTGCCCAGCTTGTCGCCATGGACTTTCCCCAGGAACAGTTAGTTGGAGCGTCAGGAAGCCGCTCCTTCGAGGGGGGGTACTGTCAGGAAAGGTTCCATCCGCTGGTAATATTTATTATTTGGCTTGCAGTACTGTGGTCCACCAGCAGGTGTCTCCTGGCAGTATGGAACTGTCAGAAGAACTTCTCCCTGCTGGTGTTATATCATCTTTGGGATGCAGTACTGGTCTCCACCAGCGGATAGATACTGGCAGTGTAGAGCGGACTTCTCTTCCTGCGGGCAGGTGTCACCTAGCCTAATCACTGGCAGATACTTAAATACCCGGCAAGTCCTCACATGTTTGCCTTGGTATCGCTCTCCCTGACCTTGACCCTGCGATCCTGACTTCTGAGCCTGTATCTGACTCGATCTGATCCCAATCCCGAGCCCATCCTGGTTCTGTCCTTGCTGCTTCCCCATTACCTTGGATACCTGTCCCCCCTGTTACCTGATTACTTTGGATCGCTGCTCTGCAGCCTATCCATCCGTCCTCTCCCTGTTCCTGTTGATCTTCTGTCCTTACCTATCTTCTGATCTCCTTGTGTATGATCTCAGCCTGGCTTGTTTACGATTACGGTATCTCCCATCATTGTACATATATGTCTATTGTTATCTGTGGGTCTTGGTTTTAGGGTTGGTTATTGCAATGTGTTTATTTGAGGTGGTTGTATTCATATTTACTTACATAAATAAATGATTATTATATTTTCACTCACATGCGTTTTTGGTTTCCTCTGTGCAGTCCACACAGTCTGGTCTGCTAATTTCCCTGACAGTGGGCCAACTCAATATTGAACCTTACAGACTAGGACTGGGATGCCATTAAAGTTCATGTGTGTGTAAAGGCAGATGTCCCAATACCCCCATCCACAGGTCAGCAGGTGAGAGGGTGTGTGGGAACAGGCTGGGGAGAGATACTAGTCAGTGGCTGGGAAGGCACTGGCTAGTTTTAGAGCCAGATATACACAGGTTACATACGCCCATGGGCGTCCGCTCCATAGGGCAAGGGGGGTCGTTTGCCCCCCCCTGGAATCGAGAAGGTGTTGGCCAAATTGGCAGTGTTCTACACCCTCTGCCACCCTTACACCCACTTCCAGCCCCACTGGACCTGCTGAAGGTGAGAAGGAAGGAGAGCCGGGCTGTGTGTGCGTTATGGAGGGAGGAGGAGATGTCCTACAACACGTGTGTGTGTGTGTGTGACTGCAGAGACATGACGTCATAGGACACGTCATACATATGGTCAGTGTGGTCAGTGTGCAGTGTAGTGGTCAGTGTGTAGTGTGTGTAGTGTCCAGAGGTGCAGGGTACTGCTGTGTAATGTAAAGGGGTGCAGGGTGCTGTGTAATGTAAAGGAGTCCAGTGATGCAGAATGCTGTGTAATGTAAAGGTGTCCAGTGATGCAGGGTGCTGTGTAATATAAAGGGGTCCAGAGCTGTGGGGTGCTGTGTAATGAAAAGGGGTCCAGAGGTGCAGTTGTGGAGAGGGGGTACACAGTAGTGACAAAGAGATATTTAAAGATGCAGGGGGCACAATGGGGTGTTTTTACATTTTAACGTGGGGGGGGGGTCGCTTTTAACCCCCGCTAGCGGTCAAAGAAAGGGTAAAATGCGACTGTGTATCGCCGCTGCTGAAGCGCCCCCCCCTGAAAACATTTCAGCGGTCGCCCATGCATACGCCATGATCGTTAGAGTGAGAGCAATAATTCTAGCACTAGACCCCCTCTGTAACTCTAAACATGTAACCTGTTAAAAAAAAATTAAAGCATTGCTTAGTATACAAAAAAAATTGTGCTAACTTTAGTGGTTTTTTTTCTTTCCAAAAAAAAATGTTTGAAAAATTGCTGCGCAAATACCGTGCAACATAAAAAGTTGCAAATACAAGCTGACACACTCTGCAGCAGACTGAGAGGATGAGCTCACAGTGCCTATAATAATTATTTGTATATAACTTACTTATGGTAATTAACCCTTTGCCACCCAGGCCAATTCTGACACTTCTCTCCTACATGTAAAAATCATAATTCTTTTTGCTAGAAAATTTCTCAGAACCCTCAAACATTATATATATTGTTTTAGCAGGCACCATATGGAATAAAATTGGTAAACAATGCATCCTATGCTTTAAGGTGAAAAAACACCTTGCAGTCACCGACCCCCCCGAGCTCCTGTTTTACTTACCTGAGACCTGAATCTTCTTGGGCGCGATCCTGTGTTGCTTTCACCGAACCCTTGTCGGCTGTTCATTGGATGATTGATAGCATCGCAGCCATTGGGTCCCGCTGCTATCAATCAAATCAATGACGCGGCGCACCGGGGGCGGGGCTGAGGGATACAATCGGCGGCTATGGCCGCCGACTGTATCACACGGGAGTGCGCATGCAAGCTAACCCCCTTGGGAGAGCGCTTCCCAGAGGGGGGTTAGCTCTTGTGGAAAGGAGCCGAGACAGCAGCCGAGGGACCCCAGAAGACGAGGATCAGGGCCACTCTGTGCAAAACTAACTGCACAGTGGAGGTAAGTATAACATGTTTGTTTAAAAAAAAAAAAAAACCCATACAACCCCTTTAACTTTAGGCAAACAGTTAAAACACATATATATTTCGAATAAAAGGTTAAATAATGTTTAATTCTGCCCAGACAGTGCTGTAAACAAACACTGCACAGCAAAATTTGTGGCCTCACTTTTCTATGCAGCTTGGTCACCCAATCACCTCTCAGCCCAGTGTTTAGATCAGCCTTTTTCAACCAGGGTGCTCATGTTTCTTCAGGGGTGCCTTGACAAAATGCCTAAACGTTGCTCCAAAATTGTATACAAGCCAGTAAGTGGGCCAAGCCTGCCTTTTAGTTACACAAAGCCACAGGTTTTCACTGTGAACCATTACAATCTTCCAGCTAGCGGCATCCTCAAAATCAATGACGTCATAGTTTGATAAGGAGGACGTTAAGCGCCTGCACAGCATCCTTGTTTGCCCCACCCCTTACCCTCTTCATCAGCACTGGGCTCACATTAGCTGAGTGAGGGAGAGCAACTGAGGAAGAAGAGAAGCACTGGAGTATTAGTCAGTACCAGTGCACACACAAGGTGTTTTTGCTTTGCAAGAATAAATCACTTCTAAAGTTGCGTGTCCTACATTCTACGTGTGGATGTTGCTGCATTCTGTAAAACTATTAGTTAATTTTTTTTCATTTTAGAATGGGGTGCCTCGAGATTGGGCATCATTTTAAAGGGTGCTGTGACTGAAAAAAGGTTGGGAAACACTAGTTTCATAGGCATGTGTACAGGATGATCCAGGTGTGCCTGGGCAAACCCTAATTACCTTGTGTGGTACAGATTCCCCCAGTTTAGACCACTGGTATCCAAAGACACCAACGCCCCCTAACGGGGCTCCTAAAAAAATAGTAAAAAATAAATAAATAGTAAAAGATAAAATAATAAAAATAAAAACCAATGAGATTCCAGTCTGTGCACTACTGACAACGTTCCCTGCTTTATTGAGACTGTTAGTATATATACACATGCACACGCATATGTGCTTGAGCTTTGGGGTGCACACCCTAATGCAATAGGCTGTGCACACCTATGACTGGTTTAGACAATTGAAGGTCAATGGCACTCTGTGCCGTTGATCACTTTGCTCCTCCTCCTGACAGTGAGCTCATTTTGTAAGATTAAGAGCATTGTACAAGACCTTAGAGCCTGATTAGCTCACAGAGGTGTCCCCTCCCTCTCATAGACCTGCTGTGCAAGAGATCACACAAAGCTAATATAAAGATAGATTTATCTTACCTATTCCAGATATATTTAAAAATACCACTATTGCTTTTTAATGCATGCATATCACAAAAAAACATTTACACGATTATTTATTATCGATTATATTTATAAATTATATTTGCTTGAAGGACACCTGTCCTATAAGAAATAAATTAATATATTATATATAAAATAAGTCAATTATCTGGAACAAAGATGCAGATCTGGAATTTTGCTTGACTTTGGTGTGTTGCAAGTTTTTCTAGACCAGTATATTTCTTTCATGTCAGGTGCCCTTCAATAATCTTGACTCAACAGGACCTCTTAATGACAGTAAAACAAGGAATAATTCAAGATTACCTTGGAATAAGGGAGCAATTCTCCATATTTCAATGGGGCCGAGGCTGGCAAACTGGCCTAATGAGCACTCTAAAAATAATAAAGGTAAACCTGCCAGAGCCAGCATTATTACATAAGGGATCAGGAAGGCACCTAAAACAGATAAGAACAGCAGGTTAATGTTTTTTAGAATGAATTATTGCAACCATTTAAATGAGTTGATTTGAGTTGTACTAACATCTGCATTGCTTAAATAAATGATTAACCTGTATGTCAGGCTTACTGGGTGTTTCAGTAGCATTTATAGCTACAGTATTATGGTGTCCGTATACAAAACCGGATAACAGTTATTGGCAGCAACATTCTAGACCATGCACACAGGGCTGATTTAAAGCCTAACTCCAACCAATTGTGTATTTATGTTTTATTTTTGCAGAGAGTTGGAAGGAGTTAACAAGTTTTATTCATGTTTGTGACCTTACTGAGACATTTTCCCCTCCCTTCTTGTTACTGTGACACCTGTACAAAAAAGAGTTTGTACGTGTCACCAGAACAGGGAAGCACAGACAGCCATAAAATATTGGTGGAAATTCTATCCATTTTCCACTGTACCAAATCATTTGCATAAAGTATGTGTCCCCATTGGAGAGAATTCCTATCATTTCTTGTTCTAACAGCGAGGGGGAATCTCTCTAACAGGGACACCGATGGCAATAAAAATGTTACAGAAGCTCTAACCAGTAGTGTATTTAGGTTTTATGCTGCCCTAGGCCTGACTAAACTCGTGCACCCCTAATTTAAATATGACCCACCCCTTCCTGTCAAGGCCACACCCCTTTCTGTTTAAGACCCGCCCTGAAATTTTCAAGTGGGGACACTAGTTCTTAGAGCCTGGGTGGGGGGCAATGGATTCCCTTAATTTGCATAGATTTCCTCTCACTTCCTGTTTGGCTATGGGGCAGGAAGTGAAGGGAAATCTCTGCAATGGGACTGGGGTGGTAAAAAATAAACTGAGAGGGGCTATAACCTTCCCTTACTATATCCAAAATGAAAAAAAAGTATTGCCTATAGTTCTATTTTAAGCACAAATTTCGGATAATTTTATGGAGAGGACTAAGAAGATATAACCATACCAATGGTGCAGCAGAAAACATATAGCACAGTGAGGTTTGTGGTCAAGGATGATAGGACAGTCAAAATTAGAAGCAGCTTGCGTTACACTAACAGTGTAGCGCAAGCCGGCAAGGACTCCTTCCGTGCTGCCCCCCCCTGCAAAGTGCTGCCCTAGGCCTGGGCCTTGTTGGCCTAGGCCAGGATACAGCGTTGGCTCTAACACTAACTACTCTACATAAAACCAAATAAAACATTTTGGCAAAAGTTAGACTTTAAGACATTATACAATACACTGCTTCCTCTTATTGGTCATTGTGAAAATCATGATCTGCCCTCCTCTACACTTTAAGGTTATTCACAAACATACATACATAAACACTGAGACCCCTTTCACACTGGGTTGTTTTTCAGGTGCTTTTGGGCTAAAAAATAGCGCCTTAAAAAGCGCCTCCCCTGCAGCACCAGTGTGAGAGCCTGAGTGGTTTCACACTGAAACGGTGAACTTGCAGGACGTTAGAAAAAGTCCTGCTATCAGCGTCTTTGGAGCAGTGGAGGAGCGGTGTATACACCACTCCTCCACCACCCCTGCCTATTGAAATAATTGGGCAGCTTTGCCGGAGCAGCGCTTTTCGGGCACATTTAACCCTTTCTTCGGCCACTAGCGGGGGTTAAAAGCACCCCGCTAGCGGCCGAAAAGCGCCGCTAAAACGACGGTAAAGCGTCGCTAGAACTAGAGGCACTTTACAGCTAACGCCCTGCGTGGCTCAGTGTGACAGGGCTCTTACCACTTTCATTGATTAAAAAATACAAGGCTTCTCCTGAATGTTGGAGAAGCACTCAGCCTTACTCTCTTTAATTTCAGAAGCCGATGGGAAGTTTCCTGTACTGTTGTGCGAACACAGTACAGTCCAATCCATTACAGCAAACACAGTGGCCTCTAACTCTGTAAAATAAAAAAATAATTTGTTTGGGTCAGCTTGGTCCAAACAAACTATTTAAAGTGAACTGAAACCTGGAATTCTACTTTAAAGAGGAACTGCAGTACATAATTTGTAATAAAAACATGTTTGCCCTTCGGAGGCTTCCCTCCAACCACTTTGCATATTATTTTATATATACTGTGATTCTGTACTTGCCAAATACCGGTATACTGCAGAAATCTCCCTCGACTGAGTCTGACTGCAACAGTTTTAACTGTGGGCACCTACAGCTGCTACCTGTTCACTTCCTGGATTTACACAGTCACACAGAGGCACACCTCCAGCTCTGCAGCTCTCATTAGCCCACTTTTAACTCACTTCCTGGGAAATTCTCACAAGAGTGAGAGAGAGAGAGCTGTGCATGATGTCAAAGGCCTAGGCTTTTTGCCAGACAAGACAGGCTGTATAAGGTATTTGCTGACAGAAAAAAATGTTTTACTATCCAAAGGTAAAACAACAAGGGCAGAAGATTTAGTAGATGAAAAGATTAAATAAATGACTGAAATTTGGGTTTGAGGATAAGTTCACCTTTGAAACATGTTACATATTCCACCTGTATTTAGGGTGGAACGTGAAACATGTTCCAGCTCCTGCCGCCCCTATAATTCTTCTCCCTGCACCTGCTGTCACTTTTTGAAAAAAAAAACACAGCTGTGCAGGGCTGCGTCATTCATTCACAGTTTCTTATGAATAAACAAATTAAAAGTACCATCTGCCACCACAGCAGATAGATTTGTAGTTTTAATGGGCTGCAGGGGTGGTGATGAGCGCTCTTGTAGTCCATTGATGTGCCCTTCTGCTTACAAACAGAAGGCCCATACAAGGATACGGGATGAATGCCGGAGGACATGTCTACAGACACGAGCCCACATTGCATCTGTGATCTACTGAACACGTGTGCAATGTTTTCCAGGCTCCTGCTAGGAAAAATTATAAATGCCCTTTTTTCTGCAAAAATATGTGCATTTTTTTTATTTTTCCATAAAGGTGATCTTATCCTTATCTTATCCTGATCTACATTCTGACCTTGGAATGCCCATTTGTTAATATATTCAGACCAGGTTTTATTTTTTTATTTTTCTACACAACTATAAATTTAGATACAGGAGACATGAAACAAAATCGGCAGTGATGACTATGCATTTTAGAAAGTTATCTTGTAATCAAATAAAGGCAAAAAAGAAGACAATAAAAGTTTAATAAAATTACCCTAACAAGGAACATGGCAAGGTTTGGCCCAGTCTGTTAAAGTACTGTGAAGTTTATGTATCAAGGCAAACAGCAGTCACAATTGGGGAAATGCAATGGCTCATTTTCATTCTTTGGATGTGAAATGTGAAAAAAAATGAAAACACCCCTCTGGATAAAAAAATCTGAAAATTCTTATTGAGTATGTTTTGATGAATTCTAATATATTCAATCAAAAAATTGTGCCAAATTGTACTCCTTTTTTCATAGTTTTTTTTTAGACAATTTTTAATTTGCATGTTTTTTTTTTTTAACTTAATTATCTGTTTGATTGCTATGAGCAGCAAGGTTTTTTTTTTTTCCTTCAGACACTTGGGAAAGTACTGTATGTAAGCGTACCTTTCTGTTTGCAAGGGAATTACTATACACAGGATATACTTTTTTTTTTTAAACTAATCTACACCCACTTAGTCATGGAATTCAGCAGACAGTATATTCGTTACAGTACCTCCACCATGTTTGTACGCTAGATATGGAAATCTCCAGACGTTTCCAAGTCCTACGGCGTATCCCACTAAAGACAACAAGTAATCTGTTTTGCTAGACCAAAACTCTCGTTCTGGATTTTCATTTGTGCTGTTCACACTTGTGTTATCCTGAAAAAGAAAAAAATCATGTTGAAGCACGTTAAATGTATGACATAATTACAAAAAAAAAACACTGAAAACAAAAGAAAAAACAATTGTGGAAATATTCATTTTAATTATACAGTCATGCACAAAGGATTGGGTATTTAAAGTAAACAGGAATTTGCT
This sequence comes from Rana muscosa, assembly GCA_029206835.1. NCBI lineage: Eukaryota > Metazoa > Chordata > Amphibia > Anura > Ranidae > Rana > Rana muscosa. Next base: position 98,088,808 of record CM055125.1, read on the forward strand.
TTTCACTCGCTTGGCTAATTGAAGTGAGTATTCACACAGACATCTCAACCTCTTTAGTAAGCCATTCTTGCTGTCTCTATGACTTGTAGACTGCAGCCAATTGGTGTCAAGTACTTGCTGACCTGTATTTTGCATTTATGGATTGAAGATAGGCTTATTGTTTTCTTTTCAAATTATTCCGTTGCTACATTTAGTGCATATAGAAATTTTACAGTAATACGTGTTAATTATTTGTCCCAATTAAATGTAACTGTCAAGATCACTTTTGTGCTCCTGCTCCTCATTCCAGCATCCGGATGTTGGCTGTTGCATTTTCCCTGTTTGTGTCCATCTGCAAGGTGATTGATATAGTCAGTCACCTGTTATAAGCAAACCGATAACCGAACACTCTATCCCTTGCTTGTGATAGAGACAGTATACCTGCAATGTCCCTGTTCAAGCCTCCCAATAGTCTGCCCTGTTTTGCTAGTCTGGATTTCCCTGTGTATGACCTGGATCGGATATTGGATTATTCCCTGAAGTCAGCCTGCCTTTTACCTGGACTGTCATAGAATCACGTTATCTGTCTGCTAACTGCAAGTAGTCTGTTTATTTGCTCTGTTTGTATTGCCCAGGCATGGTGGCCAGGCGCTATAGCATTGTGTATAAGACCTGGGGGCAACCAAGAACCGGTAGGCCTGCTTGCCTTAAAGGAAAGAGGGCTGCTATGGTTGAAGCACACAGTAGCTAGCTACAGTGTCTGACCACCTGCGTTGGGGTAGACGTGACAGTAACAAACTGTAACACAAAAGTTTCCATCATAAATCCAGTTTAAAAAAAAAAAAATCCCTTCTAATCCTAGTGAAGGAGGGAGGGAAGGAAGGAGGCACAAGGAGGTCATATTTGGCCCCCCAAATTTTTCAAACCTAAGATTCGCATTAGGCTGTTGAACTGAACTGACTGACTGTGACAATTACAAATTCAATTTAAATCACAAATGTACTCCAATCCGAATTATCAAACAAATCCGAAAATGTTATTCATTTCCCCACGGGCCCAAACTACTATCACTTCATGTGACTTTACCAAAATGAAACAAATTAAACAATTGCACTTGTTAATTTCCTTATAACTTTTTTTCGGATTCGTTGACATTTGTTACTATGTCCATTCAGCGATTCGTATACATCCGAATCTCGGAAAATCAGATTTTCGTCTGAAAAGTGATTCATTACGAAACAAAACGCACATGTCTAATTGAAGGAACATACAGTATATGGGTATGTTGAAATGATCTATGTTAAGGGTAGCAAACAAATGGAGATCTAGCTAAATCTGAGTAAGTGAAGGTGATAGATAGATAGATAGACAGATAGACTTACATGCTAGTCTAACAAAAAGAGGGTACAAAGGGACAGACATTCCCTGGACCAATAAAGATATGCGGTCAAGACCTGTTTGCCCCTCCTTTCTATTGGTCAGAGATGTCTGTACATCTTAAAAACTACACACCATATAAAAAAAAGCTTCTAAAGGACTGGATAACATTATTATGTGTTCTGAAGTTCTAAAAACAATTATAAAGAAGAAGATCACACGATCCGAAGGCATTAGGAAAGTGCTCTCACTATGGTAGGTATTGTTAGTTTGTCCCTTACTGTTCAAACTTGGGGACTTTTAATAAAACACAAAAGATTAATCCTGAACTGCAGCTATTCCTAATATGTTCCTCAAATCACATCCAATCCCTCTGTAAGATTTTGATAAATGTGTTTCTAACCATTAGCTAAATAAATTTAGCATGTACCTTACAAAATAAATACCTGAAATAAATGAGATACGTTGCATGTTATTAAACTGTATTTGCTGATTTCAATCATGTTTATCTCACATTAATTAGAGATTTGGTGCCTAGCATAGTTCTCAACTTCCAGGCTTATTCAGTAAACTAGTGCAAGATCAAATTCAAATATGCAATGTACAGAAACTAATAACCAACTACTCAAAGTGAAACATTTCTGATCGGTTGTTATGACTTACAGCATTTGCGTACTACTTATTTTTACTTAATCAGACTTGACTTTAACCTCCCTGGCGGTATGATTTTGTCAAATTTTTGCGTCTAAAAGCAGTACATTGTTTTGCATAGAAATTTGGTGTTTTATATTGTAAGCCTGTAATTCTTAGGAATAACTCACTTAAATCTGTCCAAACTAGAGTCTAGTAGACATCCCTGGCATGATAAAGTTTGAAACACAAAATAATAAGTTATAATATAATAAATAATTATCAAAAATAATAGTATAATAATAATAAAAAAATGTCAATAATGTACTCAAATCAAAAATGCAGAATTGTCGCTGTCGTCACTTTCAGTGTCTGATGAAGAATTTCCCCACAAATCACTATCGCTCAATTCTGCAAGTGATTCTTATTTACTATTGCTGTTTTCTAGTTGGTCAAAAAACGCTTTTGACGTAAATGGACACTTTTTGGATAATATGGATATTCTCAGGTTTCCAGGCAGAAAGAACAGTATATATCATATAAAAATGCATGCAGGGCACTGGACAAAGCACTAGGGACAAAAGGGATGTGAAATGATTTGATACAGTAATGTAATCTTACAGATTACAGTGTACTGTATATGTTATGTTTTTTGCACTTTTTGAATTTGCCACCGGGCTCCACCCCCATGTGCCACGACGCTCACAGGGAATGGAGCCCGGGACACAGAGCATCGGACGGAGTACACAGCCTGTGGACACAGTGGGAGGACATTGCAGGATACTGGGGACAAGGTAAGTAACTTTGCCTGGATCCTGCGATGCAATCCTGAGTGTGGCTCGGGGTTACAGCTTTTGGTAGTGAAAATTCACCCAGAGCCACACTCGGGAATACTGCTAGGGAGGTTAAGAATGTTCCAACAAAGGGGTTTGTTATTCAGCAAAGTGAAAGTTCACTTAGCTTACCAAAAGAGGTGAAGCTATGTTCACTTTGAATAACCAATCATGTGCAAGGGCATTAAAAAAACATGATTTTTTTATACATGACTGGATGATTGAAGTGAACACAACTTGAAGCCTGGTACACACTATGAAATTATAGGATGAACGATTGTCCGTTTTTTTGTTTTTTTTTCATGCTAGACTCCATATCAAAAATGAAGAGGTTACTAAAGTTAAGAAAACTCTCGTACGACAGAACAAAAATTTGGAAATTATGTAATGTGTTGTATTGTATTTGTACTGTATTTTCAGACAAAAACTGTACTGATTACATGAAAATACTAGATCGTACGAGATTAATTCTGTTTGTCGCTTCGGATAATTTCAGACAAAAGCTGCGTACTATCGATCAGATTATTGTACAATCGCTTCAAAAGCGGTATTTTTCCTACGATTTTCTGATCATGTGTGCTAGGCTTTAAGTGTACACACAAGCTAAGTGTACACACAATTTATAAAGTGAACATGCCTAATCCCATTAACCCTATAGTCTATAATTGGGAAAACTCAACTTAAAGCGGTAGTAAAGGTTTAAAAAAAAAAAAACCCGCAAGGTAAAGGCATAATGTGTTAGTATGCATTGCATACTAGAACATTATGAAAGATTTTGAAATTAAGCCTTCCAGTGGCACGCTTTCACCGCTGCAGAGGCTACCATCTTCTCCTAGTCTTCCTTCCAGGATCGCAGGCTGCAGCCTCTTGAATGGCCGAGCCTTGATGACGTCACTCCTACACATGTGCTCGGGAGTCACAGCCAGGGCACAGGGCTCTGAAGGAACTGCATCACCAGTTACTGCTCCCTAGAACAGTGTTTCTCAACTCCAGTCCTCAAGGCGCCACAACAGGTCATGTTTTCAGGATTTCCCTCAGATGATATGGCTGTGGTAATTACTAAGGCAGTGAAACCGATCAAATCACCTGTGCAAAATAATGGAAAGTCTGAAAACATGACCTGCTGGGGCGCCTTGAGGACTGGAGTTGAGAAACACTGCCCTAGAATATCTCCTAAACGGTGCATGTTTAGGAAATATCAATTTAACTTGCAGGTAAGCTTTATTATAAGCTTACCAGTACGTACAAAAAAAATACTGCATTTAATACCACTTTAATAGTAGATTTATATAATGCATATTGCATAGTCAAATGATCAATTGTATGGCTCTCCTGCAGTAATCCATCACCCTATTACCATTACATTGACAGTTTAGAAAGAGATAGTATATACTATGACCTAGTTGAAAAAAAAATTAAAAATACGCTAGGTTCACACTGATGCGGTGCGAGTTTATTCAGATATCTAGTGCAAATTCAATGAACACTTTCATTGCGATTCAGATGTGGTTCAGCTAAGATTGCAATGCATTTTTCATGCAATTTGGATTTATGCCCTGGGTTCTCTCTCTCTCTCACAACTGGCTTTTAATTGGAATCTGTCCAGAAAAAAACCCACCAAATACTCATAGTCATAAAGTAAAGAGCTGATGTTGCTACTGTCTGAATCCCAACTTTCCAAACAGATTTTTATTACATGTTATTGAAGGCAAGTAAATTCTTTGAATTTAATAGCTTATGGTTTTCTTTTCAAATTATTCTATAAGTACATTTAGTGCATATAGCAATAACACAGTAATATGTGTTAATTATTTGTTCCAATTAAATGTAACAAATTAAACACAAAAGTTTCCATCATAAATCAAGTTTAAAACTTTTTTTCCCTTCTAATCCTAGCAAAGGAGGAAGGGACGGAAGGAAGGAAGGTCATATTTATAGATCACATAGCATAGAAAATTTCAATCTTGACACTGGTTAGATAAATCCTAACAAATGCACTAAAAAATTTACAGAAGATAAATTATTTGAAAATTACTTACATTCGTTTTTGTTGACTTTTTCCCACAGCATTTTAAAAAACCCGGTAGCGCTATATTTCCCATGTCCTCTTAAGTAGTTAGCAAGTCCCTTGTTGTAACCTCTGTGTTGTACTGTGTTGGAGTGATGAAAGTTTTAACAAGACAGGTAGCATGTAATTAAGGAGTGTAACAATCGACTTCTTGTGATTACTCAATCAGGCTATTACAGTACACCTAGTCCACAATAGGATTGAACCACATTCATGGCTCTTCAAATATTTAAAGTGAATTACCCAAAGCCATCTAGAATTGCTGTAGCTCTACTGTGAAACAATTCTAAGTACTAAGTTCTCCTTCAAGATCACAATCATATATCTGTGACAAATGTGGCCCCACCTTAAATGAGGGACTTTTTCAACATTATGTGGTAATTATTCTTTATGAATATTAATTGGATCCATTTTTAAAGTTGACCTCGCAAGGCCCTGTTTTTTTCTGGCTGGCTGAATGAAAAAACTGAACCAATGTCTCTATTCACATATGTACAGTGCCTTGTAAAAGTATTCAGCCCTCTTGGCTTTTTACCTATTTTGTTACATTACAGCATTTAGTTCAATGTATTTTTTAATCTGACTTATATGTGATGGATCAGAACACAATAGTCTAAGTTGGTGAAGTAAAATTAGAAAAATATATACATAAAACTATTTTTTAAAAATAAAAAAAGTGATAATTGGCATGTGCGTATGTATTTATCCCCTTTGTTATGAAGCCCATACAAAGCTCTGGTGCAACCAATTACCTTCAGAAGTCACATAATTAGTGAAATGATGTCCACCTGTGTGCAATCTAAGTGTCACATGATCTGTCATTACATATACACACCTTTTTGAAAGGCCCCAGAGGCTGCAACACCTAAGCAAGAGGCACCACTAACCAAACTCTGCCATGAAGACCAAGGAACTCTCCAAACAAGTAAGGGACAATGTTGTTGAGAAGAACAAGTCAGGGTTAAGTTATAAAAAAAATATCCAAATCTTTGATGATCCCTAGGAGCACCATCAAATCTATCATAACCAAATGGAAAGAACATGGCACAACGGCAAACCTGCCAAGAGACGGCCTCACACCAAAACTCACGGACCGGGCAGAGAGGGCATTAACCTCCCTGGCGGTAATCCCGAGTCTGGCTCGGGGTGAGTTTTTCATGCTAAGAGCGGTAACCCCAAGCCAGACTCGGGATTGCATTGCAGGATACAGGGAAGTTACTTACCTTGTTCCCTGGATCCTGCGATGTCCTCCCGTAGTGTCTGCGAGCTGTCTCCTCGCTTGATCCACACTGCCGAGTGCCGAGCTCCATTCCCTGCGACGTTGCGGCGCACGGGGACGGAGTTCAGGGCCAAATTCAAAAAGTGAAAAACACAGTATACTGTAATCTTACAGATTACAGTACTGTATCAAATAATTGCACACCCCCTTTGTCCCTAGTGGTCTGTCCAGTGTCCTGCATGCAGTTTTATATTTTAAAAACTGTTCTTTCTGCCTGGAAACTGGAGATTGTCCATAGCAACCAAAAAGTGTACCTTTATGTCAAAAGTGGTTTTAGACCAGCTAGAAAACAGCGATAATAAATTAGAATCACTTGCAGAATTGAGCGATAGCGATTTGTGGGGAAATTGGTCATCAAACACTAAATCTAATGACAGCGACAATTCTGCAACTGAGCAAATTTCAGTGTTTTTGATTTGATTACATTATTGAATAATTTGTATTATACTTACATTACTATTTGTTATAATTATTTATAGTTATTTATTATATTATAATTTATGATTTTGTGTTTCAAACTTTATCATACCCGGGATGTCTACTAGACTCTTGTTTGGTCAGGTTTAAGTGAGTAATTACTAAGAATTACAGGCCTACAATACATAACACCAAATTTCCATGCAAAATAATTTTACCGCTTTTGGTACATAATTCCAGACAGAATCATACCGCCAGGGAGGTTAATCAGAGAGGCAGCACAGAGACCTAAGGCAACCCTGGAGGAGCTGCAGAGTTCCACAGCAGAGACTGGAGTATCTGTACATAGGACGACAATAAGCCGTATGCTCCGTAGAGTTGGGCTTTATGGCAGAGTGGTCGGAAGAAAGCCATTACTTTCAGCAAAAAAACAAAATGGCACGTTTTGAGTTTCCGGAAAGGCATGTGGGACACTCCCAAAATGTATGGAGGAAGGGGCTCTGGTCTGATGAGACTAAAATTTAACTTTTTGGTCATCAAAGAAAACGCTATGTCACAAACCCTACACATCACATCACCCAAAGAACACCATCCCCACAGTGAAACATGGTTGTGGCAGCATCATGCTGTGGGGATGTTTTTCAGCAGTCAGGACTGGGAAACTGGTCAGAGTTGAGGGAAAGATGGAATTTGCTAAATACAGGGATATTCTTGAGCAAAACCTGTTTCATTCTGTGTGTGATTTGAGGCTAGGACGGAGGTTCACCTTCCAGCAGGACAATGACCCCAAACACACTGCTAAAGCAACACTTGACTGGCTTAAGGGGAAACATGTAAATGTGTTGGAATGGCCTAGTCAAAGCCCAGACCTCAATCCAATAGAAAATCTGTGGTCAGACTTAAAGATTGCTGTTAACAAGCGCAAACCATCCAACTTGAAGGAGCTGGAGCAGTTTTGCAAGGAGGAATGAGCAAAAATCCCAGTAGTAAGTTGTGGCAAGCACATAGAGACTTATCCAAAGCGACTTGCCCGATTGGCTGCAAGCACTGATCACGTGAAAATATACCAATAAATCAGTTCATAAAAAGTGATTCAATAGATCAACTTCTCATACTGTGTATGGGAACCGCCATACATAGATTGAAATTCTTCCTGTTAAACCGGCAGAATTTTGATCCATGTATGGCTAGCTTCAGGTAAGATTAAGACCAATGTTGTTTTCCAGTTAAGGGTAGAGATGTAAAATTTCCAGAAATTTTGAAGCCATGGGGAAAAAAAAACGTGTCTTCCCCCTGTTTTTTTCTGTGAAAAATTTTAATTTTGGAAAAGTTGCAAAAAAATAAAAAATAAAAAATTGTGTGGAGTAGTTTTAAAAATTTAAAGTAATTTTTTTACAGTGGGAAGGTGAGATGCAGTGTATATAAAGTATTATGTTGAATCAAAAGTACAGCTTATTGTAAACTAAACTTTCTTTTTAAAATGTTATTTTTTTATTACAAATGGAATAACAAGGACTCATAACTCATAATAATGTAAAGGCTTCCTATCATTATGCATTTTCAGTTATTGACAATGCTGACCCAGAAACATACACTCACCGAACACTTTATTAGGTACACCTGTTCAAGTGCTTGGTAACACAAATTGCTAATCAGCCAATCACATGGCAGCAAATCAATGCATTTAGGCATTTAGACGTGGTGAAGATGAAATGATGAAGTTTAAACCAAGCATCAGAATGGGGAAGAAAGGGGATTTAAGTGACTTTGTACGTGGCATGGTTGTTGGTGCCAGACGGGTTGATCTAAGTATTTCAAAACTACTGGGATATTCACGCACAACCATCTCTAGGGTTCAAGAGAATGGTTCAAAATAGAGAAAATATCCAGTGATGAGCAGTTTTGTAGATGAAAATGCCTTTTTTAACCACCTCCCTACTGTGCACGAAAACCCCCTTCCTGCCCAAGCCATTTTTCAGCTTTCAGCGCTGTCACACTTTGAATGACAATTGCGCGGTCATGCGACGTGGCTCCCAAACGAAATTTGCGTCCTTTTTTTCCCACAAATAGAGATTTCTTTTGGTGGTATTTGATCACCTCTGCGGTTTTTATTTTTTGCGCTATAAACAAAAGAAGAGCGTCCAGTTTGGAAAAAAAACCACTATTTTTTAATTTTTGCTATAATAAATACCCATTTTTTTTTTTTAATAAAATTTTCCTCAGTTTAGGCCAATACGTATTCTTCTACATATTTTTGGTAAAAAAAAAAATCGCAATAAGCGCGTATTGATTGGTTTGCGCAAAAGTTATAGCGTGTACAAAATAGGGGATAGATTTATAGTATTTTTATTTTTTTATTAGTAATGGTGGCGATCTGCGATTTTTTTATTGTGACTGCGATATTGCGGCGGACACATCGGACACTTTTGACACATTTTTGGGACCATTCACGTTTATACAGCGATCCCTGCTATAAAAATGCATTGATTACTGTATAAATGTGATTGGCAGGGAAGGGGTTAACCACTAGGGGGCGGGAAGGGGTTAAATATGTTCCCTCAATGTGTTCTTACTGTGGGGGGAGGGGACTGACTGGGGGAGGTGACCGATGCTTGTCCCTATGTACAAGGGACACACCATCGGTCCCCTCTCCCTCACAGGACGTGGATCTCTGTGTTTACACACAGAGACCCACTTTCCTGCTCGTTTCCCGGGCAATCGCGGGTGCCCGGCGGCAATCGTGGCCGCCGGGCACGCGCACCGGGGCCTCGTGAATGCGGCGGGCGCGCGCCCGCGCCGCTGGCTTCAAGCGCGCGCCTCCTAGCTCGTTTTAAAGGGAGGACGTCATATGACGTCCTCCCAGAACGAGAGTATCCTTCGCCCGCCGTCAATTGACAGTGGGCGGGGGACAAGTGGTTAATGTGAGAGGTTAGAGGAGAAATTAGCAGACTGGTTCGACGTGATAGAATGCCAACGGTAACTCAAATAACCACACATTACCACCAACGTATGCAAAATACCTGCTCTGAGTGCACAACACATTGAACCTTGAAGCAGATGGGCTACAGCAGCAGAAGACCACATCGGGTACCACTCAGCTAAAAACAGGAAACTGAGGCTACAATTTACACAGACTCACCAAAATTGCACAATAGAAGATTGGAAAAACGTTGCCTGGTCTGATGAGTCTCGATTTCAGCTGCAACATTCAGATGGTAGGGTCAGAATTTGGCATAAACAACATGAAAGCATGGATCCATCCTGCCTTGTATCAGCAGTTCAGGCTGGTGGTGTAATGGTGTGGGGGATATTTTCTTAGCACACTTTGGGCCTGGTAGTGCCAATTGAGCATCGTTTAAACATCACAGCCTACCTGAGTATTGTTGCTGACCATGTCCATCCCTTTATGATTACAGTGTCCCCATCTTCTGATGGCTCCTTCCAGCAGGATAATGCACCATGTCACAAAGCTCAAATCATCTCACCACTGGTTTCTTGAACATGACAATGAGGTCACTGCACTCCAATGGCCTCCACAGTCACCAGATCTTAATCCAATAAAGTACCTTTGGGATATGGTGGAACGGGAGATTGACATCATGGATGTGCAGCCAACAAATCTGCAGCAACTGTGTGAGGCTATCATGTCACTTTTGTCCAAAATCTCTGAAAAATGTTTCCAACACCTTGTTGAATCTATGCCACAAAGAATCAAGGAAGTTCTGAAGACAAAAGTGTGTCCAACCTGGTACTAGCAAGATGTACCTAATAAAGTGGCCGGTGAGTGTATATTGCTCTTGCAAGAGCTTGATTAATATTCTCCCTATTTTCAGATGTCATTTTATCTATAAATGAAGGGATTGTGTATTCTTGTGAGGCCGTGGTTTGCAACACTTCCTTACACAGACACACAATCTTATGAATAAATCTTATGAATAAAATCTTATCAATCTTATGAATAAAAGAGTGGAAGTTCTTCCACTTTTCTCTTATAAGCAGAGCCACTCAGTGGGAGATCTTTCCCATCTCCCCACCGGCACAGTGAAAACGAAGTACGGAAGCAGAGTCAGTTGGTGGGAAAACATTCCCATCTGCCCACTGGCACCTAGAGCGATACTGCTAATGCCATAGTTGCCAACATTTCCCAAAAAATTCCAGGAACATAATTTCTTACTGTGCATTCAGCAAGCCATTATAAGTGGAGAATGTACTTTATTAGGGGTGGGGCATTCATTTAGTATGGGCGTGGTTCTAGAAGAGGCATATCATTTACCGAATGGCATTAATCTAACGGGAATTGAGGGGAAATCTTCCAACTGGGACACAAGTTCTGCTAACTCTGGTGATTACCGGAGATTTCTCTTATTTTAGAGGGATTTTCTATTACTTCCTACAGTGGTTATGGGACAGGAAGTAAAGAGAAATCTCCCCCCAATGGGCCACTTACCTTAAAGTGGTTGTAAACCCTTACATACCACTTTAACCTACAGGTAAGCCTAGATTAAGGCTTACCTGTAGGTGCAACAAATATCTCCTAAACCTACACGGTTTAGGAGATATTTGCAAAAGAAAGGCACCGCTGTCTACGGCGCATGCGCCGTAGACAGCGGCGCGCAGGCGCACTGACCGTCTGTCAGAAAGCCGTGAATAAAGCCGCGAGTGGCGGCACCCCCGTGCATGTGATGACACGCGACTACGGACAGTCACAGAGCTGGAGTTCGTGGCCCCCTGTAAGAAGAGGGGTGAAGATGGACACTCGCTGCCATGTAGGAAGACGGCGACATTGTGGGCTTCTACTGCAGGTAAGTGTCACATAATGGGCTACTATTGGATGCATAGTAGCCCATTATGCTTTACCTTTGCAGGGAAACAAAGAGGAAGTAACACCCATTAGGGTTTGCTTCCTCTTTAAGTTCCACTCTAAGCAAATTTCGTTTTTTTGCATTAACCTTACTTGTAAGTTGAAAACCGTTTAACATTTCAATGCAATATTTAATTCTAAGATTTACTGTATGGTTACCTCAAAAACTCCAATACAAAAAAGTGTTTTCTTTTTATTGTATTTTTATGTACATTTTCTTTTTATTTAGCACTTGTTCACACAGTATTTTACACTTCCAATGCTTAATGTGCGTATCCTGAGCCTTCCATACAAGAAAAGTGACTTGTGCATATTTACGCAGCTCTGATTAGGCTCCTTGTCAAACCTCTTCATGCCACTTAGCGGTTAGTCTATGGATTCATCAGTCTATTAGAGATGGGCAATTGATATACTGTCTGTACATATGAGTTGTCTCAATCTTAGTCTCCCCGAAATGAAACATTATCAACTCCTTTAATATCCGGAATTTCCACTCCTTTGTCCTCCTCCTTGACTGTGTCATCCTTCATATCTTTGTACCTCTCCCCACGATTCCTCACCAGGGCAGGTCCCCAGTTTTCAGTTGGTCTACAACAACTTGCAATACGCTGCAATAACAAAAGAAAATGAGTTTAGCGTGAAAGTTCATTGACATGCTAAAGGAAACCATTCTGCATTAGATAAAGCATGTCAGCTGATGTAGAAGTTCCAAGTATTTCATGCTTACTGGGTTCTGCATTGCATGAGTTCAGCTTTTTTGGGTTTGTTTTTGGATGGAAAAGTTTTTTTGTTACAATCAAGTTTATTGAGTTATCAAGTTTATTGAGTGATCAAGTTTACAAATTACATACCGTGCATCAATACAATCTGACAAGGTAAAGCTTCTCAAGGAGATAGAGTATGACAAAACATATATCAATATTTGTATATGGTGTAAGTTCAAAATCAGTAACAATAGGATAGCAAATTTTTTATATACGCCAACCCAGATCAAGCATAGGAAATGCTTCTCATACCTGAAAAATGTTCCCTTTGGCTTGAATGACCTTCACAATAGCAATGATGGGAATCCATATAAGGCAGAAGACGACCATTAAAAATCCTAATATAATTGCCCATTTTGGGTAAACTACACCACCGTATCCCGTAGCTTCGTATGTGACCAAAGACCAGATTAAAATGGCCTGCAAAAAAATTAAAAAACAAAGTAAAATGGTTTATGTTTGAAAAAACAAGAAGCTTTTACATACTGTATTTAAAAAAATGCAACAATTGCAGTTTTTCTCAACTCCAGACCTCAATTTTCCAAAATTTCTTCCAAAATCACTTTCCAAAAGTGAACATAAAATTTCATTTCCTATAAAAATAACAAACATGTTATACTTACCTGCTCTGTTGCAGAGTATTTGCACAGAGCAGCCTGGATCCTCCTCTTCTCAGGTCCCTCTTCTGTGATCCTGGCCCCTCCCTCCTGTTCAGTGCCCCCACAGCAAGAAGCTTGCTGTGGGGGCACCCAAGCTGAGTCACAGCTCCTTGTGTCCATTCAGACACTGAACCCCCACCTGACCCCACCCTCTCTCTCTTCTGATTGGCGAGCTGACCTTGATTAACAGCAGTGGCAGCCAATGGCACCGCTGCTGTGTCTCAGCCAATCAGGGGGGAGAATCTCAGACAGCTAACACACTCGTGGACATCGCTGGACAGAGAGGGACCTCAGGTACGTGTTAGGATGTGCTGGGGAGGGCTGCTGCACACAGAAGGCTTTTTATCTTAATGCATAGAATGCATTAAGATAAAAAAAAACCTTCTGGCTTTACAATCCCTTTAAATTATACATAGTAATTTATTTAAATTTCTTGGATCATTCATTCCCACAACTTTTGCCACTATGTGATATTACCAAATATGACCTTTTGGGGTACTTCAGAACTGGAGCTCATAAGCACCAGTATAAGAATTACCGAATTTTTCGCTCCATAAGATGCACCTGACCATAAGACGCACCTAGGTTTTAGAGGAGGAAAACAAGAAAAAAAAATATTCTGAACCAAATGGTGTACTAAAATATTTACCAGTGCCCATGAAATGCAGCCTGACCTGTGCCAAAGAAATGCAGACTTACCAGTGCCAATAAAATGCAGTCTGACTATTGCCAATAATGCAGCCTGACCATTGCCATTAATGCAGCCTGACCATTGCCAATAATGCAGCCTGACCATTGCCAATAATGCAGCCTGACCATTGCCAATAATGCAGCCTGACCATTGCCAATAATGCAGCCTGACCATTGCCAATAATGCAGCCTGACCATTGCCAATAATGCAGCCTGACCATTGCCAATAATGCAGCCTGACCATTGCCAATAATGCAGCCTGACCATTGCCAATAATGCAGCCTGACCATTGCCAATAATGCAGCCTGACCATTGCCAATAATGCAGCCTGACCATTGCCATTAATGCAGCCTGACCATTGCCAATAATGCAGCCTGACCATTGCCAATAATGCAGCCTGACCATTGCCATTAATGCAGCCTGACCATTGCCAATAATGCAGCCTGACCATTGCCATTAATGCAGCCTGACCATTGCCAATAATGCAGCCTGACCATTGCCAATAATGCAGCCTGACCATTGCCAATAATGCAGCCTGACCATTGCCATTAATGCAGCCTGACCATTGCCAATAATGCAGCCTGACCATTGCCATTAATGCAGCCTGACCATTGCCATTAATGCAGCCTGACCATTGCCAATAATGCAGCCTGACCATTGCCAATAATGCAGCCTGACCATTGCCAATAATGCAGCCTGACCATTGCCAATAATGCAACAAGACCTGTGCCATTATTACAACCCAACCTGTGCCATTATTGCAGCCTTACCATTGCCATCGCTCGGGCTGCTCAGTCTTCTCAGCAAGTGTCAGGACAAGTCGGGAGATCGCCCGGCGCTCGCAAGGGCTTGGGATGTCTTTCCTCTGCTCTCCTGCCTCTCTTCCAGTACTAACATGGTGGTAGCGGCGGGGGCAGTGCCAGCAGCGGCGGGAGGTGGTGCCTGATGTACATTCGCTCCATGAGACGCAGAGACATTTCCCCCATATTTTTGGGGGAAAAAAGTGCGTCTTATGGTCCGAAAAATACGGTACTTTTCATTTCATCCTCAGTTAGCTTTGACCGACTGCAAAAATTTTCAGCCCAAAACACACAATTATAAGGGAACTATTTAGTGTTGTAACATTTACACTTACAGTATTAAAGTGGTTGTAAACCACGTAGACAATTTTTTTTTTTTTACTTACCTGCAAGACAAAGCTATAATGAGCTAGTATGACTAGCATACTAGCTCATTATGTACCACTTACCTTCGATCGGGGCCCCCGAAGTCGTCCGTGTCCTTCCTCTAGCCGCATCCATCGCTGCGGCGATAGCCGGAATGTTACTTCCGGGTATCGCCGCTGCAGCCAATCACAGCGCCGCTCCGGCGCTGTGATTGGCCGGAGCGGCGAAGACGTGACTCCGCGCATGCGCGCGTGAGCTGTCTAATTCGGCTACGTCGTCGAATGTTGCGACCTAGCCGAATTTGTGAATGGGGTGACGTCAGCGTCGCCGCATTTACATACAAATATCTCCTTAACCGTGTAGGTTAAGGAGATATTTCATGCACCTACAGGTAAGCCTTAATCTAGGCTTACCTGTAGGTCTTTGTTTAAAAAGTGGGTTTACAACCACTTTAACACACCAATGTTCCTATTGGTAATGCACACTGCCAGTATTTTAGGAGAAAAACGGCAATGACCGTGACCTTTTAACTGTCTATTTCTTATTGAAACGTTGCTTTATTTGCTGAACTTTGTGCACAAGGCATCTGTCAGCAAAGCAGTTCACTTGTCTTTTTTGCAGCCCCCCACCCCCCTCACCTCACACCCTTACACTGGGCCCACTTGTGGGATTCTGCACAGTGCTGAAGTGGCTTTATAGGACATTTGGTATGCCAAGCTTTCCTAGGATCTTGTAGTAAGACCCAGGGGCAACCTTAGTGCTGACAAGAAGCAGACATTTATTTATTTATTACAGATACTTATATAGTGCTGGCAAAGTATGCAGCACTTTACATATATATTGTACATTTACATCAGCTCTTGTCCTCAAGGAGCTTATAATCTAAGATCCCTAACTCACATTTCATGCATACACATACTAGGGCCAATTAACCTACCAGTATGTATTTGGACATTAAGTTCTCTCTGTATTTCTCGTGATATTTTTTTTTATTACTTTTACTGCAAATCTTTACAGGGGAGGGGGGTTGCAGCATAAATTGACCTTGCATTTTCAATTTTCATGTAAGTGTAGCGGGGTCCCAACTTAGGGGGTCGTTATGCTTAAATTTAGGGGTGACCTGAGCGGTAGTTGGCTCGGGTCTTCTAATTGTTTGGGCTCTGCCTTGCTGCTGTGTCATCTGGCGTGCAGTTCCCCTTTAGGCATATAGGTGGTGCTGTCACTTATACCCGGGGTTGAACCACAGGTGATGGAGTGGCTTTTAGGTCTCCTCTCTAGGCTGCCGTGCGGTGGGCGGTTCTGGTCTGCTGTGTATGCCGGGAGAGGGTATATAAGGGGCAGACACCATTGTTTGAGAGGAGTACCCGGGGACCTGTACCCGGAGGTGTGTGCCCCTCAAGGGGAGGGTGCGCCCAACTTTGACTCAGGAGTCTCGGGCACCTTCGGCCCGAGGCTGCGGAGTTCCAGGTAGGCCCAACTGGGTCTACAAAACCAGAAAGGGAGCCCAGGTGAGGGCGACCGCTCTGACATAGAGGAAACCGGGGGAGGATCGGTCCCATAGGGGAGACGAGTAATACAAGATTGCTGTCTCGGGAGAGGCCTGGTGACCTGTCGGAGAGAAGGATTCCTTTCTTCATAGACTGCCTTTGCAGAGTGTTGTTACTTAAGGAGGGATCTCCTTGACTTTGTCCTTGGAGGGGACTAAGTCACTGTTCGAGCTTCATGCCGGTTGCTAGTGCTATTGAGTGACTATCCGGGTGAGCTATACCCACTCGGGACCGAGTGGCGATGAAGCCAAGAGTGTGCCTGAATCCATTCTATTCTACTAACCCCTTTCCTCTCTTCAACTTTCTGGTTACTGAAGCAAAGAGAAAATAAACTCTCATTTGAGTTGAAGTGTTGTGTGGACATTGACCTTCTTTGGGAAAGGTAAAGACTCGCCTCTATAATCTAGAGGGGTGAACCAGAAGAAGGAAGCAACTCGCTGCGGGACCCAAATACATAACACCGCTTAACCTCCTCATCCAGGAGGGTACGGGCATGTGGCATGGTGTGTCTGATCCCCCTAAGAGGATGGTAAGGGGGTAAAGGATCTGTGTGCTACATAAGGTAAAGAGGTGCACTGTGAAAAGAAGCCTAGTCATTGCTCTCCTAGCTGTAAGTCATAAATATTAAGTATTTTCATGCACTATTTAATATGTACTTGAAAAATGCTGTATATTTAAGTTTTAAATGTTAATGCTGGACACAGAAATTAAGAAAAACATACACAAAGTTGTAAACTTTTTGTTTTAAAGTGAACAAATAAATGCATTACAGACTGCCACTGTCCAAAGTGAAGTGATCACTTTACCTTAATATGTGCTTCAATATATGACTGCATTGTGTGGTTATTATAATTAGACAGAGCCATAATAGAACTTACTGCTAGCAATACCGGGGATATAAAATACCAGCATACTCTCCACCACAACCAGAATATCCAGTGCTTCTTCCCAATCATCATCTCTATATCCAAGATAACTCTATTGCCACCTGTTAGTAGTAAAACCGGAAATAACATACATCACTTTTGTCAAATGTATGAGGTGCAAAAGTTAAAGTGTATTAAAGTCTTATTTATTTTTATTTTTTTAAACAAACATGTTATACTTACCTGCTCTGTGTAATGGTTTTGCATAAAGCAGCCCGGATCCTCCTCTTCTAGGCTCCTGGCCTCTCCCTCCTGCTGAGTACCCCCAGAGCAAGCAGTTTGCTCTGGGAGCACCCAAGCAGGAGTGCTCCTGAGCTGCAGCTCTTTCACATTCACACTTGGCCCTGCCCCCTCCCTCTCCTGATTTGCTCACTAGTTGTAATTGACAGCAGCGGGAGCCAATGGCTTCCGCTGCTGCCTCAACCTATCTGGACTAAGGCTGCTTTCACACTGGGGTGCTTTGCAGGCGCGATTGCGCTAAAAATAGCGCCTGCAAACTGCCCTGAAAGAGCCGCTTCTTTCTGTCCAGTGTGAAAGCCCGAGGGCTTTCACACTGGAGAAATGCGCTGGCAGGACTGCGCTGGCAGGACGCCAAAAAAAGTCCTGCCAGCCACATTTTTGATGCGCTGTAGGAGCGGTGAATACACCTCTCCTACAGCGCCCCTGCCCACCGAAATCAATGGGGCAGCATGGCCGTACCGCCTGCAAAGCGCCGCTGCAGTGGCGCTTTGCGGGCGGGTTTAACCCTTTTTCGGCCGCCAGCAGGGGTTAAAAGTGCCCTGCTAGCGGCTGAAAATCGCGGCAAAAACTACGGTAAAGCGCCACTAAAAATAGCGCCACTTTACCGCCGACGCACCCAGAGCCTCAGAGTGAAAGTACCCTAAGAGTCCCCAGAGAACCAAGGCTCTTGTGGACATCTATGGATTGAGAGGGGGTTCAGGTAAGTATTAGGGGGGCTGAGAGGGCTACTACACACAGAAGGTTTTTTACCTTCATGTATAGAATGCATGAAGGTAAAAAAACATGAGCCTTTAGAACTACTTTAATATTATGATAAGATGTATTTTCAATAAGTATACATCAGGATACATTTTTTTACTTTTACCCAATCGAAAATTGTAATGTGACTTACATTCTTAGATGAAAAGGAATATAAATGTTGCACTTTGTTACTAAAATAAATGTGTCTTATTTATATGTATCCCAATACAAAGGATCATAATATTATCAAAACTAAACGTAATATGTCTACCAACGTCATAAATCCAAACACAATTGAACAAAAAAAAAAAGAAAATTCAGAGGGTGACACCACTATTCCAAAGTGACACAAAAAAATACCAATTAATAAATCAATAAACAAAGATCCTGATGGAAGTCCACTATGCAAATGTCAAAATAAAATAGTTATGTGTAGGAATGTTCCACCACCATTGTAAATCTTACCATATGTTTCCACTTGTGAATGACAATAAGTAGCCTTGTTAATGCAAAAACCGCCACCAATTGCAGTCTTTTATCAAGCAATAAGACACCAAATTATAGGTCATGAAACAAGAAAAGCTGCTCCAGGTGAGTGAGTCTCTGGTTAATCCCCACACACACTAGTCAGGTGCTAGCCCAGCTCGCATGCTGTGTGACGTGAAGAAATAATTACGGACGGCTGCACTTCCAAAAATCCTTTTACAAGTGGTTGACAGATGGAGCAGGGGACAAAAAGGTAGACGTGTTTCGCGCAAATATCAGCGCTTAGTCATTACCGGGTAATGACTAAGCGCTGATATTTGCGCGAAACGCGTCTACCTTTTTGTCCTCTGCTCCATCTATCAACCACTTGTCATATGAAGCTTCAATAAAAGGATTTTTGGAAGTGCAGCCGTCCGGAATTATTTCTTCACTAAATTATATGTAGTCTTATAACATCATGTTATCAGTAATTATCCATTCATAGCTTTGGAACCATTTCAAGTTCTCAAGGGTAGAGATGGGCCAAACACCCCTCGGTTCGGTTCACACCAGAACTCTCAAACATAGCAAAAGTTCATACCATAAACATGGGGACAAGGTGCTTTGGGGTGGGGGGGCAGAGCCTTCTCTGTCCCAAAGCACCCTCCCATTTTGAGGGCATGTGGCCTAGTATGGTTCATGAGGGGAGTGCTTGCTCGCACCCCCCTTTCCTGGCCTGCTGGGCTGCATGCTTGGATAAGGTTTTGGTATGGATTTTGGGGTCACATAGTTTTTCATTTATATTTTGGCGCGGGGTTCCCCTTCAAATTCATACCAGACCTAAGGGTCTAGTATGGATTTTGGGGGGACCCCACGCCGTTTTTTTTTTCTTTAGAAATAAAATTTTTGCTGCAGCAGGTTCTATACATGCTAGGGATGTGCCACTTTACAGGCATACTTAGGGGTCCCCCCAGCCACTATATTTAAAGGAATTTTTTATTTTTATTGTTTCACTTTACGGGCAAACTCCCCTACCGTTCGCCCAACACTACTCAAGGGGTTCTGAGGGAGAATGGCCTATTGGTTGAAATGCCTTAGGGGCAAAGCTTGTGCTGACATCATTACACCAGCTGGAGCTAGCAGTGGTAGTGGTTGTGTTACAATAAATCTGTGGGTTGCACTATGGAATGCTTGCTTATCCCTTACATGGCTTAATGTACATGACAGAGCGAAAGTGCAAACAGCAAATTCCTACTTATGTACTTTGGAGTTCCTGAAGTGCCATTGAATAACCTGTTGATGTGATATCCCATATGGTTCCAAGGCTGTGGATCTATGATTACTTGGTAAAAGGCTGCACTTGATGGTGGTGTTGAATTCACAAGGCTGCTTAGACCTGCCATACACGGTTCCTGCTTAACCGGCTGAGTTTTGAACCGGTAATGGGCAGGCTGAATGCACCAAGTTGATCAATCAACTTGAGTACAACCAGCCTGCCAGATTATCTTACGATTATAACTAGCAGCTGCAATAGCTGATAGAGATTATCACTGTCTTCTCTTGGCGGGGACGGCTTCCCACGCCCCTCTTTCGGGAACAGACAATAGCTCCGCAGGAGGGATTCCCCTGTCAGCAGGGCTGGACTGGGACAAAAATTTGGCCCTGGACATCAACTAGACCGGCCCACTTTAATTTTGCGAACACGCACAAAAACAGTATATATACTGTTGGGGGGGGTGGAGGACACAGGGGGACAGCGTGGGGGGGTGGAGGACACTATGGGGGGGGATGGAGGACACAGGGCAACACCGGGGGGGGGGGTGGAGGACACAGTGGGACACCAGGGGGGGAGGACACAGTGGGACACACCGGGGGGTGGAGGACACAGAGAGACAGCGTGGGGGGTGGAGGACACAGGGGGACACCATGGGGAGTGGAGGACACCATGGGGGGGTGAAGGACACAGTGGGACACCATGGGGGGGTGGAGGACACAAGGGGACACCGTGATGGGTGGAGGACACAGGGGGTTGGAAGACAGAGGGGGACAGCGTGGGAGCTGGAGGACAGAGGGGGACAGCGTGGGGGGTGGAGGACAAAGTAGGGGGTGGAGGACAGAAAGGGACAGCGTGGGGGCTGTAGGACAGAGGGGGACAGCGTGGGGGCTGGAGGACAGAGGGGGAAAGCGTGGGGGTGGAGGACAGAGGGGGACAGCGTGGGGGGTGGAGGACAGAGAGGGGACAACATGGGGGGTGAAGGACATAGCGGGACAGCATGGGGGTGGAGAACACAATGGGGGGTGGAGGACAGCGTGGGGGCTGGAGGACACAGTGGAGGCTGAAAGACAGCGTGGAGGCTGGAGGACAGCGTGGAGGCTGGAGGACAGCGTGGGGGCTGGAGGACAGAGGGGGCAGCATGGGGGGTGGAGGACAGAGGGGGACAGCATGGGGGGTGGAGGACAGAGGGGGACAGCATGGGGGTGGAGGACAGAGGGGGACAGCATGGGGGCTGGAGGACAGCGTGGGGGCTGGAGGACACAGTGGAGGCTGGAGGACAAGGTGGAGGATGGAAGACAGCGTGGGGGCTGGAGGACAGCGTGCGGGCTGGAGGACAGTGTGGGGGCTGGAGGACACAGTGGATGCTGGAGGACACAGTGGAGGCTGGAGGACAGCGTGGGGGCTGGGGGACAGAGTGGAGGACACAGTGAAGGCTGGAGGACAGTGTGAGGGCTGGAGGACACAGTGGAGGCTGGAGGACAGCGTGGGGGCTGGAGGACACAGTGGAGACTGGAGGACAGCGTGGGGGCTGGAGGAACCAGTGGAGGCT